>BSAI01000108.1:4102619-4233500 GCA_036245035.1 Adrianichthys oophorus
GGGTAAAATGTTCATTTTTACTGTGGCTATCTTACCCATGAGTGACATACAATATTGTATTTCTAAGTTTTTCTTGATTCAAATCGTTGTGAATCAGGAGCAAAAAAAAAAAAAAACGCAGTTTGATAAATATCGTATTTGTGACGTAAAAAATATGGGAGAGAACATAAACAGATGGATGACAGGAAGTAGGAGAGGGCCACAACTCTGAGTCAAATTTCGAATGAACTCCTGCCGCTCTGCAGAAACTGCCTTAAATAACGACTCAGGCTACAATCGTCATAATCATAATGAAAAGACCACTGGCAACAGTTTTACAATAGATCAAAAGATGAATAACCAGAGTGGGTCTTGAACGTTCACTTGTCCTCTGCTAACCTTTCAGTTTTATTGAACAGACCCAAACCCACAGAGCAGCTTTCACCCATGCTGACTTTAAGCGACTTTGAAGCAAAGTTTGACAGGAAGAAACCACAGCCCAACCAGGTGGAGAAACTCATCAAAGTGAAGATATTATCTCCACGTTAATCTCAAAATTTACCAATAAAAATGCACTTTTTTTCAGTTATCAAAGGCAAATTCCCAGTACCATAAGATCTTCAAGGAAGTTGGCAGGGAAGAGTCCCTCAAACAGAGTAAGTCTGAAGTCACGTTCACACCGCCTTCATCCACCCGTGTTTAAGCAAACACTTCCAATCAAAAGTATGTTACCGTGGATTAATGTGTGCTTTTTAATGTGCATATTTCGGCCAATGAACCTGTGTTGAAAATTAAACCAGGTCAAACTTTGACCAATGAGAGACTCGGATTTGTTAGTGATGTAAGGATGGCGTCCCCTTTAAGTCACGGAAGTGCCAACATTTGAAAGTTGATCATGGAGGAGAAATGAATAATTGCAGCTTGTGTCCGGCCGTAATCACATGACAGCATTTTATCATATATCTGAATAGAGTTTAAAGATTTGTACTGCTTCGTCATTTAGCACCAGTGGCAGCCATGCGCAACAAACAGTAGAAAAAGAAGCCCCTCCCTTCTTGTCCAGTGTGAACGTCGTTAGCTAAAGGGATGTTCAAGAACCCTACGTTTGCACGTTCTTGAACATGTGTGTCTGCAGGACGTAAAGAGGTGGTGGTTCTGTCCGCAGGTTACACCTGCGCTCTGCAGAGAGACATCTTATACCAGGGGAAAATGTTTGTCTCTGACAACTGGATCTGCTTCCACTCCAAAGTCTTCGGCAGAGATACGAAGGTTTGCCATTTTCCCGAAGTTGCATTTCAAAGGAGGGTTGATGTGTTTAACTGAGCGTTCTCATTTATAGATCTCCATCCCGGTGACGTCGGTGAAATTCATCAAGAAAACCAAAACTGCATTACTGGTGCCAAACGCTCTCGTGATTGGAACCACGGGTGTTCAAGTGAGGACGTTTTTGGCATTTTTGCTAACAAATGAGCATCAAAGTGACTCTAAATTGTCTTTTTTCAGCACGTCTTTGTGTCCTTCCTCTCCCGAAACACCACATTCAATCTTCTAAAGGCCATCTGTCTTCATTTAGAGGTAATTTGAAATTTTTTTACAAATATTAAATTATCAACGTCCACCCTACCTTGAGCTTAAGTAACATTGAGGTCATTATTTCTTTAAAACAGTGGTTCTGATGAAGACGAAACCCCATCGCAAATTTTTTTTGCTGCATCAAACTAAAATTTGCATTTTTTTTGTCAGTTGCCAATATTTGCATTAGCCTTTGCTCCATCAGGATCACATTGTCGCATTTAGCTTTTCACATAACTTCTGCTCTGAGGCTTTAATTCAATCTGACTTCAGTTTAAGTGCAGGAGAATGCTTACATTTCCACTGTCCAAAAATAAAGTTTTCTGCTGTTTTGGACATTTTTAGTGACGTGTGAAGAACTGGTGCACACAAAAACTTCAAATTTGGTTTTGGGGCCCATAAACTTGACCCATAAATTTAGTGTTTAGTTTTTTTTACCTGCTAAATAAAGTTGTTTTAACATGATTCCAACTACCAACACATCTTTCCAATTTCCATTGAAAACCTAGTTTAAAAAATGAGAAATAAAAGCAAATAAAACAAATGTACAACTGTCAAGAATGCAAATGTTTTGTTTTTTTTTTACAAATAAATGACAGCTAAAAGAAAAGTTTATTTAGAAAACTCAAGCCATTTTAAGCAAAGTAAATTTCCTTGATCCTATTTCATGTCAAAGGAAAAAAAACAAACTTTGTTTTAATTGACAAGTTAATAAAAAATAAGGAAAATATTTAATTTAGCAACGTTTCTCATGCCTTAGTCACGACTGTTCTCACAGGTAAATACGGGTTATCTGCGGGCAAAATGGTGGTCAAACCTGTATGGGGCACCCAGGTGACCCGCATGAAATATTCAGGTTGTAGTCCGCCCGGAGAGTGAAAGCAGTACATTTTTCTATGGACATGCTGCGGACGACAGGTTGTAGTGAACACTTATACAACACGTACGGTAAATTGGGGTGAAGTAGGTAAGACGCAGACGTCTCGTACAAATATTACATTTTTTTCAAATCGTACAAATCCTGTGGACTGCGCAGGGGGCGCATATTCTGTACTGGTTTGCCCATTTTTTGCCCACAAATGATCCCCATCTAGACTTGAGGGCAGTTTTGACTAATGCTTTACGAATTACTATAGAGTGCAACAAAAGGGCACCCTACGATAGGTTTTCTCTGCAAAGCGGTGGTTTATCGTGATAGAATATGAAGTCCTTATGGGTCTACATGGAGGGAATCGCACTGAAAAGTGATTGAACAATAAACCCTCCCAAGTTAAAAAAATATTCATCCAATAAATGTATTCTTTTGCCACAAGATACCAAAATTTGAATCCCGCGACAACACTCACAAGTTCAAGTTCACGGTGATCTGTGCTACAGATGACCTAGCATAAAACACCATGTGACGTAGCTTTACCGTGACTAGCATTTGACTTGTGAATTTTTTTAAAGGGTAAAGAAGGATTTTTGGTTTAATGATTCAAGGCGTTCAATCGTATACTTGACACTGTAGTAATTTAGCTTTATTCAAATTTACAGCTTAGGACAGTTTATTGTAAAACTTGCTAACCTTTCAAATAGCTTACCATGCTAACGTATTAGTTTATCCTAAAACTGCTGAAAGTCAAAAATGAACCTTGAATTATAAAACATTTTAAGAAGTTTTAATAAAAAGACAAATGTTTTTGCTGCTTACTTGCCATTTGGTTTCCACGTGATTGGGCTGCAACAAATTGCAAGCGCAACTAGCTATTCAGTTGGAAAAAATAATTTGTGGTTTAAGTTCTATCTGTCAGCATGTTGACCTCACTCTTTCTCTGATTGTTTTGGTTTTCACGCAAACGTCTGAGCTGTGTCTTAATTTGGTCTACGTTAGAAACACGCCAATTTTATCACAAGCATGAAACCAAACCAGACCAATTGGGGGGAAAGGAGGACATTTTAGGTGGGTAAGATTTCCAATGCCACGCCTGCATACATCAGCCAAATTTTAAAGCCAAATTTTACAACGGAGTTGTAGAAAAACAATTTTGGTTCCTCCAAATTAATTAATTGTGTCTCCAATTCGTTTATTTCTTTACAACTTTTTGTCTCAAATTAGTTGGTTGCTGTCACAGACCAACTCTAGATTTAGTTTATTTCTAATGAAAGAAACCAAACAGTTTCTTTGAATATGAATCTAAAACGCTGAAATAATCCAAATAACAATTTATTTATATTTAATTTAAGGTATTTTGATTAATCCTAATCCAAACAACAAAAATATTTCACTTTGTTTTGCTGAATAAATTGCAGTTCATTGTCAACAAGTGACCCAAAAAGTAATTTCACCTAAAAAAAAAAATAGGTTCATGTTTTGAGTGCTTAAAAGTACAAATATCTACTTTGTTGTTGCAGATGGATAAGACAAGTAGCAGCCCTCTGACTTCCTCCTGTGAAAACAGCTTCAGAGCCGGCTGCATTTCAGCGCTTCCTTTGGTCAGTCGGGGGTTTGTCCGTTTATTTTCTGGGCTGTTTTGTTCAGGATGTGATCATTGTGGGTTTTCCATTGTGTGCAAAGATCTTTAGAAGGATCTGGCTCTCATGTCATGTAACACCCTCTCTGTACGTGGTGTCCATTGAATACGTTTTGACGCTGCAGGGCTTCTCGGAGGACTTCTGTGAGCTTGATGGAATTCTTCAGAAACGACGGCAGAACCTGACGGAGAGCAGCAGCTCCGGGTCCCAGACTCCAGATTATGAAAAAATAGGTGGTGCGTGAGTTTATATGAATGGACATATGACATCTGATGCTGTTATTAAAACAGTTTTAATCGTTTTAATCCGGTAAAGTCCCACTCCGATCATTTCCCTTTTATGCCGTTTTTTGGCAAAATCCAAAAAGTCTGTGTCATTTTCCAGGACATAGTTCCCTCAGAGCAGCAGGAGTTCATTAGAAATTCACCTCTGAGTTGTGTGTGGGATTATTGGCGCATAGCAACCCCGCCCCTCTTCCCCTCACCTTTCTGAGAGCTCTTGGTTTACACTCTTTGCCGCGACCTTACAGCCTCTGTTGACCTAATATTATCAACAAAAATGGCGAGCAATAATGAAGTTATATATCTAGTCGTACAGCTTTTCAGTCGGATTCCAGCTCAGACGAGGAAAACAAAGACGCACATGGATGTGGCTGTGTGAAAGTGGGTCCATCAGAATGGGGCAGAGCAGGGAGCTTGTGGCCCGTCCAGCATATTTTCTACAAAACGATGCGATCCTTTTCAAACAGCATTTTTTCATCTGCTCCTGATTCACAGTGATTTAAATAAAGAAAAACTAAAAAATACAATTTTTTGTTTAAGTTTCCTAATATATGTCCTCCGTCATCAGAAAATGCCACAAGACACCAAAACACCAAAAATACAATTTTCATTGGAGTGGATTTTAAAAGATATATTCAAATGGTGGTCAAGTTTGTTTGTTTTTTTGTGCAAATGCATTTGGTTTTATTTGCAAAGTTTCTTGTGATTGTGTTAATATTTGCTCAGGCTCTCTGGAAATAGGTTTCAGTTTGTCGCTTTGTGTTTGTCCAGACTTCACGGTCCTCCCTGAGCCGTTTCTGAGCAGAGAAGTTTCAGTTCACGCAGATATTCACCTCCAGACGCCGAGCCAAAAGCACGGAGCTGCCCTCAAAAACGGTACTTCAGCGCTGGACCTTATGCCTTTGCAGGTCAGTCAACAGACCGAAAACAGCGCGTGGCGAGGCTCACTCCTGCTCGCTTTTCCCAGGCCCTGCACACGGATCTGCTCCCAAAGGAAAACCCTCCCAGGCCAAGTCCTTTCACATCCTGCTTGTCATCTACTTGTTTTTGTGAGTTCCATCTCATTTGAGTATGAGAACAAAGATGCGTTCAAAGACGATCTGCAGTCTTAACGTGCATTTGCATCATTTGAAAATGTTATTGATTATAATCTGTGCGGAGAATTTGCATGTTCATGTGCTTCTGCGTTCGTGGAACAGGGTCAGCGTTCTGTTCCTGTCCTCCTGTTATATGGGATTCAAGATTGTGGCTCTCGAGCAACGTCTGAACTCTCTGCTGTCGATGGACCATCACATTCACAGCGAGTAAAAACGAGTTTCATTCAGTAGACATTCTCACGTTAATATTTAATTCACATTTCAAGATCACTGTTGTTGCAGAAATCCGGGGAGTCAAAGGTCCCAGGATGAAGTGAACGCTGAGATCTATGGGGAGCTCTCTACTAACCTTTTCAAGCTAGATAAGGTTTGTTGGTTGATTTACAAAAAACTAAATCATTTGACCCAACTAACCTGTGTTACATTTAAAAAACATGAATTTATAAAATGTAGCCGTTCTGGTTTCACACTACAGAGAGAAAAAAAAAACACATTTCTGGACCAGTTTTTGGCTCAGAAAAATAAACGCTGGTGTTCTGAAAATGTTCTTACACTTTGAGCATTACATTTTTATCGTTTTATCACAGCAGTATCTTCAATTTTTGTTCATTTAATTTCCAAAAAATGTGAGGAAATATTAGACATCAGACTGATGAGACTCTTTTTTTGACTGACACCAGTTTAGATTTGTGCTGTGGAGTGTTTTTTTTTTTTGCTCAAAATGTACAGCAGTTATGTCATTTCTTCTGCTGTTCTCATCAGCAGTGCGTTCACACTGAAGTGAACCACACTAGAGTTCATTTGCAAGTAAACTGTGTTCCTTCTTCCAAAAAAAGTTCAAATATTTGGTCACATGATATTTGAAAACCGAAATGTGGATCAAATCTGACACTTGACCATCCATGAATCCTGTCACTTTTACGACAGAAATGTTCTGTTGCATTTCACTGCAGCACAAAAATTCAGAATCAGTCTAAACTGTGTTTCTAATTGCCAGCAGAACAAAGCTCAAATTGAGAATGGGAACCACCAACAAATTATTTTAAAAAATGACACTTAAAGAAGTAAGAAAGTAAGTAAGCTTTATTTGTGTAGCACTTTTCACAGGCAGTATCACAAAGTACTTCACAGTACAGAGTAAAACAAGAGTAACACAAGAGTAACACAAATCAACAAATAAATAAAACAGAGTACAAAGCAATTTAGTTAAAAAATATTTTGTCCGTAGTAAATAATCAAAGCAGACTGCCTTAAAAAAGATGCAAACTGTTTTAAATGATTTAATATAAAACCCAGAGACAGCAGTGTGCTCTGTTAAATAAATGTTATTACCTGTAGGATAGGATTCTACGGAGAACACCTGATGACATCAAAGATTAAAAAAATACATAAAGTGTAGCCACAAAAATAGTTTAAAAAAAGTGAGCGAAATACTTAATTTGTTGCTACAAAATAATGAAAACTCTAAAATTGCCTTTAGTTTGTGGTCTGTTAGGTGAGAAAATTGACATTGCGGTCTGTGTGTTTATTTCCTGGACAGGAAAAAAAAAAAGAAAGTTGATATCATGTTCAGTAAATGATGAACAGAGACGATATGATAAAGTTTTATTTTAGGAATGAGCTGCAGTTGGATTCCAGAAATCCTGGCATTGCAAAGAGTCAACTGTTTGGAAACAGTTAAATGGGATACTGAAAGCTGAGTTGCTTGACAGGTAAAGGTGAACTTGATTTATTTACCCAGCTGTCTATGGGTGTAATTGACATCCTTATAGGTGTTTTGTAGCCATAGTTTACTATTTCATTCATAGGATTGAACTATTTTGAGGCCACAAATTACTATTTCATTTGTACAATCTACCTTTGTGGGAAGATTTTTTTTTTTTTTGTATGTGTGTTTTTGGATGATGTCATCAGACGGGCTTCATAGAATTCAGATGTTTATGCTTGGAAGAAAAGGATTGAAAACAGAAAAGTTTAGATCTGGAACATATCTGTGTTTTCTGCTTCGATAAAGCCTGCAGCAGAGTTACTTCAGATCAGGTTTGATGGAAAAAAAGCAGAAGTTTCAGATATCTGTCATCTTTTACAACGGAAAGATTTATACGGAAACCTGCAGTGGTGGAAATAAGGTGTCAACATAATGTGCGTCAAAATGGAAAGATGGTTTTGTTTGTCTTCTGTTATAAAGTTTGATGTGGACTAAGCCTCTTTATGATCCCTTATGTACTTTATTTCCGTTTGAACTTTCCAGTCTCACCTCTGGACGTTGTTTGCTCCTGAAATCTTAAGAGATTTTTTTTTCAAAGCATAGGAAAATTCATTATGAACATTTTCCAGTTGTTTCTGGTGTTTCCCCCAAAAAACGTGTGCGCATAAACAGTCTTAAAAATCAGTTTATGAAATTTGCTAACTATCGGTTATCTCTGCTTTTGTTTTTCCATCCCAGATTCAGAGAAACCTCCGGAAGCTCCTCGACGAGACTTAAAAAAAATGAAAAGACAGGAGAACCGAACTTGGTTGCCAAAACATGTAACTCCTTTTATTCATAAATGCTTTGCTTAAGCTGTTTTTGAACTGATATCAAAGCAAAACCCATTTTTTGACAGGATTTTCGTCATCATCCAAAGACTCCCTTGTCAGTGTTTTATTCCTAACATTTCTTAAGAGGACGAATAGTACAGTTTTGTTTTTTTGTAGTGAAAAATGTGCATAGATTCCTCCTTTGACTTTGTTTGCACAGCAGGCGAGGTTTTGCTTTTGTTGTGAAATCTGCTAATGTAAAATGAAGTGCGTTTAGTAAATAAAGGTGCACTCTAGTTTAAGACGAAAGAAAGAAAGAAAGAAAGAAATGTGTTCAATTTGATCAATTCTCAAGTGTATATACCGGTACATGCTGTAAATATTTGTACTAAAGAAGCAATGTAACCATAAAAACACAATCATGATAAACGATCAAGGGTTTACTTTAATATATTTAAATGTAGTGTGCATGAGGTGGGAATAGATTTGGATCAGGAGCCGTGTGTACATTCTGCTGTGATTGTTTCAGAGTTCATGAAGTAAATTGCTCTTGGAATATCTGCTGAACTCTGCTTCCACTGCATTTTATTGAGACAGCAGGTTACATAAGACCGGGCACTCACTCAGTCATGTGACACAGCAGCAGGCCACAAACAAATGAATGCAAACAAAAGTGGTGTAAGCTGATAGTAGGATTATTTGGATGAACGCCTGCAGGTGGTTTCCTACCATGTAAGAAAAACCCAAAAGTGATCACAAGGTTCAAAAAGGTGCTAAAAAATCTATAAATGTATCCGAACGCATAAAACATCAAGCATATACTTGTATTTTAAAACTGTAAAAATAACTTAGAACAGTACAGGTTCCTTTAAATGGTGTTTTCACACAACAGACACATCAAAATTATGAATTAGACCTTTTCTTTGAACAATTTGCATGTTTGTTTTCAGCGTGCATTCGTTTTTCTCAATACTCTTCCTTCTAAAGTCCCAAACTTGAATGTTGGTTGATGTTTGTACGCATGTTCAGACTTCATGTCACAACAAGTATGATGCGTTTACATATATATCCTGATCCTTTTTTTTTAGTTAACAGGAATTTTTAAAAATAATTTTAATGAAATATAACTTTAACTAATTATGTTGTGTAAAGAGGTTTGTTCGGTAAGTGTACGGTACAGTTTGGAGGTCTTCAACTGTTTCTTTGAGCAACAAGAAAGCAGTACCACCACTTCCCTTTGAACCATGACTTTAAACTTCTGCTACCTCCAGCCGGTCATCCGTCATGTTCTTGTGGTGTGTGTTTTTTTTTTTAGTATCATCTATGTTTTGTTGTTTGTAGTTACCAAACTCAAAGAATATCAAACAGAACTGAATTATTTTCTGCAGGACAGAAATAAAAAAGCAGTCAAATCTGACCCAAAAAAAGACTTATTAAATTTGACCAAAAAAATGTATTGCTCCAAAACTTTTGGACAAATAATGTATGAATTCAGGAAACAATGGGAGGACTTTTTTTTGCTCAGAGAAGAACACAACAGTTAAACATGGTGGTGGTAGTGTCATGGTGTGGAACATTTTGCTGAAGCGTTTATAAGATATTCATAAGATGGAACATCTAACTATAAGCTAATGAACTTAAAAGTGCTCTAAAACAAATATGTGAGGACAAATCTGTGAAACCCCAATGTTAGGTTTAAGGTTACAGTTAAGATAAAGACATTTTTATCATAATGTAGAAATGTTTTAAAGTTTTGACTATGTATTTTAACGGTTACTTTTTTAAAATCAAAGTTTGTGTATATTATAGATAATTAGGACATTATTTCATATTATTCTTCTATTTGCCATCAGTCATGTTTGCCAAATGTTCAAAAGTCCTCGTTAGCTTTTGTATTTTTCTCAAAAAGCGTAACGTGGCATGATAACGATAGCAGTGAGTAATCCCATGTTTTAGTTCAAATTCACACAATAAATGAAAGAAGAGCCATTTAAAGTAAAAAATGAAGCATGTTGCAGTCACACTGGCTGCCTGCTGACGAAGAAAGTGCTGATGGAAACAGAAAACATTTTTACTTCTTTGAATTTTTTTCTCGTTATGTAAATTTTTTTAGGACAAATTGTTGCAAATTAGAAAATTACTTAAAGAAGCTCTTTATTAACACAACAGCTGTTCAGCACCAGTCAGCTGATACCTATCAGATGAGTGCAGGAGGGGGCAGCCTGCAGAAAACCAAAGAACAAGGACATTGGTTCAGGCCAGCTCTTCCAAACAGACTCATCCTTGTCATTATGGGCGTCTCGCTTTGCGCCTGCGCTCAGTCATGCTGAAGCGGAAAGGGGCCACAGTGACTTGTCAAAAACATCTTGGTGCACAGAGGTGTTTACTTTCTTTCACAAGTTCTGAGTCCGAAAAGCCTCATCCTGTGTCCCTGAACACCAAAACTGCGTCTCCTAGTGGTGAAAGAGAAGCATTACATCCCATTTGAAAGTAAAGCACAACCTACACTTGTATGTATAAGAATAAAACCCCTCAACAGAACGAATTTCTAAAAATGTTTTTCTTTACCTTACATTTTTTTTCTTTTCTTTCGAGCAACATCTTTTCTTAATGAAAAAAAAAATTATCGAAAATATTTTTGAAAAAACTATTTTATGTAATATCTTTTTTAAGCTACATTTATTTATTTTATTTTTGCTAATTTATCTATTTTTTCATAAACATTTCATAATTGTATTTATTAATAAAACATTTTTTTAATATGCTCGTGACATGAGTGACGTCGGCAGTTACGGGCACCCCAGTATCAAAGCCACGCCCACTCCCGGTTCTGGACCAATGGCTCGCGCGTCTCCACAGCTCGTCTGCCTGTCAACCCGAGTCCCACCCACCGGGTGACGTAAGGGCCAGTCTGCGAGTGAAATGGCGATGTTGGACAATAACAGCCGTCGCGTTTGCAGACCACATCCGTATTATGTGGCGAACGCCGAAAAAGACGCCTCCAGCCGGCTGCAGAGACGCGTCTAATCACGGCTCCGGGCACGAGCGGCGACCTGCGACGAGGAGACGGGATTTCACAGCATCTGCGCGCGATGACAGTTTAGCCTGAACCGCTGGTGAGTTCAAACTACCGGAGCGTCGGAAAAAGCCTTTTCCAGTTAATGTGTCTGACAGGCTTCAGGTTTGAAGGGGCGTGGCGGCGCGCGCGCCGGCCACCGGCGCCCGCGCGGAGGGATGCTGCTGCTGATGGCAACGGGAAGGAGGAGAGAGGAGACAATGGAGGGGCTCCGTTACCGGGTAGACTGCGGGAGAGCGGAGCCGCGAAAAACGGAGGAGGAATGTAAACAAAGGGTGTGGGCTCCCTCCCTCCCCCCCAGCTGTCCCCCGCCGCCCACACCAGCAGGAGCAGGATCCACACTCATCATCTGAAGGCCCACAGGAGCTCCTTCATTAACTGACAGCAGCCTTTGTTTCAAGTCTGTCCCTGCTCCCCAAACCATCTCCTCTTAAGATCAACGTCACAGACTCACCTGAAGAAACAGACACCACTTCTTCCTCTCTGAGGATGTTTACATCATCTCACAAACCTGTAATGATCCGATCTGAAATCCACTTCAGAAGTCTGATCATCAGTAACCCGCTTTACTTGCGTCTGTCTTTTAAAACTCCAACTCTACGCAGAAACACTGTAACTACTATTTACTGTCGTTTTATTTGGCTTTGTTTTGCACATTCTGGAATAAAACAAACAATAAATCAAAAGAAAAGATATGCATCACCTTCAGAATCACTAAAATCAAACAAAAACCATCACATTATACTGTTTACATTCACTCAATAATCTGATAACCACACATATGTGGTGTATAAATTGTGTTTTCTTTTTCTTTGCATAGTTTGGCTGGAGGTGTGACTTATACATAGGTGTGCCTGATGCTATGTTCACATCATCCTTGGCAACACAGATTTTAGCGGCTACTTTCAATGAAAAATCTACATAAACACGCATAAATGTGCATTTTGGCTTCTGCGTTCAAAACTCTCCATGTTCACGCACATTATTAAGACGATTTGCAGGCTCTACATGTAAAATGCACATTGAAAGTAAAACAAGTTGAACTTTGACCAATCAGGGACTGGATTGTGACATATGGATGGCGTCCCTTTTAACTCACAGAAGTGCCAACCTTTTGAACATTGATCATGGAGAACAAATTAATAAAGTGTATTTGTAGCTCTATGTGTGATTTGGTGTGTGTAAATGTGTGTATCAGTATTCGTTACTGACAGCAATGCAGATGAAGCGAGCGTCGCTCAATCTCAAGCTACGGACACACAGGGCATGTGACGCGTGTTCAACAACACACTAAACACGTTCTTGCCGCGCACAAACCCCTATGATCAATTTTCAAACAGATGGCACTTCCGTGGATAAACCATTCGGCACCACTAAATCTAAGTCCCTGATTGGTCAGAGTTGAATTTGGTTTATTTTGCACTGCACATTTAATGGCCATGCTCTGTGTAGAGCCCACAAACGGTATTAAAACTGCACTTAGCTACGCGTTATCGCAAGAGTTTTGAATGGGGAAGCCCAAAACACACATTTACACGTTTTTACTTAGACTTCTCATTGGAAGTAGTCACTTGAGCGCTTGTTGCGAGGGTGGTGTGATTGTAGCTTTACTCCGGGTTTAGTGGAATTGTTCCAAAGGATGAAGAATTCAATGAATTTAGTTTTTTGAACTGATATAAAGAGTTTGGTTGTTAGCATGTTCATTATGCTATGGTTATATGTATATTTGTTCATCTAGTTTCCCCTTATGCTTCATGAACCTGCAGAAGCATGAATGTGTTACGGTAGTTTATAGAGCATCTATTATCTATTATTGTTAACTATTATGTTCCTATGATTTGCTTTTCGAGATGAAATGTCAGTTCCTGTGTTTATTAAATGATTTTCTCCCGAAAGTACGACTTATAGTCCAAAAAATACGGTACTCAAGAAATCATAAATCATGGCGGATATTCAATTCAATCATAAATTCATTGACTGAGATCAAGATTTTTCTTTGAAGCAGATAATAAAAACACACCAATCAAAATAAATCTTTATTGTACCAGAACATTTTTAACAATTGTAAACATAACCGTTTGTGCTTTAGGTGTGACCTAGAAAAGTTGTGTCTTTGGAGATTGAATATTTATTATTAAAGAGGAAAATCAGAAAGTTTTGGTTAAAAAGTAGTGCCTTTTTTATTTTTTGGCTAAAGCGGTCAGTATATTTGCTGCTAGATGCTTGATTTGTATGTATTTATATTTACTAAAGACTCACATGTTTGGAATTTGAACAACATTTTGAAATGAGTGTGAGTTATATTCTCCCATTTAAAATCAAGAGTTTAGTTCTGTGGGTCTTTCATGGGCCCAGTGCCCCCAAAATCCTTGGAGGCGCCCCTGCAGACAAGCTCTTTTGACAGGTTGCTGTGGGTTACCGATGCTACAGCCAGATAAACGGGTGTTGTGCTTTGGTGTGTTTTGTTGTCAGGTGTGACGTGCGAACAGACACCATGGCTGCACAGGAACCGTCCCCGCCATCATCCATGGAGAGCAATAAGCCCGGATTCCCCAAGAAGATCCTGGGCAACAAGCTGGAGGACAAGCACCTGTGCAACTGCTGCCACAACATCCTCCGACGACCCATTCAGGCCCAGTGCGGACATCGCTTCTGTTCCTACTGCTTCAACAGGACTGTGAGGTGAGCGCCACCTGCTGGCAATAAATGTATCGATAACAGAGTCGAACAAAGAGAAAAAAATGCGTTTCGAGAGCAATTCAGGACAAATGTATATAACTGAGGGTATGTTCTCGAGCTTGAAAAGAAGATACTACTCACTTAATAATTCATTACTTTCATTTACTTTGAATCCATTGAAGTCCCACTCTGATTATCTTTAGGTCTATTTTTAAATCATTCCCAGTGGTCTTTTCATTATGCTTATGCCATTTTGAGCCAAAATGGAAAAACTGGTGTCGTTTTTATAGGACATAGGCCAAATCCAAATTTCTCCCCACCTCTCTGGCTTCTCCCTACCCCTCCAATTGTGGGGGCATTGGAAGCTGTAGCGGGGCCTGAAATTGTTTTTTTTAGGGAGGAGCTGTAGGGACTTAGGGATGAATATCCCTCCGCCACGTCTTCACGTGGATATACTCTGAAGCACATGAGTATGTATTTAAATGTAAGTAGTGAGTTTTTGTTTTAGCGTGACTTTTTAAAGTTATAAAACTGATGTTTTACAACACAATGCAACGCGCTAACATCGATGACCGGCGACTGTTGATGATGTCATCGAGTGGTAGTAACGTCCAAATTTGGAGACAGTATTTTTCCATATCTCTATGTTTGGAGGGCTAAAACCTAGGGGTAGGAAAAAACCGGAAGGGAAGAGGAGGAACTCGTATTCAGACATAGTTTCTGCAGAGCGGCAGGAGTTCATTCGAAATTCCCCTCTGAGTTGTGGGCGGGACCATTGGCACAGAGCAACCCCTCCTCGTAGCTGGGAGCTCTCTGTTTACGCCCTTCCCCACTAGCTTACACCCCCAACCTAACATTACCGGTGCAACAACAATGGTGAGCAATATTGGAGCTATCCGGCCGTTCAGTTTTGATCCAGATTCCAGCTCAGACTTTCAACAAAGACGTTCATGGATCTATTTGTCTGCAAGTGAATGCATCAGAATGGAGCAGAGCAGGGAGCTTGTGGCCCCCCCCCAGGGTGTTTTCTATGTCACAAATACAATCTTTTTCAAAGTGTATTTATTAATCTGTTCATGATTCACAAGGATTTGAATCAGGAAATACTCAGAAATGCAACTTCAATCTTAATGTTCTTTATATCTGTCCTCCATGATGAGAAAAATGCCACAAGAACAAAAACACAATTTTCATTGGAGTGGGTCTTTAAAAGTGGTTTCCTGCAGTCACAGCTGCAGTCGCTGAAACAGTAAAACTACGATTGAACAAATCCCTGAGGTTTGTACTTTTTTCCTGTAATCAGTTTTTTAAAGGAGTTTTTCCTCACATAGAAGGAGGATGTCCACGGTCAGTTTAGCATTTAGTTATTGTTTATACTTTATGACAGATTCTATGTTTTTGTTCAGTTATTGGTGTGAAGCCCGTTGATACAACTTTTTTTATAAAATTGAATTGAACTAAAAAAATGTATTTATTTAATAAATAAATTAATGAATTAAATGTATGTATTTATTAAATACATACATGTAATTAATTTTATTGATAAAAAAAATCTAAAATAGCTTAAAAAATAAAATTTTTAAATTTAAATAGCTTTAAATAGCTTTAACTGTGTAGATAAGTAGTGTAGTATTCTGGGTAATAAAAGAAGTCTAGTTTTAATTATTTATCACTATCCATTTTTTGGAATATCGAAAGTCTTGTTTACATCTTGTTTCTGCTGCCATCAAGTGGCAAAACCCAAGGACTAATGTTAACAGACTTTTGGTCCTTTTTCTTTATCAGGTTTTGTTGGTGATTTTATTTCAATTCTGTTAGTTTCACAACTAACGTTGTCTTTGAAGAATAAAGGATCAAAACCATCAATATGAGCTAAACTCATTATTATATTCATATTCCAATCCACTCCCCAACATTCCAGATGATTGTAATCCAATTTAATCCAAATTATTCCAACATGGTCTTAATTGTATCATGATGAGTGACCAACAGATTACATCATCTAATCCCTTTTCTGATATGAAGGTATTTTGAGCTGCAGTGATGGATGTTATGAGACTAATGTTTTCGTAGATTTTGATGAACAAAATATCCACCAAAACCAACTGGATTCCACTGAAAAAAGATCACTTAGTAAAAAGCAGCAGCAGAAAGAAAACCTGCAGATTTTCTCAGGGAGGGGAACCACTCTGTGTTGAAACTTCACTGAGGGAGCCAACACAAAGGAGGAGTTTCTCAACATGTTGCCTTGGCAACCACTCTAAGAACAGACCAAGTTTGAGCTATAAGTTTACTCACTTAGATCTCACTGTTACGTCTTTTTCTGAACTCTATCCAATCACGTGATCCTGTTTCGCTGCAGTAACGGACCTCAGAAATGCAACGCTTGCATTAAAGAGGATATTTTTGAGGAACCTACATCCATTTTAAAACAAGGATGCGTGAGTATGAAAGCAGCAACACTTTTATTGTCCTTGTGAAGGTTTTTTTTTCAGATTTCTTTTGTTTTTAGGCTTTTCCTGACAATGCGGTTCGCAGGGAAGTTGAGAGTTTGTCTGCTGACTGCATCAATGAAAACTGTCCCTGGAAAGGCACCATCAAAGAGTACGAGGTGATCTGCTTTTTCTCAGGAGATTATGTTTAGCTGCTGGGAAAAAGTAAGGGAATATGACAGAAAAATAATGAGGGCAAAAAAAATCTGTTTTTCTTTGATTCTGTCAATTAGAAATTGATTTGATTTTCAGAAGGAAAAACAGATGTGGAGCAAAAAAGGTCCAAGAACACTTTTCTTGTCTTACAATACTGAAAGCATGTACAAATAAGGTTGAATAGAAAATATGCAAACATTTTTACGCAGGGTTCTTTTGGTTCTGTGAAGTATACCTATGCTGGTCAATAATGACTCCAAGGAACTTTGTTTCATAAAACGTTCAATTTCTATTCCATCAAAAGGAAGTTTTATATTATCCTTTGCTTTTTCTGTACCAAAAACCATGAGTTTTGTTTTCCTTCCATTCAAAAATAATTAGGTAATCTCAAACCAGTTTTTCATTTAACCGACTCCCTTTCTGTTTCTGAGATTAACTGAAAAAAATCTTGACCTGAACATATCAGTATCTATCATCTGCTAATTCTGAGTCAATCCTGACAACAATATTGAAAACAAAGTAGTAAAGTTCTTGGACGACCTGCTGGATGCTCACGTTGTGGGTGTGGTCAACTTTGTCACTTGTAGTCTGTTTTTTTAAGATATATTTTTAATTATTTTTTATATAATTTTTATGGAAGTGCATTGAATTTAATTAGAGGATGAAGACCACCCTTTTTAAAAATTGAATGCAATACACTTCCATAAAGATTAAAATGAGTGAGAAACAATCAAATAATTACTTTAAAGTTAATTTTTATGTCATGCTTACAAAAAAATTTAAAAAATGTGCATCGCTTTGCCTCATTGTGTGTGTTCTTACAGGTCAGTGTGTTGTAGTTGTGAGTCTCGATTATTTCAAAACTAACAATGACATGGAGCAACGAGTGAGTGTGCGTTTGTGTTGGCTGAGACCAGTGTGAGAAAATGCTAGAAAACACCAGTGCACCTGAATGCAGCAATAGCGAGCTCTTAATGAAAGCGCACAAGTGCAGAAATTCCATGCAGCCACTGAATGCACCAGCTGCTGCAGCAAATGTAAGAATTAAAGGTGCGCAAAATAGTCTGAATTAAATGTTTGAACAAACTCTGGGATGGATGTTTGTGGTGGCCAAGTGGGGAAGGAAGGCAGACACCTAAAAGTTATGGTTGTGAGTTTGAGCCCCCTGTAAGAGATGATGAACAAAACCTCATCTGCCAAAGTGACTAAAAGGTTCCTGTCATTTTGACAGGAACTTGTCAAAAAAACACTTGTTGAATTGGACTCATGTCTTTGTGGTTGTCATGTAAATGGCGTTGTAGTTTAAGGTGTGTCAACAACAGAAACTTTCTGTTTTCTCCACTGACCTCGAGCCAGTTGAGAACGCTCACACCTTTCTGAAGTTTAGGTGGAAGAAAAACTCCATATCTGCTGGCGCAGCACGCAGCTCAATTTAATTGAACAAGCATTTGTAGTGGCGTATGTATCAGAGGACATTTGATTGGCCGCTCTGAATGTCATTTACAGTTTTTCCCCAATGGCTAATTGCTAAATCCAGGTTCACATTTGTTTCACTTCACCGTATTATCTCTGTTTTGCATTAGGCCAGATCCGCATCACAGGCAATGTTCACCTTAGCCACAAAACATGAAAAACATTAATGCAGGTGTGGGTCTTGGTGATGCAGGTTTGGGTTTGGTGCAGGTTTGGGTCTTGGTGCAGGTGTGGGTCTTGGTGCAGGTTCGGGTCTTGGTGCAGGTTCGGGTCTTGGTGCAGGTTCGGGTCTTGGTGCAGGTGTGGGTCTTGGTGGTGCAGGTGTGGGTCCTGGTGGTGCAGGTGTGGGTATTGGTGGTGCAGGTGTGGGTGTTTGTTGCAGGTGTGGGTGTTTGTTGCAGGTGTGGGTCCTGGTGGTGCAGGTGTGGGTCTTGGTGCAGGTGTGGGTCTTGGTGCAGGTGTGGGTCTTGGTGGTGCAGGTGTGGAAGCATCAGAATTGGACTGGAGAAGGAAGACTTTGGACCGCCCGTGGCAGTTGCTGCTTCACAAACCCGAGCTTACTTCAACCGCAGGTTGTCATCTGCTCCTGACCCAACATGATCTGAGTAAAGAAAACTTGGTGTTCTTCAGACTGGGTCTTTCGGTGTTCTTAGATTTGCCGTTTTACTGGTTTAGAGAGATTTCCTAAAGATCCTGCTCTTAATGATTAACTTTGTTAGGTATAAATCATTTTTCACATTTCTCTAAGTAGATGATTGGATGTTTCCAGATGTTTTTGCATTTTGATTTCCTACTTAACTAAAAAAGGTATTTTTCTTCATTCTTGCTTGGATCTTTTAAACATGTGTATTTATACAGGCACAGTCCTTTGAGAAGAAAATCTTTCAGTTTAATTATGTCTCTCATTTTTGGAACGACTGTCATCACTGACAGTGGTATGTAGAAATGTGTGATTGTGTGAGTGTTCTCCGTGTGTTTGTGACTCATTCTTTTCATGCATTCATCTCCCATGATTTTTTGAGGCTTTGTCTTCTGCATCGGGAGCCTTTCTTCCAGCTTTCCGTCTGCCTCCCTGCCGATACCGACCAAATCCCACTCTTTCCACAGCTGGAGCACGAGGGGAAGTGCGAGTTCATGATCATCCCCTGCCCCTCCTGCAAAGAGCGAATCCGCTTCAGCGAACAGGAGCGGCATAATGAGCGAGAATGCCCGGAGAGGACGCTCAACTGCAAGTACTGCAAGGAGCCGTTTCACTTCAAAAACATCAAGGTGAGAAATGGTTGATGTAAATGGCGCCGGGCCTGCCTCAGATCCCAGTTGTCTGGCGAGAAAGATAAATAAATAAACTGGCTTCCTTCAGGCACACGATGAGATCTGCCCCAAGTACCCCATGATCTGTGAAGGCTGCGCCAAGAAGAAAATACCCAGAGAAAAGGTAAACAAGCTGCAGAACTCATCGTCTTCCTGTCACTACCACCGCAGTTCTGGCTCACAAGCTGCGTTCACATCCAATGCTCTTCGCGCGGCAAAAAGTGTGTGCAAAAAAAAAGTGGTATGTTCTTGAGCTGACGCATCATGTTGGATTTGATCCGATCATCAACACATCATGGGCCCAAGCTGAGTTCCTGATTGGTTGACAGGATGCAAATTCTTTGCCAAAGTTCAAATATTTGAACTCTGTAGCGTTACATGAAACGCGCTGCTGCTAGAGCATGGCGTCACAGGACCTCTGATCGCATCTGTACATCGGCCTACCATTGGAACTGGACGCATCTGCCGCACAAACGCATTTGGCGTAAACGCAGCTTCGGATCTCTTCTTTATGAACTCCCAAGAATATGGTTTGTCCTATTTTCTTTTATTTCCTTTCAGTATGTGGACCACATTAAATTTTGCAGCAAATTCAGAACTCCGTGTAGATTCCACGTCGTTGGATGTGACATGTCTGTGAGTGGGCGCCTTGCTTTATTTCTTTATAAATATTGTTGTTGTTTAGACATGTCTGACTTTTTAGACCAATAAGCTGTTTTAATATTACTTTTTGGCATGAAAATCCTGGTGTTTAGCTAAAGAAGCCATTAGCATCATGCTTTTGTCGCCAAAATCTCCATTAATGTTCAGTTAATGTTCACTTTTAACGCTCAGATACACATTACCAACAGGATGTGAAGTTTTAGAATAAACAGTTCTATAGTTGTTTATTGCAGGAGTTATATTCTAAAGATAACTCTTGATAAACAAAATCTCAAAAGTAGCCGTTTTGGTTTTTTTTACAAATTTTTACCGTTTTAAGGCTATAAAACTCCTCACTACACACTTCATACATTCCTACTCAGACAGACATGAACACTTTCACACTTTTCTCTCTTGTTTAAAGTTCAAATCTTAACAGAAAAACCACTTTTACAGACTGAAAACAAAGATCTGATCACAAAAGAACGTTTGTGTCAATGTGGCAAACTGAATGCATTCTGTGCAAGAGACACAGCAAAGTGAGGAGTACAGCCAATTAGGATGCAGAGCACAATGCACTGAAGAAAAAACATGCAAAACTGCAAAAGATGAATTATGTTAGAGTAACTTTTTTAAGGCAGGGCTTCAATAGATTTCCCAGCATTCCTTTGTTTACATTCTCTCCTGCTAACTAAAAGTCTCTCACAAGCCCAAGCTAGCATTAGCGTAGCAAAAAAAAAAAAGAAAGAAAAAGGCGAGCAATATCAGAACCTATGCAGGCGTACAGTTTTGAGGCAGATGGCAACTCAGATGAGGAAAATGAAGACGTTCATGGATCTATTTGTCTGCAAGTGGAGGATTTAGAATAAGTGGAGAAGGAAGACTTTGGCAGTTGTTGCGTCACAAACCCGAGCTTTTTCAAACTGCGGGTTTTAATATGGTCCTGATCCACCACGATTTGAATAAAGAAATATTCCGAAAATATACAAAATACGAAAAAAATGCTACAAGAACGTGTTTAAAATCACTAAAATCATTTTTATTGGAGTGGGGATTGAAAGATTAAGTGTAAATTAGTCAAAAAGGTAAAGTAAAACATTTCAGTTTCCAAGCAAATCTGATTCATGAAACAAAACCACTCATTGTTTGAAAATAAACCTAAAAATATGATGTAATTAACTTGTTTCATCAGTGGGTTTTGATTAAATAAGATGTTTCTGAGAATAAATGAATCAACTAGATAATTAAGACTTATTGTCTTAAAACTGGTTATTTTTTACTGAAAAGTTTCTTAGAATAGGGAAGTAGTTTTGTCTTATGCCAAATGTAAAAGAATCCTTACAATTACAAAGTAGACACAAATACTTGGTGATATTTTATTATTCCAGTGCAGCTGATCTTCTGCTTTGGATGTCACTGGTTTGCAGCTCCTGTCACTTCTTTGGCTTTTCAAACAAAAATAAAAATAAAACAAAAGAATGTTGCAAATGTTACTGCACTTGCTGCAGGGATACATGTTTGCATGTCCATCCTGCTATCACCACACTGATCCTGTTCTTCTTTTCCTGCAGGTGGAGAAGGAGAAGATTCACGACCACGAGCGCGCCTTTGCATACGAGCATCTCAACCTGCTGCTGCATTACATTATGGGTATGAAAGTGAGCATGGAGGGCCTGCAGCCCCAGGGCCTGGAAACAGCTGGACACAAACTGGTGGAACTCCAAAAATCCCTCAGGGAACTCGAGGCCAGAGTCTCCCAGCTTAGCACCACTTCCTCTGGGCCTCCCGTGCAGGGAGCAGCCGCCTTCTCTTCATCTTCTAGCTCTGGTCCTCCCGGTCCACCCACCTCCGTCCCACTCCCTCCACCTCCCACCCTCCCTCCAACCCTGTCAGTGTCTACCTCCTTCACGCCCCTGCCCAGCTCCGTGGGCGCGGCGCTGGAGCTTCAACTCCACAGCGAGAAGACCAAGGTGGCCGAACTGGGCCGAAGATGTACAGAGCTGGAAGTTAAATCCGGCACTTTCGAAAACGTGGTGTGCGTTCTGAACAGAGAGGTGGAGAGGTTCACCACCACCATGGAGGCAAGCAACCGGCAGCATAAACTGGACCAGGATAAGATCGAGGCTCTGAGTAACAAGGTACCAGACCAACCGTCTGAATGCTGCCAGCTGCATCAGGAGATCTTTGGGTGTCTCTTCATTAAACCAATCAGCATGTCACCTTAGACTGTTCATTTAGACCAGGGATGTCAGAATCCAGGCCTCGAGGGCCAATGTTCTACATGTTTTCCAACCAACCTGTCACTGAAGCTCCTTTTTGGCTTAGCACACCTGATCCAGGTAATCAGCAGCAGATCAAGCAGGATTCTGGCTGGCCCTCTGGGCCTGGAGTTTGACATCCCTGACTTAGATGCTTTTAGGTTTTCACCAACTGACTTTACACCACAGAGATGCTTAAAACTAAGGAAGCCTGGAGGGACCATTCCTTAAATTAAAAAGACCCACAACAAGAAAAAAAACAGGCCTCTTGGAAGTCATTGTGACTTTATACCTCATAGAAAAATACTTTACTTGATTTATACACAAGATAAAACTAACAAAAAATCCTATTATAAGAAATCAAAATCTATTAAAAAAAGAATGAAAAAAATGCTGCTATAAGCTAAAAAACGAAATGTTAGATAGAATTACTTCAAATGAAATGCTTTGCAGCCCAATAATAATTATTCTTTTCTTACTTCTAAGCAAATAGTTTGTATTTTGTGAGTTTTCGTGTATCAAATTATTGTTTATTTTGATTACAGTGACAAAAAACTAGTATAATAAGTGGAAATGCCTTTAGAACAAAATGTGAAGAAAATGGGAGTCTTAGTACAAGTTGGCCCATCTTAATAAATCCTCATCCAATCTTAAACTAGCACAAATTCTTAGAACATACATTTTTCTTCTTTCCAAAATAATGACAATGAATGTCAGTCTAACTTCACTGAACTTTAAAATAACATCCCTAAAAGTTAACCAAACATTACATTTTTTTAGACTAAAACTGAGTTTTTCCCTTGTCAAAAGTTTCTAAATCCTAGCTCTTAATGAGACAAAAAATTGTGCTGATATAAAGAAAATCTTTTAATTCAGTTAGAATAATCTAAAATCTGGTAGAAATCTTAAATGCCTAAAAACAAGGTTTGAAATTTTTGCAAGAATTCAATAGTTTGCAGTGAAGGTGTTTGAATATTTTAAAAATCAAAGTATTTTTTTAATTTTAAAGTTTTATCCTGTTGTAAAGAGGAAAGAGGTTGATAAATTTGAAAAAATACCGTTCCTTTATGTCGAGATGAGATGTTTACTACATTTTTGTATTGATTGATTTATTCAAATTAAAAATCTCTTGTTTAGAACTTTTATTCGTGAAAACAATGTCTAAAAATGTGTATTTTATTTTCTATTATCTGTATTTAAAGGTTTGTCTTGTTAAGATTGAAAACTGGAGGTTTTTGTTCTGCAGGTGCGACAGCTGGAGAGGACGGTGGGGCTGAAGGACCTCACCGTGGCAGAGATGGAGGGTCGACTGAGGGAAATGGCTGCCACCACCTTCGATGGCGTCTTCATCTGGCGGATTTCCGACTTCGCCAAGAAGCGTCAGGATGCCATTGCGGGGCGAGCTCCTGCCATGTTCTCACCAGGTAACACCGCCGCCGCGGCAGATGTTTGCGAATTGTTTAACAGGAAACGAAGACATCCAACCTTCAGGTCTCTTTTCCCTGCAGCCTTTTACACCAGCAAATACGGCTACAAGATGTGTTTACGGATCTACTTGAATGGCGACGGGACGGGGCGTGGCACCCACCTGTCCCTGTTCTTTGTGGTGATGAGGGGACTGAGTGATGCTCTGCTCAAATGGCCTTTCAACCAGAAGGTAAACCATAGAAACACAAGTTATTTGACTTCATTCTAAAGCCTCAGTCACCACTGCTCTTACGGGAGGATACGGGCTGTCTGTGGGCGAAAAATTGAGAAACCTGTACAAAATATCATGGTCATAGACCGATTGGTGAGCCGGTGGAGCAAACATGCTCCTGACACTTTTGATTTGTGCTAAAAATGCAGTCTGTTTTCTGAAAGTTTGTCTAAAAAAGTTTAACTTTTGTCTCTGTTTACATTCCTGTCATCAGAATCAACAGACTTCAGAAAACAGGCATCAAGCTTTAGATTTGGCTGTTTTCTGGTGTTTTCCGCCGTTGTTGTTGAGCTGCAGAATTGCTCTTGCGGTTTTTGCAGGTGACCCTGATGCTGCTGGACCAGAGCAACAGGGAACACATCATCGACGCCTTTCGACCTGATGTCACTTCCTCCTCCTTCCAGAGACCTGTAAGCGAGATGAACATCGCCAGCGGCTGTCCGCTCTTCTGCCCGCTCTCTAAGCTGGACGGCAAAAACTCTTACATCCGCGACGACACCATCTTCATCAAAGCCATTGTGGACCTCACCGGCCTCTAAATGGCCCTGCGGGGGCGCTACTGCGAGGCAACCAAGCAGCTCTTTGACCGTTAAAAGCTTCGTTTGGCTCAGACAGGGTCCCATCGTGGCTCTCTGCTCGGGCGTGTTCCTGCGTCTGCTCAGTCCAGACGCCAGCGGCGCCATCGTCCTGTCACCGTTGTACATTTTGGGTGCGAAACGTACTTTCCTTTGACATCTCCCTCTGTAGGGTGAAATGGGTTCTGCACATGTCGGTTGGAGTACACGGAGGTGGACCACAGGGCAGCGAGGAGGACTTCCTCCTCGTCTCCCGCAGATCGCGCTAGATCAGGATTGTAGAGTACAGATAGTTCGTGTGGTTGTTTCTGGTTAAGCTGGCTTGTTCTAGAGGTAGAGCTTGATGCGGTGTTTGCTTTTTCTTGGACATCGTGGATATTGTGAGCTTCCAGCGTCGAGTGAATTTGCATAGACAAACGTGGAGTTACGTTATGAGTAAAGATAACAGGCTCGTTTTCTGTTCGCTTTCGTAGCAAACTGCATGCCGCCGGTGCTTTTCGCGGCGCTCCTTCTTTCCAGCGAGCTTCTGCGAAGGTTTGTTGTTGAACTCGTTGGTGACTTAGCCATCCGTGATGGTGGACATTGCCTGCATGTGTTTGGAACGTGTCGAGTGTTGCGTGTTTGTTGGTTTTTTGTTTTTTTTTTGGGGGGGGGGGGGGTCGGCGGGTCAGGCTGGTGGTTTGGTACATCTGTGGAAGATACAGCGGAGTTACCATGGAGTCAGGGCAGCTTGCCAGGCAAGCCTGAGGCATAAAACTTGCATGTGTTTTTGTCTCCGACAAAACATACATCGCTGGAGTTTTTCCCGCTTTTTCTCACATCTCAGCTCATAGTACTGTGCCCCACCACAGACGGAGGTCAACACGGAGTCCACGGTTCGGGGGGGGAGGGAACGTCTGTCCGTACAGTTTCCAGTGCGTTTGTGTTTCTGCTGCTCTCATATAGAATACTAATGTCAATAGAATCTAAATGTTGGTGCAAATATACTCAACCTTGATGTGCGTGGAGGCTGCAGGCCAGAGTTTGGTAGGGATGGGTACCAAAACCCGGTTCCAAGGTGGTGTCGGCATTGACACATGCGATACTCCCAGGTACCGTGTGTAAACATGGATTTCGGTTCTTTCTTTCTGGGCATGTCAATCACTTTTATTCTACTTAGTTTTGGTGTAAAATTCCAGCCAATCACCTTTTCAGGAATTGTGGGCGGGCTCATATAACAATAGGTGAGGCCATGGGGGGATGGGAGGAGCTTAAGTCAAAATGCCGAAGGTAAAGCGAGCAACAGTTTGGCAAAAGAGACTAATTCAGCAACCTGATGGATGGGAGTGACGCGTACATTGCTCCACACAAAGACTGTGTGAAAACAGAGGTGCAGCGCCACAGTGCAGACTGTCAGAAAGACTGAAATAAAGCATCTTATGCTACTTTCACTCCAGGCGTGTGTCACACATTAAACGCATTTTTAGCTTGCGTGTTCACACTGGACTGTCGCGACCTGGTTCTAGCGCACGTGCCCACAGTTGAAGGGCTTGGTGCAAAATTCCAAAGCGGTGCAAATGTTGCGACTCCTGCTCCGGGATTTTTCTTTCACGGCTCTATTCTGATATGTGAAAGACTTGGTGTCAGAGAATTCCAGCCGGGCACAAACCGCAATTATTAAATCTCCTCAATGATCAATGATCAAACAGTTGGGACTTCTATGAACTCAAAAGGACACAAAGTCTCTGATTGGTAAAAGTCCAACCAGTTTCACTTTCAATGCATGTTTATTGGCTGCGTATTTTGTACGTAGAGTCTGAAAACTGTCGTAAAACTTGCACAGCAACACGTGAATGAGAACGTTTTAACGCAAAAGCCCCTTAAGTGTGTTTACATAGATTTTTCATTGTAAGTGGTCGCTTGACCGCGCATTGCCGAGGTTGGTGCGACGATAGCATTAGACGCATTAAAGCGCTCTTCTCCAACCTACGGCGCTGCTTCGTCACAATTGAATGCTGTTGGAAAAAACTGTGGTGTTTTATTTTTTGAAGCAGCGGTCCAAGCACCACACTGGAACCGTTTCAACAGTATCCGCACGGCACCGGATCGATCCAGACGGTACCCATCCCTAGAGTTTGGGGTGCATTTTTCCGTCCCCACTCGTTCCACATTGTAACTGCTTCAGCTGTCATTCTCTCGTTTGTCCACTAGACACTGCTGTTATGTAGCGGAGGTTTTTAGGTTCCCAATGGCCTGTTTGGAAACCAGTCTCGACCTGTATTGGAACCTCTCTGTGCATGGGAGGCTTCAATTCACTCTCACAATGGAGCTTTGTGCCGGTGTCCTCCGGGCAGGGAAGCATTTATTTGTATTTGTTTGGATGAGAATACATAGACTAGTTATTATTATGTCATACCTGGCGCTGCCCCCTACTGGCAGCCGCCTATATGCATAGCAATTTATAAAGATGTATCTTTCATATCATAATGTCAATATAATATATATATACTGATGTTAATATACACAAGGAGTTATAATAAGCATAGTATAACTGAATACCTTATTGATTCTATACCTTTAGAGTGACGTTTTGTTCGATGGTTTGCACAGGCCAGGACGACCTTTTGTGCTGTTTAAAAGTGCAATAAGTGCTAAAATCCCTCGGGCTTTGAGGGTTTTTTGGAAGTCACGCTACTTCTTACCGTTTACACAACTCACCTCGGCGCCAACCGTACACTTCTCCACAGAAGCCTGCCGCTTTTCTCGCCCCTCAGCACACTCCAGGACCCGGTCAGACGGCGCCCGTGCAGCTGCCCGGCTCGCTCGGCTTTTACGAAGGACCATATTGTGGGACTGAGGGATTTCTCTGTTCTTTCGAAGCTTTCCATGCAGCATGAATCGAGTAGGACTTTTGAGTGCTCTTGTAACGTGCCAAAATTGAATCTTACCTCCAAATGCTATAACAACGTGGAACTGCAAGCTGTACTTTCTGTTCTATGCGGAAACATGGTGCCAAACATGTTAGTGTGGGTGTGAACGCGTGCCATGGTGACATTATGCATGGGCTCATCCTTTCCCATGTGACTCAGACGACAGAGGTTCCTGAATGTAAGCTTTAAACTCTGTTGGGTTTTCCTTTTCTAAGAACACAGCAGCCCTTCTCTCATGTAATGCAGTCGACTTGAACTTAGTTTGTGCACTTTGTATTGTTTTGGTTTTTTTTGTCCAAACAGGGTATTTTGTTAAATGATTTATGTACCTTAAAATCAGAGCCATATATATTCTGATGTTGATTATTATACTAAAAAGGGACATGCAGTCTGTAATAAAGGTTTGTTGGTTTCTGCCTGTTTGATTTCAGAGTCACTTACCAGCAGCTAACGCTCATTAAAGGTCTGACCATGTGGAAAATCATCTCCACGTCTTCTGGAGTTATTGTTTCTCTGCAGGAGCTGCGAGGAAACGCCGTACAGAGAAGATCAGAAGGTTCTTAAAGTCCCACTCCAACTCTTTTTTTTTCTATTGTAATATCATTCATTACAATGATTCCGTTTTTAGCCTGTTTTTTTTCAACGATTTGAATATAGAAATTTAATTTCAAACTAAAAATATGTCCTCCATCATAAAAAAGTGCCACAAGAACATGTTAAAAACACCAAAAACACAATTTTCATCGGAATGGGTTTTTAATCAGCTGTTTGGGTGAGGACGTCATAGCTGTCCCCGCCCCCTTCCTCCAGCTTCTCATATGTAGCAGGCAGTCAAATGAGGCTGCGTCTTCAAAATCGCCACACTAGTGAGCGTGACGTCATCTACAGACTTCCAACCAAATCAAATTGATTCAGTTGCCATTTTTCCGCGATATGGAGGTCGCCAAGTTGGAGCCAGACGAGAGTAAGCAGAAGTTGGTGCGAGTCGGTCTGAGTCATTTTTTTCTACGACAACCAATCAGGAGTGAGCTTGTTGGAAGACCACACTCCTACCACTTGGAAATGAAGTCTGTCAATCAAACATTTCAAAAGGCACCCCCTATTTTTATGGAGGCTTCTGATTGGTCACTTTATAACTTCCATTACAGAAAAAAATATCATAAAATAAATGAGAAGTATCAAGTACATGTTAAAAAAATGGTATCAAAGCAGGAATGGTTATTCTGACCAATAGAATGACTGAGTTATAGCTGTTTATTTCTCAGTAGAAGTCTATGGGATTTTGGCTTCTTGGAGCCAGCAGGTACTTCCTGTTTGTATCATGAGGGACGGAGTCACTCAGACCAGTCTTCACTAGGGTGTGATGATGAATCGATTTCTATTTCTACCATCCGACCACATCTATCTGTCTGAGGCAGGATCGAATCGATTCGACCTACGCGATTAAAAAATCGTTCCAGAATGAGATAAATCCATAATCGATATTGTAAAATCCCATTGGGATTGACGTATGGTAGATTTATTTTACTGCAGCTTAATAACAACCAAGTACCATCACAACGGACAACACACACGTGATGCAGTAAAAACTGATCAACCATCATTCCAGTCTAATGTGTGGAAACACTTTGAATTTACAGATATGACCATACAGTGTGGTAGAATGTTCTAATAATGTTCCTTTGGATTATCCTGATGTGGAAAAACAACAGTGCTTGACAACAGAACTTGATCAAACTCAAATGTGAATGGATTTGACATTCATTCTTGTTAACTTGTTTGTTTGTACACATATTTAATTTACACTTGATTATCTTGAAGAACTAAAAGGAATCTGGAAAACTTCAGCTGCTGTTCAGTAGCAGGTATTTATCTCTGAGTCACACTGGTTGAGGTTTTGGCCAAAGATGTCCTGGATCCATTATAGGTCAGTGAATCGGATCCAATCAATGAACCAAAACAGAAAGGGAATCAAATCGAATCCTTTTTAAAATAACTCGTTACACCTCCAGTCTTCACTGATGTCAAAACAAAAGCTAAAAGTAAGTTAGAAATCAGTTAGAAATATTCAACCAGTAAAATAATCTAAAAAGGTCAATCATTTTCAACTGTATTTACTGTAACTGAAACAAGAAAAAATAAATATTTACCTCATTGATTTTCAGTAGCAGTTTAGTTTAATTTTTGAAAACTAAGTTTTAATTATGTAAAAAGCTCTGTACAAATCATATCTTTACATTAAAAAATGTTGAGTTAGTATTGGTGTTTCTTAAGTATTTTGCCGTACATTTTTTAAAAACCTAATTTCAAAAACAGAGAACATTATTTTAAGTTTGAATATCTTATAAAACTGTGAATCTGACTAGTACAGATGGATTTTACATGCGTCCGCTCAGGAAACGTGTTTGAATTACCTGTAAGTCTTCTCCACTTTGAAATAACAACATGTTAATATATATATATTATATTTATTTATTAGATTCATTCTGTGTTTTCTTGTTTTTGCATTTATATTAATGTGTATTTTTGATCTTCATCCTCATTCCTCTAATTCCAGGTTAAATTGCGTTTTTCCACACCAGTTTTTTTTTTGGGGGGGGGGGGGGGTTCTTTTTTGTGATGGAGCGTGAATTTTTAGGTACCAAAGATTTCCAAGCGAGACTGTGGAGATTTTTCATGGATAACCTGGTTTTCTGGTTTGGATTAGTTCCTAAGAATGTTTGGAACAGATTGGATCAAAAGCACAGATGTCTGCCTCCTTCACCGAAAGAGAGATCCATGCTGGTGAGTCTAAATCCTATTCTGAGCTCATTCTGTAAAACTGACTGCATTGCATGTGTTTTTTAAAAACATTTCTTTTAAATTTCCTTTACTGATCTGGATGAAATGTTTTGTTGTGTCGTTATTTATCAGAAATGTAAATTATATTGGTAAAACTGCTGTTATTTTTAACAACTGTGCAGTAAAATCACGACTTTTTAGAACTAGAAGGAAAATGTTCTTCCAAAAAATAGTTTAGAATAAGAGAGTAGGCCAAAGAGAACATAAAATAAGACCACTTTATGAAGCTTTGTTTTCTTTTTTCACATTTCCATTTGTTTTCATGTTTATTCTATAAAAGGAACAACTCTTCTAAATGAGAGAAGAACTTGAACAGTGGATACAGACACGCTGAGTCGTGTCCTTTCATCAGGTGTTGGAGCGTTGTTGCTCACTAGGGGGCACTGCTGACACAACATACTTATTTGCATGTGGATTTTCAAAATAAGATCTGAGCTGAACCTTGATGGATCATAAAGAAAGACTTTTTTTTAACCTGAAATTTGTTTATTTTTAAGCAAAAAACGGAAGTGAACACTAATTAACAGCAATGAATAATTTATTATCAAACTCTTTGATTACAGATACATTTGCATTAAAATTCACTCTGAGTCACTGACATGGAAGTGAGGAGAAGAAGAAAGGTTACTCAACTGAATGTTCATTAGAACATTACAATCATTTTAATTAAATATGTAAAATGATGTAAATCTTAATGCTTTAAACTATTTACCATAAAAAGCTCACTCAAAATGACGGACTGTCAAAATAAAAGTGGAAAAAGGGAATCACAAGAAGGCCTTATTAAGCACACCTGCATGCTGTTAAGAATCGCATTTCCTGCACAGCAGCTCCATGTTTGAACACTGAATAAAATAGTCCAACAATCATTGGAAACATCAAAAGAAAGCAGAGATGATCTTTATTTGCTGAAAGTGGAGGTTTTTGCTCTGAAAACAGGATGTTTGACTCCTGCTGGAAGCTTGGATCTTTATTTTTCAGCTTGATCCAGGTCATTCTATGGATGTTTCTGGGTCTGCTTTACCTCAAACAGATAAGTAACTCTACTGTTTTGTCTTTAAGATCATTTCTTTTACGTAAAAAATAAAGCGTCTTTGCAGCTTTAGTGACAAAGTTCTTTTCTTTGACTATTTTCCAGGAAACAAACAAACAAAAAAATCCATCAATGAGAGGAAAACTAAATTTACCGAAGAACAGATTTATTTTCTCTGCAGTAAATTCAGGTTTTGTTTTAGCAATAACAGCTAAAGTTACAAAGATTAAAGAAATTATAATATTTGATATATTTCACTTTAATGCTCTTTTTTTATTTTTATTAAACTCTAACAAAAAAAAAAAACATTTGTTTTAAAATTTTGTTTGCAGTGTCACTTGTTTTAAAGACGGTGCTGTTTGCTGATGATGCAAATATCTTTTAAGTAGACAATATCGTATAAAAAAATTGGCAAATGTTTACATTTGTTTATCTTCAAAGCACTTTTGAGATGATAAATTGCTCCACAGCTTGCATCAAAGTCTAAACATATTTTAATTAGTCTCCAAAAAATGTGGTTTCATATTTCTGGAAAGTGGATCAATTCTTTCTAAAACATGACTGTTTGGGTTTTCCCCAGATTTGTTTTTCTGGAATATTCTCACTTCTCTTCTGGTCAAGAGACAATTTTCTTCTAATCAGCCCAAATAATTTATGAAACTTTATCAACTAAAATCTTTGTTTATTTGCAATAAACGGTTTTAATCAAACAGGGAAACATTCTATTTATTTTTGGTTATAATGCGGAATAGCACGAGTGAAGAATTGCTGGAACTTATCATTTTATTAAATGATAGTTTAATGAAGCCTCTGAAACACTTTCTATGAACATTAAAATGAGTTTGTTGTGCTTGTTTATCTCTACACATGTTTAGCAATAGGTTTTAAAAACTAAACTTCCAAAATAAAATCAGCATTCATCTTTGAAACTGGAGGACAGATTGGATTTATCTGCAGTTGATACTGGCCCAGGAAGAGATAAAAACGATGGACATTTGACCAACTGACATGTTTGAGCATGAAGACGGCGTGTGAACAAAGACTGTATGAGTTTTATTCAGATATTATGTTGCATCAAGGACAGTTATTTACATTTATAAACGATACTAGAAGAATTATGGAACAGTTGGAGATGAAAGTATTGCGATATTTGAATAAAATCCTTTTTTAAAATATTTTCAAAAGGTTTTGGAAGAGATTTATAGAGTTTTGTTGTTTCCAAACTGCAGCAGAAATCCAGACGTGAATTTATTTAGTTCTATAAGCAGAATGAGAAGTTTGTGTGGAAGTGTCTCACGTTCTTTTCCGGGGTTACAACTAAAATCCTGGTTGGACAGTTTCCTCACAGGAGCTTCAGCTTTCACCTCCACGCGTTTGACAGATCATTAAAGAAGAAAAGCAGTAAAGCATGTTGGTTACGTTAGGGCAACTCGTGTTAAAAACTGGAATGAAGACAAAGCAGTTTTGACGATTGCAGCAGTGATTTAACAGGCGCAGAGGTTTCCATCTGCCATAAACTGATTTTACTGCTTCAAATCCAGCTAAACGAGCTGCAGGTTTGTTTAACGAGCATCAGGAAGGCAGGAGAACGGGACGTTCAGAACGAGTCCTCCACAACCGGGAGCCGGGCATCCAAAAAGATTATTTTTTTAATGATCTTCTTGCTCTTATGAAACAGTTTTCTAATGGAAATTGGAACTCTGATGAATGCATTTGGATGCTAAACAAGATGGAAGTTGAATGAAGCTTTTTATGATGTGTAAATAGTTTCAAATGTCAATTTTTGGCTGGAAATGTTAAGGAAAACAAAGTGGCAGAAATGCATCTGCAAGTTGTTTGTGTTTGCTAGAATAACTTCAGCTCAAATGGTGAGAAATGCCAAAAAAGTGCATTTAGTATTTTATTAGGTCTAATCATGTACACTAGACTACTATAGGTATCGTCACAGCCTCACATCATGTTCTAAATTAGACGTCTTTTGTTTTTCTGCCTTTTGAAATGTACATTAACCTGCAGAGATTCTCAGTAAAGGGACAGAATGAAGGAAAATATCTGAGATATCCTTTTGTTGGTCTGTTATTCAACCTTTTTGACAAACTTTGTTTACTTTGTGACTGTAATAACGTCTGAGTTGGAAAGGTGTTCTGCGCAGTAAAGCTGTGTTTGAAGAGCTTCACTCGATTCCATGGTTTTATTCCAATAAAGATATTAGGAATGTGACTAACATTTTTTTTGTGTTATAGAAAAATGTTGTGGTTTAGTCATTGACTATATATGAGAACTGGACAGAGTGACTCCTCCCCCCCGATGTTCCAAACCGGCTAATCAGATGCCTCGATAAGAGGAGGTGGAGCCTCCTTGTCTCCTGATGGCCACTTTCGAGTGGTAGGGGTGTGGCTTTTCAACAAGCTCACTCCTGATCGGTGACAATGGTTGCCATAGAAATGCCAAGTCAGAATAATTCGGACCAGCCACTGTTTACTGGCGTTTTTTGGTTCCAATATGGCTGTTCCTGTGTTGCGAAACATGTCGGATTGACTTTATTACGCTGGCAGCTGGAAGTCATTTCAGGAGTTTCCTTCCCTAGACCGGCCGGTGCTTTATGTGGGGGAAAAAACACTTGTATCTACACATTTATGTAAACATAACAATGCGTTTGAATTGCACAAATATGTAAACAGGAGAACACACACACTCATAAAAAAAAAAAAAACACAAACGTGCACTGTATCTGATTTTACATGTGAAAAATGCAAACAAGACATCAACAAATAGTTACAAAGCATTAGATTAGTGCTGTAACAAGTATCCGAGTACTCCAATACTTGTGATCTACTCCAGAAATTTGGAGTACGAATATTCGTTTTGTTGTTAAAATACAAATCAGGCACAAAGTATTTATTGCTCTAAAATGCAGAAGTTTATGGGCTTAAAAAAAAAAGCCAAATGCACAGCACTACTGACACCGGAAGCAAACAAATGTTCAAAATAAAGTGGTGGTGAAGCTTCCCGATTTTAAAGTAAAACTAAGCTGTGGTTTTTGTTTTTTTTTGTTTTTTTTTTTTTGTCGTAGAAAAACTTAGACTGAAGTTCTGTTTACTAACACAAATCTTGAAAAAACAACTTTGCTTTAATGCCGCAGCTTTAGCTCCAATGTTTGCATTCCTTCGATTCGATAACACAGCCTTGCGCTGATATCCAGCGCTTCACAGAAGTAAAGTGATTACGTAATCGTCGTGAATCAGGTGATTCTGAATCCGCAGAGAAAAGAGGCTTTTCATTCCAGTTTTACACCAATTGGTGCAAAACTAAAGTGTTGCAGAGCTTTGAGGAAACTGTGGAGAACATTTTCAGTTTTTCTTGTTGAGTGAACCAAAACAACAATGATGTTCGTGGTTTTTTGTTGTTTATGTTACTGCTGAAATCTTTGAGTTTAGCAATTAAAGAGTGAACAATTGAACTGTTCCATGAGAACAAAGTAATAATTTGTTCAAATGAATTATTATTTTGAGGGAGTGAATTAGTAAATTTTTTTTTTTTTTATATGTTAAGTCACGGGTTTGGACACCCCCAAAGCTCAGATGGAATGTGATCAAAAGATGATCAGCATGTTACTGGATCGGTTTTTCTTTTCATCAAATCTGGTCCTTGAGGACAGGATGGATCAAAACCTTCTGACGGGACTTTTCCAATCCCTCTGCTCCAAACTCTGCATAGGTTCCTATCATGACTCACATGAGCTAAACAGCTGTGGGTCTGAAATCAGGTCTGTCCTCGGGGTCTTGTCAATACATAATTAAAACAGGATGCAGACGCTCTTCCTTTGTGCTAAAGTGTGGCAGCAGCAGCAGCTGCGGCTGCTGTTGCAGGGTTGTGGGTTAGAAGCTGTGAATGTTGAACTGTTGGTCCTGATGGGAGAAACGTTTCCGTTTGTGTTTCCTAGAGATCAACTCCAGAGCAAACGGTTGAGTCTTTTCAAAAACATGTTAAAAGAAAGCAGCTGCTTTTTGTGTTCTTCAGAACCGGGGGGGATTTGACCAACATTTGGTGGAGTTTACGCTTTAGTGCTGGTGCTGTGAGATATTTGAAGGCTGGGATTGAGAAACCTCCACTCAAACAATCAAACCAGCACTTTATCTTGATTTATACAACACTTTCAACACAGGCTTTCTGCACCTTTTCAAAATCCAACCATATGAAACAAATCAAATAAATGATAGTTTAACCACTGAAAGGAAAGCTCCATGAAAGACTTGAAACAAACACTTTCATACTGGAGATTAAGCAAAAGGAGCAGGCCATTAAAACAACTGTAGAAAAACGACACGGGATTTTGAAAAATCAGTAAAATTTCAAAATAAGAGTTGATACATTCAGGGTCAAAAAATGCATCAAAACCTAAAAGTCTTAAATTGTATTCAGACGAGTACTGTCAATCGATTAAAAAAAAAAAAAAAATTTGTATCCGATTAATCGCACTTTTGGATTGTAATCGTGATTAATCACAATGTTTTAAGAATTGCATTTTATACGACAATATGCAGCTTTTGAACAAAAACAGGCCGGAGAGAACATTTTTCTTTTGTCTGAAATGTTTACATTTATGAAGTTTAACTTGTGCACACAAAACACATCAACAGTAAGATAAGCAGAACTGTAAAGACTTTAATGTCTGCAGTATTACTCCAAGAAAACAAAGATGCTGATAAACAGTCTGATATACTTTAATGCACTTTAAATGGTTTGGGTGAATACTCTATTCTGATTGGCTGCCGAGTATGGACACACGCCTAAAAAGAAGTTCTGGTCACAATGTTTTAAATGCGCAGGCTTCTTCAAAACAAACTTTTGACATGTGAATGCAGAATTAGAATAATTTAGTGAAATTAATATGGTGAAAATGTTGTTTTTACCCTGTTCTTGTTGCATTTTTCTGATGAAAACTGCACAGCTGGATAGCTCCAGTATTGCTTAAGCTAGATTTCTGAATGTTATAATTAATTTTAAAAAAAAATATTATTAATGTTATAATTAATAAAAAAAAAACACTGGGGTTTGAAAATGATCGAAACCAATCGGAGTTGTCACCATTTTCAGATTACATTGTTTTTGTATGTGTTCTATTCAAATGCCACGTAGCTGCAGTGCGTTTTTAACGTATTAATTAGCATTGCAAGGTGACAGATGTCCTTTCCTGACATAAAATTATAATTTTGTTTTATTTTTTAGAGCGTTGCAGACATGAAATCAGCTTAAATCAGCGAACAACCACATAAACCATGAAGAATTCATCTGAAAATGTCACCCTTAGGTGTCGTTTTAATGCACCGACAGGCGTCTAGAAATGATCCATTTAAATGTAATTCTGTAATTACCCTTTAGTTTATTTCTTTACACGCTGTGGTTTGGCTTCCTTGGGTTTGTTTGCTTTTAGACAAACTTCTGGTTACAGGAGAGGATTTTTAAATGATGAGAGGAATTTTCCGTTCAGACCTGCTTCCAGAACACAGCAGCATCTGTGTGTGCTTCTGGACCTGCACCAATTATTGAGAGAAACCAGGTCTTCAACCACAAGACTGAAAGTTTCCTACAAGTTTGTGATTCTGAGCGTTGCTGCGATGCTAAACCATCCCTGCTGTCTGTACTGGAACCAGAACAAGCTGCTCAGTTTTGGATCTTCTCCGTTGCCAGTTTTCCCTGCAACAAACATCCGTGTTGGGTGAGAACGAGTCATCGTGTGGGGCTTTCTGCCTTCGTGCAGCATCTATCATTTTTGTTGTTTGTACTGAGCAGAAACAGGAAAGGCATTAAAACTCGTTTACATTTTTGAATTTCAAAATAAACTTCACCAAAAGCGTGTTCTAACAGTGACACCAACCGACACATGCTTGTGCACAAAGACTCATTTTACTGTGATGCAAACAAAACGAGGAAGTGTTTGGAACATTTTACATGACTTGATGCCTTCAGTATGTTTTGCCTGGATTCAGCAGATGCTCTGAACATTTATTTTAAACCTGTTCCTTCACTCTTTTCGTCTGGAGTGTGAATCAAATCCCTCCTGTCTCTTTTTCCTGAAGTTAGACTCTGAAACATCGTGAGTCAACAATGGGGGGGGGGCTCAGGAGGTCCTGCAGACTCACCTGCCCTGCAGCTTGTGTTCAGAAAGGTGCAGAAAGTCCACATGCAGCTGCATCTAATGAAAATGTATCATGAAATGTTATCTTTTGACATAAAAGGTTTTAAAGAAAAGAGTCAAATGTGAAGTTGAGTTTTCACTGCAGTTAAGCTGCAGTTTTTCAAATGAAGTTTTCTACATTTACCTTAATGTGGAGTTCTGGATGATCATTCAAACATGCATGTGCTGAGAGGACATGTTTATCCTAAAAATGCACTTTTGTTTCCTGTGAAAACTAAAAGGTGGTTGGTTCTTAAAAAATGTTGTCATTGATTTTTGCAGACTGGTTTAGTCATCTCTTGGTTATGAAACATTGAAGCCGCTGAGATGCACGCACAGAAGAACCTCATCTCTGACCGGACCAAAGAGCTTTTTCTGAGCAGAACTAAGAGAAAGTTGAGCTTCAGTTCATGAATAATGTATTCCAGAAATTAATTTTTTTTTTTTTTTTTGGCTAACAGTCCTTTTTTTAGAAACATGAAGTCAACCATCTGAGTGAGGTTACACCCAACGTCCTCGGCGTCTGTCCGAGAATCTGATTCACCTGAGGTGGAATGAAGACAAGTGAGGAACTCTCAAAGTTTGTTGGCTCATTAAAAAAAGCTGTTTTCCAGGACTTTCCTTAGAAAATCACAGCAGGAAGGGATTCTTTTTCAGATGAGTCTTTGATCCGACCCGTTGTGTCCGCCCAGAGCGAGGAGGGGTTTCAAGGCTTTGTCTTCAGGAACATCACTTCTGTGTTGGAGTTAACCCCACCAGGTCAACGATCTTGTAAAGAAAGGCTTTAGATTTGTTCTTTGTTTTTCAATTTCAGTCTGGTCCTCCAGATTCTGTTCGTCTGATCAAATGATGTTCATTCGTGTGTGACCCAAAAACCTGAGAAACTCAAAAGTGGCGTTAAAATACCTGGATTATTCAATGCATAATCCAATTTTTGTTGATCTTTTTTTTTAAATGATGGGGGGGGCATAGATGCAAGTATTTTTAAATGTTTAAGGTTACAAATACTTAAACTTTTTCTCCTTGCTGTCTGAAAATTTGACTCATTTACATGAGTTCTGAAAGGGGGAATGGACCAGAATTCCAGCAGACTCCAGAACAGTCTGAAGTTTTTGGACCCAAAACGATTGACCCAAGTCATGCAGATCAAATGCAATACGTCTAGATACTAACATTCTAAATGTTCTCTCTCATTATTGTGACATTTGACAAAATATATAATAAGCTGCTTTTCTCCACGAGAACATTGTACGTAGAACAATCAAAACGGTTACTTCTTATTATAGGAAAACACCAAAACGTGACTCTAAAGAAATATTTTTTTATGAAAAGGTTTTCTTTTTTTTCCCTCCTTCCTCATGTTGTGGCTGAATTAGTATTTGACAGAAAGCCGACTTCCAGACTTCTCATTTTTCTCAAACCGTCCAAATCCTTTACAAGGATCAAGTCAGTTCTGTTCATGTGATAAGCGTGCGCTTCTTGCATGCAGCTTGACTGTCAGAAATGAGGAAATTGGACGATCAGTGTGCAGTTTGTCGATGTCCTACGGGCACTTAAGTATCACTCGCACGCCCGGTGCGTTACCGTAACGACTAGAGTGGCAGATGGACGAATACTTCATCCATGTCGCACGTGCGCAACAATGGCATGTTTTTTTCCCCAGGAGGTGGCCGTTAAGCCTCAACAGAACTGCAGACACACCTGCACTCCCCGTTAAGATGCGTCACTTCTCTCTACGGCCCTCCACAGGTCCAGGCGACCATGAAACCCCCTCATCACCTGTAGGGGTCAGCCCCCTGCATAAACACAATTATACGCTGCTGTGTGTTCATAGACTCCATAAATGCTCAGCACAATCACTATCAAGGATGATGCAGACGTTATCCTGAACGAGTGTAGAAATCATAACGTTTGCATCGCAGTGAAGCTGAGTTTTATCCTGACTGACAGTTAGGCAGGAATGTCATAGTGACATTTCACTACGACCTGGAGCCTCCTCCAGCCCACCGAAGGTGGATTAGGATTCAAACCTCCGCTTTAATGTACAAAGTCCTTCATGAAGAGGCTGCTCTGTTTTTAGGAAGCTGTGCGAGCGCTGCATGCAGACAAGGCACCACTTCTAATCTGTCTGGAAACGCTGACCTCCTTTTGTCCACTTGATGGCTTATTAGCACTATTGATTTTGGCTGCTTTATTTTACAGACTTCCTGCGGGGCGGCAGATGACCCGCCACAAATCTGCTGCTGGCTGGAGAGCGCCAACTTATATCAGCCAGGCCTTTTCAACACAACTCCACTATTTTTATATTTTTTAAAATCTCGCTTCAGCAGGAGATTAGCCAGTTGGAGCAGAATTGAAAAAAAAAAAAAACATTGTCAGGAGGACGTGGTTTCATTGGATCTCTTGTGACGGAATCAGCTGTGTTGTAAGTCTTTACTTCTTTACTTTTTTTTTGGTTAAACCTGAAATAAACGTCTGTTTTTTAATGAAATGTTGACTGTTTATGATGTTTAGACTTAAGATAACTGAATTTTTCCACATTCTCTTGGACTTTTTTAAAGTTTGTACATACAGAAAAGGAGATTGCAGGATTTCTATGACTGTATTTGAAACTTGATGGAAAATTTCTAAACAAACTCGGGGTTTAAATGGACGGAGAAGAGGTTTTCCTGGCAAGAAACTGATGCTTTCACTAATGGTTTTGAGTTTTGCCCTGAATGTTGCTGTTCAGGTTAATTCCGCTCTCTGTCAGCCCGGCGTGTGGATTAAGGAATGCATTCTGTTGTGCTGCTGGGTTTTCTAAAGCTGAAATGTTTTGTCTCTTTTCCCAACTGTAGAAATGTTCCTTCCAGTTTGGACTTGACTTTCAGTTTTTGTTTAATTTACAGCGTAAAGACATTTGTTTGGAGTAAAAGCATCATATTCCTCTAGCTCACATGAGCTATTTTCTTTTTAGTGCAGTAAAGTAGGGATTGATGAAGACATGTTGCAGAGCGGTTCAAAGATAAATGCAGCTTTCATGATTTTTTTTTTTTTTTTTTTTCCTGCACGAGTGTGACTGTCGGCAGCTGACAGTGTTTTGTATCTTCAGTCTGTGATTCTGCTGCAGAAGGTCTGTTACTCTCAGCCTGTCGGTGCAGTTACCCTGTGAGTAGCTTTTGGAGGGGGGCCAACTGGAAACCCCACCCAGACGAAAAGGTTAGATCCCCCACCTGGATGAAGGTTTGGCAGCATGAATCTGCGCAGCAGCTGCAGCTGTGACTTCTTCAGAAGGGGTTAAAGCCACTGGGGTTGATTTCATGTTCAGAGAGTATTGCCGTTCATGGGGGGGGGGTTCCTGCTCAACATTATGACATCACTACCTCCTGTTTCATAAATCCATTCCCTACACACCTCATTCTTCATGTTTCCTCTGTTTTTCCGGCCTGGGTGAATGCTCAAAGCTGATTGTGACCGGAACACCCAGCAGCCAATGTTTTACATGTGCAGGCTTCATCAACACAAATGTTTCCCTTATGATGTGGACAAAACAAAGCGGTAAGAGGTGAACTTTCTCTCTGAACTGATCCTTTATTGAATCCGTCATGACGATCAGCAGATGGATCGCTTTCCATTGCCGCTCCAATTCAAGGTCGCTGCTGGATCAGCGATGCATTGTCGTGCTACCGTGACAACGGACCGCATTAGGCCTGGTTCAAACTGGACGTGGAACCGCCAGCAAGTATAGGATGACACAGATTTTCATCTTTACTCTTCTCTTGATGTCATTTTTTTCTGTCATTGAACTCACCATGGTTGTAATATTCTCCATCTCTGCCATCGATATATGACTGCTGCACTTTAGATTTAAGCAGGAAACCTTGACTAGAAACACTGATGGCTTTTGGGTAATGTTATATTTTCAAATGAGTTACATTGTAGATATATTAGAAAACTACAACTTGGCTCAGCCTTTACTTTTTTGTCCTCGTTCTCATCGGTGATGGGGGAATTCTGGTTCTTCTCAGGGAACCGGCTCTTTGGGATTGGCTCACAAAAAAGAGCCGGCTCTTTCGGCTTCCAAACAGCTCTTTAGGTTCTTTGTTGCTTTATTTAATTATCAATAACTATATAAAATTATGCACAAAATGAATAACTAATGTAAAAAAGTGTTTTTATTCATATAAGTGTATAATATACATCTGTTGTTATTTACTCCTTCCAGATAAAACGTACAAAATAAATGATAAATAAAAACAAGTATTTACAATTCATCTTTAACTTAGAGTTAAAGAGACGCCCTGAAAACCGTTTCATTTGCAACTGAATTGGTTGGTAATTGATAACACAATGGGCAAAACTTTAACCAAAAAAAAAAAAAACATTAACATGCCCATAATCTCATGTGTTTTCATGGCACAGCTGAAGGACCTGTGGTTTATTGGCCATTTTGTGGCAGTGTGAATTCTTTTTTTTTTTTTTTTTTTTTTTTTGGTGTGTGTTTTTGCACAACATGAAAAAAGAAAACTCTTGTTGGAGCGATTTTACAAAATTCCACTCGCAGACATCACTAAGTTAAGTCCACTACTGACCTTTTGTTGACCTTTGACATCAGAGAGAGGCCGCCATCTTGAAACAAAAAAAATTATCTTTTGAACCCTTAAGAAATTTAAACTCTTTGTAGGGATTGCGATCTATCGCCTCCTAAATCCTCAAGCATTCGGGAAGCTACTTGGAAAAAATGTTGGTTTTGACTTTAGTAGATTTTAAACGGCATTAGCAGGGCGAGCTTGCTAAAATGTTGCTTGCACATTTTTTATCTGAAAATTGATCGAATGTAATGCATAAATTGTTAGCTCAAGCTGAGCAAAAGGATTTGATTTACAAGAAGAACAAATAAGATATGTGGGCATTGTTCACAAAAAACTTCCGTTGCCAAGGAAATCCCCAAAAAAATACTTTTACGGATTCTTCTTAAAACTATATAGACCAGTTCGTTGGCCCCAGGAGTCCAAAATATAAAATGGTTGCTATGGAGATGAAACCAACAGAAAAGCCACCATTTTAAAAAGTGTTTTGTATTTTTTTTTTTTTTTATTTGTCACTTGCTGCTCTGACCAGAGTGGCTGTATATAGTAGACAGAAAAAAAGACAGATATTGACTATTATCTCTATTAATGCTTTATTTTACAATAGATGTATGCAGAACACTTCTAAAAATTCAGCAAAAGTCATTTTCATCATTTATCTGACCTAAAAATCAGTGTAAAAAAGCAAATTTTAGTTGGCTGGATTTTTTTTCTGCCAAAAATATAATTTTAACGTATATTTAACTTGTGAAAATATTCAATAATTTGTAACTGAATTGATGTAAAGCCCTTCAAAATAAGCTGACGGTTGCATTGTTCCTTCAGCTGTTGAAGCTGTAGACAGCAGCCGCTGGCTGATGTGCCGCCACATCTGTGCTGGACCGCTGCCAACCACCAGTGGGGGGGGTTGGGTGTCTCCCTGCATCCCCGAGCTCCTCCAGACGTCTGTCTACGTGGTGTTTGTGTTTTCCTCACCATGGTTTTACTGACAGCTGGAGACTGCTGGAGATGGAAGACACATGTTAAATATAATCCATGAAGGTTGTCGTAGAGCCGCATCGCCGTTTCCAAGGAGACGGCTACAGTCATTTATATAAAGAACAGTTTGTTAAAAAGCACAGAGGCTGCTTTTTTTTTGTTTTTTTTTTTGCATCATCGTGAGAATGTGAAAACCATCAATCCTTTAGAAAACTAATTCCAGGAAAAAAAAAATAGAATAAACATGTGCCTAAATGCTTCATCTTTTCTGAACTACAGAATAAATAATCTGTTTTTGACTTCAGTTTTGGAGGAAAAGATTTTTGTCTTAACCTCCTGATTAACAACAATGCAAATGGGCCTTCTGCAGATGCCATTTCTAAACCTAACTATCTCCCAACCACTGCATTCCACTGAATGAACTCCTTTTAGTGTCTACAGAGGAAGTTTCTGGCTTTTTTTTAATAATGCCAAATGTTAAGGGGCGAGGCTGTGGGAACTGTAGTTTTTTCGGTGGATTTAAAAAACGTTGACTGGACAGACTAATCACATCCCTGGAAGTAATCGGGTAATTGCACTGACTACAGAAATGCGCTCATCCTGGCCTACATAGAAGGCAGTTTCTGAACTAGTTCGAAAAACTTTCGAATGTTGACTGACATGGCGGACTGACGTGAATGGAAGACCTTTAATGCTCAAGTGGTCTTCTTCTGTTTCTGTATGAAACCTTTGAGTTTCTGTCCCAAAATCCAGCTTCAATTCCCTCTCTGAACATCTTTTGATCTATTTAAAATGGTTCCCAGTAGCCTTTTTACAGTTGTGATTGTCATTTTTAGCCAAAATCAAAAAACCTTTGTCATTTTCTAGGTCATTGTGTCTGCAGTCCCACAGTAATTCATTAGAAATTCACTTCTGAGTTGTGAACTGTTGTAGAGGAGAATCCCGTTTCCCTGTCTTTTATGAGCCGACGGAAAATGTGCAATAAGTGGACTAGCTGTGCAGTAACTAGAATAACTAACTAGTATGAAGGTAGAGTGGCCTTTTTTGTGGTGTGTTAAACTTGCCTTGAAGTGATCATAATATTGTATTGTTTACTTTTCAGAATATGCGATTGAATGACATTTTCTGGAATTTAATTGTCACGATGACCAAAAAGTCCTTTCTGTTCAATCAACATTTTTTTGTCTGCTCCTGATTCACAACAGTTTGAATACATACTCAGAAAAGCCATTTTAAGGTTAATTTTCTTTATATATTATCTAAAAAATACCACAAGTACACAGTTTTCATCAGAGTGAGTCTTTAAGGGACGCTGGAAAAAGCTTTTCTTTCCAGCTCTCTGCCTGTTCAGGAAACCTCACTGAGGTGAACAGGGAACAGGGAGCCAAAAAAAGGTCTGAAAGTAGAGCAAGATGAAGATGAAACAAAAAGATGCTCGAACAAGTATTGATGGACCGGTCTGTGAACAACCCCCAGCATTTACGATTGAAGTGCAGCTCTTCAGAAGCCAAAGTGCCTGAGAGGAAAAGCTGGGAGATCTGAGCGTTCCTCCATCCCTCTGCGTCTCTGAAGTCGGAGTAAACAACGATCTCTGCAGCTGTAGAAATGTTCTTCACGGTGGGTTCGAGTACATTTAAACGCTGTTTATCTTCTGAAGCTCGTGGTCATCTGATCCTCAGGAGCAAAGAGGCATTCTGTGGTGGAGCGGAAGCCTCTGCTGATGGGATTTCTTTAAGAAGCTTACCTATGCGTTTTATTATATTTACTCACATTTTGAAAGATTACTGTATCGATTTTCTATTTGCTTATAAAAAAACTTTAGGACAAGTTGATTATTTGTTATTATTTTGTTAGGATGTATGTTATCAGGAATTTGGGTGATAGTTTGAAGATAAATATCCAGATTGCTGCATTATATTCCGTGGAAAAGAGGAGTGGGAGGCGGTCAGACTGTCCGAGGCAGAATAAAAGTGTCTGCAGATGTGTCTTTGTGGTTTTCACCACAGTGCCGGGCTGCTGGTCGCTCACACTCCTGCAGGAGGATTTGATGTGGCACCAGTGAAGGCAGGAAATGGAACATGAAGGTTTGGTACCGTCTCTCCCCCCATAATGTGGTTCAATCCTAAAGTCAGAACACATAACCGTGGTGGCTTTAATTACACTCAGGTGTCCATTAAATTAGTGGACGACCTGAAAAAAAGGCCGACTGACGCGAAGAGGACTTTTTTTTTTTTTTCTTTAAAGTCCATTAAAATCACTTGTCTTTTTTACTGTTGCGATCAAGTGTAGAATGACCGATTTATAAGTCATAACTGATGTTCTGAGTTTCTATTTTTCTGTTACCAACTGGCATTTAGGCCGTAATGGACCGGGACTTCTTTTTAGGCATCCCTTATCACTTTAAAATGAACACCCTGCAGCCAATCAGAATCGAGTATTCACCCTGGATGCAACACTACAACGTTGAGCATCTTTAGAAAATGGACGTACAGATGAAAGGTTTCTCTCCAAAAGAAATGGCATTTGTTTCTTTTTAGTCCTAAATTCCTAATAATATAAACCAATAAGTATTGTTTTTGTCTGATTGTTTGGTAAATAAGCTACAGTTATTTATGCATTGGTAGAAAGTAATTTCTCTTGGAACATTGTTGGGAATCAAATTCATTTTGCTTTTGTTTGTGCTTCCGCTTGAGAGCATGAAACACCTGTTTGGCTCGTTTTCTTTTGCTTTTTCTAGATTATAAAGAGATCCATAAACCACCTTCAAAATAAAAGTTGAATGTTTGCAGTTTGAGTGTTTCAGCAGAGATGGTTTCTTTTTTTATTGAAACGATTCACAGATGCAGCATGGACTCATCATCTTCATTTCGTGCCGTTGTGACCGCCTGTAGCTCACCTGTTGACTTATCTGTTGGGAAGGAATCTACATGTGTTTTTCTCCAAACATAAGGAGCAAAAACTTAACATTTGAACTCAAATGGTTCAAATCTGTTTCTTTAAAACACAAGGATAAGGCTGGTGCTCCCTGCCCCCACGCGACTTTCATCCATCTTAACTCTGATTACAAACCACATGCTTTCCAGTACTTAATCTGATAAATGGATGTTTGGTCCGGAGACGTTTACTTTAACTGGAGCTGTTTATCCAGAAGCTCTGAGCTGAAGCGACTTCTGCTTCATTTCAGGTTTCACAGGATGGCTTGTCATTGATGCAGTGAAACCTTCATCCTTCAGAGGATTATTCTCAGTCTGGGAATACTTTGATGGCGTTCTGTAGTTTTATTAAAGTTTTACATAATTTCATTTAAATGCTTTTTGTAGAAAAAAACTAAACCAAAAGTAACTTTTAGGCATTCTTTTTGAAAAATTGAAGATCTTTAGAAACACTAAAGCAAATCAATGGCTGACAATAATGCAGGTGAAGGATAGAAAAGCTGATTAAAGTCCCTCTCTGATAACCTTTGAATCTATTTTTAACGTGTTCTCAGTGGTCTTTTGATTCTTATTGTGCTAATTTTAGCCAAAATAAAAAAACCTGTCATTTTCTGAGACACAGTTTGTGCAGAGTTCATTAGAAATTCACGTCTGAGTTGTGAACTGTTGGTGTGGAGGAAGCCCATCCCTGCTTCCCATCTTTACCCATTGATGAGCCCTCCCACTACCACACAGCCCTCATCCTAACATGAATGGTCCAACAAAAATGGAGAGTAATATTGAAGCTATCCAGCCGTACAGCTTTGAGCCAAATACCAGCTAGGACGAAAACGAAGACGCACATGGATCTACTTGCGTGCAAGTGGATGCATCAGAGCAGAGCAGGGAGCTTGCAGCCCGCCCATCGCATTTCCATGTCACAAATACAATCCTTTCTGACAGCATTTCTTTTGTCTGCTCCTGATTCACCACCATTTGAATAAAGCAGAAATCTACTTTTAGGCTTAGTTTTCCTTTATACATAGCATCCTCCATCAGGAAAATGCTGCAAGAACCTGTTAAAACACCCCAAAGACCTTTTCCATTGGAGTGGGTCTTTAGAAGAAGTATCAGGTCTGTGAGGGACTGAGTTAAAGTTTGTTTTTGGAGCTAAATACTCATTTTTGTACAGATTTTTTTTGAAACATTACAAATATTGCAGCGTAACTGCCTGTAAAAGCAGAAGATTCCAGCAGAATGTTTGGCAGAACTTCACCGGGTTCTACAAAACAAAAATGTCTAAACTATAAGAGGACCTCTGAAAGTTCTGCTGGAAGTCCCCTCTCTGCAGGTATTCTGAGGTAAAAATTCCAATATTGGAAAACGGTCACTCATTTCCTCTGCATGACCTACTTTCACAAGATCACTACTGGATGGACTTTTCACTATTTTCCAAATTTTAAGCCAAACATAAGAAAACCTCCAACTTCTGAGTAGTTTTTTTATCCAATCCTTGTGAGACTTTGTGACATTCTTGACGACTGCATCTTGGAAATTTACTTTACCCATAATGCCATCTGATACAATGCAAAAGCTCCTGCATGAAATGCAAATGAAGCCCCCCCCCGTAAGCAAATGCAAACGAGCTCTGCGGGTTCCATAGGAACCTAAAGAACCTCCTAATTATAGTTCCGCCGTCTGAATGGCAATGAGAAGCTCAAAAATGCAAATGTGCCGTCGCTGGTGTGAAATATATTAGTATGTAAATACAGTCAGCTCGGTGAAATTACTATTAATACAGTAGAGGATGTTCACAGTGGGAAACCTACTGAGGCTGTCACTCTTGGAATGCTAATATTTCTGTCACAGAGGCGTGACGGCCTTCTCAAACCTGACTTTTGGTGGTTTCTGTGTGCAGAACACCATCTAATGCCCAGTTACACCTGGATTCTTACATTTATACCAACATTTCATTCATGAATATATTATTTAAATTGGAGCCTTGGACCTATTGTTTTATTTGAATTAATTTGAGTTAACAAGACATTTTCTTAAACGTAAAAAGAAATGAAAGTAAAAGTTTGGATGTAAACGTCTATGAATTTTGAGAAAACTCAATGACTGAAACCTAATCAATTGGTTAAACATGTTTGGATCTGTACATCATCAGACATACGTTCTTCCAACAGCCCCAAATTACTGTTGTAATTAAAAAACGCTCAGAACAAAACTCACATTGTTGGTTGAACTGAGTTTTTGATCAGAGCCTTCCTCCCACATCTAAAAAAAAGAATAAAAGCATGTTTGGGACCGCCCCCCCCCCCAGAACAAGTACTGCCATATCATTTCAGTTTTGCCCTCAGTATTGTATCCTAAAATTATGAAGTAATACATTATAGTATTACATACATTGAGAACAAAAATAATAGGTTTGACATCAACATTTCGTAAATTGCAAACTACTTTTTCAGTTTAAAAAACAAAACTTTCCAATCTACCATAAAAAAAATTCCCTTTCAAAATCTTTTTCTTTGGTTTCAAACTACTTTTTTGTGTTTGCAGCACAATTGTTTTCAGATACGTTGTCTCGAATCTCACCTTCTCTCATCTTTATTTTTTGCGTTCTCAGTTCTGAACTTGGCATGATATTTCTGCCACCAAACAGCCAATCACAGTCAAGAAATTTTGTTCTCAGTGTAGGGGAACAAATATTTTATAAAAAATATTAATCAAATTGCTAAAAATGGACATTCAAACTTGGCTTAAAAAAGTGAACACAGAACGCAGAGGCAGTAGTGAAACTACTGAAACTACTTCAGCATCAGCAAGGCAAGTGCAGCCAAGCACTGCAGCTCCGCCTCTCTACTATGGTGCTTCGGAGTGTCACTTGTTGGCTCCCAATGACCTTGGAGTTGATTAACCCAAGCGAGTGGGCCTCAAAAATTATCCAGCGCAATATTTCTTTGGAAGGGAACAAGTTTCTCCAGTTCACTGATAGAAGTTGAACATTTATCCCTGCTACCAAGCTCCTGTTTTATGGAATAAACTCCCGGTTCATGTAAGAGTCGCAGACACAGTTTCTACATTCAAAGTTAGGCCTAAAACATTCCTTGCTTTATTCTGTTTTCAACAGAGCTATTGCTATCAAGATCATTTACCATTACGGGATGTTTTTTTATTTTAGTTTAACAGAACCTTAACACATATGTGCGGTTTGAACAATCGATGTTCCAGGACTCTGTGTATGTGACCCCGTGACATATTTTTTGACAGTTTAATGGGAGAAATTTGTATTCAAGACAAAGAAAATTCGTGTTCAAAAAAGACACGTTAAACATAAAAGTAAATGTTGTATTCATGTTTTTTCTGCAAAGTTGTGGACTAAATCTAAATTTGTGCATACATGTGTCTTAATGAATATGACTTTGTCTTTCTGAATACTTTTCTTATTGACAGCTCTCTTACCTCATGCGTCCGTCTTTCCCACTCCCTTACGGAGGGGCGGTAGAGATTCCAGGTGGATCGTCTGTGCTCCTGTCTTTGGTTGAAAACCTCGCCTCTGGCTCGTGTTGCTCCCCCAGCTGTCCCACAGTTTCATCTGGATGAAGCTCATCTGCTACACTATTCAAACATGTAGTTGTTATTTAAACATGTAGTTGTAGAGTTAGATAAGCGACTTTTTCTTGATCATTTCTAGCACATCGCCTGTCCGTCATGTCCGTCCTCCATGTGGACATCCCTGAGCTTTCTTATTTATTTCCCTCAAGATATGTAATTTTTTTTTCCATTTTTAGTTTTTCCTTAATGAGAAGGAACGTCTGAGGGCGGGATGTCAGTTTAGCTTAGTCTGTTTAGTTTGGTTTAGCAACCAGCTATTGTTTATATTTTTATGACTGACTTTGTGTTCTTTGCATAAATGCTGGAGTGAAGTCCGTTGAGACGGCTACGGTTGTGATTTTGGGCTATAGAAGTCAAATGTATTTATTTTTTGAATCGGCTGTTTTCTTTTTATGAAAGCTCAAAGCTTTAATAAATCACAGCTGAGGTCCATTTGGATATTTGTCTGCAACTGTTATCAGGTCTACTTTTGAGCTTTAATGGGCTTTAAACCTTAACTGAACCCCAATTCTTTTTATAAAAAAGGTAAAAATGAAAGGAAAAAAGTCCTTTTTGTTCGTCAGTGTTTTCCAATTTTAGACTAAAGTGATTTTCCTGATTGATCCTCGCGGCTGGAACGACGTTCCGGGATTTCCCAAACATCTGCAAAACCAGTTTGAAAGGTTAAACAGTTAGAATAGTCAAAATATCAAATGGAGACTTTTTTTTTTTACCAATGCACCAATTTGACTTGAGGCTCATTTAAAAACTGGTGAAGAAAGGAAACCTCTTTCAGCTCAGATGAAAGCTGAGATAAATGTGGTTATGAGTGGAAATCGCTTTGCTTCTGGGTTCTGCGTGCCAAAACCTTAGCAAAACTGTATTTTGTCGAAATGTAAATGTTGGATGTTAACGGGCGCTCTGTAGAAATGCTACAGCTGGCAACATGAGGAGGATTATAGAGCATTACTGTGATGTTTTATTTAAACACCAAAGCAGACGTCAGCCTGGAGAACAGACACGCTCACAGCTTCGCTGCATCAGTTTGAGCTGATTATTCTGAAATCCTTTAAACACTCAAAAGTAAAAACTTTCCTTTTGCCTCATCAAACTGCAGGTATTCGTCATCCAGAACGGTTTAAAAAGATGTTTGTTGTGGCTTGAAATGTAAAAGTTTATCAGAACAGCCCAATCCGTCATTCTGTCCTGCTGGGTATTTTTTTTATGTTTTAGCTCAACCTGATTACCTGAAACAAGTGTTTGCTGCTGGTGTGATGGAAAAGAAGAAGCTGAACACTGGCTCTTGGGTATTAGACTGGCAATTTCTGTGTTATGAATGAAGGACTGACTGAAGCTTCATGTATAAAGTACTCTCTCAGGGCACCAACGTGCTTTACAATAAAAAGAGAGATAAAAAGAACTTTTAAAACTGGGCAGATTAGGGACAAACAAAAACAGCACAAACTTCATCATAATAAAATAAAATGTTATTTTACATCAAAGGAAATACTAAAATTCAGATGTGTTTTGATCAAGTATTTAGTGTAAAGGTTTGTTCTGTTCTGGAATAAGAGGATAGTACAGATGTCCAAAGTGTGGCCTTTGGACCAAATGGAGCCATTGACCCTTTAACGCTAGAGCTTTAGCTCCACTTCTGACATACTTTTGACTACTGTTGCTCTTTACCGTTTATGCCTAACATAATTTCAGCAGATTCTGAAGCTGAGAAAAGCGGCTTTGCGAAATTAGGCAACACCACGTTAGCAAAGCTGAAATGAAAACTAGCTTTTCCCAGCGTCAGGATCAGCTGGACTTGCGTTAATGAGCGGTGAAAAGTTTTACAGTGCATCATATTTTAGGTTTCGCCTGCGACATCTCTGGAGTTATAGGGTTAAATAAAGTTTTAAAGATGTCTGCCAGTGCTTTTAGTGTTAAATACACGCATCCAAAACAGCTAATTAATATTTTACCAGAAGAGGGCAGCATGGCTGGAATCACATTGAAGACGGCCTGTGCGTGTGACAATGAGCTAACTGAACATTCAATCACAGATTGACTTTTTCACCACAGCCGGCCAAATGATGGGATATTCTGACCTTAATCGTGGCTAAAATGTTGTAAATCAACCAATGATTGGAGAGTTTGACAGACATACAGTTGACTCTGGTATCATTTAGGTTTCTTTTTTTGTTTTTACTTGTAACATTTTCAGACTTTTTTTCACTTTAATGCTTTATCAGTCTCAGTTTCTCCATCTAAAATGAACTTATGAGAGGTTTGTTGTGCCTCTCAAAGATTTTTATTTTTTTTTTAAGTCATCCAGGTGTGTTCATAAAAAAATCATGAGTTGTAGGCGTCCCAATCACGATTTGTTAAAAAAGTTGCTGTAAATCGTTTTTGTTTTGAAATGGATGTTTCATAAGGAAGTGAATGGAAAAGCCTTCAATCCGACGTCATGGATGCTGTGGGAAAATGACAGAAGCTTCATGGGTACTTTGAGCTCCGAAGGAGCAGCTGCTCTGAGATCAGATCCATGTACTGAAAGAGGACAGGCAGGCTTAAAGTGGATTGCATGAACACGTCAACACAGCCAGTAAATGTGTTTTGACGTGTTGGAGCAATACTGAGTTAAAATACATTTTTGTGACTTTTCTCTCCAAGTTTCTGATGAAACGGGGAATCGGTTCTGAGAAAAACTCGGTGATGGATTGATCTGATGTAGGGGCGAGCGCCTAACGTCCACACAGATCATCTATGTGTGTCCTCCGAAGACGTGAGCTCATTAGAGCTGCCACACTGGGGTCCTCTGTGGCGTCTGCGGGTTCGGTCAGAGATGCTCCCGCTTGCTTTGGAAGGCTCAGGAATCTCCTGAAAGGAGGTTGCGATGCCCTCAGAGCCTTATTAGTTCATGTTTGTGGGAGCTGTGACATCCCCGGCCTGGTTAGTGTCAGACGTCTGATGCAGTAATGTCACATTGTCTCGTTGTCTTTTCTCACCTGTCTCTCACGGAGAGGGATTTCCCAGTTTTCCTGGACGCTCTCAGGCACAGAGGAGCTATTGTTGTTGCAGAACTGAGTTTATTTTACTACCAAACCCCCGTTTGGTTGCAGCAGAGCAGCTGTAACCTTTAAACAAACTAACGGCGAGGCGTAAATTTGAGAGACCCATGAAAACTAATCAGCTCATTTAGTGCGAAGCTTCTGTGTTTCTGTATTTACTAAATACTGACAGCTTGTTGATAATAAATCTCCTGATGCTCCTGAAAAAACGCTCTAACGATTGCATAAGTTCCCAACAATGCCAGGCTGGAAGGTTCAGGTTTCCACTTGTGTAGATATTCAATTTGACAGGATTTTAACACCAACAGACTGTAAAAAGAAAAAAAAAACAAAGTGTTGCTTTCGAGGACATAGTTTCTGCAGAGCAACAAGAGTTCATTAGAAATTCACCTCTGAGTTGTGGGCGGGACTGCGGGTGTGGAGTAAGCCCGCCCTCACTTCCCTCTAGCTTACAGCCTCACACAACCTCAACCTAACGTTAGTGGTGTAACAAAAATGGCGAGCAATATTGGAGCCAGCCAGCCGTACAGTTCTGAGCCAGATTCCAGTTCAGACGAGGAAAACGAATTCACGTGTGGATCTCGTCGTCTAGAAGTGGATTCATCAGAATGGAGCAGAGCAGGGAGCTCGTAGCCCAGGCCAGCGTCTTTTCCACGCCATGTTTACCATCTTTTTCTGTGGATTTCTTTGTTCAAATCGTGAATCAAAGATGAACAAACAAAGAAAATTCCATTTGAAAAAGATGGTATTTGTGACGTAGAAAATTTAGTGTGCGGGCCACGGGCTCCATGCTCCGAGCTCTCAGCAACAGAGTAGCTTTGTGTCGCACCTCAGAGGGGAATTTCCAATGAACTCCTGCCGCCCTGCAGAAACTATGTCCTAGAAAATAACACCGATTAATTGATTTGAGATAAAAACGGCATCATCATAATAAAAAGATGGGAAGGTTTTGAAATAGGTCAAAGGATGAATGGAGTGGGACGTCTGTCCAGCTGTGCTGTGGACGAGGAGAAGCTCCATCAAGCTGACAGTTGTTCTTCTCTGTGCTGAAAGCTGGATCTCGACAGGTTCCCTTAACATGGCGAGGGAACGATGGCGGTTGAGACTCTATAACCAGAAACGACTTACAAACAGTTGAGGCTGTCTGAGCGTTCTGCAGTAATCTCACTTGGATGCTGTTTTCCTGCGGCGAACATGCTGATGAAGGTCTGACCAACTCTTAATAATTCATAAACTGTACGTCCTCCGACTATTCATCTGTTTTATTCCAACTGCTAAACTAAATGTATTCTCATCCAGGAAGTGAAACGCTGTAAATGGATTTAATGACTTTCCCAAACTCCTGACCTCTCGTCTTCAGCTCCACCGTGACGTTTGCAGGTCTCAGTTAAAAACTGAAATCATTTCGTCTGAAATCCAGTCCAGATGTCCGTCTCTCTGAGCTCCAGGATGGCGGCGATTTCCTCGCCATTTATGGGATCATGTCCAGACCAGAGGACCGTGTCGGCTGGTTTCTGCCGGCTACTTTTTATGATCGGCGTGTTAAAACAGATGTTGGCATGCGTTAGGAGCTCCACAGTTCCTCCTGAAGGAAACAAAAAAAAAAAATCGGATTTTCTCTCAAATGAAAGTAGAAACCAATGAGCAGAGCAGGTTTTTGAAAGGGTTTCATTTACACGTTAAGAACAGAATGTTGGCTTTAAGGAGAGGTTTCAGGCATTCTTCACATTGTTTGGTTGGAATCTTATTCAACACTTGTTGGTCACGGCTGCTGCTTCCAAATGTCCTAAGCTGAAGCTCGTGTAATTCCCGTAGATTTACAGCTGCTGCGATGGAACCCTTTATTTTCACAGGCTTTCTGACAGCATCCCGGAGATTCCTGCAACTCCAGGATTGTCTGATACGTCTTTGCTTTAAAGTCCCACTCCGATCATCTTCCGATCTATTTTCAGTGTTCCAGTGGTCTTTTAATTAGGATTTTGATGTCTTTTTTTAGTCAAAATAAAAAAAAATCTTTGTTGTTTTCTCTGACATAGTTTCTACAGAGCAGAAGAAGTTCATCAGAAATTCACCTTTGAGTTGTGGGTGGGACTGTTGGCACAGAGCAACCCCGCCCCCCTTTTCCTCCTTGTTGATTCAAGCTTGAAGCTGGGAGCTTCTGCGCGTTTTTTACGTCTACCATCTTTTTCAAACAGAAATTTTTCGTCTGCTCCTGATTGACAAAGATTTGAATGAAGAACAACTCAGAAATGCATTTTTAAGCATGATTTTCTTCATATATGCCCTCCATCATCAGAAAAGTGCCACAAGAGCATGTTAAAGACACCTTTTTTTTTATCAGAGTGGGTCTTTGAGGATTTTAAGTTTTGATGTAAAATGTGGCGTCACTTGGATGTGTATAAATCTAAAATCACAAATCTAAATGCTTTTCACTTCATTTAAGCTATTTCTTTTGAACATGAGCAAGCATTTGCATAAAGAAAAATGAGGAAGAACTCATGTAGAGAAAAAGACAAAAATAAAAACTCACTGTGATTAGGAAGAGCAGAAAAGGAATGAAAGAAAACAGAAAAGCATTTATTCTGTGAAGAAGATGCAGCGTCAATGAGGGTTTGAGTCATTTTTGCAGCTTGGTTCCAAATCCAGATTCATGGCAGCGTCTGCATGCTCAACTTTCCTCTCTTTAAATCTCCTGCACCGCCGCTGCTCCTGCTGTCAGGACTGCTGCCTCTGTGGCATCTCGTTTTAAGGCGGCAGCATCCATTCGTTACAGCGGAGGCCAGGCAGACGGCCGAGGAGGGAGGAGGGGAGCTGAACCAAACGGATGTCTGACCTGAACACTCCTCGCGTTCGGAAGACATTTCCTCCCACTCCCTCTGTGTCTGCCTCACAGAGCGAGTGGAAAAGCAGAGAGGGAGCCGAGCTCCAGCCTGAGCGCCGAGGAGGATAAGGAGGCGCCTGAAGGAGGATCGACAGCGCTGGGGGGGGGGGGCATCAGAGGAAACTGAAGCATCGCTTTATCGGCTGAACTGGATCTGGAGGAGCGGCATGCATCACCTGCAGTAGGACAAGCATCCTTTCAGGTAAGCGGATTTTCATGCAGGGGATTTCCTGAATTTCCCACTTTTCCTGCAGGATGCTGCAGCGCTGTAAGGGTGTCACTGCAGAGCCAGTCAACATGTGGTAGCGTTAATGCCAGGAGCTTCTCGTCAGGCTGTAGATTAAGTCAGCAATGGTGAAGATGAAAAGCCGTCCAGCTGGAGGGGATCGGTCTCCCGGCTCCACCATTCCCTGCAACTTTGGTTCAATTGCAGGTTTTTTCCATGGTGGAGAGTAAATGAAGGGAAAAGTGGCCGAGGAGGAGAGCGTTCTTTGTTCTTTCGGTGCTTTTCTGCTGAAAGTCTGCACTGCAGAGCTCAGCTGGTGTTCTGTGGAGACTTTGAGTCACCGGCCGATCCAGCAGAGCTGTGGGGCTTTTCCACATGTTCCAACTCTTCACGTTGGTTGGTTTTTAGCTTGAGTGTCTTCTTGTGTGTGAAGAAAGCCCAGCCGGTGAGAGCTCCCTCCTCAGAGTGGACTCAGAGTGGGCCAGAGTGGGCCAGAGGGCTTTTTTCCTCACTCTCAGTAAAAACCTAAAAGGAAAAACCTCTGCTTCAATTTGAACTTTGTTAAAATCCGGAACACCTCCGGGAGTTTGTTCTGCAGCAAAGGGGAGGATGAGGAGCAGGACAGCGGCTCCGGCGCTATGTCCACACCGGGCACATGTCACACGTTCAAATCCGGGGGTTCTTGAACGCGCCTTCAGCTTGTTAGGACCGTCGCTCCTCGGACAGTGGATCGTTTCTTAGGATTTGATTCACAAATCAAGACAAACGATTGAAGGATTGAACCACCATTCTTACTACTGAATATCTAAGGTTTGAATGCTTGATAGAGCGCTCTTTTTACTGGATACAAACCATTGAAATGTTTATTTGTATTTCATTTAATCAGCTTTTATTCCTTTTATTTAGAACAGAAGATCAGTATCAACATATATCATAACAGATAAAACACTAAGGGTCTGTTCAGAGCGGACCAAGTCCACTTCATGTGGTCCAAAGCGGGTCCTGAGCCTTGAGTTTGGTCTTTATTCAGACTGCCAGACTTTCCTGTTTCGAACCAAAGCTTGTAAATAAAACCATGTGACTAAAGATCTCTCCGGTCATTGGGCAGGAGTTACGAGGGCGGGGCCAAGCAACAAGAGCGAGAATAATGGAAGTCAGACTGGAAATGTTTTTCCATCGTGTAGCTGACTTTAGTTCCAGTAGATCAATGACGACAAGATTTTATTTATTATTTATTTTATTATTTAAGATTTTATTTATTATTTATTTCATTATTTAAGATTTCATTATTTATTATTTTTTAAGTATATATTTAACACAAGTTATTTTTTTCAGAACTACGACAAGACACTTGATGGCGTTATTTTGAAAATAGAAAGTTTCACCAATACTTTACTTTGAAGGTTTATTTACTTTCCGTTACAGTAACTCATGCAGTTCAGTTTGGTTGATGTACTTAGTTTAGTTATTGAAAATACCTGAAGTGTATTTTTACTAAACTCTGTTAAATTTATGAAGATTGGAAAACGTCCTAAATATTCCTGCTCGTGTGTTCGAGGACAGATCGCAAACATCTGAGTACTCGGATACTCGTTACAGCTCCAGCGGGAACCCAAGTTGGAGGAGTGCTGGTGCGAAATGTCAAATCTGGTGAATTTTGCTCCATGCTCTTTCTTCCACAGCTCTGCTGTGATATCTGAAAGATTTAGCGTCGTATAATTCCAGCCGGACACAAACCTCCGTTATTCCTCCTTCATGATCAATTTTCAAAGAGTTGGAACTTCTGTCGATTAAAAGGGACGCCGTCCGTACGTCACGACCAAATCAACTTTCCACTGGAAGTGGTCGCTTGAAGGCGCGTTTCCGTGGCCAGTGTGAACGTAGCGTCTGAGCTCCATCTGTATTAAAGTGGATTCAGTGACGTTCGTGACATTAACGTGAAACGTGTGCAACCATGACAACGGTTGGAAAACGATCCAAAAATTCTTTGACGCAAACGGGTTCTGAGGTCTGGACTCAAACTGGAGCCGCTGAGGATGTCCGCCATGCAACGCGCAGTGGTCCACTTCATGGGGGGGGGGGGGACCTGCTCCACACGATCTGCTGCCATCTCCCATGCAGTCACACTTTCAGTTTCAGCCAAGCTGCAGCTATAACGGCGTCTGGAGGCCGAGGAGGTTTCTCGCCGCCTCTCCTTGACTAAGTAAAACAGATGTCCTGAATCCGAGGCCAACATTCCCGTTTTCTCCTTTCCATGTGGGAAAGTTCCCTTTAGGCTGCCAGTGTGTGGTAATCGAACTCTAACCCAGCAAAAAGGATTCTAATTCAGTGAACAGACTTCCCCTTTTTTTCCTTTGAATCAGCTCACCGTGCCCTTTGGTCACTGGGAAAAGTCCGCGGGCTCCTCAGTGTTTGAAAGGACCTCCACCTCGTGAGGAGGAGGAGGAGGTCTGCGGGCATTTAAAAAGTCTGCAGGAGCTTAATGCCCTGAAGGCGTGAAAGTCTTAAATCTCACAACATAAACATTTTTATCACAGAACATGCAGAGCGCGCAGCCCACACAGCAACAGCTGACCTGAAGATCAACCATGGTGAGAGGAGGACCCTGATCCAGGATGCGGGGGGGTTTCTTAAAGCCCTGATGCAATGAAAGTTGTCTTTTTTTGTGTTTTTAACATCTTCTTGTAGCATTTTTCTCATAATGGAGGATCTACATACAATAATTTATTATTAAAACTGCGTTTTAGAGTTTTTCTTAATTTAAATCGTGTTGGATCAGAAAACCGGATGCTTGAAAAAGCTCAGACGAATGACGCAGTTACTGAAATGGGCATGTCAAAGTCTCTCTTACCTAAAAAAAAAACCAACACAGTTTTTGTATTTTAACTAAAAACTGCACAATCATAATTGGAAGACTACTGGGTACGATTTGCAAAAGAAAAACTATGGTTGGAATGAGACTTTAAGGAGTTTACAACATCTTAAGCTTTAAATGAAAGCTGACTAGTTTTTTCTTTTTGGTACAGTGCATTTTTCAGAGTATCTGTCCTGAAGATGAAATCAGAATTGTTTTTCTTCACCAAAATTTAGTCAAATCCATGTTTGCATTTAGTTATAAGGAATTGTGGATTTAAATATGATCGTAATTTTAGTTTTGTTTATTGGAACAGAACAATATCAGTGTTTGTGAATCAGATTGTCTGCAAACTCTTTAATCCCTCTCTGAAGGCTTCCACCTGCTCCTTTTTTAAGCGCTGAAGCTGTGATTTATGTGCAGGTGTTTGATTTCTGCGCCTCTGGACTTTGATAATAGAAGTGTTGGACGTTACTATTCACAAATACGCGGATCTGCCGGATGTGGTGAAGGCGATAGATCTTTGTGTGGGACAGAAATGGAGAGACGGACATTTTCCAGTGATCCTGCGATATTAAACTACCCGATCTGTGACGGTGACCTGATCAGTCCCCGCATGCGTGAAAATATGTCTACTTTCTGTGAAGCATTTTTACCGTCAGAATATGTCTTTGGAAGTGATGATGGTGATAACCTCTTGACATGTTTATTATAATGAAAACGTTTTTTTTATGTTGACAAAAAAATGAAAGAAAAAAGAAATGTTATGGATCAGGACCGCACCATCCTGCAAAGGACAAAGTGTTTTCTTCTTCTGTTTTAACGTCAGTAACTCCTCAGTGTTCAAGGATACGGCCACTCACTTAAAGCGTTACTCATGGTAAAAGCGGCTGCAATGCCGTGCATTCATTTCTCTATTGAAAACTGGAAACCAAAAAAAAACTACTTTCAGTTTGGTCTGTCCTCGTACGGCTTTTAATCAAAAATTCATGTTCAAAAAATATTCAACTTTGCAGAAAAACAGACTTTTGTGCTGCAACAGTCGTAAGAAAATACCTGAAAGATCCTGGATGGACTGACTGAGCTTTTGCATACATTCAGGTACAATCTTAACGGTCAAAGAGTACTTTTATAGAAGTAGATATTGGTAGTACTTTTTCTTCATCAGTGAAGAATCCACCTATAAATCTTGAGTAGTTGCAGTGATTTGAGACCCTCTCCAACAGAAACACAGTTTTTTCACACTGTCAAAAATGCAGGCACAAAATTGTTGCTTTAAAATAAATATGGTTAATATTTAGATGTCCAAAAAGCTGTGAATCAAGAGAAATGCAAGCTTTTATCATTGAACACAGCAGCAGTCTGACTCCAGGAGGCTGGCGGTTTTGGGTCAAATATTTGCTGATCTGAATAATTATGATAAAATTTACTGATGAAATGTCTTTAAATGCTGTTTTTTTTTACATTTCAAAGCTGTTTAGCTGTTAGTTTTTAATACTTTTAATCACCAAGGAAAACCGATTTCAAACAAAAATATGAATTAATTTGAAAAATAAACCAAGAGACAACAGACCTGAAAGAGCTGGAGGGAAGAAGTCTGAACAACATGCAGAACGTCTGTTTTATGATCCAAACAACGCAGCTGAACATCGGAGCAAAATCTGCTTTGGAGGCCAAACACAGAGAAACTGCTTCTATTCCGGCCGATAATGAGCCATTAATCTAATCCGGTTGAAGATTATGTTAAACCTGAAAAGGAAATGAGTCCAACACTGCTCTCTGATGCCATTTGTTTAGTTTTGGAAATTAATAAACATTTTTTAACCTTTAAGACGCTTTATGTGTAAAGTTATATTGTGTGTGTTAATTAATATTAAAACCAGAACAAAAAAATAACCAAAACTTCTGAATGTACGATTGGAAAGTTTAATTTGATAAAAGGGAGAAAGGTGAGCAGTAAATTTGAACGATTTTTAGTAGCGTAACCATGGCAACTAAAAGCCAGCGGGCATTTATAGACCACATTGGAGTAACAGTCTCGTCAACATTTTCATCTCTTCCTGGAAGCGAAGCTCCTGTTTTTCTGTAGAATGAGGCTCAACATCTGGTCGGAATAAATGTCAAGAAATCTTTTTTTTCCTAATAATTTGGGAGTGAAATGTTTTTTTTTTAAATTATTAGTTCAAAGCTTGCTAACACAGATACAGCTGGTCTAAACATCAGTGAATTTCCTCATTTTCCGTCGTTCTTTAGGAAGTTTGAGCGGAGAAAGATATTTGGAGATGATGGCAAACCAGATGTTGATCTGATGCCGATCCTCCTCAGCTGAACACCTGCAGAGTGAAGTCCTAAAGGAAGATTTCTCCTTTGAAACCAAGACCACGATTTATGTGTGTCATATAAAGCTTCCCTGAGCGAGATGAAACCGAATATTCCAGTTTGTGTTTACGGCTCACCAGATGCGTGAGAACTCATGAAACCTGATCTGGGTGATATTTCTGCGCCTAACCAGGTAAGATGAAGAGCAGGAGGGTTAAAGAGGGGTCTGGTCAGAGAAACATTCAGGCATTCATCAGCGTCCTGCCCCCCCCAATGCTTTATTGGTTTCTCCCAACGTAAATCTCTGGCATCCTTCGGAGGAAAATCCGGCAAAGCTGTACAGACTCTCCATATTTTGAAAGAAAAATGCTCTGAGGGCTTTGGTGAGCCGGCTCATCAATTCTGAGTCAGGAAGCCCTGTTTAACGTCTGAAAACTCCTGAGAGCTCACTTTGCCATTGTGGTCCAGTTTGAGTTTTAATTATTGGACCAGAACAGTGTTTGTGAATCAGATTGTCTACAAATGCTTTTAAATTCCTGTCTGAACGCCTCCACCTGCTCCTTTTTTCTTTTCTTTTTTTTTTAAGCGCTGAAGCTCTGATTTATGTGCAGGTGTTTGATTTCTCCATCTCTGGACTTTATCATCTCCTGGATCTGGAGAGCAGAGGGAGAAGTGAGAGCGTAGCCATGGTTACGAGCACACACTCGCATGAAATGTTTGTCTGATCGGCAGCAGATACCCGAGCAGCAGATCCATGCTTTCCAGAAGCTCTCATGAGGTCAAACTCGAGTTCACCGCCGGCGCTTCTATTCCTGAAACTGCTGCAGGTCGACTGCGTCTTCAGATGGCCACCAATCAGAAATCATAAAACTCTCGTGGGCGGAGCTGTCTGGAGAGTGTGAGGCGACAGATCTGAAGCTCAAATTAGAACTTTTGATCACTTTAAAAACCCGTCACAAAGAAAGAATTTCCCAGACTTTAGAAGACGTTATTTCATCTGCAGCCATGCAGAAAAATAGGAATTTTCCAGCTGTGGACTCACAGCTGTGGATTCGTCGCGGTTAAAGCTCAGCTCCTGCAGTGTTTCATGCACAGCAAAGCCTTTAGAGGGTTTAAAAAGCTCAGAACAGCTGGTTTGTTTTCATATAAATGCCATATGTTAACCTTGGCTTCACACTTAAAGTCCCACTGTAATAAAATCATGTTTTTGGTGTTTTTAACATGTTTTTGTGGCATTTTGCTGATGAGGACATAGATGAAGAGCTTAAAATTGCATTTCTGAGTTTTGATTTATTCAAATCGTTGTGATAAAAGAGCAGATGAAATGTCATTTGAAAAAAATCGTATTTGTGACATAGAAACTAAGTTGGGCGGGGCCACAAGCTTCCGGCTCCGCTCCAATCTGATGCATCTACTTGAAGACCAAAAGATCCATGAACGTCTTGGCGCTTGAAGCCCTGCCGCTCTGCAGAAACGATGTCCTGGAAGACGACAGTTGTTTTTTTTTTTTGGCTAAAAATGGCAAAATCAAAGTTAAAGCGTTCCACTGGAAACACTATTAAAATGGGGGAAAAAATGCTGTTTTTCACAAAGCTTGAACTAGACTGAACCCACAATTGTCTCTTTGAAGAAATGTTCTCAAGTAGAAATCCATTTTCTATGTTTTTTATTTAGTTGAACAACTGAAAATGCAATAAAAAACTATCTGGAATATTAATCTGAAAAGTAACAAACATTGAGTTTGTAAAAGCATCATACTTAGCAAAATGATAGACTTACAGCTCATGTTTTTCCTGAGGTTTAAAACTCTGGATTTTTGAGTTTTAAAATCCCTTTTTTCCAGATATAAATGGTAAATGGCGTATACTTCTATAGCGCTTTTCTACCTTCACTGAAGGCCCAAAGCGCTTTACAGTCACGGTCCCATTCACCCATTTACACACTGATGGTGGCTCAGCTGTTGAACACTGGCGCCAACCTTCCATTAGAGGCAATGTGGGGTTCAGTGTCTTGCCTAAGGACACTTCGACACATGGCCGGGCAAGGTGGGAATCGAACCTGCAATCCTTCGATCAGAGGCCGACTGCACCACGACCACTGCACCACGGCCGCCCATCATCCATGATGTCTTTATAAATGTTGCATGGAATGGAACATTAAACTTTAATTGATTTTAAAATGCAAAGGAACAATATAGTCTTGGATAGCCTATATCCATATCGTGACATGTATCGTGACATGTATCGTATCGCCTGCTTCAAAAAAAGCCCTGTTCTCTTGATCAAACAGAGGGTGGTCTTGAGCAGGGGGCCCTGATTGGCCCTGAAAATGGCATTTGATATATTTTTAGCTTCCTCTTTGACTGTTAACCGCTGACCTTCTCTAAATCCATGAAGCTCCTCTTTGGTAGCTTCAACCTCAGCATCCTTTTACCTAAAATCGTCACTGTTCCTCCCCTCTTCATATTCAAACATTCTCAACCTGCTTTTCTGCATTTATCTCCTAAACATCTACCATGAACCGTTCCTCTGATGAATTCATTCCTGGTCCTATCCACCCCCGTCACTCCCAAGGAGAACCTCAGCCCCTTCATCTCTGCTACCTCCAGGTCGGCCTCCAGTCTCTAAACCAGCAACATGGCTGCTCTCACCACAGTCTTGTACATCTTTCCTTTCATTCTTGATGACATTCTTTGGTCAAACATCATACCTGAAACCTTCCTCCATCAATCTCCGTTGCTCTGGACTGTTGACCCTCAGTCCTCCACCATCTTCTCCTCTGCTCCCTGTAACCTCACCATTCCTCTTAAGTTCCTCTCATTCACACAGATACTCTTCCCTACCGGAGCTGACCTTCATTCCGCTCCTTTTCAGAGTAAACCTCCACCTCTCTACATGTTCCTCCACCTGCTCTCACTGTAGATCGCAATGTCATCTGCAAACATCATGATCCACAGAGATTCCGGTCTAACCTCACCTGTCAGTCTGTCCATCCCCATGGAAACAAGAAGGAGCTCAAAGCTGATCCTTGGTGCAGTCTTATCTCCACCTTCAACTCTTCTATCACTGCTAGAGAACATCTCTCCGCTATCTTCCAGGTCTCATCCAGGTCCTGGACAACTCCAACGTTCTTCTCTGTAATTCACAACCCTTCTCTGGATTCTGTCATGGACTTTAGACTCAATGCAGCTCCTTCTGACCCCATCTGTTTATCTCTGATTCTCTTTCTCTGCAAGAAACCAAACTCCTGCTCATTAATGTTCCCTTTTGGCATCAAAACAAATTCCCTACTCTTGTCCATAACCTCACTGTTTTTCTACAACTCATCCTATAAAATGGAACCAGAACATTTCTCCTCCATTCCTCATTTCCCTCTCCAAATGGATGCTCCTCTCTGGCAAAAACAGATCTTTTTAGTTATATACTTGAGTGAAAGCCAGGAACCATTTGAGTCCTCCTTCCAATTCTTCGGTACATTTTTCAGCATCTTTGTTCTTTAGGATTCTTTGAGTATTTTCAGATGCTCAGAGTTTAAAAATTCAGGAGATTCTAGTTTATGTGTTAGGTGTTCTTTGCATTTATGTTTTTTGAAATGTTGACACGTTTTGTACACGTTAAATATGAACAGGACAAGTTTTAAGCTCCACAAACCTTTTGAGACAATTGCGCTGAGATTTGTGTCTTTTGCTTGGATTTGCCTTTTAACCGTTCTGTTTTTCCTAAAAGGTTTAAATAATATTCTTTATGTCTGTCTCTGAGCAGTGCTTGGTGTCCTTAGTGGTTTTAATTTCTTTCTCAACCTGCAAAAAAGCTTTCTGCAGGTGTTTCAAATCTAATTCTTGGTTTTCTTTTTGTACTTCCAGAACCTTCAGCAGAACCAGGATTTGCCTCCCGTAGATCCAGTTTGGCACTTACTGCCCGACATGGGCGCACAAAGTCTTCTGGGCTGCTTTCTTCTCTTCGCTCTGTTCAGCTTTCCTGATGCCGGACTTGTGAAGAAAATCCTGCGGCATCGACGGCAGACTCTTTCGCCGCAAAAGGAACATAACGTGACGCTCCCCGGTGCTGGCCACCCGGTGGTTTTCAGCCACGTCTACAACATCAACGTCCCTGCCAGCTCGCTTTGCTCCGTGGATCTGGACACGTCTGAGGGCCAAAGCCTCCAAGCCAAAGATGCCGCAGACGGACACCTTGTTACTGAGCACACAGTCGATGGGGACAACCAGATCGTCTTCACACACCGCATCAACATACCCCAGCAGGCCTGCGGCTGCGGCGACCGCCTGCCTGGCCTCAAGGAGCTCATGAGCCGGCTGGAGATGCTCGAGGGAGAAGTTTCGGTTCTGAGGGAGCAGTGTGGTGCGGAGGCGGTCTGCTGCGGAACGCCTGTCACAGGTAGACTTCTTCTATCGGAATATTTCTGCCAGAACTGCAACAGAATCCTGGATTTGGCTGACTTTACATTGACACGTACTTCACATCTGTTCCCTTCATCTGGCTGGATTTCTTTTGAGTTCAGACCAGCACCTCTTTAGTTCGCTCCTCATCCAGGTTTGTTTGGATCAAAACATCTGATGGTTTTTTTTGAACAGGTGGTCTGTTTTTTTGTTTCAAGGTGAGCTGCGAACCAAACCTTTCTGCAGCGGTCACGGGAACTACAGCTCGGAAACCTGCGGCTGTGTTTGCGAGCCCGGCTGGAAAGGACCCAACTGCTCTGAGCCCAAGTGTCCCGGCGGCTGCCAGGACCACGGTCGCTGTGTGGACGGGAGGTGCGAGTGTTGGCGTGGATTCACCGGGGACGACTGCTCGCTCCGGGTGTGCCCCGTGAGCTGTGGGGTGCATGGCCGCTGCATCGGCACCGTCTGCGTCTGCGATGACGGTTTCCATGGTGACGACTGCTCTCAGAGCCGGTGCTTGAACGACTGCTTGGGCCGCGGTCACTGTGACGACGGCGACTGCGTGTGTGAGGAACCGTGGACGGGCTTCGACTGCTCTGAGCTCATCTGCCCCAAAGACTGCTACGACCGCGGCCGCTGCGTGAACGGCACCTGCTTCTGCGACCAGGGCTTCAGCGGGGAGGACTGCGGGCAGCACAGCTGCCCCAACGACTGCCGCGGCAATGGCTTCTGCGTGGACGGCAAATGCATCTGCACGGCGGGCTACAGCGGGGAGGACTGCTCCCAGCTCACCTGTCTGAGCGACTGCAGTGGCAGGGGAACCTGCATCAAGGGGATGTGCGTGTGTGACTCCGGCTACCAAGGTGAGGACTGCAGCCAGCTGGCGTGCGTGAACAACTGCAACAGCAGGGGGCAGTGCATCAACGGGCGGTGCTCCTGCGACGCCGGCTTTCAGGGAGACGACTGCGCAGAGCTTTCCTGCCCCAACAGCTGCCGACAGAGGGGGCAGTGCGTGAATGGGCAGTGTGTCTGTGACCAAGGCTTCGCCGGCGAGGACTGCAGCGTCCGCACCTGCCCCTCCAACTGCTACGGCCGTGGCGCGTGCGTGCAGGGCCGCTGCGTGTGCCACGCGGGCTTCAGCGGCAGGGACTGCAGTGAGCTGAGCTGCCCGAACGGCTGCAGGGGGCGGGGCCGCTGCGTGGACGGCCAGTGCGTCTGCGACGAAGGCTTCAGCGGGGAGGACTGTGCCCACAGAGCCTGCCCCAACGACTGCGTGGGCCGCGGCTACTGCCTGGAGGGCAAGTGCGTCTGCCAGGAAGGCTTCTCAGGAGACGACTGCTCCATCCTCTCCTGCCCGATGAATTGCAACGGCAGGGGGCGCTGCGTCAACGGGAGGTGCTCCTGTGAGAGCGGCTATGAGGGAATCAGCTGCGCTGAGCTGAGCTGCAGCAACAACTGTCAGGAGAGAGGCAGCTGCGTGGACGGGCAGTGCGTCTGCGATGAGGGCTACATCGGAGAGGACTGCTCAGAGGGTAAGAAGTCACATGCATCCGTACAGGGGTCGATGGGGGGGCTGGGCCGTGGAGGGTCGTTTCTGCATCTTAAAGGGAACTCGGGTCTTGTAGTTCCACCTTAGCTAGCCACTCCAATCATCTTTTGATCTATTTGCAAAGTGTTCTCAGTGATCTTTTAATTTTGCCATTTATTGCCAAATTCAGAAATCATGTGTCTTTTTCTAGAACATGGTTTCTGCAGAGCGACAGTTCATTAGGAATGTGGCTTTTGAGTTGTGGGCATTGTAAGCCCCCCCACATTTCCCATCATCTCTTTGTTTACACACACTACAGTAATTTGCACTGTTATTGTCAGTAACGGAGCAACGTAAGAAACACAGTTCAAATTTCGCTAATTAAATTACAATTAGACTACAGAAACCATCATTACTTATTTACTCACATTTAGTGAAACAATAGGTGACTAATAAACTAAATGAACTTGTGTAAAAAGTTGGCTCTGTCATTGTCTCTTGGTTAAATGAAAGAAGAAAAAAATGCAGAGTTTGAGTCTGGTCAAAGTAAAATGAAGCCAGCAACCAATGAGCAACCTGTCTACTGTGGAGATAAATTAGTATCAGTCCGATTTGTGCGTGCGTAATTTTGATTCGTGCATAACTTTAGATTACGCACGCACGAATCTAAAGTTATGCACGAATCTAAATTACGCACGCACAAATCGGACTGATACTAATTTATCTCCACAGTCTACACACTGCGTGCCATACATTGTTCGTTTTCTCGTGTTCGTGTGGTGAAATGAAAGAGTTGGTGCTAAAAACCATGGTAGTCCTCGTGTGACCTCGATGGTTTTATTTTTTGGATATTACAAGAGGATCTTGTTTGTGCTAGCTTTACTCCTTTGAGAATTTGTACGTGAGGGGAAAAAAAAGTAAAGTAACAAGTAATAAATTACTTTTTAAATTGGGGAATGAGTAAAGTAATTTAGTTACAATTTCAAACAGTAACTAAAGTAAATGAATCAATTACTCTATGAAAGTGATGTACCCAACAGTAACGCTGTCCTAATGCCACAATCCAGTTGTTTGTAAGGTGAAGCTGGTTCCTTACTGACCGACGTGCAAATGCTTTACAAACGCGGTGTGAATGTGAGCGCCCGTAGAATGTCAGCACACTCTTTTTTTACAGTCAGGCTGCACGAAAGGCGCGCACTTATCATGAGAACAGCATTAACTGCTTTGTTGGAAAAGTCCGTACGACATGCCTGCATCCTTGCGTGTCGTATGCGTTTTCTACAACCGCTCACCAGCAGCGCGCCCGTAGAAAAATGTGCATGGACATTTTTACTCTACCAGCTCACCAGGTTTTTTATGATCTTAAAAATTTCATGCAGACCACCTGTACGGGTTTGACCCTTTTTTTAACCCGCAGACGGCCCGTATCCACCCGTAGGGTGTTCTTGTGTCCTTAGCTCTTCTTCTCGGAGTCGCTCTCCGCCCTGGAGTTTGCATTACATCTTTATAGCAGATGAGAAACTGTCTGAGAAAACATCTTTCTTTTTCAGTCTCTCCTCCAAAGGACCTGACAGTCGGTGAGGTCACCGAGGACACAGTGGATCTATCCTGGGACAACGAGATGCTGGTCACGGAGTACCTGGTCACATATGTCCCCACAATTCCTGGAGGACTTCTCATGGAGTTCACTGTGGCTGGACACCAAAGTGCCGCCACAGTTAAGGAGCTAGAACCTGGGATGGAGTACCTGATCAGTGTCTACGCCGTCCTGAGCAACAAGAGGAGCGTCCCTGTCAGCGCCAGAGTGATCACGGGTACGCCTCCTGTCCGGGAAGTTTTGGAGAAGCTCAGAAAATGGAACAACAGCTGATTGTTTTGGGTCCATCTTTGCAGATCTTCCTCAGCCACAGGGGTTAAGGTTCAAATCCGTGAGGGAGACCTCTGTGGAGGTGGTGTGGGACCCGCTGGATATCTCCTTTGATGGTTGGGAGATCTATTTCCGTAACACGGTTAGCGTGGCCTTCTCTTCTGAGGCCTTTCCTTCATTTCTGCGGTAGAGGTGATGAGGGAAGTGAGTTTATTGAGATCTTCAGCAAAACCTAAATCGATTTCATTGCTGAGCTTTTTCTTTTTCATGTGGAAACCCTGAACGAGAGCAGGGCTTAAAAAAAGGGACTCCTCCAGCTGAAACGTTTCCATCTTCCCTTGAGGTTTTTAAATTAAAACATCCCGTCCTTTTCTTCCCTTTGAAGCATGAATATAAATGTTTTTAGCCACAGCTTCCCGAGGTTTGTATAAAATCTATTTGCTTTGGGGTTTTGGTCTCTGAAGATGAACTTGATCTTCAGTGTTTCCTCGTTTTTTCCAAAGGTTACGTTTCTGACTCTCAACTACATACTTTCTACACATTTCTCAGACAGACACAAACATTTTGACTCGTTTCCCTCTTTTTTAAACTCTCAAAGATCAAACCTTCATAGGAAAATAAAAGAAAATTGTAGAATGGAAACTAAAATCTGATCACAATGAATATTTATGCAAGTTTTGCAAACTGAATGCATTCTGTACAATAGATATGGCCCAGAGGAGGTGATTGACGAGGTCGATAGCCAATCCGGATGCAGAACACTGGGCTGTAAAAAGAAAGGGAAACGGGGAACACTGTCTTTGCAATTTTAGCCTTGTATTTTGTGCATTCAAGCAACCACTTTCAATGAAGTCTATTAAAGGTTTAAATCAGGGACTCTGATTTGGTCGTGACGTGTGGGTTGCGTCCTTTTCCAAACGCGGAAGTGCCAACCATTTAAAAATTGATCAGGGAGAAGGAATGAATAATTGTGGTTTGTGCCCGGCCAAAGTTGTACGACACAAAGTCTTTCATATCAGAATCGAGCTGTAAAAGAAAAAGCTTGGAACAAGATTTGCACTGGTTTGACATTTCTCACCAAATCTCTTCCAACTGTAGGTAAATGTGCTGGTAGTGGGCAGTGCCAGCTCACCACACACCACATGCCTCATGTGAATATAGCATTAGTGGTTTCAAGTGCAGCTCTACAATCAGAAATATAATTTATGAGCAAAAAAAACAACAACAGGCTTTTCTGTGTTAGTGAGACTCAAACTAAATTAGAGATTTGACAAATGTAACACTCAGGTTATGTCTTCAACCAAGTTCTTGGGTTAATCATGTCGGGTTGTGTCTTTGGTTACTTTTTTGGAGCAATACTAATTATTTTATGTTACAGTGATTTCATTTTAATCCAATTTGTTATTTTTCCTGAGTTAAAATAACCCAGAAAAAGGTGAACCTCACAACCCGACTTGATTCATTTTTAACTTTTTTTTTATCCTTTTGACTTGTTAGAATTTTCATTTTTCTCTTTTTTAAATGTTTTTTTACTCTTTTTTCTCCTTTCTTTTCCTCAGGTTTTCTGTCGAGCTGTTCTTCCATTTATTTGAATTATTTTTTCTGTCTTTTTAAAATATTTATGCATCATTTCTTTTGCTCTGTCTCCTTTTTGTGATCATAAATCTTTGACATGTTAAGTTCCAAGTCAATTGACTTTATTTTACTGTCCCACATGAAATTATGTAAAAAATATAATAATTCTAATTACTAATAATAATTTCCTTCAGGTGAAAAGAGAAACACTTCTTCTTTTGTGTCAGAAATAAAAAATATTTAAGAAGTGATGGAAATGAACCATTTTGACATCCTTATTGATTATTGGCTTAACAAACAGGTTCCTTTCAAAATAAAAGGACTAAAAGAACCAACAGGAAGTCTTAAAAAAGCACTTCTAAAGATCCTACTCAGATATTTATAATTAGAAATCATTTAAAAACCCTATTCAAATGCAGCAAACTTTAATTTTTAAACTTAAACACTTTTAAACTCACACTTAAAAGTGTGCCAACGTGGTCCTTTGGTTGTGACTGTGTGGAGAGTTGAATGTTTCCAACCAGCTATTTCTGATGATTGATGCTTTGTGTTCGTCCACCTTCAGAAAGAAGAAAATGGGAAAGTCGAGAACATCCTCCCTCCCTCCCAAAACCAGTTGGTCCAGTCCGGGCTTGGACCAAACCAGGAGTACGAGGTCTCCATCAGCATCATCAAGAACAACACCAGAGGACCCCAAACGTCCAAAAGAGTCACCACCAGTGAGTCCAGCCACGAGGAAAAAAAAAAAACAAATCTCATGCTGGAAACTGCAGCTGTTTCCACAAATCAAAGTGATTTGGGGGGAATAGTAAGTCAGGCAGAAAGAATTTCAGAGCAAGAGGGGAAAAATGTCAGCTTGAATCTGCATCGTCACTAAATCTCGCTGGTTGCTCCCGTCGTCAGCTCGTTGGACTTTTCATTGGAACACAGTTCACTTTGGAAAGCGACTCCGCCGTCAGGGTTCGGTTGTCTCTCACTAAACCAGAGCTTTTCTGTTGTTTTTGGAGGAGCCGATCGTTCGACAGGACAGTTCATCCTTTCTTTATTCCACATCTTCTTCTCAAAAATCCATTTTTCTTTTGGTGATTTCATTTGACAGGAAATGCTTTTATTTCTTTGCAGGATCCTGAATGATTAAGAGTTTTCACAGATTAATCTGAGTTGCTTCGTCTGTTTGATGTCTGATGTTAGTTCTTTTAAGAAACCTCTCAACTCCTTAAGTTATTTTTCTATGTCAAATAATATGCTTTTTCCAACATGGACACTCGCCAAACAGAAAATATCTTGAAATAGCTCAAAACCTTGGTGGCCCTGAAGTGTCAATCACATCAACAAATCACTCAACGCAAAATCACGTTAAAGATCCCGAGAATGAATAAAAGCAAAACAAATAATACATTTTAGAAACCAAAACGACAAAATAAAAAATGAAACAAATCGAAATGAAATGTTAAACCAAACAAAACAAGAAAATGTAAAAAGGAATTAGATGAAGTTTTGAGTTTTTCAGATGCGTTTTTTATACAAATAAAAGTTTTAGACTCAGTCCAGAGAATTTCCAGCATCACTTCATGCCAAACAACCGTTTGAAATGATGGACAGACGTCATCATCCAATCAGCAACATGCCATAGGACCTCCCTTTGCCTGTTTCCGTCAAAAAAAAATATATTTTGAAAAACAGAAGTAATTTCCATAAATCAATAGAAATGTACAAAAAATCACTGCTGTTTGTATTTTCCCTCAAATGAAAAAGAAAAACGTAATTTATATCAACCTGTAGGGATGTAAAAGAAAGCTGCCCCCCCCTCATAATGCTGCAGAATGGAAGATTTCACATCAACCTGCAGGTCCTCCAGCAAACAGCTGACTCTGCAGTGAAGGCTCAGATCAATAAAAGAAATCTCCTTTCTTCTTTCATTGATTACTGGAACTACATTCATGGCTGTTGGAGCACAGGATCTTCTAACTCCTCCCCTCAGAAATAGAACTCATGGATTTCTCGTAACTGTAGCTTTCACGGCAGATTTGAATGGAAATGAAACGTTCCTTAAATGGTAAGACAAGTAAAAACGTCCAGTAGTTTCTGTTTTTTCTTCAAATCCATGTGAACTTCTCAGTATAAAGGTAAAAAACATACTTTAGCTTCTACAGACCCTCTATGTAGCAGAACTGTTCTTTTTAAAGGTCAAGTGAACCCCTCCCACAGACACAAAGACAGCCTGTCTACATCTTGTGTGTTTTTTCCTTTATTGCAATTATAAATGGTGAAACCTTTGGTCATATACCTGTCAGGTAATGTTAGGATTCAAACGCGGCTGTGTCTGCGGCTCACTGCTCCTCCAGGGGCCCTAATGCGGAGAACAGATTTCACGCATCCAGGTGTGTGACGACTGAGGAGACATTAACTCTGAAATGACGTTTTTTTTTCTCCTCAGAAATTGACGGGCCGCGGCAGGTGGAGGTGAAGGACGTGACGGACTCCTCGGCTCTGGTCAGCTGGTACCTGCCGGTGGCTCCAGTGGACAGAGTCGGTGTATTTTACGCGCCCAGCTCCGACACCTCGGCTCAAACCGCCGTGGACATTCCCTCATCGGACAAACAGTTCAGCATGGACAGTCTGAGGCCGGACACGAGCTACACGGTGTCGCTGGTTTCCAGGAGCGGAAACGCCACCAGTGACCCCGTTACCACCACGTTTACAACAGGTAACCGATACACCTGCTTTCACTTATTCCTATGTTAAAATAGGATAAAAATCCTGTTTTCTTATGTTTATTTTCTGGCCACTTTACTCTTTAACTTGCTTTTAGCCAATTAAACCTTGCACTATTTTAGGACATTTTTTTGTTTATTTTTGTGGCTCATAAACAAAACAGGAAAAGTTTTTATTAATTTGAAATATAACTGATAAGTTTTAATATCATTAGTTAACTGATTCTTTAACATCTACCTTATGACTCTCAGCAAATATATAGACATTTATGTGTTTTTTTTATGGAATAATTGGATTATTACAATTCAGGGGTTTCAGATTTGCAGCAGGTACTTGGAAAAGGTTAAAAACTATTTACTTAGCCTTGTTTGGTATCATTTTTTTCAACATAACTTCACCTATAAATTATATTTTTTGTCATATGATATGTACGTTTACTTTAAAATGCAACCTTTATTCAGCCGTTTCTGAACGCATATCCTGCACTAGAGAAAGAAACTTGCCTGAGTTTTACCTGCTTCTGTGTAGTGTATGAGCGTTCCACTTCCTCCTCATTGTGTACTTCGTTTGCTGACGCAGAAAGGCCATGAGCCGGATGTCGTCCATGTTGAAAATACAAAACCACTAAACGTCATTCAGCTTGTCGCTGTTTTCGCGGACAGTCGCAAGCAAAACCCACCAACCTTTTTATGAACTAGACTGAATGCGACGGTCGATCACTATGGACTGGAATGAGGCTCCAACAGTTGTCGTTTGATTTTTTTTTTTTTTTTTTTTTCTTCAGGATCTTATTCGGGAGATTTCCACATTTTACACGAGCAAAAGTAAAGTCAGATGCTGCCTAATGTAAGAGATGATGCGCTCGTCTTTTAATTAGACAAATGTCGCTTTGGAGTAAAGGCATCCCGGACTTTTAATCTGAGAAGGAAGCTTAAATACAAACGTGAACACACCCTGGTCTGTTTGAAGTTTTGGTACCCAACTATTTTGGGAAATTAATCCTATTCAAAAAAGCAAAACTCTGTAATTTGAACTTTTCTTTAAAGATGCAACTCTTCATTTAGAGCCACAGGAGTTGAAGGAAAGAGCTTTAAAATGGAGAATAAAGGCTTTATTTGTGTGGAGGTCATCAGTCTGGGAAGTCCTGTTTTGTTATGTAATGCTGTAAAAAGACACCAAAAAGCTGCAGTTATCACAACCTGACAAGAAAAATACTCTTCATCTGCATTTGTTTTATTGATATAAAAACGTTTTCATTCAGTAAGCCGTTAGAAACGTTTGAAACCTGCGTCCTCCTCAGCGCTGGACGCCCCCACAGGCCTGCAGGCCGTGTTCCAGACAGACAGCAGCATCACTCTGGAGTGGACCAACAGTCAGGCTGACGTTGACAGCTACCGAGTGAAGTACAGCCCCATCTCCGGAGCCGCTCACGGCGAGGAAGTGATCCCGCAGGAGCAAGGGCTCACGACACAGGCGACCATCACCGGTGAGCCTCAGGAGCCTTGAGCGAACGCACACAAGCTCTCCCCTCACCAAAAACTCACCTGCCTCTGTCCCGTAGGACTAAATCCGGGTACGGAGTACGGGATTGGAGTGACCGCCGTGAAGAAGGAGAGGGAGAGCCTGCCTGCTACCACAAACACAGCAACTGGTGAGAAGCTCAGCAGCTTCACTGCTTCTGTAGAAACTGACGGGATTAACGGAGGAGACACTGCTCCTGTGTGTGTGTTGTTTTTTTTGTTTTTTTTTTTTGTCAGACCTGGACCCCCCCAGAGAGTTTGAAAGGGTGGAGTCCACAGAGACATCTCTCACTGTGAAGTGGCAGAAGCCTCAGGCCAAAGTCAGCAGATACAGACTGATCCACATCTCCAGAGACGGACAGATTGAGGAGGAGGAGATCCCGGCCTCGGAGTCCACGCATGTCCTGAGGAGCCTGACTCCTGGGATGACCTACACCCTCACCCTGACTGCAGAGAGGGGGCACAGGAGGAGCAGACCCGTCTCCCTGTCTGCTTCCACAGGTGAGACAAATCCTTTAAGGTTCTGAGAGAAAAAGCCACTTTTATCTTTAAGTGTGGCAGATCCGCCATCACGTCTTTGAGCATATTTGATGTCTGGCTGCTGTCTAATGAACTGCTCTGCTTTGCAGCTGCTTGATGTTGAAATTGAACATGTTGTCATGGTAACAGTGTTGGGAACTCCCAAAAACGATGACCTTTTCATATTAAAAGTATTGTCATTTGTCTTCAAAAACAAACTTTTCAAACCATAAGGTCATGGGTTTTACCTGCTCACAAACTCAGAGGCTGCAGCGTCCAAAGTGTTCAGCATTATAATGACTTACTTCCTGTTACACATGAGTGTGTGGAATTTGACTTCTGCATCTTCCCCGTCCTCAGGGTTTGCTTTACACATTCAAAGAAATCTTTGAATTTATCGTATACATTTGTTTTCTCTCTGAACAAAGGCAGGAACAGCAGCTGTGCATCCTCAAGTCCAATCTATCCCATAATTCTTTGCACAAGGCTTGAAAGCGATGCTTTATTGTTATAATCATAATATAATAAATAAAAAATGACAAAACTAGTAAAAAGAAAAGAAAACACTTAAGTATTGATTAGTGGTTTTAACATAAAGTCTGATTTACTGCCAAGAAACTATGAATTCAAACTATACATTTTAGAAAATTGTCTTGTTTCAATAAAAACTACATTTAAAACGGTCCCTTTTTTAAGTTTTTGCAGTAATTCCTGATTTTGTAGAGTAAAAGCCAAAAATAATAAAGAGATAGATGAAATATGACATGTCTGACGAAGAGTCACGGTTGTTATTTACAAAAGTATTAGAGTATAGAGCAGTAATATTACTCTGACTGCTTTTTTATTGAAGTTACAGAATTAAATGTGACTAAAGAAGTGTTTTACTGGCATCCGACTTTGCTTTTAGTTTTATACCTGTACTGGACAAAACTGAGTCTTTATTTTCCTATGGTAAACCCCACTTTGATCAACTTTATTCAATTGAATTAACCTTATTCAAAAACACTGAATAAATACCAAAGTTTCTTTAATAATTTACAAAAATAGCAAAAAACATGCAATTACGCTGAATAATGACCATTAAATAATTCAACGTATTCCAAAAATCCTATTAATCCAGGTTGATCGAGGTTATTCCAAATGCATTGAACTGTAAATTTATTAATGATCTACACTTTTGGAAAAACAGACAACATAAAGAAGTTTTCAGTGTGATTATGAACAAATGAGACAAACACTGTAACATGTATTAAAAGACAAAAACAGAGAGAAACGTATCTAAAACTGTACTCAAGTAAGAGGATCTTTACTGTAAAATATTACAACTAAAGTAGAAGTGAAGATTACTTATCTAAACTTGATGAAAGGTAAAAAAGTTACAATTTGAACATTGCTTTATGGTCTGAAACCTATTGAATTAAAAAACAAAGCAACTTTTTAAAAATGTATTAGATTTCAAATAAAGTGCTGTATTATTTTGAAAACAGAAAGTTGAATTTTTGTTTCCACTAATGTGTGGGATTATTTAGGGAAGCACAGTATTTCAATACTGATCCTTTTTGCTGTGTTGGATGAAGATTGATTATCAGGATTGTATATTTTTACCTGCGTTTCCTCAATCAGTAGATTCAATCCAGTCTTTCTTTGGGGGGGGCCTGGTTGCAAACAGGATAGCAACAGAATGAGCGGATTCACGATGATTGCATCAGGGGGAGGAAAGTGGTCGAGGGAATGCTTTGCACCGGTGTGCAACACTTTATATTAGTAATGCGTAGCATATCGGTGAAACGCCGCTTTCATCTGGTTCACGCTGATCGCGTAAGGAGTTACGTTGTGTCAAAGGGTATGGTAAGTTTTGACAGACATCTCAGGTGTTAAAGGTTTAAAGCTGGAAACAGAAAAACGTGTAACTGTAGGGATGAGGTACCAAACTGGTCTCTGTGCCACGTCATCAGTTTTTACCGACCGACAAGTTCTTATACGTAAGGGTATTGTTAATGGCACTGGCGTAGTGATGCGGCAACAGCGCAGACACGGCGATTGCAGTGCGGCCACGATCAAAAAGGTCCAAAGTGTGTCTGTGTTTGACCAAAGCAGAATGCACTGTCTCTGGTGTAACAAAAACATGGCTGTAAGGCGGTAACACCAGCAACCTGTCCAAACACAGCGCTGAAATACACCAGATTCTAGCGGAGAGGTGTACAGCGTTTGACCATCCAAGTGAGCCGTCTAACGCCGCTATTGTTTCAGCAGGTGTGTATGTTGGCTGAACATTCATATTGTGCCTCAATAACAATAAAGTGTAAAATAGATTAAAATACTTTGTATTTTTATTTCCCCTGTTATTGTTCTTTGAAGAGATGAGGATATTTGACATTCTATGCATTTCGATCTTAACTGCACTGTTTATTTAAGTTTTAACCTTAAAGTGTTTGTTATTATGACAACAACAAGATCAGAAAAGCAGCATCGATAAGAGGAGTAAATGGATACAATCCTAGCGATACCCATCCCTGAGTAACTGTTGGGGTCGCCTGTTAAAGGAGTCTTTGTTTACCCAAAAAAAGAGTATTTTTTTTTACCAAAATTGGGGGGGGGCATGAACTTCCTGTTCTTGACTTCGATGTCTGGGCGCCATCTTGTCTGCAGCTAGGTTCTCTTGCTTTCTTCTGCTCAACAAACAACAAGTTTCTTGATTTGAATTTGTTAAATATATTTAAGCTAATCTACACTGTTAAGATTTTACCTTTCCTACAGTTTTCAGCTGATTTTAGACACCGTCATGTGTACTTTGTGTGTACTGTATTATATAGTACAAATATTACCAAGAAAAAAAGTAACTACATGGATACAGCTAACTGTAGAGTGCTGGTATTTGAGTAAAAGTGAAAAACTGGTACTTGTAAACTCATAAGAGAACAATTTTTCCAAAAGGTACTTGAGTAACTGAGTAAATATCATTTTCTACTACTTAGTGTTAGATAAGTATTAAGAGACCAGTTCTTCTGTCATGTTGCTTCAGTCTCTGTGTCCTGAACCAGCAGCACAGCTGCTGGTTCAGCTCCTGCATACATCACTCTGCCGTGGTGCTCGCCTGGCTTTCCCCTCAGCATTTGTACAGACAGTCAAACGCTCCAACTCGTCTGGTTTCCATTGAACCCAGAGCGTCTGCTGCTCCTCTATTACTTGTTTGCCTCCATTGAGTATCTGCAGCTGCTCTGGGAGCCTTTCAATCACTTACGTTCTCCTCCTGACAAAGAGGTGCTTGTTCAGTTCCTGGGAATTGAACCGCATCATCCCAGTCTTACATCTAACACCCACACCCACTTGTTCTGTTTTATTTGAGATGATTTTTCATGATTTAACTCTATTTTTTGTGTTTCTTTTGGTAAAATCGCCTCCCCATGAACGTAACTCAGAGTTATGATCTGTGTTTCCAACCTGGAGGCTGCAGCCCCTGAATTCAGACACAGGTCACATACTATTGGGAAATCCTTTGAGATGTTACTCGTCTTATCACCAGACAGACTGTGTGCTGCAAAGATAAATGGAAAAACGTTTCCTTCACTTTTGGTATGATGTTAGTTACCACAGCATTCATAGAAAAACAATGGCTTTCATCTCCTCAGACAGTTTGTACAACTGAGAAATTCTGTTTTTATGTTCTTAAAATGTTGCCTAAACTGAACTATTTCAAGTTCATTTTCACTTCTCTCTTTTGTTTTTAGCAGTTAAGTGTGCAGCAGACTTGAAGTGTTGCTTTATGCCTTTTTTCAATGTCTTCCTCTTTCTCTTCTTGTAGCCTCTTTCACGTTTTACTTAGCTGTCTCAGACGACCGTGAACAAACAGCTTCTGCAGCCTCGGAGGACAATCTCATTAGTTTTGTGTATCTAAACCCGCCCGAGTCCCATTTTTCTGGGACAGAGCCCGAGGATACGCTGGGAACGCTGACTGTCTCGGGCGTCGCGCCTGATGGCTTTGACCTGACATGGAAAGCAAACCACGTCTACGATAACTTTACAGTAGAGTACAAAGAGTCCCTGCCGTTGGGGGATGTGCGAGAGGTCCAGCTTCCTGGAGATGCCAGCGGCTCTCGAATCCGTGGCCTGAAGGCATCCACAGAATATCAAATAAAACTCTATGGAGTTAAGAATAGCCAGCGGTCTGCTCTACTTGAAGCTGTTGCCTTCACAGGTATCCCTTTTGGTTTTACAGCTGGGCTTTCGTAGCACAGATTACTTCTCCAGCAGAGATGTACTGGAACTCCGTCTTTAGTTGCAGCTCTGATCTGCATCACTGTTGGCATGTGTTCACACCACCTATTTGAATTTCTCTCACTTACCGCCTGCCAAGTCTTCTGTCGGGATGGACTGCCGGCTTTTCCTCCGCTGCCTCATATCTTCTTTTCTGATTTCGTCTTTTTAGGCTCATTCAACTAATTCCATCCACATCATCCATCATTAGCTCCTTTTACAGAGTGAAATGGTTCTCCTGTGTCTTGCAAACGCCGGTCGCATGTCTTTCTTGTGATTTCAGACTAGAAACCAAATGCATGGGTTCGTTTGAAGACTGCTGTGTACTTCCACTGCGGTGGACTACTCGGAGCCTTCAACGGGTTAAGGGCTCTGTCTCGAGTGTCATTAATCCTGAAGCTGTTGCTTGCTGCTGACTCAAGTTTCCTGAAGAAACAAATGAATCTTTAGGCGATCCAGATCTGAACTTTCAGTGCTTTTTTTCTTCCAGGATCTTTCATGTTTTTCTGTAGGGATCTTCTGAAGTTCACGTTTTTAACCTGCTTTTATTCACTGTAGCACCTAAACCTACCTCAGATGTTCAGTCACTGACCAAAGAAGCTCCAACCACCTCACAGTCCACCCCGGAGAGTCCAAACTTTGGTCTTCTAAGCAATGGAGCACTAATTGATATGGGCGTGATGAGCTCGGGGGCCGAACCCAGACGCCCCGATTCAGAACCGCTGCAGGATCTCGCGGTCCGTGTCAAAGCCAACAGGATGAGCCTCACATGGTCAGCATCTGATGGGGTTTTTGAGAGCTTTTGGGTGGAGCTCAGGGCTCAGACACCTGCAGCTCAACCCAGAATAATAATTCTACCAGGAAATGTGAGGAGGGCGGAGGTGGAGGGCCTGACCCCCTCCACACTCTATAATATTACATTGCAAGGTCTGATGGAAGGGAGGCCACCCCTCCATCTCAAAGGTTTTGCCACTACAGGTACACAACTGTCATGTGTTTGCAGCATTTCAACCATCCTCAGAAAAACTGATGTTTATTCATCTGGACATAACCGATGTCAGCACGGCAGCAGAGTGTGGCGACCGAGAGTGTCTTAAGGAACAACGTAACAGTGTTTTCAAAAACTCCAGAAACCATGTCCCAAAGCATTTTAACTTTGAAACCAATTTGTAAAAGTCTTAAATCATAAAAGAGACGCAAACCACCATCTTTTTGTGTTGGTTCAAAAAGCTTCTTTAATCTAAAAACGGAACTTTTTTACTCCAATCTCACCTCTCCCATTTAACTTCAGGTCTCTAACTGTTCATCAGCTTCACTGATTTGACTACAACCAGCACCCTCTTTGATCTGGCTGCCTTTAAAGCTGCTTTTTACACGCTGCAAATGAAATTGTCCACTTTCGCTCGGTTTCTTTAAAAATTAAAGGAATCATCATCACAAAACGATGATCAAACATTCAAATAGTTTTTTGGAAAAAAAACAAACATAGAAAAATTCATGGTCAAGTATTAACAAAAAACCTAAACATGGAGAAATGTATATTAGCATGATTGATCCTTTTTAATATTTATTTTGGGTGCAACATTTTACTCTGAAAATCCAGAATCTAAACATGAAGAAAATATCTGAAAGTGTGTTAAAGAGGAAACTCTTCCAGTTTTATTGTCTTCCAAATGTTTTTTTATTTTTTATTTTTAGAAAGAATTGACGTGAATTGAAAGAATTACATAAAACATTTTAACTGTGAAGCCAAGTAGGTTTTCTGCTGAGAAGCATCAACTTTAACATTGTCCATTTTAGTAGTGAGATCTCAGAAAGGAGCATTAGCTTTTGGAACCAACACCCTGGATTTCCTTAGGTGTTTATTTCTGGTCCTGACACTCTGCTGCTGTTTGTGTTTAATGTGTTTTAAAAGGAATGTCATAATCCCTTTTGCCGTCCAGTTGAACCCAGTCTGATGTGTCTTTCTGCCAGCGGAGCTGCAGCCGGCGGTGGTGAACCTCACCACCTCTGACATTACATGGGACAGCTTCACTGCGTCCTGGAGCCCACAGGGCGGAGACTTTGACAGCTTTGTTATTGAGGTAACAAACATGGAGAATCTCGCAGAGAGTCAGAACCTCACTCTGTCCGGAGACGCTTTGAGCCTGGCCATCTCCGGGCTGAATCCCAACACCACCTACATGGTTGGCCTGTATGGGATGCATCAGGGCTCCTTCCTTGAACCCCTGTACAGTGAAGCCACCACAGGTACCTGCGACTTGCAGGGTTGCTGCTGCACCTTTAGTCTTCTATTAATATCTTCCATGTTTTCCCTTCAGAGTACATGCATTGCCTCTCTCAGTGGACAGTCCACATCTTCATGCATGAATCGACTTCAGCATAAACGTGGTTTCTGATTTGGCATCACACTCCATCAACAGGGTCTCAGTGCACTGAACTGCTGCATCTTAACATCGTTACTGTACTATTTTCACCCTCCAGCCACTGTTTCTGTCTGAGAGAAGACAGGATGATGGGCATCCATGCCACATCAACCAAGCGCCCCTCAAAAGTTCACCTCTGACTGCTCTCCATTATGGTTCTCAATGTGCATGCACCCACCCCCCACCCCCCACCATCCCTGCATATCGATCAGGTCTGATGCTGATGTACTGCAAGTGTTGCAAAAGTAAAACCAAATAACTTTCCTGCTCCGTCACTCCTCAACATGTCCATCATTTCATCTCATCAGTCCTCGTTCAGTATTAACTTTCAGCCATTTTTCGTGAGTCAGCGGAGGTCTGTTCGTTTGACACCCACCCTGTCATTCTGAAATAGACGTTTGCTTGAACACCACAACATGGCAGTTTATGCAATGGAGCTTTTTTTAGTTGTTAACGTCTAACGGCTGAACCTTAGGTTGATGGTGCGCCCCCTTGTTTAACATCGTTGCACGTTTGCATGAAAAGGATGACTTGCTTGGTAGCATGTGTCCGTGCAGTCCAGCCAAAAAGTATTTACACCCTCAGATTTAAATGTTTTTGATGATCTAAGACTTTTACATATCCTCATCAAACTAAAATGACCAGAAAAACAATACAGTCATTTATGTATTAAAAAGTATACATTGATTAGAACCTGCTTGGTCTTATGAAAAAGTAAATGCCACTGCTCTGTTAAAACATCAATAAACTGTGGTTCACCACAGTTTTTACTTACAACGGGTCTGATTACTTCCACACCAGTGAAACGACAGAAATCTATCAAAGCAAAACAGCTGACAGATCTGAAAGCATCATGCTGCCATCAAAAGGAACCTAAACTCACTCCAATGAAGATTGAGTTTTTTTACATGTTCTTTCAGCAGTTTTCTCATGATAGAGAACTTATATAAAGAAAATGAAGAATAAAACTGCATTGCTGAGTTTTTCTCTCTTCAAATTATGGTGAATCAGGAGCAGATGGAAAAAAAATGCAGTTTGAAAAAGCTTGTAGTTGTTGTGTACAACCTACAATGGGCGGGGCCACAAGCTTCCTGCTCTGCTCCATTCTGATGCATCCACTATCAGACAAATACATCCGTGTACGTCTTTGTTTTCCGTGGCTGAGCTGGTATCCGGATCAAAACTTTACGGCTGGATACCATTGATTGCACGCTCTCCCACTAGCTTACAGCCCCTCACAACCACAAGCTAACATTAGCGCTGCAACAAAAATGGCGTAAAAAAGGCATAATTGGAACTCTTGCCACTCTGCAGAAATTATCTCTTTGAAAATGACACAAGTTTTTTTTTTTTGGGCTAAAAAACATGATCATAATGAAAGGACCACTAGGAACACTTTAAAAATGGATCAAAAGAGGATCAGTGCGAGGCTTTAAGAACAGACACGAAACAAAGTCACATTTTAAAATTAAGGATATATGGAGACATTTCTCCGTCTGTGAGTATCCAGAACACCGTTGTGCTCAAAAGAAGAAAACTTGGAGCGGTGAAACTTTCCCGATCAAAATGCTTAACAAAAACATGAAAAGGATTCCTCCAGGAAACCGTGAAATAATAAATACAACATGGGAAGAAGTGCAAGTCAGAGTTCACAACTCAACGGTCAGAAAGATTTTTGGACAAGCATGAATCCATGAAAAAGTTCAAGCAGAAAGACACAGCTGAGCAAAAAACAGAAACCAAAAACTAACATCTGAAATATGCACAAATATTGAGGAGTCAAGCCACACTTCAGAAAAATATCAGTCCAGTAGTCAAACATGACGGTGGTAGTGTAATGATCTGGGCCCGCTCAGCCAGAAAATCCATGAGAACAAAGTCTGACAATCAGCTTTTCCTTCAGTTTTGCAGCAGGACAGCACTTTGAAATTTCAAGATGGTCCATCGATGACACCAAAAGGCCTAAGTGAAGGATTTAAAATGATACCGTTAAGATTCTGTCAGGATCTTTAAAACAAAGACACACAAAATGCTTAGTTGTTGTTGCTGACTAAATAAAGGGGCATTTAGTTTTCCCCATAAGACCCGGCCAGGGTTCACAAACACACTGAACCACATTTGATTATTTTAATGGGACAAAAAGGGGGCAAATACTTTTTCACAACTCCATATCTTTTAATTAATTTAAATATTCTACAGGTTTTCAAATTCTCCACTTTTTTAACAACAATTAATCACATAATTGAAAACGGATCTACTCATAAACTCCAAATTGTAATGCGCTACAGGGTCCAAATAGTTATAAACCATTACTTTCAAGGGAAAAGTTCAGCTTTACTTCCAGAAACACCTTTTTATTTTATACTTTAAAGTGTCTTGGCCTTTCAAGGAAAGTAGATATGAAAGAGATTTTTCTCCCTGCAGAAAGGCTTGGGTTTCCTAATGATGGTTTCTTTCTTCAGCGATTCAGCCTCTTGTTGGCAAACTGTACATCACAAACATGACCTCAAAGAGCTTTTCAGTCCTCTGGAACGGAACCGAAGGACAGTTTGATGGTTTGATCCTGGAAATAATTGACTCTGATTGGCTGATGGAGCCAAAAGAGTTTAACATATCGATTGATGCTGTGTCCCACGATGTCACGGGGCTGAGGCCCGGCACTGATTACATAGCCTACCTCTATGGGACCTTAAAGGGATCTCGAACAAAGGCTGTCAGTGTTGTTGCAACAACAGGTACTTTGCCTTTGTTTGGCTTTTCTTTTAGCTCAAGTGCTTATTGTTTGACTTGCATGCATTTTTATTTCAGTAAATGTGTAATTTTTTTTCTTTTCCCTGTAGCTGAAGAGCCTGATTTGTCCCATCTAGTTGTTTCTAACGTTACCTCAGACAGATTCTCACTGGCATGGCGCACAGGAAAAAAGGAGTTTGATACCTTTATAGTAGAAGTCAGAGAGTCTGCTTTGCCCTCGCAGGCCGTGGGCCGTGCGCTGCCGGGGGACGTGCACGCCACAGTTATGGCTGGACTCAAAGCCAGCACGAGCTACGACATAAAGCTGTACGCCAGTGATGCTGGCGGGCAGAGCACTTGGCCTCTGTTTGCTGTAGCTACAACAGGTATCCTATCTGCACGCACTCCACTCTGGCTGTTTTCCTGCCACAGTCGCATGTAACCCACTGGTGGTGTTCTTTTTGTTCTGTTCAGAGGACTCCCCGCAGTTGGGGCTCTTGGCGGCTTCCTCTGTGAGCCCACATAACCTCAGCTTGTCCTGGAGAGCCGTGTCGGGCCACTTTGATGGCTTTGTAATCCGGGTCAGTGATCAGCAGTCTGATACGCTGGAGTTCAAACTGCCCGCCAAAGCCCGGAACATTACGATTCCCAACCTGACAGACGAAACGGCCTATGATATTGAACTGTACGGTATTTCTTACGGGCGCCGCACTGCGTCTGTGTTAGCGCACGCTGTCACAGGTACTGCGTATTTTACTTGTATCTTTGGTGTATTTCCAGCTTTAGGATGATTACTTTTTTGTAGCTGCACCTCGACAGCTACCGGTCTCCCGGTTTTCCCCGAAATCCCCTCCCCAACTCAGAGCTCTATAGAGGTAGCTGAACAAATCAGAATCAGGTTTTCAGTACAATCCTAAATGACATGATAAGGTAAACGACAGCAACTGGGAAACAAGCAGAGAACTACTTCTCGAGGCCTACTTCCCTAGAATAGAGTTTTTTTGTTTTTGTTTTTTACAATATGCTTTGCATTTGGTTAAATCATTCCAGATGTAAATCCTCAAACACACTGGGACTATAACTGTTTCCAGTTGTAGTACCTTGTCGCATAACTGGGTTTTAAATTGACCATAAAATAATGAATCGGACTTAAAACTGGATGAATATGTACATAGAAATCAATTATTTACTTCAGGATCAAATGTAAAGTTCACATGACTTTGGCATCCTCAATATCTAGTCTAGGCTATTTTTTGAACGTAACTCTTATGATTAACAAAGGACCACTGTACTCTTTATCCGATTGGTCCTTTCCATCAAAACTGATCTCGTTCTTCACTCTGATTGGTTTTGTTTTCTCTACAATTAAGTAAACACTGCTAAATAAATGCCTATGGATAGGAATATTATAATACATAATGTCATTTAAGTGTATGTAAAGTTAGGGTACGAGTTGCTAAAGTGGAAAAAATCCCCATGTTCCCACTAAGCTCTTTTGTAGATGTGAAGTGGGTCGGAGAATTCTTGAAATCAGAACATTTAAGTTTGGCTGATCTCTGTGCAAAAATCTGTATCTGCTTTCCTGCTGAGGACTTTCTGTCTGCTCAACCCTATTTCTGGAAATAGATTGTAATTTAATTTCTTTTATTAAAAAGGGCCAACATCCTACAAGGACAGCTTCAGGGCACTAAAGAAAAGGAAAAACACAAAATTATCCCAACTTGTCATAATCCTATCCAATCCAGATCACTTCAGACAACTATCTTATAATTTAAATACTGGTCTTTAAAATAAGGAATAGATGACATAAATGTTTTAACCGTGCAGAGCATTTGGTCTGGAACTATAGCAGCATAAGTACAGATGTGGTTCAGGCTCACCCAGGCCAAACTTAACCATAAACTGTAAAAAAAGGGAAGTTTTCAGTGATGAGGTCAGTTTCATTGACCATAATGTTTTTATCAACTGTTTTGAGCACTAAGAAGCTACGAATGTGCCTGATGGATATTATGTTTATTTTAAGCTTAAATATATCACCATAACAGGCAAAGTTGGTGTTATATCAAAGCAAAGTATAATTCTACTTTGAGTCAATACAAAAACGTTAACAGGGACGTAAACTCTTTCAAAGTAAATGTCCAGTTTGATCTTTCTTTTTTTTGAAACACGACTTAAAAGTCACAGCAAAGCTTTGGCTTGAAGTAAATTCTTTCATATTTCATTACACAGAATTAGCTCAAACTTTAGCTACATGTTGCGTCTGCAATCACATTGCGTTGTGCGTTAGCATCCCTAAAATGGCGCTAGCATCCCATCACTACACACACTGGACAGTTTTTGTGTACCCTGCCATTATGTATCTCACTGCAAAACTTCCTGGTAGTTTAAGAACAACTTCTTAGGGAAGTGCGCCCTAACCCTGACCCCAGCTCTAACCATACTCAGTGCGGTGAAAGAAACTAACACGCAGACACCTGTTAGCAACATGCTAATGCCATTTTCACTGTGCTAATGCACAGGTACGTTTTTTCTTTTTCATTTCAACTAAAAGTTGATGTTTCTTTCAGGATACTGTGAAAGTTGATGCATGTCGTGTTTGATGCAGTGGAAAATGGCCCTTTTTTATTTTTGCTTCTTAAATCACTGGAAGAAGTTACTCTTGCAACAGTTGCATACATTTCCTCCTAATCAAATCTTATCCAATCACACCCACCCCCTCCCTCCCAGCTCCTTTGCCTAAAGTAGAAAACTTGACCATTTCCAACGTCACCCCCTACGGTTTCCGGGTTTCTTGGGAGGTGAGACAGCGGGAGAAGTTAGCACCCCCTGGTGGCGGCTTTAGCCACTTCCACGTAGTGGTGACAGACTCGGGCTGGCTGCTGGAGCCTCAGGAGTTCACTGTGCCGGGAAACCGAAGCCACCTGGACATTTGGGGCCTCATCACCGGCATAGGCTATGATGTCAGGCTGACGGGGGTGTCAGAGTCGGGGCTGCTCTCTCGGCCTCTGACCGCAGTGGCTGTGACAGGTACCACCCGGTTCACTGCGAGGCCCAGCAGTTTCGTTTCTTCTCTGAAGCTGCTGTTGTTGTGATCCTGATGCGAAGTTTCACCGTCAAACATGGGGAAAAAACATGAAAATCATTTTTTGAAGACATTTCTGATGGCTAGACGCCATGTTTTGATGATGAAGCTTTGCTCAGTCCTCTCATTTCACCCAAACTGGGAACTCAACTTTCCTCCAGAATGACCTTACAGTTTCTTCATTTTAAGCTTTTTTTTTTTCTTGTGATGCAGCTGTTTCTGCGTGCAGGAGCGTGGAGCTCTAATCTTTTTACCTCCAAAATATGAGCAAGCAAGTAGTTGTTTTCATATTTTTGGTGTTTTCCTTCCCCTTCAATTGGTCACATGCAGGAGAAACCCCACCGTGTTGCCGCTGGCTCCTGCTGCAACCTGGGTCGAGCTGAAATCAAACGTTCTCGCAGGAAAACACTGAAATCAACAGATCTATTGAGCATGAAACATCTGTTGATTTAATCTTGTTTTGGTGTGTGTTCTGGGCTTTGAATGCATCCCGGCTGGTCTTCTGGGACTCACTTCAGTGGATCGGTTACTGACATGAATTCAAACTTTTGCTGAGATGCTCCTCTGCTGTGGTTTCATCTGATTCTCACTAACGTTCCTCGAGCATGGCGGGTTGGAGAAGGCGGCCAAAAAGCTTTAGGCTGACTTCTTCCAAACCCACAACCGCAGATTATTATTGCTGGGGAAAAAAACAAAACACCAAAAGCTCTAATGTCTCCCTGTCTAACCAGAGGCTGAGCCGGAGGTGGACCATCTCTTCATCTCGGATATCGCCGCGGACGGTTTCCGTCTGTCGTGGACGGCAGATGAAGACCTATTTGACAGATTTGTGATCAAATTAAGAGATAGCAAAAGATTAGCTCACCCTCATGAATACAGCGCTCGCGGCGACGAGAGAACTAAGTTAATAACGGGCCTCATGAGTGGCACAGAGTATGAAATTGAGCTTTACGGTGTCACTCTGGACCAACGCTCCCAACCTGTCACAGTGGTCGCTCAGACAGGTACATAGAAGAACACTAACTACTCTACTGTAGGCATGTTTACAGACCACTAACCACTTGTATTCCTCCTGTTTAGTCCCCCATCGAGTCTAACGGAAATCCTATCAAATCCTCTCATAAGTCTGACCTGACGTTTTTTTTTCTTCCTTTTTTTCCCTGCTAGGCTTGAGCTCTCCCAGAGGCCTCCGGTTCTCTGATGTGACTGACTCCACCGCTGTGGTTCACTGGTCCACACTGGGCTTTTCAGTGGATAACTACCGCATCACCTACATGCCCTTCGGAGGAGGTCAGTGTTCGGTCAGGGCTGATTTACATCAGCAGGTTAAAGAAACGACGTCTCTGCTCTGCCTCGGTACAGAGCGTCGACCTTTTTTCAACAATCGACGACCCTGGGAAATTTTTATTTAGCCAAATACACGGTAAAAAAACAAACCAAAAAGTAAGGTAAAATAACATTACACATGGGTCTGTCTGATGGGACCTTCTCTACTCAGTTCAGTTCCACTCATGCACGGGGAGAACGCAGACTCCACACAGAAAGGTACCAGTTGGGATTTGAACCAGGGCCTTCTCACTGAGAGGCCAGAGGGCTTACCACTGCAACCCCAAAGTTAATTAATTCACTCCAGTTCTCTGAAACACGAGTAAGATATTTCTGCAAACCAGCCACTTCCCTGGCGCAAGAAGAGGTGAACTCTCCCTCCCTTTCTTCCAAAGAGCTTTCTAAAGAAAGCTTCTGGGAACAGCGTTGTGTCGCATAGTGAGAAATCTTACTCGTGTTACTGAGAATAAAGGTTTTTACTTATATATATCCTTTAAGTTCTGAGTTTTCCAGATTTCAAAAATCAAAAAGGCTCAAATCTGCGTCTTTTTTTGCATCTCGTTTTTTCTTCTGTCCTTCAAAGGAAGCCCGTTGATCGTGACGGCGGATGGCAGCGCATCCCAGTCTCTGCTGGTCAATATGATTCCTGGAAAAACATATCTTGTAACCGTGAGCGCCGTGAAGGGTCTGGAAGAGAGTGAGCCCAGCAGAGACACCGTCACCACAGGTTGAGTTTTCCTGTCTTTGGTCTATAGTGAAGAAGAAACAGGGAAGAAAAAACTTTATTTGTTTGTGTCTTGAAGCACTGGACAGCCCGCAGAGCCTCGCCGCCGTCAACATCACCGACGTCTCTGCCCTGTTGCTGTGGCAACCATCTGTAGCCACAGTGGAGGGCTACATCATCACCTTGAGCGCTGAGTCAGGTGCGTTTCCTCTTAAATAAAACCAGCTCTGTGAACGTGAGCGGGTGATGACTGCACGGTTGGATTCCCCCGCAGTTCCTCCAGTGGTCAAGCACGTTTCTGGGAACACGGTGGAGTTCCAGATGCACTCACTGCTTCCAGGAACCACCTACTCAGTTGGAGTTTATGGCGTAAAAGGAACTCAGAAGAGTGCCTCTGCGGTGACGGAGTTCACCACAGGTGGGTGTGCACGCAGCTGAAGGACCCTTCACGCCTGACGGCTACATTTAAATCCCACTCTGCCTCTGCAGACATGGACCCTCCTCGTGACCTGACAGCCACCAACATTCAAATCGAGAGCGCCACTCTGACTTGGAAACCTCCCCAGGCCGCCGTCACTGGTTACATGCTGAGCTTTTCTTCTGCTGACGCCGTAATCAGGGTACATCAGCAAAAACACTGCATGCCTTTAAGCAAGACGAGGGAAGGGGGATTCAACTCATGACTGAAAAAAATGATCGGTACATTAAACTTGCAGTTGGTGAACTTGGAGCTAAAAAGGTTTTTGTAAAACATGATCAGAGGTAGCATATATCTTCCATAGTCCCGGCGTTTATTACAGACAGGCGTCTGTTGCAGGCAGGCTTTCCCGTTCATTCATTGACATGAAGGTATCATCTTTGTATCAAATCTTTTGTTTTTCCTGTCTGTCCCTGACACTGTTGCTGTATTTACAATCAATAGTTTACTGATCATTTTTTATTTAAAAGGTGACTGACGATAAAACGTAAGTTGTGTTGATCCTAAAGTCACCTGAAAACTGAAAAGGTTTTGAATGTTCTGTGGTGCAGAAAAGTGACAAATGTTGATTAAAAACGCATCAAACTGATGTTGGAGAGAGAGAAGCAAGACTTTTATCTGAATCCAAATTTCTAGGTTTAAGAACAAGTCCATAAGAGCCTGAGCCGGATTTAAAAATATCAATATATCTGTGCAGTTAAGGTTAAAGCAGAGCGTCTTAGAAACGTATGGAGTTTGGATTTAAGAGTATAATTCAGCTGAACAGAAGTGATGTTTGTCTGCAGGAGGTGATGCTGAGCCCCACAGCCTCCTCCTACAGCATGTCCCAGCTGACCGGCTCCACAGAGTACAATGTCCGCCTGCAGGCCATTGCCGGACCGCAGAGGAGTCGGTTCGTCACCACCGTCTTTTCCACGTGTAAGGACGGAAAGAAGCAAAATCTCACTTTCTTGCCTCACCCTTAGAGGTGGGAAACATTTATCTGCTGGACATTCTTCTCTAAACTTAGAGGGTCTGTTCTTTTTTAACCTTTCAGTTGGTCAGCTGTACAGATGGCCGCGGGACTGCGCTCAGATTTTCCTGAACGGAGAGACGGCCTCTGGTCTTTACACCATCTACATCGGAGGCGAGGAGAGCCTTCCCATCCAGGTTTACTGTGACATGAGCACAGACGGGGGCGGCTGGATGGTGAGACGCCAAACTCATGTTCAGACAAACGTACAGCTCCTGTTTTTCCTGAGAAAAGTCGCTCATTTGTTGATCCTCCTCAGGTTTTCCTCAGGCGTCAGAACGGAAAGCTGGATTTCTTCAGGAACTGGAAGAACTACACTGCTGGCTTTGGGAACATGAACGATGAGTTCTGGCTGGGTAAGGCTGCTTCATTTCCCCACAGCGTTATCTGTTCTCATCTCCAATCACCTACAGCTCTGAACCTGGGTTGCAGGCCTCTCCAGTTTACACAAAATCACAGCTTTGGAACAGTATGAGCTTCGAGTGGACCTGAGGGACAAGGGGGAGTCGGCCTACGCCCAATACGACAAGTTCACCCTTTCAGAGCCGAGATCACGCTATAAAATCAATATAGGAGCGTACAGTGGAACTGCAGGTACGAGCTGCCTCCATTTTTGGGTTTGTCAGGACAATACTGTCCAGTTTAAACCAGTGAAAATATAAAGAATGCTGAGCAAACTGATCAGTAACTATTAGATTTTAAGCCTTCAGCATTCTTTCAACTACGGTAACTCTTAAACCTTTTATGAAATTAACGTAATTCCAGCATATATTTGCAACATTTTACAGTAGAGTAAAAAAAAAATAGTAGAATGAGCTAATTCACAAGAGTTATCCAATACATTTGGAGTTTCAGAAATGCAGATGAGGATGGACTTGGTGACTTTGCACCGAGGCAGGCTGGAAAATCATTGTAATAATAAGTTATATTAGATGTTGTTTCGTGTGAAAGCTGATTGGATCATGGAAAACTCCACCTGCAATGAGAACAGGTTTAAGTTGTGGAGCAGAGGATCAAAACCACAAAACTCTCCAAACACATCCGTCATTAGAGGACACAGATTTTCCTTCAAATCTTACCCATGATTCCCTTTGGAAAAGTGTTTTTTGATGGAAACAGGCTCGTCTCAGTTAAAAGATCAACAATAAAACAGTATAAAACATGTTATAATTTCAAGTTACCTGAGAAAGTTCACTTTTCTTTTTCACTTTCTGTCTGTCTTTTGCAGAGCAAATCCCTCATTTAGAGCGTTTAGTGGTTCACTGCATGACATTTCGTCTGTTCCCTTTAAAGACTCCGCGATTAATGTCTTTGGTTTTTCCTGGGAGTGTTTTAAAGGTTTAATATCAAAGATTGAATGAATCCTAGGAAAAGTGAGCAATTCTTTTCTCAGCTTTTCGTCAGCGAGCGTGCAGAACCGTAAACCAGAACCTCTCCTTAATGCTTCCACCAGGTGACTCCATGACCTACCACCAGGGCCGGCCCTTCTCCACATACGATAATGATAATGATATCGCCGTGACCAACTGCGCCCTGTCCTACAAAGGTGCCTTCTGGTATAAAAACTGCCATCGTGTCAACTTAATGGGGAAGTACGGGGACAGCAGTCATAGTAAGGTACGTCCATCTGCAATAAAATGCTTTTACTGAATATTGTTTTTATTCCAACACTAATGCAGCTCTGTCAGTGGAGATTCATTGGCAGTTCTTCTTATTGACTAGATCACCTCTACGTCTGGTACAAATTTCTGCGTATATTTTTTTAATTCCACAGGGGATCAACTGGTTCCACTGGAAAGGACACGAATACTCCATCGAGTTTGCGGAGATGAAGATCCGGCCGGCCAACTTCCGAAATTTAGAAAGCAGGAAAAAGCGATCGTAGTTGCAGTAACCTCCCATCCCCTGTGCTGCACCGCACCAACGCCCCCTACCACCACCTCATCGCCCCACATTTAAGCTCTGATTCTTACTCTGTTCAGGTCCAGAACATCACACCTAAGAACTGGTGCAGAATTGGCCCTTTTGTTTGTGGCTGTGTGACTGTTTCCCCAAAGAAAAGAACTGTCGTTTTTCCCGTTTCGGATGAACATTTGTGTGTCGATGTGACTGACCCGCCCCAAGTGAGGAAAACTGGGTAACCTGCCCCTGGAATCTGTGATGCGTCTTTCAGTGGACTTGTGTTTTAAATTAAATGAATCCTCCATGAGAAAAGTTTGGTTCTGGTGAACATAAATGAAGTTTTTCTTGTGCAAACATGCACCGAATGTGCTTGTTGTGAAACTCCACCTCTGTGCTGCTGGTTTCTGGCAGATCAAACATCTGGTGCTCTGTAACCTTTACAAATAAAAACGTTTGCTAAAAGCGTGCGGCTGCAGTGTCTCTCTGATCCAGCAGGGGGCAGTGTTTGCTTTGTTTTTACTCTACTGAAACTGAAGGGAACTTTCTTTCAAAGAAAATGAGGTTGCACGTCCCGCCAGGGGTCATTGATTCACCTGAAGATAGTTTTTCTTAAGCTTTGTAAGACAATTCAAGTATTTTAATGTTTTTTTATTACAATCATCGCTTAAAGTTAGTCTGAATTCTTTCTAGATTGTTTACTCTGGTCACACAATAAGAGCAGATTAAAAAAATGAAGATTTTCTTTAAAGAAAATTGTTCGTTTTTCCTGTTTGACAAAACAAATAATTTACTTCTTGCAGAGGGGAGTGTTCCTCCCGTGGTGACTCCGTGGTGGAGTTCTCGGCAGCTTCTCCATCTTTATAAAGTCTGAAGTGAGTTTTATCTTTTTCAAACTTCACAGTTTTCACAAAATCTGTATCCTCTGCAGTTTTTATCAAGCGGGGAAACCAAGACTGTTTGCAAACCTGTTTAAATCAGCGCCTGAGGCCCAATTTGGACAGAAGGGATCGATCCGGGTTCTTCTTTCTGTTATCATGTCAGTCTTTGGGTAGCAGTCGGGGGCACCGTTCAGCAACCCCCCCACACGAGGTGCAGGACCGTTTGTTTTGAACCCTCTTTTTAATTGGGTACATTTTGCTCTCCTCCAGTTATCAGTTAGAGCCTCTGTTTTGGTTTTGACCGTGATGCGAGGGTGCTCTCTGCTGTCCAGGGTTCACCCTAAAGGAACATTGTGTCTAAAGATGAAGAAAAAGGATGATGAGACTCTCACTGGCACAGAGCTGAGTGTTTTCTATATTAAGTTTAAGGTGTGGAAATAACTTCTGACCTGGATTTCTATCAATGCATGCTGCCCGGGTCCGATTTCCTTCCAAGAAGTTTCTAAACGAGCACTCGGCTGGAGTAGAACTTTACTCCCTTTTTCTAAACAAACATCCTCTTTGATGAGGTGACCTGCAGAACCTTTAATTCATGCCTGAAAGAGGCCAGAATATCGGGAGCGTCAAACACAGAATTCGGTTTTCCCACTCTCGGCTGTAGCGGGATCAAATCTCTCAACGCCTGGACTTTTCAGAGAGCTGACGAGACAAATGGCTGTTGAGATGCTTTGAAATGAGCAACCTGTGGCTCTGGAGCTCCAGTCATTCACATTCTAACAATGTTTACTGTTCCATCCATTGCAATGGCTGGCATAAAACGAGTTTATATTTGTTCTTGTTTTTTGTACTGTGTGGTCCTGCCATGTGCCAGCGCGGACCTGGAAAACACCGGACCCCACACTGCCCCTGATGCTATTACTGTTGGAAAAAGTATCTGTGTTTTTGTGTGCAAGCTTAGTACATGGATTCAGCAGAGGGAACTTCAAACTGCAGTACGCTTCAAGCTAAGCTAACTTCAATTGGCTAAAAATATTTCAACTTATTACTACATGAAGGCGGAAACTTAGCTCTCCGAAGCCTAAAGTTGAGTTTGTCATTAAACGATTTAGTCTTGTTTTCCCATCACACCTGAGTCACTTCAATGTGGGCGGGGTCTAAACTCCAACGTTGCTCCGTCCCGCTGTTCCTGACAACGAGCCAGAGCCCAGGGGACTGCTCCACCTGCTGGAGTCCAGAAATCCCGTCCACTCTGATGTGACTCAGATGGAGACATAAGTAAGGAGGTGGAAACACCAACGAAGCCAGACCAGGTCATCCGCAAATAAAAATGCACCTTTAGTCCTCTTTAGGTCGCACCAGCAGCGCTTCAGAAGCCTCTCCTCTGGGACTACTGGTTTACTGGACTCTTAAACAACTTCATCAAATAAAGGCACTGCTGACCTGACCATAGGCAGTATTGCAGCTAAACTAAAGTAATTGAAATCTGTTAGTGAGGTAAGATAAAGTACTTCCAAAACAAAAAAATCAATACTCTAACTTTTTCTACCCAACGGGAGCAGAAAAAATGGAAACTCTCGTCCTGTCCATCTACCACTTTCGGTACAATGTTGAAGTGGGCAGAACAAACTCAGCTCAAAAGACCTGCCAAACTTCTGACTGTGGGTGACGTCAGAGATTAATCGTCCAGTGTTTATGTCTGTGGTGACGTCCAACACACACTATCCATTTATATAAATATATACATACAGTTATTGACGAAAACTCTACATTTTCAAACTAAAATATGCTTGTTTTTTTTGGTCTTAAGCCCAAATGTCACATAAAATCTGTTTTCTGAGGATGTTTGAAACTGTCACTCCACTAAAAGTCACAAGTCTTGGCATTTCTTTGGAAGCCGAACTATTAACAGACCAATCATCTTCAACAGGCTTGAAGGTACCTTCATAAACAAGGTAAACAGACTGAAATAATGTGTAAGTAACTAATAATCCGACTATCATACCAGCGAATAGCCCTTTGTTCACATTCAAGCTTCATCTGTTGTGACTTAAAAACTCACTCCAATGAAAAAGGTGTTTTTAACATGTTCTTGTGCCATTTTATGATGATGGAAGACGTATAGAAAGAAAACTAAAACTAAAAGGGCATTTCTAAGTGTTTCTTTGTTCAAATGGTTGTGCATCAGGAGCAGATGGAAAAAATGTGTCTGGAAACAGCTTGTAGATGTGAAGTAGAAGCTACTGTGACAATCCTCTGCTCCATTCTGATGCATCCACTTACGGACAAATAGATCCACGTCCGTGTCTGTTTTCCTCGTGTGAGCTGGAATCTGGATCAACACTGTACAGCTGGATAGCTCCAAAATTGCTCATCATTTTTGTTGCAAAGTTAACGTTAGCTTGGGATTGTGAGGGGCTGTAACCCTACCGCGAGAGAGTGTAAAACCGATGGATGTCGGGACGTAGGGGAGGGCTTACTCAGCTCCAATAGTCTAGCCTACAACTCAGAGGTGAATCTCTTTTGAACTCCTGACGCTCTGGAGAAAGTATATTGTGGAAAAACGTCAAAAAAAACGCCATCATCAAAAATAAAAGACCACTGGGAATAATTTGAAAATAGATTAAAGATGAACAGAGTGGAACTTTAATTTAAGATCATTTTGAATTGATGTTTGTTGGTAAGGAAGTAAAAATACAAAATATAAGTAACAATTGAGTGCATAAACTGTTTTAGAACTTGGATTCTCGTGTTGCTATAATAACTTTCTTACTCATGAAGATCTCTACAAATGTATTTCAGGTGTTATTTTGGCTCCAGGTTTTGCCCTAAAAAAAGGAAAAATACAGTGGTGTGCACGAGAAAAGCTCCATAACCTTCGCTTTAAGTTTCCAGTCAGAATCTTCAGCATCTTGTCTCTTCTCATCTGATGTGGTTCAAAAAACACCACGGCATCTGAGAGACTGTCGGATGGTCGGGTTTATTGTAGGACAGGATCTAACTCTCACTGCTGACCTAGTGCTTCATGCTTGGCCTCCAACCTTAACTGTTATGAAATTATTGAGATAAAACAGGAATTCAATTCTGAGAAAGTTTCTCAACCATGAAACCATCTATGGATCAAATCTGTGTTGAAACAAGAAATTCTTCAGACGTGGGAAACAAGGCTTTAAGATTTAACCTTTTGGTCTTTTTTTTTGTTGTTTTTGTATTGTCATTTAGAAAATTCTTATACAAAGCAACAATTGAAAGGGAAATAAAATGATCCAAACATAACATTTTTGCAAAATTTCCTGCAGTTTAGTCTGAATTTCAACTGCTTTCGTTCAAAACTAGCATCTGTTTGCATCAACAACTCTCGTCTTTAAACTGGATTTAGTAGTAATGCACTTCTTAAATGGTTTAAAAAAGTGACCTAGTTTCATATTCATTAAAAACAGGGAGGCTGTTATATTCACTCACTGCTCATGTATTTTTTCTTCTTTTTTTAATGAGAAAGTCTGCAGCATTCAGAGCTCATAAAGTCTTTATGGCCTCGACTTTTCTCTGGATGTTAAAGTCTCGATTTAAAACTGTTTTTCAGTCATTTGAAAAATGAAGTTTCTGTAAAAAACTTTTTTTTTTTTTAAATTTACTTCTGCAGTTGCATTGAAAAAAAATCTTTAGTTATAGAGCTTTTAAGTTTAAATCTGTCCATCTGAAAATGTTATTTGATGAAAGGTAAAAAATTAAAGTTTAGTAAAGTAACAGCATATTTCTGACTTTTAATTTGAAGAGCTGGCACAGATGGCAAGTTAAATTACTTAAAATTTCACTTCAGCTTTTGGACAAATATGGCGTGTGGGTGAAAAAGACTGGGAACACTGCGCTCCGAAGCGGAGAATGCACTGGTTCTAATCCCGGTTTGGTTTATCCTTTGGCTGCTTCTTTTAGTAGTTGCCACAACAGCTCACTGTTTTTTGCTTGATTTAGTTTGTTTCTTTCTCAGATCCCCTTCCTGGTTTATTTTGAAAATCAGTGCATGCTGCTACTATAAAAAGAACTTCCTGTTTGCTCAACTTTTGCATTTTAATTCGTTTCAGTGAATTGCAAAACAAATTTAAAGGGAGCAGTACACAGCATTGCTGCTTCAAGTTGACGGTACAAGTTTGTCATGATTAACTTGTAAGCTAGAACGAGTCTTTTTCACTGCTGCGTATAATTTGCTCTGAGTACGTGTCAGCATTTTTTTTTCTCTTAATTTTTTTCTTTAAGAAAAACAAACCAAAAAAAGCTGACGATAACTCAACGCAATGCAACGTTGCCACACCTCAGATTGTTTTTCACAATTTTAAAGACTGTCCCATAGTGGCAAGACCTGATAAAACAGCACCAACTTATGCAGAATCCATCTGCTAGTTGAGTATTTACTGTTATCTTTGCATTTTTCTGTTAGTCTCCCTGCTCTTAAGCATTTAACCCTTTAGCTTTCGCTCTGGTGTTGATGTTCTTGAGCTACAGTAGCTCTTCAGCCGTTCATGTAATTAAGGAAATTCTCTTTGAGATGCTTTGTAGCAGAAAGTGATGTACAAATAAAGTTGAATTCCAACGGAGTCTGAAGGTGAGAAAAGGATCTTTGCTTACCAGCTGATTCTGACTTGGCATTACGCAACACTTTACTTGTATGGCATAACTGCGTAAAGCGGCTTTTCTCAGTGTCAAAATCTCCTGGAATTATGTTAATTGCGTAAATAGTTGAAAAGTTACGGTAGTTAAATGTATATTTTGCTGTTGCTGCTGACAGATCCTTTAAAAGGTTAAGGCTGTTTTCCACTGGTCCATTTGCACCTTTGCATTGACACAAAAAAATAGAACATTCATTAATCAGCAAGAATGTTTACATCGTCTCCATCATTTCTGCGTCTCAATTTTGTAGGAGTTCTATTTTCAGTCCCTTGATGCACCAATGTCACGGCAAAAAGCCGGAGAACCGGAAACGGGTCCAGGTTTCAAAAAAGAAACCTCCGTTTGGTGACACGCCCATGCGATAATGCATTTCAGAACCACCAATAACACCGGCGTCCATTTTCACCATGAATGACAAAAGTTACATTTTGGAAGTACAAAAGCATAACCTCATCTATGACTAAAACATGCGTTTTGCAAGGACTCAGTGAGGAAAGAGAGGGTATGGGATCGGAATGCTTACGTTTTGGATGAGCGAAGAGAAAAAGACGAAGTAATCGACAAGGGGGTGGCAGGACAACCCACTCCTCTTGGAGCCAGAGGGGAGGGCGACAGACTGAAGACACAACGTAGACAGTGTAAGACCAACTCCCCATGCAACGCAACAGAGATGCACCGCAGACAGACCAGTGTAAATCCGGGGTTAAGCTCTGTTTTGTAGAAAGAAGTACTTGTCTAAAAACTAGAGAGTGTCTAACCCTTTTGACACTGGAGATGTCGCTGGCGACACATCACACGCTTGTCAGACGAACAGCAAATCTTCAACCATTTACGCTATCAACGTGAATGTGCTGACTCTGACGCGGAGATCAGCGTTACAAAACAGCACAAAGCTGCTTTTCTTCACAACAGCATCATCTGATACACGTTGATTGTGTGAGCACTCCACCACTGTTAAAGTTTTGCCTACTTGCACAAAGGCTGCTCTTCTCTAGTTTAAAATCTACTGGAATCACGTAAAATGTGTAAACGGTTGAAGAGTTACAATAATTTAAAGAATGTCAACAGTGTAGCTAAAGCTGTGGCGTCAAGAATGAAAGCATCAACATCAGGTGTTGAGTTTTTTACAGCTCAAAGCTCTTAGCTTCATGAATCTCGTCTTGGACATGGTGTCTGCACCTCCCCTGACGGAATTGGACATCAACTGGAAAGAATTCATGTTTGGTGTGCTGTTATACTTCAGGTATTGTGTACACCACCTATACGGCTGTGGGTCAAAAGGTTCGTGCCTGCATACATGTGAACCAAAATTAGCAAACAGTTCTCTGAACTGTCATCGAGTTGCTGCACATTGTGATTCGCTGAATGTTTGCACAGAGTTATATCACTGTTTGCTCAAAGCTCTGCCTCAAATGTACTCAGCCAACTCTCTCCTGCTGATGCAATAACCCCAAACTCCAGTTTCTATTGAGCTAAATTAATTCTGTGTGGTTTTACGTTCTGTCTGCAGTGGTTTAAACTCAATAATGGGGTTCTGGTTTTCTTCTAGGAATCTGCTTGGATGTAGGGTGTTTTCTAGGAGCTGCATAAAGACAAAGCCTGTGTTTGCATGGGACAAATCAAAAGCCAAAACCATCATCTGATTTCTGCATTTGCCAGCTGAGCAAAGGTTAGAGTGTTGCCTAAGAAAACCTGTTTGCATTGGTCACGCCATGCAGGCTGACTGTAACGCACCGTACGGCCATTAATCATGTTTTTCAAGGAAACTTTTTCCCAAGAGTCTGTGCTATATTTGAATTGGCTGTGCTCTCGGTGCCGGCTCCCTGGCAGTGTGTGAATATGGATCTAAATCATCTGCCACGGCCTTGTCAGTGCGCCACATTATTTCCACTCCTTCATTGGACATGCGTGACTGAAAAACAGCTATTTTCATTTTTCTGTCTTCCCTTTCAGTCTGAATGAACTGCTAATATGTGGAGGGAAAACAAAATATCTGCACTAGAGCTTGTAATGATTTTGTAATATCGTTTAAGGTCTTCTTGATAGTCAATAATAAGAAATACATCCACTAGGTAAAGGTTTTCACCAAAAACAAGATATGAAACAAACTGCAGAACAATGCACAAACATTATATATCATTGCAATTTGGCACAATTAACACCCTTTTTATGTTTTTCTCATTCAAACTCTGTATGTGTGAAATCTTTTTGCCATCTGATAAAAATCCCAAAGTCGGGTACTTCTAACTCTCCTGCCTCTTCATTTAGTTCCAGCTCCTCTTCTAAAGCTTTTTCAAGGATGAATAGTGAGAACTCGCACGATGGTTCTAAGATTTTCTGATGTTTATTTACTGCATGATGGAAATATTGTTGGAAATATTCTAAATGGGAGCTTGAGGGTGGGTTTCTTTAGTTAGTTTTTCTGTATTAAGCATACATTTAAAAGGTCTGGGTTTTATCCTTCATTTTTTTAATAGAAATAACTAAAGGAGTTCTGACATCAAACTCTTTTTTTTAAGATACTAAAAATCCTGTATATCTTCACTATTTCATCAGTGACTGCAGTTCCTTGCATTCCAGTGTTTGGATCTTACCCTAAAGAAGCTCATTATCTGAAATAAAGACATCCACATTAACAAGCCTATTCTGTTATTGAATCCAAATTACACCTTTCAGTTTTAAATTCCAAAGAAGCAAGGAAGAAAATGAGTGAATCACTGACTGACAGGAGCAGATATTTGATTGTTGAATGCAAACAATACTTATTTACAAATGTGATAGAAGGCAGATTTTGCATTTCCTACATTTTTTAAAATCCAATTTTAATGTAAGTGAGTACGGCTGGTTGCTCGGACGTTGCTCGCTGTTTTTTTTTGCTGCGCTAATGTTATCTTGGGATTGTGAGGTGATATAAGCTATTGAGAATGCTGGGAAATTAGCACAGCTAACTTCCCCACCAACAGTCAAACCAGAATCAAATTTCTGATGAGTTCCTGCTGCGCTGCAGAAAACATCTTTAAAAAAATGACACAGGCTTTTTCATTTTAGCTAAAAGCTACATAATCATAATTAAAAGACCACTGGGAACACATTTACAGTAGATAAAATATTGTTGGTGTGCGACTTTTTTTTGTCATTTTTTACAGTTTGGAAGTAACACACAACCCTGGTCATACCTGACGAGTGACAGCAGGACAAACACACTTTAGTTGTTTTTTAAAAATGTCAGTTTAGGAATAATTTAGAGTTCAACAGTTATTAAAATGAGTAAACATCATCTTTTTCCCTCTCTGTTTAATTGCATCAGTTTTTCCCGGTGTACTACTATCTTTGTCGGCTGCTGTATTGGCTCACTGAGTCAAGTAACCCTTTTAAGATTTGCAGGTTTTTGATCAATTATTCAGAGTTTGAGTGGAACACTGAATGAAATGATCTGATCCAGCTAATCTCTGAGCATCAGAGGTATGTCAGCGTTTGAGTTTCAGCACTGCTTGGCTCTTTGTTCCATCCCGTCAGAACAAACTGTGCACTCTGCGCATGATCTAATTTCTGCAATGTTCCGACAGATATCATTACATTATCCTGAAGCATTCGCCGCCTTGGACAAAGTGGGCGTCTAACCCGACGCGTCCCAAAGGAGATGGAATGCAGGAGACAAATTTCATTAGGCATGTCAGCGGGTCAATAAAATTCACTATGTGGGAACAAGAATGTTCTAATACTCATCAATCATTCTGATAATCTCCTAATGTCTGCAGTGGAGGCACTATTGCAATGTCTCATCAAAATGAAAGCATTTAAAACGACAGGGACAGGCCGGCTTAATGTCAGCGACCTCTGACATCCACCGAAGTGATGGGCGGAGTTATAATTTACAGCAGGGTGAGTGTTCCGCTCTAATGGATCCCTGTTTCCAAGATTAGCAGCAGAGTTTATTTAGTTATTCAGAGGATTTGATAGAATTCATAGATTTTATTCTATTGTCCTGTTTCTAAAAGCAATGATAGAAAATCCCAGAGGCTAGATGTCTCCCCTTTGATTAAATAGTTCAGTTTAATATAGTTGCCAGCTTCTTGACTTTTAATCAGTGGTCAAACCGGTGTCAATCTCTTTTTCTGTAGGCAGTGGCGTTCCTCCAGCTCAGCCTAAATGAAGTAGTCCTGTAATCCTGACCGGTGCAAGGTCGCAGTGCTTTTCTTTACATGTAACGCATTAAAAACAAAACACATTTCATCAGATCTCTGCAGATGCCCATGATGTTGGCCCTCGGCCTAAGAGGATTGTGTTAAGGCCATGTATGATGAACCCTGCGTATGACCTGCTCAAGCTGTTTCACTACAACCCTGATACTACACAGGTCATGACCTCATCTACATGAGTTTATCTTAAACCCCCCCCAAAGACAAATTCTCATTTACCTTCATATCATCATGGTAATTTTGATTTAAGAATGTTTGCAAAGAAAAAATAGTTTTGTTTTACATGTGTGTTACAACAACAACAATGAACAGTCAATTACAATGCGTGACAAAATATGACAATAAAACAATGTGCAATAATAAAAAAGTTGGGACTGTGCTGTAACCTTTGGCTATAACTGACATGATAATGTCATGCCTCTCTCTGCAGCATTGTCCTTTCTTAAATTCTTTTCTCATTTCTGTTTGTATTTATGATCGTTGCTTTTGTTGCCTTCTGTATTTAATCCTGACTCAAGAGCTGCCAAAGAAAAATTTCTATGTACTTGTTTCTGAACTTTTAACATGTTCAAATGGCAAGAAACTCCTAAACTATCTGTGCTCTATTATGCCTAAACTGTCTTTATATAATATCAAAAATAAATAAAATAATACTATAATTTTTGTGTCTGTCAGAGAAAAGTGCATAAAGTGAGGAGTTTTACAGCCTTAAAACATCTATAATCCTACTTTGTGGATTTCATCTATATATAACCTCAATAACCTATAATAAAGAGAGAACCCTATAGTCTTTCAGGGGTTACGTAGTAGTCAGAGAACTTGGACATAGCCTTATTGACTGAAAAGTATTCACAAACTGTGTATGGTAGTCCAGTGGTTATTGTGTTGTAATGACTGGTGGGCTCCTAAGAAAAGCCAATTGCATCATCAGGGTCTTTAATTATCACAACACACTAGTTCCTTATAGAATTTTATGGCTTCGTTGTTGATATTTTGCTGATGGGAATGTCTGGCTGATTGATTAACAGTTAGGAACGTTGGACATAGAAAAAAAGGTGTAAAGGTGCACTCACACCGAACACAATTTGTGTGGCAGAGGCGGCCAGTTTCAATGTAAAGTCTATGTTTTGGACGCGAATTGAGGTTCTGCAGCATGAATTGAGCGGACGCTGTGGCTAGTCAGAGTTAAAAGAAATCTGAACTCTGGGGAGGTGGTTGAGTGTCCTCAACCAATCAGGGACTCAACTTCGGGCACGTGACGTTCTCAGTGACAGCGGGAAGAAAACATCCAGTATGGTGGATCGATCAATAGCTCTCCTGAACTTCCATTAATTTTCTTAACCTGCTGGATCCCTTTCTGGGCAGCGGGGTTTCCAGATCCCATCCCGGTTACTGTAGAGCGAAGGCGGGTACACTCTAGAGAGTCTGTCACAGGACCTATGGAGATGTAGTGAACACGCTCACTATGCCGGCTTCCAGAAGAGGGGCTTGCGGTCAGACAGGGGGCCGCTGCTGGATGGGAAAGCAGTCTGCTCAGACCTCCCGAACTTTATGATGATTTTCTTATTTTCATTGAGACAACAATAAAAACAGCTCCCCTCATTTTATTCTTGTTTTTATTTTTGCCCTCTCATGTTAATGCTCGACAGTAAGCATTTGAACTCGTCAGAGAGAGACGGAAACCCAGCAGAAGTGACCATCAATCAGACACAGCAGCAGGAGAGAAGCTCACTGGAACTAAAGGGAGACTAAATGTTCTTATGAATCCAAACATGGAGATGTGATCACTGACGTTTTTGTAGAGCTCTTCAAAATAAATAAACATGATCACTTAACATCATCTGTGTCTCCCATGCATTGTAAATGAGATAAACAGACGCCTCTCCATGTAGCAATCAGCTGCTAGCTCCATGCAGCAATCAGGCTACAAGAATTAGCTGCTAGCTCCATGTAGCAAATCATGCTACAAACATTAGCTGCTAGCTTCATTTAGCAATCAGGCTAAAAACAATAACTGTTAGATTCTCCCACACGCGAACGAGGCGGCGAGCTTAGGGAACACATTTTTGGCCGCGCGGGCGAGCAGCGAATGGGCAGGCCACACGAATCATGTTCGGTGTAAATGCACCTTTAGAGCTGCTTTGAAAACTCTAATGCTAAGTTCACACCAGACGTGTCACGCAGTCAAGAACATAGTGAAAGCGGGATTTTGACGCTTTTAGCATAAAATGTTCATGTTCTGTCGCTACCCGGTTCTAGCACATGTACATACACTTGGAAGAGACTTGGTGCAAAATGTTGAATCTTGCTCCAGACTTTTTCTTTCATATTTTGATTCCAATATATGCAAGATTTGAATTCAAAATGGATCCCATCCATACATCACTACAGTAGGAAATCTAAGTCCCTGATTGGTCAAAGTTCAACTGATTTAACTTTCAACGGGCATTCAATGGCCACGGTTTTGTACATAGAACCCAAAAGCAGGCTTAAAAACTTGAGCAGCAACTTGAGAACACAGGTGTTTTGATTGTGCGCATACGTGAGTTTATATAGGCTTTTCATTGGAAGTGGTTGCTTGAATGCTTGTTGCGGAGGCCGGTAGGAACGTACCATGTCAGCATATCAAATTCTAATGTTTTGCAATCCTGTTAGTATTTTAAACTGTCAGCTCAAAAGCTTGTTAAAGTTTGACATTTGTGGAAAAATATGTTTTTCAAAATCATAAAAATAATAGGCCCCTGCGACAGACTGGCGACCAGTCCCGGGGTGTCCCCTGCCTTTGCCCATGAGTAGCCGAGTTAGGCTCCGGCAACCCCGTGACCCCGAAAGGGATAAAGCGGATTGGAAAATGAATGAATGAATGAAAAATAATAGTACTTTAAGTGGGTTGAGTATGGTTGGTTCTTTTAAATCTCACATGTCCCTGATCCTTTGCATCATCTTTTGTTTGCACTGGACATTGAATTTAATTCCTGTGATTGTTCCTACACGCAACTTATTGTTTGCAGTAACCACTCTTCTTTTTTTTCTATCCTGCAGGATTTTCATAAACATTTCAAATCCTTTCTGAAAATCTCTTTATGAGATCTGCAGCACCTGCTCCAGCTCCCTGTCTGTGTGATGTGCTGATGGCTTTGCTGCAGCTTTGACCGCAGTGACATAACACCCCAGCTCAGAACAGGAGCGCACAGGCTTGGTGATGGGGATTACAGCTCATTCTTCAGAGCGCTGGGTTTATTTTAAGGTCCAACTGGATGAAACAGGATTAGCATCACAATGAATCTTCTTGCATATAAACCCAGAGGTCAGCTCCTCTGTGACCTTTGACTTTTGAGATGTTTGATAATTCCCGTCTGTGTTGTGATGGCTAAACATGAATCTAATGAGCTGTCATTCCAGCGAGGTGCCCATTTTTGATCAGCTCAGGTTTTCCTTTAAAGAGGCCGCCCGCTGGTGACAGCTTTTATTTATTAGTGCATTTCCTCCAGTGCTGCAGCTATTGGAGACCACATGACAGCATTGCTGGTTGGAAAAGGAAGCGCTTAAAGTCTCCAGTATCAGCACCAGTATTTGCTGGTCCTTTTTAGGAAGCCTTACTTCCTTTTCTTGGGTAATGGAGTGCTGTTACTAAAAGTCCAGGTTAATCAGTGATGGGCCTCGCTTGAGTGAAAGCATTGACTGATCCACGCAGGACGCCAGGTCCAATGTCTATTTAATGAGCTGCTTTGTGCCCGGACTTTTTATATGTTCTTACAGCAGCTCCTAGTTGTTTTTCTGATGGAGCTTAATTGAGGTTATCTGATCAGTTTCATTAGTTTAACAGAGTTTTCAAGATAAATTACAGTAATTATTAAAACAATTTACTCGGCAGACGTTATAATCTGGGATAGCTATGCACTACGTAAAAGTTTAGTTTTGACTTTGCAGGAAATAAAAAGTTTTTTTTGCCCCATGAAAAAACTCAGTCTGTCATGCAATAATCTTTTGTGGTGCGATCCATTCGTCACGGCCTGTAATTAATTCATCTAACTAATCTATATTAATCTAACAGAATATTGGCTGTGTTCCTTTCTCATTATTGGCAGCATGTTTGAGAGGAACATTTAAGTTTTTAGGTTACAACCATGAAAATGTTACTAAATCCTTTCAGCCAATATCAATGGCTGATTCTGGTACTGGCTGCTGCTATTTGGTAGTTTTTGACTAGAATTTTAGTAAGCAGAACAAGCCAGCCATAAAGAGAAGTTTCAGATGGCGGGACAGGGGGATGTCACGTGAGTAGGAAGTTGAAAGTATCTGTGAAACCCCTGTGCTAAAGAACTGGCGCCACTTTGTTAAAATTTTGGTTTTACTTTGTTTTATCAAACCGCCTACTTTATGGAAAACCATCATCATTTATATTAAATCATTGAATCTGAGGTTCTCTTCTGCGGGAGGGTTAGAGTTAGGGAAATTAGCCTGCAGCAAGTGGAGGAATTAACCTCCGACAACCGATTTCTCAGAGAAGAGGTGGAAAAGATTAAAAAGAACGAGCTGCAGATCTCCGCAGATTACTGGACGATCAATGACTGAATGCTGGATCTTCAGGCCTGAAGTATGAGGGACAACTTGGTCATCTCAGGGATTCCGGAGCAGGCCAGAGAGGATGCGGAAAAAACCCTGAAAAGCTTTTTTAGAGATCAGCTCAAAGTTCCAGAGGAAACTGCAAACCAGATAACCATCCACTGTTTGGGTGGAGCAAAACCCAACAGCCAGAGGCAGAGACGATCATTGCAAAGTTTGAACTCCATAAATAAAAGGAATTTGTCAGGAGCCGCGGATGTAAACTGATAGGAACTAGCCTTAGCATTAACGACCAGTTCCCTGCTGAGATATCACAATGGCCGAGGGTCTTCTTTCATCCAAGCTGGATCCCAGCCGGTCATCTCCATGTACAGGATCTATGTGGACGGTCGGCAGAACCAGAAGAAGGAGGAGTCACCACCTGGCTGAACTGAACTCTAGAAACAGGTGTAATAAATATATTACACCTGTAACGCATTATATCAACAATAAATTTGTTGGTTTAGCTTAAACTATATAAAGTATTGTAGGTTTAAGGCAACACACATCTTAAACCGCTCGTCTAGTTAAGTGCTTAACCTTTATTCTCCTATGAGTTCTTCTTTTTTTGGGGTGTTTTTTGTTCTCTCTTTTTTCTGTCTCTTTCCCCACTCTATCCCCATTTTTACTTATCACCCTGGATGATAAGATCAAATGTAAGTACAAATCTTTCACAGCTAACCACAATATGGGATCTAATAGGTATATGCACACACTCGCAGAGGAACACCGTACGCACTACTCACACAGTGAACAGTGCAGTGAACAGTCAAAAGACCACCGGATACACACAGCTCTTTCAAACACGAGGATCACACAGGTTTACACACGGTGCCGGTCACCGGAGTAGACTTAGCAACATATCTTGATAAAATTGCCATTACTCAGCTAGTTTAGCAATGGCCACACTCAACTTTGTTGCATGGAATGTATGGGGAGTTGATGCTGGTGGAAAGAGGCTGACGGTTTTGAATCACCTGAGTCTTCTTAAAGCAGATTTTGCTTCACTGCAGGAGACCCATTAACTAACATAATAGACCATCTTCTCTCCTCCCTACAGTTTCCATCCATATACTCAGCCAGATATAACTCAAAGCAAAGAGGTGTTGCTATACTGATTCACATTTTTTCTTCCTGAGAAGGAGGGTCTAAAGTAAGGGATGTCAGTTTAGCTGAGTCTGTTTAGTTTAGCAACCAGCTATTTTTTTTACTTTATGACTGACTTTATGTTTTTGTACAGTTACCGGTGTGAAGCCCAGTGAGACAACTGTTGTAAAATTAGGCTATATAATAACATTGAATTGAATTTAATCTAATAAAAAAATTGGAAAAAGTCAGTGTCTGAATTAGAAAATAAAATTAGAGCTCTTGATGCTGCTTATGTTGCTTCTGGAAAACAACATATCCAGAAGATTTGTTTATTTGTTGGACGCGCAATCTCTTGTATTCATGTCTGTATGCACGAAGAGGTGCAGGTCGGAGTGATGTGTGGCAGGAAGTCTTCTGTAAATCTGAATCAATATGCTTAAGACTTGACGTGTGTGTGCGTGTACAAGCATCAACTTGAGTAATGTAGTTTACGTATGACATTCATCTTATTCCATGACCTTGTATTATCATCTGCCCCCGTCCTGTCGTAGCGGCTAAAACTCGATAAAGTTCAGCTTCTATTACAAGAAGGGTTTACAAAAACACACTGAAGGAGTGACAAACAACCCCGATTGTAAAAGCAAAACATGTCCATCACAAGAGGCTCTCAGCTGCAGTCTGCATTCATTTGCTGGACAGGACAAATAAAGAAAAGAAGTGTCAGACTGGAAGAACAGTCAAACCAGGTACCTCCTCCTGCTTCTCAAATGCCAGGTTCAGGCTCCAACTGAGGTTCCAGGACGACTTCGGTTTGACCAGGGAAGGAAGCAAATGTGGAGGCACTAAAACCCCTGATTGTCAACACCTGAGGGTAACAAAGAAGATCATTATGAGAGGCACATTTTTTTTTTCATGTAGCATCCTCTCATGCTCGTTTTAGGTTTTTAGCTGGAATTTACGCTAATCCAATATTAGTTTCCAAGTATTGAAACAAACAGAAAAGCCGCACTTTAACTTTAGGTCAATTCAAAGTAAAAATCTGTAAATATTATTCATGAGAGTGAAGAACATGTCAGATTAATAAGAAAAAAGCACAGGAAAACATGGTCATTGGATGGATTTGAGACATTTTATTTAATGTATCTACAGAACATTTTAGATGATTCACTTTACCAAATCAATAATGTTACTGAATCCTACAATTTTGTTACTACTATCACACTGGAACCCTAAAGTTAATTTGCATTTTATTGAAACATTTCACAGAAACATTACATCGATGGAAGCTGGAAGAGGATAACTGCTGCCGGTAGAACTCATCTTCTGGGAAACATGAATATCTGTGTTTTTAATCTTGCAGCAGCAAAGAAAAGGTCTGGTTTGCAGAAGTTGAAGAGATTCTCTTATATAACCCCAGATCTTTGCGTTAAACACTTTGATTTGCATGTTTGTTCAAATGTTTTAGACTGGAGAAAGGTAAAACTTTCCACTGCTGTCTGTAATCGCTGATGTGTGACTGCGATAGCCAGCAGTCTGGCCTTGTATGTCACGCACGCTGCTTTGTGAGCCGTATAAATTGCATTCTTTTGTCTTTCAACAAACCCTGTTTTTTGGGAGTGACGAGAATGAGCTGAAAATCTGAGCCTTAACGGCTCATGAGCCGGCTATCTTTGTGCGCAATCCTCTGCAAAGGTACTCACACACTCATCCTCATCTTCATCACTGAAAGAAAATCTGTTTTCTCCGCTGCTGTCAGCTGTGCTTGAAAGTTTCAAATTTCCAACCTTTCTTTTGGGTTTTTCCAGGGGGAGCTGGGTGGAGCGAGTCTTCCAGCAGTGACGGAGGCTGCAGACTGATTTCACGATAAAATCAGTGTTAGGAAACACATCAGACCATAATCTCTCATCAGCCACACTTCAGCTAGAAACTCCTTTTCTCTCACCCCCATCAGATTATACAGATCCTTTAACCATCTCGTTACTTTTTTTTTTTTTTTTTTTTTTTTTTAACTTGTCCTGTCCAACAGCTGAGCAAACAGATATGAGCTGAGAACCTCTTGTATTAGACAGATTTTACTCTTACAATCAGGGGTTATAAATCATAGCGAACACAAAATGTATGTTGGTATAAGCCCCTTTTGTAATTTAAACCAAACTTTATTAATATATATATATTTTTTTATTTGTGTCTTTTTTGTTGGACCGGACGGAAAAGGAAAGGGGGAAAAGGAGAGAGTTTGGGGGTTGAGGGGGGGAAAGAGAGATGGTGCATTATAGCAGTTAGAGAATGGCTACAGGGAAGGGAAGGTAGAGTTGTTAATCTACAGGCAACAAAATGCTGGAGCTTATACCCATTGCAATAGTGAGTGTTGGTCTAAAATGGGCACGGCCTGTCCACACACTCAGCTGTTACATACCTGCCGGCTCCGAGAGTGTTCACAAACTTGTCCACATCCAGTTCACACGCACACTTGTGCATACCAACCAACACATGTAAAGCTTTACATTCTGTCATGCACACTATTTGAAGGTGCAAAGGTGAGCCGACGCCTGTACTCAGGTGAATGTTATGTTAAGCTGAAGTGGATGATGGAATGCACAAAAAAGGAGGGAGAACCCCCAGCCATCCCCACACCAAGACACCCGCGCCGACCAGGGCCCGCCCCCGCACCCATACTGTGGGGTCAATGGAGGAGATCCACCCGCCAGGCAGCCCAGCCAAGCACCAGACCATCTCGTTACATTTTTTGTTAGTTAGTTGTTGTTTGGTACATTTTACAGTTTGCTGTAAAAAGATTATAAGGGCCATACCATGAAAAACCAACTTTTTGAGCTTTGATGTGTATTATACTGTTCATTCCTCACTATAAACAACCTCAAAGTGGTATTTTGATCCGTTCACGCATTTCTCTGTTCTCTCTGCAGCAGCCCCTCCCCTAGTTCTCACGAGCTGACATCATAGGTTGAGGACCGCCCCTTTCAGGAAGAGTCAGCGCTGCCAGCAGCGCCTCCACACACGCTAACACACAAACACTTTCTCTGCGGAGCTAGCTCTGATCTAAAAAACGCTTTCATTTTATATGCCCAACATGCACATCCATCTTTGCAAAAAGTTTGGATGTTGTTTGTTTGCATGCGCAGACAAGAGCAGACACGCTGAGGCCGGCTCTAGGATGATGTCGTGAAATGGGCGGGACCGGCAAGGAGAGAAAGGCGGTGCCTCAGAGATCGAGTCGTATTACTTCCGGGTATGAAGAGTCCACAAAATTAACTATTTCAAAAATAATTTGTTTTTTAATGTTCCAAAGGTAATACATCATCATTTATATGGATATAGTTTACTCTGTGAGGCTTAAAAAAGTCATGGGATGGCCCCTTTAACTTATTTCTGATTATTTTTTTCCCCTAAAACTTAACACATTTAATATTTACGAGAGAGGTTTGTTTCCACAGATCTGTGGTTTCCATTTGGGTAAAACTCGCCTTTAAGAGTCTTTGTTTCTGCAGAAGTCAAACACCAAATTATGGACTTCATGATGTATCAACCTAAAAATAACCAGGTACAAAAAAAATATTTAAAAAAATGATAAAAGTTGACCTCAAAAAAGCTCAGAAGTAATAATATTTAATGGTATTGGCTTAAATGCAGAGTTACTTCAAGCAAATAAATGAGCAGATTTGACTTCTAAGTACATTTTTGTTCCTTTTGTCAGGAAATTTGTAAATATTGCTTCAATTTTTTAGTATACATGTTTTAACGTCTTAGGGCAAACATTTTTTAACTTGAAACAGTTTGGAGATCGCTGCTATTTTTATCCTCCTTACATGATAAACAGCGAGTTTGTTCTGTTAACCATCACTGATGAATGTGAGATTCTTTGTTCTTGGACTCTTTGAAATCATTCTTTTATCAGTTTACCTGATCATTTTCCATTGTCATTTAATCTATTTTATGTATATTTTTCATTTACATTCAGGTTTCTTGCATGAATTATGTCATTTACTTTTGGGGCTTTAGTCTCACTGTAACAAATCTTCTTCTTCATTTTTTCCAATATCCTTCTTGCAGAGGCCGCACACCGCAGCCATCTCACTGCCCTCCCTCTGTTGGCAGCAGGAGACTGCCGTTCTCATTAAAAAGAACCTGATCTTTTTTCTTTTGAAATGCCTTTGTAGGTTGTTGCTTGCATTAAGACAAAAAGCTAGAAACACTTGCTGTCAGTTTAAAATGTTTATTAAGAGTTTTTGAGCCCAGAAGTTCGAGTCTGGGAATATCTTGCTAACTTTATGGAGCGTTTTTTGTTGGCTGTTAGCCTCCTGCTCACACCGGTGCCATAATCCACTGTGATTTACAGAAATCAAATGTAATTCGTTCATGATATGCAGACTTCTAGGACATTTATTTGAAATAACAAGCTTAAAAAATACGGCACATCTTCATTTGCCGTTATGAGATGAATATTAATGATAAAATGTCCACTGCTCTGTGCTAAAAATTTACATTTTTTTTAATAATTTTTACATTTTTAAATCTCTGTATTTTGCATATTTCCCAGCATAAACAGGGAAGTAAGGCAGGACTGAGCTCTGCCCCACATTAGATGGCGCAATACAGAGCAAACTGGGTTAAGCGTGTGCCTTAAAGATCCACTCCAATAAAAACCTGTGTTTTTAACACGTTCTAGTAGCATTTTTCTCATTATGCAGAACATATATAAAATAATTTAAAGATTAAAACTGTTTCAGAAGATTTCTAGATTCAAATCGTGTTGGATCAGGAGCAGATGAAAAAGCTCGGGTTTATGACCCAGCAGGCCAAAGTCCCCCTTCTCTACGGATATTGCTCACTGTTTTTTGTTACATTAATATTAGCGTGGGCTTGTGAGGTGCTATAAGCTAGTGGGAGAGAGTGTAAATAAGGGGCTGATGGGATATTAACAGAGCTAACTTTTGCACCAACAGTTTCACCCACAACCCGGAGGCCAATATCTAATCAGCTCCTGCTGTGCTGCAGGAAACAAGTCTTAAAAAAGTACTTTTTTTTGCTAAAAACTGCATAATCATAATTGAAAGACTATTGGGAATGATTTTACAACAAAAATTTAAAAAATAGAGTTGAAATGGGGATTTTAAGATAACATATTTGCCACCAATGTAATGCTTTAAAAAAATGCCATCCATCCATCTTCAATAAAATGTTTTTATACATTCTAGAGATTTATGTTTATTTCACGTTGTTCCTTTGCAGGTGACATGATGGAACAGTGGTTGGAAATCATCCCTCACAGTGAGAAGGCCCTGGTTCAAATCCCAGCTTACCCCACCCTTACGTGTGGGGTCAATTTATCAATCAAGAGAGTACATTGGAAATGTTTTTAAACAGAACCTGACAGTTATTTTACACATTCAGACCTTAAAGTTGCTTCTGAATAAACCAACAAAAACCGTGGACAAAGACGAGCCGTCAAACTGTCCACACCTCCTCCACATGCCTGTTGGGCTTGTCTGGGTGTCAAAAGCCAAACATGGTGGTGGAGATGTGGTGGTTTGGCCTTGTTCTGCAGCAATGGCCACAGAGCTGACCGTGAACTCTGTACCCTGTAGAGTCGAACGCGAGGCCATCTGCTTGGCGGCTTAAGCCTGGCTGGAACTGGGTCATGCAGCAAGACGACAAATCTCATGCAAAGCAGCAAATCTGCAGCAGAACAACTGAAAGCGAAAAGAAAAGGTGTTCCAACCCAAACCTAGAGACAAAGCCGAAATCTTAGCTTGTGATAACCTGTAGTTTGCTGTCGGGAGAGATTTTAACATCTCAGTCAGTAATGGCATCCCTCAGAACTTGGCTCCAGTTTTATGGGCAGCCGTTGGCAGGTGAATGCACATTATTGACACTAAACAAACATTGTTCTGGCAGACTTCTTCACATTATTGCAGAGCTTGTCGTGTTTTACCAAACAGGTCGTCCAGGCTTTTTCACATTTTTTCACTATGGCCTAACTTTTGCCGCAGTGAATGAGAAAATCACAGAGGAACAAGCAGAGGTAATTACTCTTGTATAACTTGTAGGAAAGAAAAACTCTTTCATGTGTTTTTAAGGCAGTAGACATTTTTTCTGTGTGTGCTTGTGGGATGAATTATTCTGTCTGCTCAGACACAGCAGAAGAACTGTGACTTCCATCTGCATATTTCTTCTTATCAGAGCTGATGTCACGGCGACTGCGTGAGCCCTGCCTCGTTAATAATGGAGAGACAAGACTTGCACATTCGCAGTTTATTTCCTCGCCCGGGCCATTAGAGTTAAACACAAGCCGGAAGCGTCTCTTTAAATTTGCATTCTGCTCGGTTTGGAAGCTCCGCGTTTGAACGTCCTCATAAAACCTCAGAGGTGAGGTTTTTTATTAACAACTGAACCACTGTGAGACTTTAGGGGAATCAAATGTGTGACGTTATGACCATAAACATCCAAACATTTACCTTATGAATCCGTTAGTACAAATGCGCCTGACATTAAAATGTTATAAACCATGGTGGCAATGGTCTCTGACCTTCATGCTCTTGAGGCAAAGTGTCTTATTTTGGAAGGACAATTTTACTGCATTCAAGCTCTCACAAACTTGCCACACAGGACTGAATCCAAAGACGTTTTTCATCTCTCACAACTTCAATCTTTTGTGTGTGTGTTCTCTCGTTTATCGCAGGAGTTCTAAAAATGAAGGAAATCCACAAAGGAGTCATTTTATTTTGTTTTTTTTTTACAATTATTATAGGATAAGGCTGCAAAACCCCCTCTATACAAACTTTTACACATTTTTTGGACAAACGTTAATCTCTTCACACTTATTTCTCTTGTTTAAGTTCTCAAATTTCAAACCTTTATTGAAAGATAAATGCAGGATTATTGAATGAAAACAAAAATGATTGCGATGGAAAATGTATGTTGATTTAGCAAAAAGAACTCATTCTGTACATGAGGCATGGATTGATTGACAATGATCTAAAGATAATCAGGACGCGGAACAAAATGGACTAAAAAAATATATATAAAAAAAATCTGTGAAATAGCCAGACCGTGACTGATGAACCGCGATATAACCAAAGTGACCAAAGTTAAAATGTTTGAAAAGTAATAAGAAAGACAAAATCAGAAAATGGTTCATGGTTTTTGTTTCTCCCTCACTCATTTAAAGAGCAGACTTAAAAACACATTCAGCACAGATTTAAAATTGGGAGCACATACTTGTGCCAAAAGCTCTTCTCCACCTTGAACTTCAATGAGTTCAGACATACTGACAATCATTTTGAAGCCAAACTGAGGTTCTCAGCTGCTCAACTATAGAGAGGAAGATCTGCCAAGTGTCTAGTAAGAAGTAGGCAAGAAAACCCATGTTTAGAAGAACCCACTGATGGAGGTTAAAGAACTGTAAAGTTTAAGCCTTAGTTTGTTTTTAACAGTTAGTTAGTAAAAAAAAAGGTGTGTGTTAATAAGGACGGTTAAATCTGAATACAGCAGATATAGAAGACTGAATAAACAGAAAACTGCCATTTATTACTGATTTTTGTATTTAATGATTTGACATTTGTTTTTGTATTTCTTGATTGATTCTATTAATAATTTTGTACAGAAAATAGTTATTAATAATAACAAAACAGTACAGTTACTAATACAGTACATGTTCCATACAAATTTACAACCAAAGAATGGCTCTAACTGAAGAAGTTATAAACTTGTTTACACTGGGGTCCTTTTTCCTCTTGAACTTGAACTGAAAAGATTAGAATGTGTTTTTTTAATTTCTAAATATTTCTATAAACCCACGAGCTACACGCAAGTGCATGCTGGGCCAGTACTAAACTGGTTCAAAACGTATTTGGAAAACAAGAAATAATTTGTGTCAGTTGGTAACTTCTCATTTGAGCCAACAGAAATTAAAGGTGGGGTTCCCCAAGGCTCCATCCTGGGGTCACTTCTATTTAATATCTAAATGCTCCCACTGGCCCAGGTTATAAAGAACAACAACATTAGTTACCATAGCTATGCAGATGACACACAGATATATATTACAATGACACCAGGAGATCGAGGCCCTGTACAGGCTCTTGGTAAATGTATTGAGGACATTAATGACTGGATGTGTCACAACTTACTTCAGTTAAACATAAACAAAACTGAGGTTATTGTCTTTGGGGCTAAAGAGAAACGGTTGGAGATCACTACAGAGCTTCAATCTATTCATCTTAACACCACCAACTAGGCCAGAAACTTCGGTGTAGTGATGGACACAGACCTAAATTTTGATAAACAGATTAAGGCAGTGACAAAATCAGCTTACTATCATCTCAAAAATATATTTTAAGGCTTAAAGATCTGATGTCTAAGCAGGACCTGGAAAAACTAGTTCATGCTTTTATCTTTAGTCGACTTGACTACTGTAACAGTGTTTATACAGGACTACAAAAAAAAAATAAATCAGAAAATTGCAGCCAATTCTCACAAGGACCAAAAAAGTAGACCACATCAGTCCAGTTCTGAGGTCTTTACCCTGGCTGCCTGTCTGCCAGAGAACAGACTTTAAAGTTCTGTTTCTGTTTTAAAAAAGCTTTCAATGGTTTGGCACCAAAATACATGACTAAACTCCTGACCCAGTATGTACCAGCCAGACCTCTCCGCTCATCTGGATCTGGTCTTTTGTCAGTTCCTAGAGTCAAAACTAAACATGGAGAATCTGCATTCAGCTTCTATGCTCCACAGATCTGGAACAGACTTCCAGAAAACCTTAGATCGGCTGAAACACTCAGTGTTTAAATCCAGGTTAAAGATCCATGTGTTCTCAGTTGCATTTGATTAGTTTGTATTCCAATGTTTACATCTGCACTTTTTATCTGAGCTTATTTTAAATTAAGTTCTTTTTTACTTTATTTAAATCTCATTTTCATGATCACATCTTTACTTTTTCTTTTGACTGTTTCTTTTAATGTTTTATGTAAAGCGCTCTGTATTGTCTTTGTAAATGAAATGCGCTATACAAATAAACCTGCATTTCCTTAGTAACACCGAGAAGTTATTTTGCTCCATTTTTTTCCTAAATCAGCCTTTAGGATGAAGTTAATGTTGGTTTCTGAAATAATTCATTGTATCTATGCATTTAATAACACATATTTATACATAATAATACATTATAATACATACATTTGTAGGATTTAGTTTGAATAAGTCAAAACATCTCCACATGTGTAGTTTTTCAAATTAATTGACTTTGATAGAGCAGATGTGGTCATTTAGCCACGTCCAGCACCTCATTGGTTCTGTGAAGCGCAGTTCCCTGATTCCCAGTGCAAGTAATGTTCCCTGGGAACAGATGTGACGAAGAGCACTCTGATGATTGTGGCTGTAATTGGTCTCAGCTGAGGTCTTTGCTAAAGGTTAACGCTATCTCATTCTGAGAAACGCTTGGTCTGAGTAATCTTTACTGGCGAAACGCAGAATGTGGCAGTCGGGACAGCAGAGCGGGTTCCAGTTTTTGTTTATTTCCACTGTATGAGGTTAGTGAGTGGATTCACATGCTTGTGATGGGGTTTTATCTGAAAACATGACAGTAGAGCTCCTTTTGTCTTTGTTCAGACATAGCATGTGAATGAGGCGTCAAGGCGAAGCTCTGGGTAGTGCAAGCCAGTTTACTTTGATTTATCTGCATGGGAATAAAGCTGCAGCGTGTGTGAAAATGTATGTCACTGATCAAGACAAGTTTAATCATCTTTCCTGAGGGGGTCGATTGATGGACTCTGGTCTCTAATTACTTCCCTCTTTCTAAGAGCTGCTCATAAATGCTTCAGATATAAGTGTTAATATTTAACGGAGAGCAGTGCAATGCGGCAGCCTCCGCTCCCTCCGTCAGGGTTTTACAGATAAGATGTCTGAACCTACTTCCTTATCTTTAAACCTCATCCTTTCGAGCTCTAACTGGAGCGACTGCATTACAGTCATTGAAGCTGACCCAGAGGAGAAACAGTTCTTCTCAAGAACTGCCAAACAAAGAATCTCCTAAAGCACTTATGCCAACTGATGCTTCAACTTCCTTTTACATTTTTAAAATGTTCTGCTTTTTGTCATCTAACTTTATTTACTTTCATACAGACAAAAAACTTTTTTTTTTCATGGAAAAATTATTCTTAAGTATATTTTAGATGAAGTCACTTCCAGAGATGGTGTTTTGCAGAATTTTGACAGCAGAGGTTCACTTTTCTGAAACGGTGTGGATCACCTCCTCTGAACTCATAGATGCGATCTGGCTCACAACGCCGCAACAGACTGCAAGAGGTGTGGTTTCCTCACGACACAATGTGACCTTTCATTATTGCACAACTGGCTTCATGCAGCTGCAGTGAAGCCATAAAGCCATGAAGCTTGTGCATGGCTGCATGCTGGTGCATGAGGTAGGTTTTGCAGAATTAGCGTGGAGCCTCTATATTTTGTTATTTACTTATATGTTAGCAAAGTTAAATGAACTCTGCGACCCCCCCCACACACACATACACACACAGGCCCACAGCACACATTCCCTGCCAAATAGCAACGGAAAACAAATAATTTAAACAAGTCGAGCTTCTTTAGAGTCTCCTCCAGTCTGGATCCAAGAAAGCTTGAGGCTCCGATCCCTGTGTCTGCTGCAATTTGCAATTACTTGTTTGCTTTGAATGCAGTTTTAAAAATGTGTCAAAGTTGAAGGTTTTGTTTTGGTCACAATCTCATTTCTGTTACTTTGAATCCTTTTTTTTTCATCACTATCTGGACTTTTAAAGCTGAATGTGACCTTTTTTTAAAAAATTTTTTTTTGCCTGGTCAAGAAAACCATTGACTCAATAAGAGAACTGGAATAAGTGCCCCCCCCCCCCGGAATCCCAAACAGGAAGTACCCGCTGGCTCCAAGAGACCAAAATCTCAATTTCCATTGAGAAATAAAAAGCTAGTACTCTGTTTATATATTTGTCAGAACAACTATTCTTTTTCTGCAACCATTTTTATATTCTTGTTAATTCAATTTTTTTTCATATTTTGTTTTCTGTAGTGCAAGTTATTCAAGTTAAAAACTGACCAATCAGACGCTTTATAAAAGTAGATGGTCTCACATCTAACGGCCTAAACATTTGATTGACAGATTCTCCGCTTTCGGGGGGGGGTGTGGACTTCAATCAAGCTCACTCCTGATTGGCGGGAGTGGTTGCCATAGAAATGTTGACTCAGACGACTTGGAACAATCACTGCTTACTGACGTCAAACATGTACCGGTACATGACGTATCTAAAGCAAAAACTGAATTAATATTTGTTTCAAACCAGAAATGAGCCATTTTCTATTATTTATTTTGTTTTTAAGCTTTAAGATTTGTTTTTATTGTGTAAAACACTTTGTGTTATCTATGTACAAAACGTGCCTTTTAAATAAAGTTTGATTTGAATCGAATTACGGATTTTTCATTGTTTTTTTGTTGTTTTGTTTAAGATTATGGGAGACTGAGGCAGATGTGGAGAGAAGAAAGATGTAGAAAACTTGGGCTAGCTAGAGAGAAGAAAACAGCTAAAGAGAGAGTAGAAGAATAGAAAACTAAAACCCACTGCCATAAAGAAAAAAAATTTCTAAATCAAAGTTGCTTAAAGCTAAACATTATTAGTCATATTTTTTTGTTAACAGAAAGGTTGCACTTCTATGAAAAAAACACACACAAGTACACACTCAAATATCTACAAACATAATTAGAATCTGTGCAAACCTCCATCCATCATTAGACACTCTCCTCAGCACCTCCTGGGTCTTCAACCAGACCCTTCTCCTGGTGGGGCGTGCCAGAGCCAGCAGGCCTCTCTCCATTCATTGTTTTACTCACATGCTCAGTAAAATGGTTTTTGAAACAGATTTACAACCTAAAACGTAATTATTTAAATATTTGTTTGCCTGTGGTCATTTTATTGTTGTTCTGTTCAAGCAACACATTCTCACTCTCAACTCGTCATATATGGACGTATGGTTCGGCCCACCTCCATGTCACTTTTTGACATTTGGGGTAATCCCACCTCGTCTTTCTTCAACATGCTTCATTTATACATTTCTATAACATTTATAGCATGTATGTAATGATAAAACCTTTAAAGTCCCACTCTGAGTATCTTTTGTTCTACTGTCAAAGCATTCACAGTGGTCTTTTAATTATGATTATGCCGTTTTTAGATAAAATCAAAAGACCTGTGTCATTTTATAGAAAAAAAGTTGGTGCAGAGTGGCAGGAGTTCATCAGAAACTCGTTACTGAGGTATGGGTGAGACTGTGGGCGCAGAAATAAGCCTTAGCTTTTATCCCATCATCCCTTTCTTCATCATCCCATCTCCCTGTAGCTTACAGTCCCTCACACTCCCAAGATAACACTGGCAGTGCAATAAAAATGGAGAGTAATATTTGAGTCCAGCAGTACAGTTTTGAACCTGATGCCAGCTCAGACGAGGAAAACGATGACGTACATGGATCTAGCCGTCTGCAAGTGGATGCATCAGAATGGAGTGGAGCAGGGACACTTTGGCATTTTCGTTTCTAAATCACAACTGAGAGCTTTTTCAAACAGCTGTTCTTTAGCCTGCTGATGCATCCCCTTTTAAATAAAGAAATACTCAGAAGTTTTAATTTAAAGTCATTTTACATGTCCTCCATTGTGAGAAAAATGCTACAAGAACATATTGAAACCATCCAAAACACCATGTTCATTAGAGTGGATCTTTAAAACACTTCAGAGAAGAATAGTGGTATAAGCAAAGCTTCTGAACTACCATCTTCATTCTGGAATTAGCTGGAGAATTTCATACAGCCAAATCGATAACACAAATAACCATATAATGAAATGAAATCAACAATGTTGGCGTTATGTGACAAAAACTACAATTAGTTTACATTTAAATTGTTTGTTTATCCTGTATTTGAGTGTCAGGCTAACATTTAGCTATGCTAACGTTGTACTGCTAGCCGTTAGTTAGAACAGTTTAAGAGTGGTGTCCTTTCAACTGATTTGTTTGGCACAAAATCCGTTTAAATCATTGAAAAGTCGACATAAACAAAGTCTTAGGAATCACATTTGACATAAACACATTAATAATAAAAAATTCATACCTGAGTGGAGGAGAACATGAGGTCCCTTTGCAGCTGTACTGGGCTGTCTAAGGCATTGCTAATAGATAACAAGTGGCATGATGCACAGAAAGAAAGAAAGAAAGAAAGAAAGAACGAACGAGAGAGAGAGCGAACGAACGAACGAACGAACGAAAGAAAGTTGGGATTTCCTGTTTTAAACAAATTTTTAACAAATAATAATAATAATAATAAAAACAACTCAGTCTGCCCCACACGCCTCATGGGACTCGGTGCATTCATTTATGTTCTCTGTATGAGACATTTGTTTTTGGATTGTGTTATATCTTTCATTTACAGTACTCAACACAGTTTTATGTGATTGACAGAGGACATCCTGGCCTTTTCAAGGATATTTCCTGTGTTTGGGTAGAATGAAAAAAAGTGTTTTTTTTAGGGAGACAAAATGAAGACCTGAGTAAAACACACATACCAAGAAAAAGGAAAAAAGGTAAACTGAATATTTATGAGGAATCTGTTTATTAACAGTCATTTAAACACCCAATCCGATGAAAGCTGTACAGCTGAATAGCTCCAATATGCTCACTATTTTTGTTGCACCAGGAGTTTTAGAGTGGGGTTGTAAAGGGCAGTAAGCTAGTCAGAGGGTGAGTAAACAGAGAGCTCTCAGCAATGGAGGGGGGTGGGGTCACTAATGCCCACAATTCAGAGCCAAATTTCTAATGAACAACTGCAGTAGTTTTAAATGTGATTTTGTTCACAGATGACGATTAATCACAACACATTTCTACTAAAATCTTCTAGGGGTTAAAAGATCTGAGAAGCTTGCATCAAACAATAATTCAGTGTATTTATGCAGCTTCATGTGTGAACAGCATTTTCATTCAGAAGAATCAGAACAGAAAATCCTAATTTTTCAATCGTACAAAAACAAAACCCAACGTGGGACATTTTTGAACACACAAAAAATCCCCAAAAATAACAGTGCAGACAGAAACAGAAACGGTGCAGAAACCTCTGCTAAATATACTTGAACTAGTACACTTTGAACAATCACTATTACCAAAGTGATCCAGTTTTTAGACACCATCAGATAGTCTTTTAGCATTAAAGATCTTGTTGTACGCCTCCTTATAAATACTGTCCTCTGTTGTATTATTGAAAATTTGAAAAATTGTCACTAAAGCACACAAAACCACCATTAATTCTAAATTATTCTTTATGTTATTTAATTTCAGAACCCCTTTTATGAGAAGAACAATCCTAGAACCAGTTACGTCGCCCAGATTGGTGTTACTGAGGCCCCACCCTGGAGCCAGGCCTGGGGTTGGGGCTCGTAGGTGAGCGCCTGGTGGCTGGGGCTCCTCCCAAGGGCCTTGGTCAGGTAAAGCTCCAAGGATTGACGTGGGATCCTTCTCCAGTGGGCGCACGGCCTGCAGGGGAGCTCGTAAGGAGCCGGTGCAACGTGGTCTGGGTAGCAGTCAAAGGCAAGAGCCTCGGAGGCCTAAACCCCGATCATGGAACGTCATGTCTTTGGGAGGGAAGAAGCCGGAGCTTGTGCGAGAGGTATCGGCTAGATATAGTTGGGCTCACCTCTACGCAAGGTCCGGGTTCTGAAACTCAGTCCATTGAGAGAGGTTGGACCCTCTACCACTCTGGAGTTACTCAAGGTGAGAGGCGGCGGGCTGGTGTGGGCTTACTCGTGAGCACCAAGCTCAGCCACCAAGTGTTGGTGTTCACCCCGGCGGACGAGAGAGTCGCGTCCCTTCGCCTTCGAGTGGGGGACAGTCTCTGACTGTGGTTTCAGCTTATGGCCCGGACAGCAGTTTGGAGTACCCGGCTTTCTTAGTGTCTCCCGAAGGGGTACTGGAAAGTGCCCCAACAGGGGACTCCATCCTCCTACTGGGGTTCTTGTCATTTGTGTTTGTGCACATAAATCAACCCTTTAGGAAATCCCATAAATGCAAAAAGACATTAACTCGTATCCATGCAAACATAGACAGGGCATTCGCACAAACATGCAGGTATTGCATGTATGCATTCGTCATCTTACTGTACACTTTCAGTTTAAAGTTCTGCTAGGTTGTCCAAACTTCTGCTGGGTAGTTTATGTTTGCATGCACACATGCATACACTTTGACATCCTTACTTCTGTAAATGATCTATGTAAATAAAGATTGAGCTGAGGATCTTTGTGAAACTCTTCTGTACATTTCAAACATAGAAGACATGATGAGTTATTTTATCTAATTTATCTAAAGAATGTGAACGTTGTCACTGTGTTCCATTTTTGTGATTCATATTTCAAGGCTGACATTGTGTTCTCAACCTGTTGTGCATGAGGTGTAACAACCCCATCTACATGGTTTGTATCTTTGACACATCAAAGAAGTTTGACAAGGCGTTGAACTGGTTTGTAAACTATTGCGTCTTTGTAAAACTCCACGAAGCTGCTTGTTCAAACTGTGTAATATTCCAGATCCCAGAGCTCTGGATCGACTTGTTTTTGTTCTATGAGGACACAATCAAGTAAACTCTTTCTTTCTTAATGCTTTTTGTCTCTTTTAACTCACTTTGAGGCTCAATCTGACAAGATATGTTCAGCTTTATTATGCCAAAAGAGACATTAAATGACAGGGAGAAGGTTGGAGATACTTTTTAAGATGACTGACTCATAAATTCAAATGTACTCCATTGGCTTTGACACAATCCAATGACTTGCCAAAGAACAGACAATCTTAGAAATGAACCGTAGCATGCTTTATTCCAGCAGAACACTGTGTGCATTTTAAGGGAAGAATTTTTCACAGAGATAGAGTTACACTGCAGTACACGGATTACCACACATCGCTGGTGCAAAGGTTAAACGGGTCAATACTTTGGATTTGAGATAGGCTGAAACAGCTTGTATTTCTGAGCATTTTCTATTGTTTACAGACACCTGAACTCCATCGCAGTAAACTTTATCTTTTTTTAAATGTTACCTTCAATTCTTTTCAACAGCAACCCCCAAAGGAACCACCAAGTTGTGATTATGGCAGAAGAAACACGCCTCAAAGTGTATGCACTTGCGTCACGTCTCAGGTTCTGAACCACAGAAACCTAAAGTGGAACAGACACATTCACTAAAGTTTAGCCTGCACAACCCAGTCATGTCTTGGCTGATTGGGCGTCAGTTTTGTTGAGTCCAACCACCCTGTCAAATAATAATAATAATACCCCCCCCCGCCTAAAATTAATTAAGTTACTTTTTTAATAAAAATGGGGAATGATTTACAAATTTAAGTTTTAATACAACAATTGATCATAAACCCTCCATGCAACTGTCAATTGTGGAGACCTTCTCGGTCAAATCTGAATCTCTGTCAAGAGAGTTAATGTAAAAATTTGTCACCAGCCTCTAGTGGTCATATTAGGAACTGCAATTGCCTTTCAATCTGAGAGCAGAAGACTATTATCATGGAGAAAACTGGGGTCTACTGTGTTGTTGGTTATGCCCATCAACTCAACTGATGTAGTCAAGTTCAAAACAACAGTCTCTGTTTAGAACCAATGGAAAAAAAAAAGATAATTGGAAATCAAAAGTACCAACATTAATTAGGTGAAAGGTCAACGTACTCAGCAACGATGGAAACGAATGATGTGTATACGTATTTGCATGTGCAGATTTAGTTTATCTAAGTAAGATGGGAATTTTTTTTTCAATCATTGAAAAATGCCTTTGGAATGTTGTATCAGATAAACTGATTTTTCTTTACCTTCTTTACACCTCCTATGCTCCAGAGACCTTTGAAGGTTTGCAAAGCTGAATAACTCCATCTCAGTGAAAAAGAAGTTAACCAACTGAACCATGGCCACTTTCAGCGAACCACTGAAGAGTTAATGTGATTAAGCTGCTGCAACTGAAATGCTAATTATTCTCAAATATTATCATGAAAACATACACCTCACTGCATTTAATGAAAAAAAAAACCTTAACTTTTGTAGGCGATTAAAGACAAACTGAACAGTATTTTGAAATGTCCACTTTTTTTGCTCAGCTAAGTCATCAAAAACTTAAAAAATAAGAACTTGATAGCAAGAGTGTCATAGTGGTTGTTGCAGGTCTCTTACAGCCTGCTAGGAGTCATTAAGAGAATTGTGACAGCAGTTGATGACCTTTGACTCAACACGGTGAATGATTGGAGCTTTAAAAAAGGAAAAGAAAATCTCACAACCTGTCATGAGCACACAGGAGTTTTGGAGGTTATTTAAAGAGATATTAGACACTATGCTTTGATATTTGTGCAGTGGGGTCCAGACCCTGTCACAGGGTTTCTCTGGTAGTGAATGCCTCATTTTTGTCTCCAACCAACCTCTCATTGTATATGTCTCACCCGAATGCTTACTCACAGACTGTTAAGAATGAGTTGCACAAATTTCAAGAAACAAACAGGAACAGAATAATTCCTCAAACTCTACAGAGCCTTAAGCTGTCCTCCAGTCTGTAGACTTCAGCAAAGGAAGCAAACAAGGACTTGAATTCATAAAAACAAGTGTTTTATTTCATGTTTAACAAAGCCCAATACAGATCTAAAGCCAAACGGGGGAAAATCTGTCTCATTTCAATCAAACCACAGGTGTGTGTGGGGGGGGTCACAATAAAAAAAACAAAAAAAGAAGTTCAAATTAAAAAAAAGTCGTGCATGTCATGAAAGAACTTCAAAACCACAAGATTTGTGCCAGCAGCTGTTGGGGGACAGTTAAGTGCCAGATAGTTTACTGCTGTTCTGAATTTTGAAAGATCTGATCACAAAAAAAAATACATTTTTTTTTAAGGTTGAGCATTTTGATCATTCAAAAACACTTTTGTACCGTCGTTTCAGGAGAACCCAGCTAATACTGAGATGTGTGCTGCACCGCGGCCTGCCTCGTCACGTCCTCAGTGAAAACAAGCAGCTGAAGTTTTAGACAACTCTTTCGTCAAAGATTTCACTTTGGTTGTGCCCGCTGTGCAGAAGAATCCAAAATATACCTCTGGTCTATTTGTCGTCTTTTTCCTCCTCGTATCGCGCAGAGAAACGCCCGTTTAACAAATGCCACTTAATTACAGCTAAAAAAAAAAAAAAAAAACGAGAAGGAAACGAGTTGAGTCGTGGCAACCTGCATTTATTTCAAATTTCACATTTCAAAGGCGGCTTCGAAATGAGAAATCGCTTTCTGAAATGAGCCGATCCACCCATGTAAACAGTGATTTTCTGATACAGAAAAATACTAAGTGTAAAATGTAAAGTGAGCTTATATCTCTCATATGGGAACATTATATATTTTCTTTATAACAAAATAAATCTCTACTGCTATTTTGGTGGTGATGTGGGTCGTACGATCCCATCAGCCCGTTCTGAGCGCTTTAACTCACAACTGCATGTTCGGAAAAAAAAACCTAAAAACTTGTGACCGAAGCAGCTCAAACGCCTGAGAGGGATTTTAGTTTGAAGGAAAAAAAACCGAATAAAACGCTCGTATTCTCCACCATAGGAACAGTTTAAAGTAATTTATAATAAAGTTTATGCTTTCTTTTAAAAATTATACGCATTTCTTTAACTTTATCTTGGCATTTTCAACAAAATATCCTCCTGGATAGTTAAACAGGAACAGATTTTCAAGCAAAAACAAAGCTTATTTTGTGTTGCAACAATAAAAATGGAGAAAGACTTGCATAGCAGATCAGAATAAAACTAAAACAGAAGCTGATCTTTTTTTTTGGTACTTTGATTCACGAGTTTGCACAATTTCATTTATGTACACAAGTCCATTCATAGTTCGACTCGCCCACAGATCCGAGTTTGTTTCTGCAAGTTCAACCGGCAAGGAGGGGTCGGGGATCCAGTCCTTTCTGCTTCACAAACACAATAGCTTTTTCCAAACAAAAAATAAAAAGTTTTTGTCTTTTTTTAAAAAGTGCCATTTTGCTACATTTGTCAGCTGATCCATGGTCTACTACTGAACAGTCAACGCAAGCCCCTCCCACACTCTCCTGATTGGATGAGTTTTGGTCACATGGACAGTCGTACAAAGAAACACGCAGATGAAGAGGACGTGGCCGGTGTGAAGAGTCTGTCTGATTCCAGCTGGTAAAGCTCGGGAAAAGAACAAGCACCGTAAGGAAAAGGCCTCAAATGTTCTCCGCTATCTGGGGGGAGGGGGGGAGGTCAGCAGTCTGCTGGATTCTGTGCTCCCAACGGAAAACAAGAACAAAAAAAAAAAAAAAAAAAAAGGAGATCTACATTCAGGCTCGGGCTCGTGTCTCTGAAATGGTTCAGGCATCCAAATCCGGCAAGGCCGTGCGTCTTTGAGTCCGTGAGGAGGCGTCCGGGTCCTCACCGCCGCTGCTGGGTATAGACTGGGTACGCTAGCGTCACATTCAGAGAGTCATTGTGCTGGACCAACGACGTGTGCTGGTAGTGAAGTACGAGTTCTTTTAGCGAGCTGTATAGGTTGTAGGGCTCCGCAAAGCCGTAGCCAGAGGGCGTCTTGTTGATGACGCAGTGCTTCACCTCGCCTTCCACCCTGCAAAGAGAGGACACCATCAATCGCTGTTCAGGCGCAGAGCGCGCGGAGAAAAGGCGCATGGCAGTGACACGTACATCACGCTGCAGGCGTAGCATCCCGGCTTGCTGCTTTCCCGAACCAGAAATGTGCCGTCTCGCTTTCCCTGAAGGAGGCCCTCGGCCTCCAGCCGGTCAATCTTCTCCAGCTTCCAGGTCCGCTCGTCGTGATGAGGGAGGTCTTCGTCGTCCTCCACCATCGAGTATTGACTGAGGAGAAGAGCGTTAGCGGTCAACTGACAGAATCAGAGCGCCAGGAGACCATGAAGCCTGGAAACTTACTCCTCTGTGTTCTCGTTCTTGATTCCCAGCCACTCGTTCAGCTTCTTCTGTCGCACTCCTTTCTGTGTCAGCCAACTGCAGGTGGGGAGCAGATGGGGGTTAGAGATGGTGAATCCGGTGTAGCTGTGGGGGTGAAGGCAGCGCGGCGGTGTGATACTTACGTGAGGTACTGGTCTCTAGTCTTGCGGAGCTGGATGAGGTCCGGTTTGATGCTGTTCATTCTCTTGTCAATCTCTCTGTAGTCGGCCGCCTGCTTCCTCAGGTCTTCCTCCAGTCTGCGCTTGCTGTCCACGATTTCACTGATCCTCGACTTCAGCTTCTCGTAGTTACCCATGATCCTAAGGAGATAAAAAAATAAACACATTGAGTCATGTTTTAAGGAAACCAAATGTTTTCTCCGTATTTCCGTCTGGTCTCACCTCTGGATCTCCTTCTCGTTTCCTTCTTTCCTGAACCTCTCGATGTAGTCTTTGCTGTACCGCTCCTGTGTTTGGCACTGCTCCTCAAATATCTTTATGGTTTCGTTGAAAGCTTCTATGGCCGTGCGCTTCATTTGGATCTCCTGCCGGTGGATTTTCAGAGGTTGAGTTTCAGCGACATGTAAAAGGGTCAAACCGACCTCAGCAGCACAAGCAAGCTCCTCACCTGCGATGTTCTGGTGTACTCCTCGTACAGACGGTCGTACTCCTTGTTCTTCTCCTGGTATTGCTGGTGGTATTCGCAGAGCTTCCTGCCTACGGCCTCAATGTTGTCCTCTTTCACCACCTGGTCCTGAGGACAGAGTCTGCGTCAGCACGCGGCTGCGGTTGGCCTGACGGCGTTTTGGTATGGAGCCTCACCTGCTGCTGCTTGGAGACGGGGTAGAGCAGCTTCACGTCCAGTTTGGGGTTGTACTGAGCCAGAGACTCGTTGCGATAGTGGTTGATGAGCTCCACCACGGAGCTGAAGGTCAGCGGGTCGGAAAAGCCGTATTTCCCATCCCGGTGGAATATCTTGATTAGCTTGTTGTTGCCTCCTTTCCTAAAAGCAAAACAGGGAGTTAAACCGGCGGCAGAAGGAAGGAGGTTTTCAGTGTATGTGGAGGGGCAGCTCACCTCAGAGTCAGCGTGTAGTCGCCATGCATTTTCGTGGAGGCGTCTCGCACCAGAAACGTACCGTCTGCAGTGTCCCTCAGCTTCTCGTTGACCTCCTCCCTGGAGATCTCCCCCCAGTACCACTCTGCGTCCTGCAGAGCCATGTTGTTGTTCATACCGTTGTTAATCACAGCCACGGGCTTCGGGGGCTTCGGAGGCAGAGCTGCAGGGACAAAACGCGCTCATGGTTACATTTAAAAACCCTTGAGATGAAGAGGGAGGGAGGCGTGAGTCAGGGGGAAAGAATTATATTAAGGAAGAGAAGAAACGTTCAGCTCAGAGTCTGGAGCACTCCAGGAGGAAAATCAAGAGCTTTAATGCAGGATTCTGTTCTCTGGATTTAGGATCAATGAACCAATAAGAGCAGAGCCAACAGTCACAGGGAGGCTAGCAGCGGCGCGGCTAAGGGAGCCGGGTATTTTTAGCCCACAAATCTGCACTGCTGCTGCGTTTACAGCCCCCGCTGACGGAAAAAAACCCACAGACACGTCCGCTGGTCTGTGACAGCTCACCCTCACATGAACACGGGAACCAGGGGACGGCTGCGCAGCGCAAACCCGCTTGCTGCAGCCTGCTCGGTAACGCGTTGCATCACTCACCGCGGCCAATCACAGCGGGGGGGTCTGTCGCCGACCGGTCCTGCATTGCTTGCGTCTCCTCAACCTAAACTCTGAAGCGTCCCCCTCCTCTCTCATGCTCTCCTGCTTCTCCTCTGCTGAGCTGTCCGCCTGCTCTCCTGCAGGCTGCTCTGCCCCTCCCTCCCAGCGCGTGTCATGGCTCCTCCCACTGCTGGCAACGCAGGCAGAGCAGGCTGTGCTGCAGCAGCACGTCCGCAGCCCCATTGTAAAGCCCGGCCCGTCAACAGCACCCACAGCTCCAAAATATGCCTGTAATCCTGCAGCATGTCACTCGGCGGGACACAGATAGCTCGCTTGATTTCCTCAGGGGGAGGGGGTGGTGAAAATAGAAACTCTTCTTGGAACGGAATTAAAGCTTTGAGTGAAAGCTGCTCATCGGGAGATCTAGACTGATCAAGAGATCGCCACAAAACAGGTTATGAGATGTTTTTACATCCGAGTCAAAACTATTGGGCTGAAAAGGTTCATCCCAGAATGTTCGCCTGAAGCCACACCAAGACAAAAAGCTGCTCTGGTTCGGCTTTTTTTGACCCTCTAGTTTCAGCCTAAATTAAGAAAAGAGAAAAAAAAAAGTTTTTGGACGGCCATCAAACTTACACTGAGAGTTGAGCATGTTTGCCTGAATTCGTCCTCTCTTTGAAGGTTCTACCGTATTCCCAAAAGCCACAGCAAATCCAACAGAGCTGCGTTCAAGTCCTCCGCTCCATTTCATGCTTCAGGCCTGGTTTTTGGTTCCTAAAAGCTCCCAGACTTGTGTGCTTCCTGCAAAAATCCTGGAAGGTAATCCGCTCGGCGTGATACCAGTGCGACCGACTCCAGACTGACGGGCTCACTTCCTGCAGCGAGCGCTCAAGTCTCCCTTTCTGCTCACGTGGAGGCGCACAGTTAATGATTAGCTGCTCCGTTGCAGCCTGTCCTGAACACCAGCTGCGTATGTGCACGCCCCCCCC
>BSAI01000108.1:4233900-4289229 GCA_036245035.1 Adrianichthys oophorus
CTGGAGGCTGGGAGCAGGCCTCAGTTAACAAGAAGCACTCTGTGGCGCGGGCCGACTTTCCAGCCAACCAAATCTAAGTGGGCTTTTTGTCGCTTTCTTAAAATAGGCAGGCAGTAACTGGGAGGAGGAGCGCGCACGCACACACACAAACACGTACACGTGCACGCACCACAAAGCAAAGTCCTCTGCTCATAATCCAGACCATTATAAGCTCATATCTGTGAGGAAAACTCCTAGATTTGCTTCCATCCATCATCCCAGAGGCACAGCTCCCACCAGTACTCTGCAGATTCTAATACCTGACAGCAAAGGAGCTCCATAAAATAGTCCAAACCGCCAATAAAACCGCTCCGACACCATAACACACCAGCTCTGTCTGTCCTTCAGGTTGGACAAATCTGAAGCAGAAGATCTGCAGGTCTGATCCTGTCACGCTGAATCTGAAAACCTCTATGTTGGAAAAGTGGATGAGAATCTACATGTGCTGCTCTGCTTCAGCTGCAGCGGTAGAGCGTCCCACCTCTTCACCGCTTTGTTGCTATTTCTGACTCAACCGTCCGTCTATGCCGTGCAGCGATTGTGCATCCCATAATAAATCATGCAAAGCAACAACAGCTAAAGGCAGACACAAAAAGGCACCTACCTGGAGCGGCTTGACTCTCGCTCCACTCGCTAGTCACCAGAACCTCAATAATCTTGATGTAAGCATCCAGGCTGGGTTCACAGCTGCAGAACGAGGAAATACAGTTTAACCGTCCGTCTGAATCGCCCACCCACGTCTGTGTTAGTCACGCCAGCTCACCTGACTGACTGCTGTCTGAACAAAACAGGGCTGAAGATCTCGCCCAGCGTTCTGGCGCTCAGCAAGTTCTTGGAGGCGCTCTGGCACACTCTAGCAAAGTGCCTGAGCAGCCAGTGCAGGGTCAGCCAGTACTGGTGGGGCAGGCTGGGGCTGCTGGCCACACGGCGTAGCAGCTGGGCGCATTCCTCAGGGTTTGCCACCTCTGGTGAAGGAAAAGCACGAACGGCCGAAGGGTCAGAGGAAGAAACAGACTGAACCTCTTTTTTCAGCTGAAAGGCATAAAGCTGTGTGGAAAAACGCGTCATGTGCAGCAAAGTCTGTCAAACCGCACAGATACACCGTGTCTGATTGAGAATACGGCACACTGGCAGGTGATTGGCTGCTCAGAGATGCTGAAGATAAAACCCCCAAGCTTGTTTTAGTTCCTATTAACCACAGATATCCTGTTTCTGGCCGTGTGACACAAAAACCGTCGAGCTGCAGCAAAGGCTGTGGTGAGAACTCTCTGTGCCTGCAAGATGCAGCAACGGAACGGATAGGTGGAAAAAAAAAAAGCAAAAGACAAAATGTGCTTCAGTCTGCTGCTTTTTTTAAATTTTAGACTGCACACTGGAAGAAAAAAAAAGCTTCAACGCGAGAGTCGGCTTTGAGAGGCAAAGCTGCACTCCTGTGGTTTTGTCTTCAAAGTGGGGTGTGTGCAGCAGGCGGCCGCGTTACGTCAGCGCTTCGCTTTAGAGACAGCAGAGCAGAACTGGGGTCAGCGTGCATCACAGCTCCCACCTTTCGCTGTGTGGACCATCTGGACTTGTAGTGCCGGGTGGATGACGGGCTGGGGAAGGTCCTGCAGGTACCGGCGCAGGCCGTCACACAAGACTGGAAGATCCAGCTGATCCAGGTCTGCAGACGGAGGATCTGCAGCACAGGTTCTACGGTTAGTAGCAGGTTCGGGTGCTTCAAGCGTCACACACGGCGTCTTTATCACGCTGGAACCACACGGACTCTCTTCAAGGGTTCTGCCCCGAAGCTGTCAGAGGCAAATGGGGAGGGAAATGAAACTTACCCAACTCAAAGTACTGCCTGACGTCCAGACCGGCTCCTGCTGTGAAGGTTCGATACAGGGTGGGATTCTCCAGACCTGCAGAAAATTCACCAGTGGTTAGGGAATGAAAGGAGGAGAGGAGAAGGCAAACAAAGGGAATTCAGGTGAGCATACCTTTCTTCTCAATGGCTTCCAGCAGCCTGGTCAGCATGGGTGGAGCGGTGTCCGGGAGGGAAAACTGCTCCGTCAGGTCCGGCAAACAGGAGCCTGGAGGGAATCAGGTAAAAAGTTTCCGATCATCTTCTGATCTATTTTAAAAATGTTCAGTGGTCTTTTCATCATGACGATGCTGTTTTTAGCCAATAAAAAAAAGTGTTTTTTTTTTAGGACAAAGTTGTTGCAGAGCGGCAGGAGTTCACCTCTGTGCTGTGGGTGAGACTCTTGGCCAAGAGCAACCCCGTCCCCACTTCTCATCACCCATCCTTTTACACTCTTTTCCGCTAGCTTACAGCCCCTCTCACCCCCAAAAAACATTACCAGTGGAAAAATAAAATGGTGAGCAATATTGGAGTTATCACGCTGCACACTTCTGAGCCAGATGCTGGCTGAGCCGGAAATTGACAAAGATGTACTTGAACGGATCGGCGCAGGGAGCTCGTGGCCCACCCAACGTATTTTCTACGTCACAAAAACAAACTTTTTCAAAAAGCATATTTTGTCTGATCTTGATTCGCAACGATCTACTCTACAAGTACTCTGAAATGCAAATTTAAGCTTAATTTCCTTCATATCTGTCTGCCATCATCAGAAAAATGCAAATGTTAACACCAAAAACATAGTTTTCATTGGAGCTTGTCTTTTTTAACTTTTGCGCCAATAAAGCTTCTGATATTTGCAGAAAACTGATGCTTGGGCTTTACTCTTTGCAAAAAAAAAACTGTTTAAGGAAACACTTGACTAAAACATAAAAGCACAGAAGAATGTTGTATTCAGGCTCAAACCCAAGTTTAGACTTTCGACTTTGAGGGAAAACTCAAAGTGAAATGATGGGGTTGTTTCAGGTACTTTCCTTCTGTTGTGTGAAGAAGTCGCGAACAGAACTCTAATGTGATCTGATGCAGCAGAGACGATGCGATGTTTGACAAACAGCCTTCAAAAGAAGCAGGTACACGACCAAGAAAACCACTTTTAAAGCAGAGTATTTACAAAAGCCTGATTCAAGTGGGAGGCGCTGGGTACTAAAGTTAGGGTTTGGAAGGCCAAGAAATTCAGCAAATATCCTGTGACACGAGGGAAGTCAGGCTCCAAGATTTTTTACTCCTTTCCCGCCTCAGAACTCTGCACCCAGGTGTGGACATGAAAGGAGCGGCGAGTTGGCGAGGATTTTATTTGAAAAGGTGGATTTTGAAGTTGTTTTTTTTTCCCTGAAAGGCCCCACTGTTTAACACAGACACAAAATGCAGAGGAAACCATGAAAGGAAAGCTCTCTCTGAACTTTCGGTAGGTGTCCACGCAAGAATGACTTCTGAACCACAGTAAAACAGAAAACTGAGACTCCATCAGGCTAAAGACGAAGCTCTTTATCCTCCAGTCGCCTCAGAACCGGGCTTACCAAAGCCCAGAACACGCAGACCTGGGCTAGGACAACTGCGTATCTGGAGGACGTTATTGGAATTGCCAGTCTGGAGGGGGGTGGGGGAATTCTCAGAACCAACACACTTTGAGATGGAAAAAGGCTTCCTTAAATAGAGATGGGGACACAGAGTGGTACCATCACACACCTTGAAAGTGTAAGCATTCCTTGAGACAAGACATCCGATATGACTCGTTCCGCAGCCGGCCACTCTTCTGAGAAACTCCTTTCACAGCCAGGAGTGACGTGAAATTCGACACGCGATTACACAACGATGTGAGACACGCGCTCCCTTCTTTATCATGGAATCACACCTTCAAAACATGTTTGAAACTTTCCTCGAATGGAGACAAACCCTTCATTTTCAGCCTTTCCACTTGACGGCGGCGAGTGCTTTGAGATAGAGTTGCTTCCCGGTACTGTCAACGATGAGACATCTCTAATGTTGCTGGAATTGTATCGGGTGTCAGAGGAGACATAGCAGAAATGTTTGGAGACGATTTCGTGGATGCTTTGGTGTGATATTGAATGACCACCAAGGCCCTACTGGCCACAACGTGCAACTACAGCAACACTAAAAGATGAATCTACGATAAGGAGCGATGCAGGCAATTTCCCAGCATTCTGTTGTAAAAGTTTCAACAGAAAGTCTAGAGGAACCACAAAGACGGGCCTCTTACAAAGGAAAAAAGGGTGTAAAGTCGTTTTCTAATGTTTTATTCAAGCCTTGATTTGTTGGTTTGCAAATCAAGACTTTTCAATGCGCGCTGGTTTCTGTGGCAACCTGTGAAAGGAGAGTAAGGCAGCGGGGGCCCCTCAAGACAGGCCTCAACATGTCTGCATGTTTGGCAGACCTCACGAGATCCTCAAGTACCTCAGTCAGTCAGAAAAACCGCAGGTGGAGGAGGAAGTGGATGCAGCTGCTGCTGGGACTGCCGCGATGTGGGACACGGTCTCGTCAGCTCACATGGTCCGTCTGAACCCGACGAACTGCAGACTGCGGGCAGGACCGAGCCGGGGGCCCCACCGACACACTAAAGATAGCACCCACTTTGGGTAAATTTGGAAAGGCTGCTCAAGTAACCGGCATTTTCAGGTTATGCCCTTTCTTCTTGTCTGGAGGAAGGAACCACCACAACATAAACACACAGCAACAACACATGGCAAAGACGCGCATCAAAGCTGCAGAGGTGTCTGCATGTGCCGAGTTTGAAGGAGGACGACAGTTTTTGGTGTGTTTGCACAGATTAAAGAACATGCCTGAACTTTTCTGTTCTGTCAGGCATTGAGTGATGAGCTGAGGCAGGAGAAAGGGCAGGGAACGGCGCCTCCTGCTGGCTGGAAAACATAATGGAGGGAAGAAGCAGCAACCAATGAGAAGACTGTTGCTACAGCCCAACAATTAACCCTAAATGTGGCAGACAGCCAGGTTATCACAACACAAAAGCACAGTTTCCTGATGATCAATACCTTCACCAAAAGCAAAACTTTTATACAATCTCTTCACTTTCAGCTCTGCCCTCTTTTCATAAGCATGAGTTTCCTTTTAATTACTTCCTAACAAACCTTAGATTGTAAAAAGAAGTAGTATTTTCTTCTCATGTGTTATAAAGACACCACCATACAGCTCGTTCTGCAGAGGAAAGCAGCTTTATAATGCTAGAACTGCACAAATAGAACCACTGTCTTTGATATGTTGCATTACGTAACGCCACACCTCCTGCATAAGGTCTGCCTCGTCACCGCCGTCACTCAAACACGTCAACGCTTCTGTCGATAAATCACATTTTTCAAATTCCTCATGGGCTTCCCTGACACCCGTCTATGTAATCTCACCTTCATCTCAACGCGTTTAATTTTTCTTCTCTTTCTTAATCCTGCTTGCAGATGCGCCTCCACTCCAGTAAAGAAGATTTGCCAGTTCAGACTTCAGTGTCTGAACATGATCATGCTGTGTTTGGGCTCCACATTCAGTGTTTGTGTGGAAACAACACATGAGTTTATGTCAGCAAACCTCAAAGGTTTTTTTTTTCTCCCTGCTTAACTATTTGCTCAGTTATCTCACTTAATTCCTCAGTTTCAGTAAATAGAACGTAAATTTTAGGCAACGAAAGTCCATTTTAAACTTCACCTGCTATTTAACTCAGGGATATAATGACAGGAGTTTTCCCAGCAGCTCTGCAGAGACTCCTGCTAATGCTGCAATAACAATCCCCTTGTGTTGAGGCGTGATCCCCCGGAAACAAACACGGGGATAATGAAAGGATGACACGCACATTTCACAAACGCTCCGCCTCATGGATGTAGAATGGAAACATTGAATCCACCTTGAGCCAGTTTCCTGCTGCGGTCCACTTCCACAACAACCCCAACAACAGAACTCTGTAAAGGTCCAGAGCTGTAAAACATCTAAAATGTGTTTGTGAATGCAGAAAGTTCCCCAGCAACAGGAGCGATAGGACCGCGCGGGGGGGGGGTTTGACCGCGGGGGGGCTATTTAGTGCCACCGTTTATTGTCCGTTCGCATTGTGCGGCGTGTTACTGCAATCAGCACTTAGCACAATACTGATTCATCACAAAGCTACAAATCAGTTCAGCGTGCAGTCTGCGCACACACCCCCACACACCAAAGAAGGGCCAACGCATTCCTGCCCAGAGGAGCGTCGCATCGGTGTTTCCTCCATATTGATCTGACGGCCCGATCTGAAGCCACGGCTAAAGTCACTCCATGCATAATTTAGCAGAAAAGTGAAGTCTTAGCAGAAACAGAAGGGAATGACAGAATGGACGGAGTGAGCGTTCAATAGAGCAGATGTCAGCCTGAGTGCTAAAGAGGCCCAGAGAAGGCGAGCTGCATTATCTGAGGCTCCAGCTATGTGGAGTCCTCTCCCTGCACTCTTCTCCTCCTCCTTCCAGAAGCAATTTTTAGTATCCATATTTCATATTCAGAGCTGCTGCACCCACACATCCAGAGCAACCTGGAAAGTATTAACTCCCAGTAAAATAGTCTTCTTTTAACGATCAAAAGTCAACTTCCTGTTTGTGATAAAACTCAACTGCAACTTAAAGAATCAAATGTTTCCTAAAACAAGACTGAGCATGCATTTGCAGGAGACTTCAGACTGCTGCGAGCGGAAGACGATTAGACAAAAAAAAACCAGCATCTTTAAAGTCTCGCTTCAGTCATTTTTGATCTATTCCCAGAAATAAAACCGTTCCCAGTGGTCCTTTTAGTGTAGTTATGTTGTTTTTGGTCAAAATAAAATAAAAAAAATAGAACATGAACTCTATGTAGCAGTATTAGTTAAAGTGCTAAATTTGCCTCTGAGTAGTGGAGACCATTGGCGCAGAGTAAGCCTGCCCCCTTCCCATCATCCATCTGTTTACGTGCTCTCCTGCTAGCTTTCAGCCCCTCACAACCCCACCTAACATTAGAGGTGCAGCAAAAATGTTAAGCAATACCAGAGCTATCCGGCTGTACAGTTTTGATCCAGCTTCCAGCTGAGACAACAAAAACAAAGACGTATATGGATCTAGTTGTCTTCAAGCGAATGCGTCGGAATGGAGTGGAGCAGGGAGCTTGTAGCTCACAGAGCAACTTGTACATCCCACTAATGAGCTTTTTCCAACTGCTTTTTTTGTCTGCTCTTGATTAATAATAATAATAATTTGAATACAGAAGTACTCAATTGTCATTTTCTTTATACATGTCCTCCTTGAGGAAAATGCTACAAGAAGATGGTTAAAAAAAAACACAATTTTCCTCCCAGTTGGTCTTTAACATTTGTTTCAGTGGTCCTGCTCAGAATCTGAAAGAACTATGCTCTGCTTGCAGTTTGAAAATCTTATTTTCTTTGAAGTGTGTTTATAAGGGAGATGTTGGAGATCAAAAATCCCTAACTGTAATGTTCTTTCCTCTTGGCGAGCCCGAACACATTTCTGTTCCGAGCCAAGAGGCCCGGCGCAGGAGCAGCGTCGAAGAAAAAAAAAAGAGAAAGGCAAAGAAAAAGAGCTGGAATGAATCGGAATAGTATCCCAGCCCTGCCCTTTTTCTGCTTCCCTCTCCACATCTGCTACACTCATGTAATACCCCCACCACCCTGTGCCTCAATTCGCCACCTTCTTTGCCCTCCCTTTGCTGACTGTAGGAACTATCAAAACATTGGGGAAAAAAAAAAAAAGAAGGAGGAAGAAAAAAAAAGCTGCGGTGAAGAAGGAAAGGAGCTGGATCCCTCGGTGGTGGGTAATAAATCACAAACACTCTGGAAGCAACGAGACCCTCTTCAAAGCCCCCCCTGAGTGTGCATAGCCCTGGTGTCGTGTGTGCCGCCCCCCCCCCCGCCCCGACATCGGCCCCTCTGCCAAGCCCTGAATGTGCTGCACACTATCCTTTACAGCAGCCCTGCCTTGGCCATAACCCCGGGGCCCCTGGCTCCCCACCCATTTCTCAGGCCAGGGACACAGAGACTTTTCTTCTCCCTGTGCTACATTCACACTCGCTCCGGGCTCAACGCCGCCACCGCTCATCTACAGCTGCCCCCACTACCAGCCCCTGCACTGGAAACCACAGCAAAGAATTTCACAATCGAACCACGGCGGGCAGAAACTAGAAACCTGGCAGCTCCAGCTGCTTCTTCACACGCACAGAGCTGGAAGCGCACATCCAGGCGGCCGGAGCGTCATCTAAAGGGTGGGAGTTTGATTGCTCCTCATAGTTGTGGCCTGACCCACAACTTTGACATAGACTTCAAAGGGTCCTCATTTCCCCGAAACCAGGAGTCACTTGTTCGAGCCGTAACCCCAGTTAAGAAAAAACCCTTTTAATCGCACCAACGGCCATCAGGACATAAAACCGATTTATATTTCAGCAAAGCTGCAGGAATCGAACATGTGTGTTTAGTTTGGCTCCACACAAAGATAAGGGGAACAAAGTGCTTTGAATCAGCGCCAACGGCCCAAAATAGCACCATGTTCCATGCCCCCATTATGTGTAATGTGTGTGGAATGGTACAAGATTTTTATGCAACGGTAACTGCTGCAGGAAATGCCGTAGTATCACGGCACTCATCTCTTTAAGAGACTTTCTTGTTGGCCGAGGAGCAGCAGAAGCTGGAAAATGGTGAGAAAACCTGCAGAATTGATTCAATCCAACCCAAACCATTCTTGACAGCAGCAAACGTTGGCTGGTTTTCTTGTTAGCAGGACTGAAACTGTTGGGTTTCAACCAGGAAGAGGTTTCTCTGCTGCTGATAAAAACAGCTTAGGCAGGTTTATTTAAAAATACCTCAGGAAACCAGAAAGTTAAAAATATTTACCACTCGACACCAGCTCCTACCCTGAATTTCTGACCTTATGGAAAAAATAAATACATGAAAACATTATTAAATTAGTTTTACTGCTTCGCTACGCTTCAAACAGAAAACCGTCTGGATCAAAGGCTCCCTCTCAATGCTAATTTGAGAACAACAGTCCCTTTGGATGCTGTTTGAGCAGAAAAACAGATGACATCCACTGGTACCATACGGCCTGCTCTGAGCCCAGGGCACACACCAGCACCATTGTCCTCTGGGACCGAGCTTAGTTTACATCATTCACTGCAGCTGGACGGCATTAAAACTGCGTCAAATGTATTGACCCAAATACTACGGCTGAAAACAAAGTGTCAGACATTAAAACCACTGTTGAAAGTTAAAAAGTTTAACCTGAAGTTGTGGGTGGAAGTGTTTAAAACAGTGGTGGTGGTTGGGGGGGGTGTCAAATGGGCCTAAAACTTGAACAAACCAAAACAGAGAAATGTACCTGCTTGAGAACATTTTAAGCCAGGGGTGTCAAACTCCACGCATCGAGGGCCAGTGTCCTTCATGTTTTCCAACCAACCTGCCGTTGAAGCTCCTTTTTGGTTAAACACACCTGATCCAGGTAATCAGCAGCAAATGAGGCAGGATTTCTGGAAAACCAGCAGGAGCCTGGCCCTTGAGAACTTGAGTTTGGCACCCCTGATTTAATCTCACCTTGTTCTGAGTCGGACTCTGCGTCGGTTTTGACGGGGCTGGGAGCCACGGGTAGAGGTCGGACGGGCCTCGGTTTTGGAGTCGGGGGAGAGATCCACTTCTTCCCGATGTACTCGACATAAGTCCCAGGGAAGTCCCCCTTTTCCTGAGTGGTTTCATTGAAGCCCGGCAGCCAGCCAATCTTGTTTGGCTGCTGCTCCAGACCATCCGTGTACCCGAGGGCCACCAGAGCTCCTTTGCTTACCAACAATATGTCTCCCTCGTGGAGGTCAATGTCCTCCTCCCTCTCCTTTTTGTAGTCATAAAGCGCTCTGTACTGATATGCTTCGGCGCTCATACTGATCACTTTGAGGCGTTTTTTTTGGGCTTGAATCAACGACGGTACTTTTGGCTCCAGGTGCTCATCTGTCAATAACGACTAACCTATAAAGGCCGTTTTATGGAGACGACTAAAGTTCTCCCACAGTTCCCGTCTCTTGGCAATAAACCGCAGCTCTTTTGTCGTATCGCCCCAGTGTATGTACCCATCAGTAAATGGCATGCAGCTGTGATCTTCTGAGTGGGTATCCAGACCTGTAAAATGAGAGGAGAGGGGCCATCTTCAACAAGGGGAACTGCTTGAAGGAGCATGCAAAAATAAAAGCTATTTCAAAATAAAAGTGTTTGCAACTTCCACATGTTAAAAAAATAGATTAAATATAATTAAACAAGCAAAAAGGGCAAACAAATCAAAAATAAATCTAAAAGTGTAAAAAATTAAAGCTTTTTAACAACAAAATGACTACTATAAAAATAAAGCTTTGTTTGATAACCATAACTATCTATTCCACCAATAAATTAAGGGAGATATTTCTCATACTGCAACAGTGACTGTAACAAAAGTAAATAAAACGCGAATATTTTTTATAAATATAGTTAAACATGGAAAAAAATATATATATTTTATTCAAAAGAGAAAAATATGGCACAAATAAATCTAATGGTGTAAAACAAAATTGAGCTCTTGACCACAAAATAACTACTAGCATAAAACTAAGTTTGTTTGCCAACCCTAACTATTTATTCCACCAATAAATTAACTCCAGGGTATGTCTCATCGTCTGCCACCAAAGTGATTGTAAAAAAAAAAAAAATAATAATAATAATAATTCACTATCCTGCACTTCATCATTAAGACCTACTTACTTTACAGGGCAATTTACAGTTACTGGCACAGAGAGCTGCACGGCCAGTAAGCGGCTGCTAGCATGAGCCCCTTCCTCCCTTCACTGGGCTAAATTCACTTCTGTGCGGCTGAAATCCCGCAAAGTTGTTGGTATTTTGCGTTAAGAAAAGATCAAAACTTGTAAAATCTGCCTAAGTGGTCAGTTATTAGTATTATTACGATTGCTAGCTAACATGTTAAGGAAGCCATTAGCCGCGTTAGCAAATTAAAAGAAAATAATTCAAAATAAAAGTAAAAAAAAAAGAATAATAAAGTGTTAGTCTTACTTATTTTTATTATATGCTTTGAGCGGACACATTATTACATGATTTTGATACGCTTTTAAAAAACATGGCGTGAAAAGAAAAAAAAATGTGTTTTGTTTTTTTTTATGTGCTAGCAAAGTTGGTCGAGCTGAGGCAGCAGGAACTCACCGAGAATCACCGACAGCTTCCAGCGACATTTCCCTCAAATCGCCTCCACTTCGTCAAACTTCCTCGAAACTATCGATAGAAAAAAAAAACTCCAAACGGATCCGGCCCCTGCTCGGTTGCAGGGAAAAAAAATTCCTCCGCTCGAGTTTAGATCCGATTTAATGACAAGTACAAAGTGTTACGAAATACGGCCAGACGGCATAACGGCACAGTCTCCCCGTCCCGAACAAATGTTCCCTTCAACGTCGCCCCTTTGGCCGAAGGGGCGAGACAAAGGCTCGGTCTCCGATTGGTCTAGGATTCTGTCAATCATTTGCGTCAAATATTTGAACCAATGGCGTTCATGCAACGCGGCCTACACCCCCTTCCATGTACCTCTGCATGCAGCACGAAACACCTTTGGAAATTACATAACTTTCTATGTCAATCCCAAATGATTCTTCTCGATTTTACTATCAGCATCTTCAAATAAAGCTTAGATTAATTTTATTGCATTAAAAAAAATCAGAAAGATATATTTTCCCCCTCTAAGTGAAAGTAAAGCAAACTCCCATTTTGCCTGCATTCCTGCTTTTTTTCATATTCCACTAAGATGTGCCAACAAAACAAAAAAAAAAAAAATGGATGTTTGAAATACGCTCAGCTTTGCACGTAAGCGCATTTCAGACAATGGTTTGCTCCATCTTCTCTATGAATCATTACCGGACTGTCAGAGGCCTGAGATGTTACAGAGTTACTCTGTGAGGCGCATGGCTGCGAATGTGGGTGGCCTAATTATGGCTGGGAAACAGTGCTGGCTTGCAGAAATCCCCTATACTGTCCTGGCTATGCTAAAAGAAACTGTAAGCAGCTTTGTGAAGGGCTGGCCCCTGCAAGAGCTCCTCCACAAGACACAGACAAGCATCATCTGCACCAAAAGAGGAAGAAGAGTTGGGGCACAACAGCAACGACGGAACGCAAAATATAGGAACTTTAACACAATGTTGCGGTTTAGAGTCACAGTTGAACAAATAGTCTTTTGATAGCATCCCTTGGTTTTGCCCTGACTTCTTCTTTGAGATGCAGAGATGTGTTTCAAACGGTTACAACACCAGAGATAAAACTTTTATTCTCTTCACAAGCCAGACCACATGGTTTCCTGCTGAAAGCTACTGAGCGTCTAAATTGGCTGCAGCTGATGGAAGTGAAAATTTAAACAACCCAGCCTTGCAGTATAATCCCCCCCCACACTCTGCCAGCACTGTTTTACACCCACCCCACCCCTCCGTCTGATTAAATAGTCAGTCTCTGCTGACCCATCTGCTGTCCTGCACATACCCAGAGTGCTCCCCACACACTGTCTGCTCAGACAAAACATTTATTGGATTGGACTTTGCAAATTAAAATGGGAAAATGTTATTCAGAGAGCTCAGGGTGCAGCATGAAAATAAAACATGAACGCTGGCTGACTTACTCCTACAAATGTTCCAGGGTCGGTCGAAAACCATTTGTTCTGTGGGGTTTGAGTGAGGCTGCGTATTCAATCAAAACACAGGCAACTAAAAGAAAAAAAAGGTTAAACTTAGTAACTGTGTTTTGGTTGAGGAGTTTAAATGATTTATTGCATAACTTGAGGTGTAGTGAGATCAATGTTTCTCTTTCTATGCCGATACTTTCCTTGTGATCTCCACTTTTGTCAGCGTCATCAAACACTTGTTCAAAGAAAGTTTTAACTTTGGATAAGATAATCCTTTCATTTTTCAAACAAAGCAAACCAGACTTATTTCAACTGATGAGTGAATGATATATTATAATAAATAGATACATTTAGTAAATTTGACTCCAATTAATTGCTCTATAATACAAATATTTTCCTTTTATTATATATTTAATCATTTTGAAACAAAACAAGGCAAGATCATAAAAAGGACATTATCACATCTGACGGTTATATTTCATCAAAAAGAATAGCATCAACACTGTAGTCCAAAAACGGCTTCCGTATAAAAAAAAAGATCAGTTGTGGAGTGTACAACACATGTTAGATTGCCTAAGGAGATGTGGTCTGCCTTTATAATAAACCATTCAGATATTTCTCTAAGATGTAAGTTATATTATAAATGTGTGTATTATGGAGACCAAGGGTTAATGTGGCTGGCTCTGGCTTGATATTAATTTTCAGCATTTGCTGCAATTCATAGGCTATCAATATCCAATAGGTATTTCAGAGCAGGATCAGTAACAGTGAGTTAGTGTACCGCTAATTATTTTACATTTAGGGCATAATCACATCGCAGCAGACCTAAATTTAGAAAGACGGTATGGTGATAAATGTTTCCTATTTAATATCTGGTTTGATTACAGGCTAAAATCTTTTAGTTTTGTGCCAGATATTTGTTCCACATGTTTGCTGTGATTTCCACTCCTAGTTCACCCTCCCAAATCCATCCCAGGTCCTTAGGACCAAGAGCCATGGGCGGACTTAGCATTAGGCAAAGGTTGCCAGATTTTTACAGCACTTTTCATGCCTGGTAACACAAAGTGCTGCGCACCGGAATACATATGGTAAAAAACAAATTATAATAATAAGATTAAAAAAAAGAGCAGACCCCCTCCCACCCCCCACCCACCCACACACACACCTCCCACCTCTTTAACTGATGGAAGAAAACAATGAGCATCATGTTAAAGAACTGAAAATTAACTTGTTGTCCTTGATAATGACTATGTTTGAAACAAAAAATAAGTTGATTTTTTTGTGAGTTTATGAAACTTTAAAATCAGCCTGATGACCTGAACAAATTAAATTTTACAAATGTTGAAATATATCAACGTAAATATAATAAGAGGAATGACATTGTCTCCTGTTGTGAAAAAGTCACGCACGAGTGGAACGAACCCTGAAGCTCGCTCACACGCAGAGGCAAGTCAAAGTCACAAAATAACTTCAATGAACAAAATGTACCAAACATATGTTGCTGCAGGACAGGATATCAAACCTGCCCTGAAGGGTACTAAACCTAAAAAGGCAACACACGCAGAGATTTATGCAAGACAGATAACATAGCTGGGAAGACAAGAATCTTGCTTGGAACAAAAAGAAATCTGATAGAATAGATACTGTGGGTAATGATGGGTAACAGCACAGTCGTGCAGCAATCAGTAACTGAAACCTGGTGTGAACGAAGTGCAGGAATCAAAGCTCGACAAAGGTTTCAAAAGAAATGTGACAAAGGATTTCTGTGGCACAAAGAATAAAACGAAGTACGACTAAACAAAAGCTAAAAACATCAATTTCTATTCATGGAAAAAGCTGTTTAGCTTCTACTATTTTGGTGTTATAGCCACAATTTACTATAAAGGCTCACTTTAAAGGCCCACTCTGAGGAAAATGGTCTTTTTAACATAATCTTGTGGCATTTTCTGATGATTGAGGACATAAATAAAGAAAATTATGTTCAAAATTGTGTTTCTGAGTATTTCTTTATTCAAATCCTTGTTAATTAGGAGAAGATGAAAAGCGCCATTTGAAAAAGAGCTGATTTGTGATGTAGAAAACACACTGGGCAGGCCACAAGCTCCCTGTTCTGCTGCATTCTGATGCTTCCATATGCAGACAAATAGATCCACGAACATCTTTGCTTTCCTCATCTGAGCTGGAATCTAAATCAAAATTGTACGGCTGGATAGCTCCAATATAGCTCGCCATTTTTGTTGCACCGCTGATGTTAGGCTGGGGGTGTGAGGAGCTGTAAGCTAGTGGGAGAGAGTGCAAACAGATGGATGATGGGAAGTGGGGCTGGGTTTACTCTGCGTGAACAGAAGGAACAACTCAGAGGTGAATTTCTATGAACTACTGCTGTTCTGCAGAAACTATGATCTAGAAAATGAGTTTTTCTCTCACAAATAAAAACCCACGGGGAACACTTTGAAAACAGATCAAAATATGATAGGAGTGGGACCATAAAAGTTTTACTGCAACCAAATTAGAATTTTCGGCAAAAATTGTTATACATAAAAACGAATAAATGTTCTAAGCACAAGTTTTACTTTTCATTTTTGTGTGTTTTTAGTTCTTCCATTTTTCCATAAACAACAATTATGTGACAGTTTGTTTTAAAATCAAACAGATTATTATCCACAAAAAACATTAAATTATATGTTTTAAAGTCTTTTAAACATGAATCTGCGCAAACTTGAAACCTAAAATCTACCAAAAAAAATATTTTTCTCTAAACTGCTTGACCTGATTTTTGTTTTTTTGTGGTTTCTTAAAAATGAAAAACTCCACCTGTTAGTACTGTTGGTACTAAGACTTGAATCAGTTCTCTCAGGTAAATGCAATCCACGCATCTCACCAAAAGAAACAGCAAACCTGGGTCTTAAAAAGTAGGTGGAGCCTGTTGGTGGAAACAGATTTTGCTGTTTAAATTATCGGTGTGACCTTTAAACAAACTCACTCCTGATTGGTGGGAGTGGTTGCCTTAGAAACAATGACTCAGACTAATCACTGCTTACTGACCACATCTGGCTCCAGCATGGCGAGATCCATATTGCAAAGAATAGTGACTGAATTGACGTCATTCTGGTTGGAAGTCAACCGTTTTCTACAGGTGACGTCACACTCAGTCCAGTGCTCAGATACAGTCAGTGGATGGAACTGGACACCTGTGCTGCCATGGCAACAGTCTTCAGTTAAAAGATCGCATTAGGAAGGAAGGCTCAACAACTGTCAGGCTGATGTCACATTCTGCAAAGATAGTGACAAACAACCACCTGACAAAAATGTGAGCTTTAAATAAAACCAAGTGAGTCAGCTGACCACATCTGGGGTTTGTGTCATGCGACCATTTTCTGTGGCCTGCTTTATGCCGGAAAGCCATATTTTTTAAAAAGCAGTCTGATAATATTTACAAATTGTTGTCATGTTGTTACTTTTTTTTTAATTTCAGTTGCTTTTTTTCACAATAAAAATTCCATGCGATGACCTTTGTTTCAGAATGACGTCTCAAACACAAGGGTTTCTCTCCAGATTGGAAAGCTTTGTCGTTCTTCCAAGCAGGATGCATTCCACCTTTCAGGAAAATATGTCAAAGTCATGCAAAGAATGGTAAAGACGATCAAAAACGTCGTGTGAGATTTACTTTCTTCTGCCACAAGAAAAACATGTTTTTCCCTTGTCACCCAGAGTAATCTGCCTCTGATGACTCAAATGCTGCGTTAGGGCTCAGATGATGATGACGCTAAGCTCAAAGTACATAGCAGCGGCTTCTTTCATGCCCCAGCGGCGGACGTGCCTGTTGAAGAATTCCTTCTACCACTGCAGGGCCCCTTAAACCAATAATCTTAGTTAATTTAAGAGATTTTATAAATTAGCTTACTCAAATGTGTTGAGTTCTCAGGTTTCCAACCCCCGCCCCCCATTTGCCGCAGCACCGCTCACAGGTTATTCTACCTTTGTGAACAAGCTGAGAACTTTCACATGGGTAATCCCATAATGCTCGCTCACATAAGACAAACTTGTGAAATGCATCACCCACAAAGGCTTATTCAAACAAGTCCAGCTCCTGTCAAAAATACGGAAAAAGGAGAAGACGCTTCCTCTGAGCTGGGCCTCGCTTTAGAATGAAAGTCACCTCGGTTTAAGGAAGTACAGATGCAAGACTCATCCTCTCTGCAGAACTGCAGTCCAATCAGGCTCATTCATCTAATCTCCACACAACTGGATTAACTGATAAGTAACAGTGCTTGCAAAAATTCTTGCATCATTTCATAATTCATGCCACTGATCTCATGTTCTTTGATTCTGAGAGAGCCTGAAAGTTTGGAGAGAGTTCCGCTCTTCAAAGTCACATCTGTGTGAAAGACGGGCCTTTATTCAGTCATTAACTCATTAGACAATGATTCTCTTTTCCTGGATTTGCCAGTAAATCCTCCTTTTCTTCAGTTTCCGTGACAGGTCAAGTGTTCATTGACAGGTGAGTTGAGACAGACGTGCACCAAAGCACCAAAATGAGCTGCAATTGGGATTTAAGGTAGATTTGTTGCTAATTTTAGATCCATTAGCGTCACCGTGGGTGGATTCTTTTATTGTTACACTTTATGTCTTCAATCTCTTAACAAAATAAAGTCTATAGTCCCACTCTGATCATCTTTATATCTATTTTAAAAGTTATCCCAGTGGTATTTTAATTATGATGACAGCGTTTTTATCAAAATCAAGAACGTGTCATTTCAGGACAGTTTCTGCAGAACGGCAAGAAGAGTTCAATAGAAATTTGAGCAGTTTTCGGCAGGAATGTTGGTGGGGTGCAAGTCTGCCCCCATTTTCCACCATCCATCTGTGTACATGCCCTCTCGATATCTTACGGCCCCTCACAACCCAAACCTAACATTAGCGGAGCTGAAAATGGCGAGCAATCTTGGAGGTTTCCAGCCGTACAGTTTTGAGCCAGATTCCAGCTCAGACGAGGAAAACGAGGACGTCCATGGATCTAGTCTACAAGTGGATGCATCAGAATGAAGTGAAGCAGGGAGCTTGTGGCTTGCCGTAGTAGCTTCTACTTCACAAAAAACGGAATTTTCGGTTTAATGGTCTTTATATTCATCCTCCGTAATCAGAAAAATGCCACAAGAACATGTTAAAACACAATTTTCATCAGAGTGGGTCTTTAAAGTGTGCTATAAATATACTAAAAGTGAGGCAGTACATGCCTTTTTATGTACTATCTATTGTAACAAAATGTTCCAATTTAGCCTGAAGAAGTATGCAGTTAGTAAACTTCCTACACTACGCATACTTGGTCTATACTATCCTTGCTATACTTATATTCAAGTATACTTAGTAAAATAAACTTCAAGGGTACGACTTTTTGCCAAAGATTTCCTCTACAAAATATCTTAATGTAAATGTGGTTTGACTCCAAACATGAAAGATATTTTAGTGACTTCACAGAGGCCCAACCTTTCCCAAAAATGGCAAAGTCAGTAGAACAAACAAGCCCGGTAGTTGCTGGAACTTGCCTGGTTGGACTGTTTAAGACCTGAGAATTTGAAACCTGTGTGTCAAGAGTCCCTGTTCAAGCACAAATATCATAACATGTCGAGTCATAAATATGGAAAAAAATAAGGAGTTTCGCTCAGATTCATCGTAGTAGAATTGCCCTACATAATAAACCACAAAGAAACTGTTTCTTTATTCCAGTTTTTTGGCTGGGCTGTTTTCCATGGGAATGAATAGGGACCTATTGCATGAAGCTACCTATTGACAACCTAGCTTCTGTTGTTTTCAGCCCCCCCCCCTGAAACTGGAAGTGGAACATTTTTGACTGTGTACTTCCTCTATCTTGACAGTGCTGGCTGTTATTTGCTGGCTATTGTTTACTGTTTTTGGTTTAGACTTGCTTTTGAAATAGAAAACTCCAATTTGCATGCTCGTCAGAGACTCTGGTGAGGTCATGAAAAGATGTCCTTACCTCTTCTCTTCTGCTTTGGGTTGTTTTTTTTACCTGGATTGTCTGGAGAGTGTTGGCTGTGCTGCAGGTCAGACACTAATTCATAAAAGAATCATTTGGATCAGGCATAGACAACTCCAGGCTTTGAGGGCCGCAGTGTCTGCACGATTTCCTGGTTCAGGTGTATCCAGCCAATTAGCCAGAGCGTGGCATGTTGGAAAACATGCAGAAATGCAGCCCTCGAGGCCTGGAGTTGTCTATGCCTGGTCTGGATGGTGAAGGAATACCAAAAATCCTGGAACTAAAAAATAAAAAATAGGTGCTATGGGCATATAGGGAGCAGTGAGGAGGTGAAAGTGTTTTATTCACTGAAAACTTGCAGGTTTTGCAAAGGTTTCTCTCCATGGTCGGGACATGTTAGCTGTCACATGAAAGCAAACCAAATGAAACTAAGGAAGACACTGAGCTTTTCTCAGTCAATGCGAGGCAATATAAGCCAAAGATAATATGAAAGTCCCACTCCGATGGACTCCCAGTGGTCTTTTAATGGTCATGATCTTTTTTAGATAAAATTCAAAAATCTGTGTCGTTTTCTAGGATCTAGTTTCTCCAGCGGCAGGAATTAATTAGAAATTCACCTCTGAGTTATGGGTGGGACTATTAGCTTAGAGCAACCCCGCCCCCTCTTCCCATCCTGTTGCTGAGAGCTCTTTGTTTACTTGCTCTCCTGCTAGCTTACAGCTACTCACACCCAAGAGCTAACGTTACCAGAGCAACGAAAATGGCGAGCAGTGGAGCTATCCAGATGTACATTTTTGATCCAGGTTCCAGCTCAGACGAGGAAAACCAAGATGTTCATGGATTTGTCTGCAAGTGGATGCATAAGAATGGAGCAGATCTCCAGATGCTCCTGATTCACAATGATTTAAACAAAGAAATACTCAGAAACGTAACTTTACCCTTAATTTTCTTTATTTATGCCCATCATCAGAAAAATGGAACAAGAACACGTTGAAAACACCATTTACACTGAAGTGGGTCTTCAAAATGATCATTTTACAGAAATCACAATGATTTTTTGTCCTGCAAATAAAGATAAAACTTAAACTATTCAAGATAAATTCATTTTTTGGGAATAGTTAGAATGCGTAGAATTCAAATTTCTGTCCTGCTTGAGTTGAATTGATGGTCAACCTATTAAAAAGTTGTCTCACATTTCTGTCTCTTTCTGAATCACAGAGGCTACACGGAGATCGTTTGGGTTTGAAACAGGTTTGAGATTACCACGACAGCTCATGCAATTTATGTTCAAAATTCTTGCAGCAAAACAGGAAGACGAGGAAACTAAGATCCCTGGAAAAGTTGTACATGTGTTGGAATCTTCCTTGCAAACGCCGTTTGTGGTTTGTCATTAGCTCAGTGAGACAGAGCTCCAAGTTGATAGTCAGGAAGCCTCTGCTCAGCCTTGAACGATAACACAGACTCAGGGCTGTTTTGGCTGCCTACACTCCATCACATATAATATTTGGGCCAAATCTAACCCAATCAGGAAATAAGTCATGGCCCAGTTCGTCCCAACAGACGTCTGACCCCTGCAGCTTTTCCCAATCCCAGAACAGACCCACTGAGCTAAAAGTTGACCTAACTGAGCCTAAATGGGTCTTTGATCCGTCCATAAAATATTTGCACTCTGTGGCTTACAGTTTCAAAGTGCCTGCTCGCAAATTCATAAAATGCATCCATGGATGTATGAAGTATTCATTACTTTGGAGACGGTTTTTGCAGGAGTGTGTTCAGAGCTGCTGAGGAAACATTAATGTTGCCTCTGAAACTTTGACGAGAGAGCAGTTTCCAGCCGTGTGGAGCAAGCTTTTGTAATCAGTTCAGCTTTTTTTTTATACCTCAGAACAGGAAGTAGAAAAAAAGTCCTCAAAACCAAAGAAAAAAAAAAGATGAACATTACAAGGAAGACTTTTAAGCCTTTAAATGCAGCACCGTGTGCAGTTATGTTTGCATTGCTGCTGTTTTACTTTGCTGCAGTTGTTTTCGTGAGCTCATTCAGTTTGAATACAAAGTTAATACTTTTGTGACAAAAGAAGAGCGACAGGAGGGAGGGAGGTCAGTACAAAAAAGAGCTTGAGTAGAAGTTGTTTATGTGAACTAGCCCACGTTTGCACATTGTCTGTGCTGTGCACGGTTTACCAAAGGAACACCCAGGAAATTAAACATGCGATCACGTTACACACAAGATGTCCTGTGGCTGCAGAAAATATAAAGTCAGACTCAGCAGTGAAGGGAGTTCAAATGGTCTAAAGGTCAAAAGCTACAGCTTTGCTCAAGTTCTAACAAATGGAATCTTTACAGGGACAGTTTTGAACGGTTTCAAATGACAGAAACGATGAAAAATGTGTCGACGCACAGATTATTGTACTGAAGCTTTCTGCTGAGGTTTGTACTGAAAGAATTTTATAAAAAGTAGCAAAAAATATTTATTTTTGTTAATTGGGACTTTGAGAATTGTACTTTTTAACATGCAGCTCTAACGGATAAACTGAACCTAAAAATTATAGTTTGTCTAAAGCTTTTTAAAAATCCATTTTTCTTCCTAAACTATTTTAAAGTTGCAGTCCAAATTACTCCATTGTGCTATAAAAAAAGAATGTGTTTTTGTAAAATAAAATAACAATAACAAGGACATTTAAGGAAAAAATTTCAGAAACTTCTGCAAAACAAAAAGGAAACGATGTGAAAAAAGAAAATATCCTTCTTAAAATAAGTTAAAATACAGAATACAAGATGTATTCCCCGTGTTATAAGTAAAACAATAAAACAAGAGAATTAGTAGATTGTTTTGAAAAAAATTGTGATGAAATTATAAAATTCGCTATTACCATTCAGATTTAAACTTAATGCTCCGATAATTGAAAATAGTATGTCTTAAAATGTGCGTGTGTAATGGATATCTCTTAAGTAGGTTTATTTCTATACAAACATATGCTTCTCACCCCAAAAAATCCTATTTAAAGTGCTGCGACAATTTGTCAATATTTCTAGACTAAACAAAATAAGACAAAAATAACTAATTCTAAGATACAGTTGTCAAAATTAGATGTCAAATATGAGCCTAAGTTTCATTAGCGATGTTACTTGAATAAGGTCTTTTCATGATTAAATGACTCAAGATATAAAGATTTATTGTCTTAAAACAATTTGTTGCATCTCACTAAAAAGTTACTAGTAAGGTAGTTTTGACTTATATCAAGTCTAAAATTTATGCTAGATATTTAAACTAGAAACAGAACATAAATATTTTGTGTTTTTGCAAAAACAACGACGAAAATGTGAAGATTTCTGCCTTACTTTAACGAGACGTCTTGGAAAAAGCCCAGCAAGGTGATTAATGAGTAATGTTGGTAAGCTTTAGGGAAGGCTTCTGGGAAATCACTGACACAGACAGAAACGTGACCTGTCGTTTGTTGCGTGGGCTCTAGAAAACCAAGCAAAACAGAAAGGAAAACTCTCATTTTCTCTCGTCTTCATACATTTAGCCTCTCCAAGCTCTCCAATCACGTTTTGATCTGTTTTCAAAATGTTCCCAGTGGTCTTTTCATTATGGTTATGCCGTTTTTAGGCAAAATTTTAATAACTATTGCTTTCCAGATCATAGTTTCTGCAGAGCGGCAGGAGCTCATGAGAAATTCATGAGTTATGGGGAGGACTGTTAGCCCGAAGTAAGCCTGCTCTCAATTCCCATCATTCCTTTGCTTACACTCCTGCTAGCTTATAGCCCCTCACAATCCCAACCTAACATTCCTGCTGCAACAATGTGGCGAGCAATGGCTGAGCTTTGATCCAGATTGCAGCTCAGACGAGAAAACAAAGATGTACATGAATCTATTTGTCTGCAAGTGGATGCATGGGAATGGAGCGGGGCAGGGAGATTTTGGACTCCTGATCGTAGCTTCTACATCACAGCGTTTTCCAGCTGCAGTTTTTTCGTCTGCTCCCATTATACAACAATTTGAATGAAAAAAATACCCAGAAATGCCATTTTAAGCTAATTTTTTTAATATATGTGTCTTCCATCATGAGAAAAATGCTACAACAACATGTTAAAAAACACAATTTTTAAATGGAATGAGTGTTTAAGAAGGTTTTCTGGTTGGAGCACTGGTCGCTCTTTTTTGTGGGTATAAGGGCAAAAGGTGATGAGCTGCAGCACTGAAACCAAAAAAGAAGAAGCAGAAAAGTAAACAGTGTTCTCTAGAAGTGCAGCACATGGCCAGCTAATGCTGCACTGGAGGCCCTGTTTAATGTGCACGCTCAGAGAGGAATGACCCAGTTCAGCAGTGACATGTTTATGGCCGATGAGCACAGGCCAGTGATTTAGCGAGCAGAGATTGCACCCTTGCTTCAGGGCCCTCTCATTTGCAGCACTAGGGCTTGAAGTCATTGAGAGAGACGAGACATGATTCCTGCTAGATGGAAACCCGAAAACTCCTCCGTCAAACCAGCTCGCTGCGTTTCTGCTGTCTCTAATAACATTATAGACATGCTAAGAGGGCAAAAAGGCGTGGCAACATCTGTCCACTTGTTTGTTTATCCCCTTTCATCCAGACGGGAGTATCTGTTTTCATTAAACTTTAATAATGGTCTTCAGAGGATCAATTTTAGCTCCTGAACATCTGGCACGAATATCAGCACTGCAGAGGTAATGAAAGCTAACGACGTTGGCGACTTTCTGACGCCTAGACAGAAAAAAAAGATGGGATTTCTGCAGACCACGTACAACGTCAACACTTCAGATAAGGTGTGGGTTTTTGTTGCTCTGGCAGCAACAATGGCCTGACTCTACCGTAAGCTTTGCTTTCTTTAAGTTTTTGAGCCTTAATACTATAAGTTTGGTAATTACTTGTATAGAAAAAAGACATAACTATGTTTCATAGGACTTCATGCTTTCTGATTAAACTTTTCCTATGATGCAAATATTGAACTGTTTTTTATTCCCTTTGACTTCTACCTGCGTTTAGAATGAGTTTACTTTGTTTTTTCTTACTTGATTTGGCTGAAATGTTCCCATTCCTGCGGTATTTAATGTTATGCATAAATCTAAGTCTTAGCCTGAACTCCACATCAGAAGAAGTTTTATTTTCGCCTGCAGTGAAAAAAAATTTGCTCTGAAACATCTCATTTGAAGGCCACACTTTTCCTCGTGTCCTTATCATCACCAAGATGCACTGGCATTCTTCCTATGAAAACGTTATTTTGACACACCTCCAAAGAACAAGCAGTTCTCCCTCACTCCACCGCTTCTGACCAATCGGGACGGAGCAGCTTTTTCCAGAATGTGGGAGTGGGCAGGGAAGGGCAGGCGAAAGGGTGTTCTTAAAGAGACAGGAGCAAAAGGAATGACATTTTGCCTGGAAGTGGCAAGAAGTAGTAGAAAGTGCGAGGAATATTTCCTTTCTCTTTATTTTGTTTGAGCTATAGCACATTAACCTGTGCTGCTAAGTATTAAGACCCACTCCAAAGAAAATCGTCTTTTTGTGTTTTTATTATGTTCTTGTAGCATTTTTCTCATGATGTAGAACATGGATGAAATAATTTAAGATTTAAAGTGCTTTATTCTTTATTCAAATTGTGTTGGATCAGGAGCAGACGAAAACCAGATGTTTGAAAAAGCTCGGGTTTGTGACGCAGCAACCGCCATGGCCGGGCAAGAGTCTCTCATTTCCATTTCAATTCTAAATCATCCACTTGCAGACAAATAGATCCATTAATGTCTTCATTTTCCTCGTCTGAGCTGCCCTCTTGCTCATAACTGTACAGCTGGATAGCTCTGATATTGCTTGACTTTTTTTTTTGCTATGCTTGTGTAATGTTGGACTTGTGAGGTCCTATAAGCTAGCGAGAGAGTCTAAACAAAGGGATAGTGGGGAAATTTGCTGGAGGCTAAAGTCCGGCTACAACTCTAATGAATTCCTGCTGCCCTGCAGAAAATATGTCTTAAAGAATTTTTTTTACATTTTGGCTAAAAACTGATTAATAATAAATGACAGACCACTGGAAACGCTTTTCCAACAGAAAAAAATGTAGTTGGAGTGGGACTTATGCATGATCAAAGTACTCCTGAAAGAGTGCTGTGATTTGTCTTCATGTCTTATTTGATCAGCTTCTCTTCGTAGCCTAATTATTTCTTAGTACTATTTGTATGTTGTATATTTCCTTCAACCTCACCCACGATGCCATTACTAATCACACAATTTGTCAATATCCTTTCTAACCATCTGTATCATCTTTGATTCATGCATTTCTATCTTGTTACCAGGATCAAGACTTGCCTGAAATCCTGCAGTAACTTGGTATGTTTTCTGCCGTGAGTTCCACTAGAGGCAGTAAAAGGGCTTTTCTTGCTCATTTCAAAATGTCAATTTTTTTGTATCTTAAACTAATATTGCTTAGAGCAAAAAATCACCAGGCTTATCCACAGTGTTCTCCTGCTATATCACTTTGCAGATTTGTTTTCAGTGCAATATTTATGCTTTTTTAAAATAACCCATGGTTTTCTGTGTCCTGATTGGCTGTAGACATTGTCAATCAATCTCCTCTGCAATGTGTCCTCTGCACAGAATGCATCCAGTTTGACAAACTAGACTTCCTGCAGGTCGGGCGGGTGGTTGCCGGGACCGTTGGGGCCATAGACACATATATAATTAGAGGAATCATCTCTGACATCACCCATTGACTACAGTCCCCCCTACTGGAAGCATAAATTGTCAGCTCATGGGCGCAGCCATATTGGCTGGAGTTAAATCCGCCTAACTCTGATGTTCCAAATATGGAGAAAAGAAGCGGGACCGGAAAATTTGGTGTGGGGATAATTGGACACTCCCCCTCTTCTTACATTCCATCATCCATCTTAGTAGAACATAAACACTCACCTGAGCACAGGTGACTGCTCACCTTTGCACAAGTAGTATGCGTGACAGAATGAAATGCCTTACATGTGTTGGTTTGTATAAATGAGTATGTGCGTGTGAGCTGTAGTTGTATTGTGTGTGTTGACATGTTCGTGTGTGAAGATATTTGGAGCCAACATGTACGTTTGTAACAGTTGGGCATTTATGGACAGGCCCCGCCCCTTTTGCCTAACAGCTACACCTGACAGTAAAGACAAATCTCCAGAATCTTGTTGCTTTGCGTTTCCACCCACTTTCTTCTTTAATTATCCTCCAACTTCCCTAACACCTCTTTTTTTTGTACCATTTTCCCCGTCTCTAACATCCGACTATCGCCTTCTCTCTTTCTTTACCGTTCGGTCCATCAAACAAATTGTATACAAATATAATTATTATAAATAAAGTTTTGCCTCAAATACAAAAGGGGTTTATACAAATATACACCTCGTGTGTCAGAAGATTTATAACCCCCTCCTGTAAAAGTAAAATATGTCCAACAAAAGATGTCATTAGCTCATCTCTGTTTGTTCAGCTGGAATGGACAAGTAAAAAAATAAAACGTAAAAAATCCTACTTGCCGGATTTCAGCTTTTGCAGGTTATTTTTAGAACATAACTACCTAGATAAGTAAAGACCAATGTATCTCACAACTGTGAGAAAGTATTATGGTCACCTTAAAAGAAAAAATAATAAATTAACATGCGAGAATATAGCTGTAGAAGTATAAGAAAAAAGTCCAACTTTAGGAGAAAAAGGTTGAAAAAAAAAAACTTTTTATGAGAATAAAGTTTTTAAATTATGAGAAAAAAAGTCAGCATCTTACGAGAATGAACTTGAAAAATTCTGATAAAAAAGTTGTAATCTGGTTGTGCAATCCGCTCGCCCTTCAGTATTCCACTCCTTGTGGGTCAAGAATCTTCTTCTGCAGAGGTCTGCTAATTCTTTTCAATGTCCTTATGCTTCCAGAAGTCAATGTTGACTCAATAAAAGTTTAATAGTTCCTTATTTGTGTAACCAATACAGAAGTAGCTGCTTTCAATGCGCTCTACGTCTCTCTTACTGAAATACAATTTTGGTTGGATATTTATTTACATTTTTTTTAGAAAACAAACTTTTGCTTCATAAATTGATGACTTTAATTTTGTAAACTCTCAATTTAGAATTTACAAAATTCATTCATTCATTTTCCAATCCGCTTTATCCCTTTTGGGGTCACGGGGTTGCTGGAGCCTAATCCGGCTACTCATGGGCAAAGGCAGTGTACACCCCTGGACAGGTTGCCAGTCCGTCGCAGGGGCCACAATCACACACCCATGCACACTCACATTCACACCTAGGGACAATGTAGAGTAACCAATTAACCTGTGAAGCATGTTTTTGGACGGTGGGAGGAAGCCGGAGTACCCGGAGAAAACCCACGCATGCACGGGGAGAACATGCAAACTCCACACAGAAAGGTCCCCCAGCCAGGACTTGAACCGGGAACCTTCTTGCTGTGAGGCAGGAGCGCTAACCACCGCGCCACCGTGCAGCCCACATACTTACAAAATTGAAACTTTATTATTGTAAAATAGATTTTAAAAAAAAATAAATATACAGGTTTATTCTTATAAAATTTGAGCATTTTCTCAAAATTTTATGACTTCATTCTTGTAAATGCATTTAATTTTTATTTATTTTTATGGAGGCCGTCATAAATGACAATAATTTTGAAGTTTTTAAAATGGATTTCAAAGGATTTGAAAAACATCCTAATTCCAAAAAAATTGAACTTTCTGTTGCACGTTTTGAGTTAGAGGCTTCACAGGGTGAATTTGAAAAACATGCTGCTAGCATATGAAGATCTCTTTTTTGACCAGAAAAAAAGCAATCAGAACAAACACGTATGTACTATTTAAGTCAAAAACTATAATAATCAATAATTAAGATAAAGATTCATCCTAGTTGGGTCTTGTCAGATCAAAAGAATGACCGAAAGTTCAGATGTGCTGAGCTCCAGTACATTTCAGCTGGGTTTCTGTGAGTGTAGCTCCAGGGCAGTAAAACTTCATTTAATTAAAAGTTCTAAGTTGCTTCGCTCGCTGCATTTTCAAAGTAGTTTGGCCAACATTGGAGACCTGTTTAAGTGGATGCATTAAAAATTGACAGCCTGTATGTGAGCTAGTTATAGGCTCTTTAAAAATAACCGTCTTCTCAGAAATCTTTTGGTTGTGTTCTTAGTCCTGAGTGCCTGTGCGGGGGTTTGCCTTGCTGGCTTGAATTATTTATCCTCCCCCAAATGTCACACAAATGCACTGAGCTTCCTTGCTAAGTCAACAACTAGTACAGTACAGTAGAGCTTTTATCATCGTTTTTTATCACCCAAAATAAAACATTGACGATAAATGGCTCATTAGATAACAAGGAAACGTCAGGCTAATATCTGGAGGTCGGAATTTTGGCTGACAGAGGGAAACGATTGGTTTCCACGTGGAGTTTCAGGTCAGCTGCCACGAGTCTGCGTGAAAAGCTCGAAGCGTATTCATTTTTCTGATTAGAGCTTGGGATGAAGAGAAATGCTCTGTAATTACACCTCGCCCCACGGCCTCTCTTTGTGGCATCTGCGTTGCCACGGCAACAACCAAATTAAACAGGTCTCAAAGGGGAGTAAATATACCCTTGATCTAAATATGTAATCTTGTTTGATGTGTTTACCACGGAGCTCTCCCAGTGAAGAGAGGAAATCATTCACAAAGATGGAGGAGGGCGATTCCAGCTCTTCATTTTCACACTGATAACACTTACGAAACCCCAAGTTTTACATCATTAACTTGATTTCTACTGTACATTTTTTTTTTGCCATTGATTCGGTTTATTAAAACCATATTTTTAAATGGGTGTCCAGTGGCCAAAATAAACTTCAGGTCAAAGTTATTTGATTAAATTAAAAAAAAAAAAAAAAAACTAGATATACCTGCTTAATTGTCTTTTTGGCATTGCCAGTGAAAACCTAAAAGTATTTCCATTTAGACCACAGGTGCCAACCTCATGCTTCCTGTTGGTAAAACACACCTGTTAGAGGTAATCAGCAGCAAGCAGAGCAGGTTTTTGGAAAAACCTGCAGGATGTGGGCTAGATCTGGCTCCAGAGGAGTCTGGCTTTTTCTTTGGATGTTTTTGAACGTTTTTATTAAAATTCTGACAATAGAGACACAAACCTTAATTGTAAATAAAAATACATAAAAGCAAATCTCCAGGGATATACAGCGCTGGATGGGGCCCACTTGCTTGGGTTTATCAACTTGATGAGTGACACTTCAGCCCAGCCAGAGGAATAGCCCTCCCGCCGAGCCAGGAAGCCACCCAAGGGCTCAATCCACCAAAGAGCCCAAAACAGTATGGAAGAGAGGCGCAGCTGATATGCTCTTCACTGCAGTTCATAGATGCACTTGCCTCGCTGATGCTGAAGTAGTTTCATTACTGCTAATACAATCTGTGCTCTCCTTTTTAGACAAGTCAGTAATGTCAGTTTTTCTACAATTTTAGGGTACAACAATCCTAAGTAAGAAACTGAAACAAAATGGTAGCGTTTGTCCTGGGGGAGCCCTGATTTGAGGATGGATGGGCCTGGCCCACGCGATCAACTCTGTAGCGCCGAGCCTGATCCCATACCCTTGAGGTCTGTGGAGTCAAATGTTTTTCGGCAGCTGCTTCCTTTTTAGATCTTCTATTTGTTGGGTTTTGAACTTGCACACGAAAAATGAACATGACTTTGTCTCTCTGCAAAACACCTTACACCTGCTGCATGTAAGCTCCTTAATTCCTACTCCGATTATCCTTTTAACCAATAAAAAAGCCTTCCCATTGGTCTTTTCAATTTGATTACATTTTTTTTAGACAACACCTGTGTCGTTTTCTAGGACGTAGTTTCTGCAGAGTGGCCTTAGTTCATTAGAAATTCACCTCTGAATTGTGGGTGGGACTCTTGGAATGGAGCGACACCGCCCCCTTTCCCCTCTTCATTGCTGAGGCTCGGAGCAGGGAGCTTGTGGCCCACCCAGGGTGTTTTTGATGAAAACAATAATTTACAAACTGCATTTTTTTGTCTGCCATTGATTCACAAAGATTTGAATAAAGAATACTCAATAAAATTAAGCTTAAAACTACATTTCTAAGTCCTTCGTAATCAGGAAAATGCCACAAAAACATGTGAAAACACACATTTTATTGGAATGAGTCTTCTCCTCCTTTCAAACCTCATTTAAACAAGAAGAAAAAACCTCTCCCCCTTCTCTGCTCTGGCTCCGAGGATCTGTCTAAATATTTCTCACCTGCATTTCAAATTCGTCATCAGAACAGTCAGGGTTTCAAACTGTCTGTTTGAATTACAGGTGGGGGCTGTGAGATCTTGGTGTAAAATCGAGCTTCCCAGTCAAGACCTTTCCGTCCACCTGCCGCCGCTGTTGCAATTTCAGACATTTTTCAAACAGTTTGCGCCTTTAAGAAATCTGCAGATTCTTTTGCTTTTAAGCAGCTGCAAACTGTTGATGTCTTTGAATGTCATCAGCTATTACATTAAAGACTGAAAGCTCCTTCAAGTTTTGCTGGAGACACATTCAGTACAGCAAAGTTCAACCTTGTCTAAAAATATGTCGTTTTTATTGTATTTTATTGTTTCTGTGCTACTATATATCCAAGACATAAGCCATAAAGAGCATTTATAGCATCTGTTAAACTCTTTCAACAGATGGCAGGAGAGTTAAAGATGGTACAAAGAAACGAGTGGAAACAAGGCTTTAAAGTACGTCACTGACAGAAAGGATCTGGACTCCAGGGACCAGCCAGCCATCAGAGCTTCTTTCATCCTGATGACACGTTCTGTCTCCACCATCCTATGTGTCTATGTACCCAACATGATGCGAAGGGCTCTGCATTGTGTATAAGGCTGTCCATCTGCCTATGTGCAGAGAAACTGTGAGCAGAGAAGCCCCTCAGGAATGGTTTGGCAGTTTGTGGAACCGCTTCTGTAGTCGGAAATTTCTGAAAAAGAACGATGAACCACTTTTCAAATTAGCAAGATAAAATCTTCCAAGCATCTCTATAAAAACGTTCTAAATATATGCCAAAAAAATAACCTTTAACTTTTAAAACTTAGAACGTATTTATTAGCAGTGAACCACTCACAAACCCCTAACATCAACTGTAAAGCACAGAGACGGGAGTGTGATGGTTTAGGCCTCTGAACCGGACAACAAAACCTTTGTTTCATTTGTGATAACTTTAAGAAAATCTTTTTTTTTTTTTTTTTAAACTGATATCCTCCAAATAATTTTAAAATATCCCAGAGAAATTGCTTTGAAATGTTAAACATTTCCTTAAGGAACAATTTAAAATAATGACTTACAGCTTCAAGATCTAATGGGAAAACTAGAATTTAAAGACACACTTCAACAAAACTGTCCTTTTGTTTGTGTGTTTGAAACCATGTTCTTGTGGCATTTTACTGATGACTGAGGACATATAAAATTAAGCTTAAAATTGCAGTTTTGAGTATTTCTTTATTCAAATTGTTGTGATTTAGGCAGAGATGAAAAAGATCGTATGTGTGATGTAGAAAGTACGCTGGGTGGGCCACAAGCTTCCTGCTCTGAGCTCTCAGCAACGGCAAGGGGGCGGCGTTGATCCGTACCAACAGTCCACAACTCAGAGGCAAATTTCGAACGAACTCCTGCCACTCTGCAGAAACTATGTCCTAGAAGACAACACAAGCTATAAACAGCATGATTAAAAGACCGCTGGGAAAATTAGATCAAAAGATGACTGGAATGGGAATTTAAACTAATAATCTGGTCCTTGTGCTGAACTTCCAAAGGTCTTTATGCTTCAGTAACCGAGGCCGTGACTTCATCCAGCCATGTCTCGTAGAGGTCAGAGTTTCAATACAAAACAAAAGGTTAAATATTTGCAGTTCAAGGGAAGAAAACCTTGGATTTAGCCGAAGAACTAATCATCACTCAGGGGGGCCACATGTCATTCAAACCCTGAACTAAAGTCAGTATAGTTTAATAATTTACTTCTATGAAAAGCAGTAATCTGTAAAAGTGTCTCCAAACGGATTGAACCTTCAGTTAAAAAAAAGTCCACAGACTTTCCAGGGAAGAATAGACAGAAGAAAAGCTTTTTTATGTTGTTGGCAGTCATAAAAACATAAGAAATATAAAACTTTGCCATAAAAAAGATCAAAACAAAGTAGCAGATATGAAATAAACTACTAGGATTTGGATTTGCAAACACACAGTGTTTTGTGAGGGTAAAAGCCCTGCTAATGCAATCCATTAAACGTTTTCCCAGCCATTGTAAGCCTAATACTGGAGAGCTCTCCCTGTATTTATCTGGCTTCAGTCTACAGGCTGGGACAGCTCTGCATAACTGCAGGCTCAGACTGTGCATGCAACCAGAACCCACCAATAAAAGTGGATTGAGCATTGTTTGACATATAATATTAATTCAACTGTGGAGCTCCCTGCCAAGGCATGACTCACATTTATGAACATAGCCCCGAGACATTTTATCACTCCTGGAAGAGATATAAAAAAGATGATTGCATCTCATTCTTTTTCCTGCCTGATCATGGCAGCAATCTCACATCTTCTCTGCAGGATTTGGGCCTCTGAGCCTGCTGCGACCCACTGATATGGCTTCTCCTCATCTTAATCCCAATCAAATCAAGAGAAAAAGGAATATTTATCCAGGGTTCAATCTGCATTCAAAGTGGGAATGTTATGGTCATATCTTTCCCTTCAATTGTGGGATTTCACATGTAGATTTTGTCTTAACCTGATTCCGACATCAGAAGAACAAAAAGGAGGCTGCCTGTATAAAAATTGATTGCAAACTTTCCAAAGCACTCAACGGTGGAATCAATCAAATGCACACATGAACCGATCTTTTGCAAACATGAACATCTTTTAGAAAAGCACAGGTTTCTTCAACACAGCTTTAAGACAAAAAGACAGCAGTGATATTTGGTAAGAAATAACCTGAAAGGGGTCAAAAGGCCATTTTCCAACAAAAAGCAGTTTATTGCTTCACAGTGAAAGAGACTATTCATGAAAGCGGATCGGTCTTTCCAGGAACGGACTTTCCAGAAAGTTCACTTTAAGGTCAAAGTGTTGGATGCCCAAAGCAAAAATACAGAAAGATCCAGGGGCAGCGGTTCAAGTCCACAGAATTCAGAACTTTGGGCAGTGCAGTCGGAGTTTCAGGCTGTAGCAGCTCTCTTTGGACAGAAAAGACTAAAAAAAAAAGATTTTGGCCAACACTTGAAAGAAGAACCAGAATAAACATTACATGCCGATGACAAACACAGGGGGGGGGGCTTAAAGAAAACTGCCCACAACAAACACAGAGAAAAACTGCCTAAAATGGCAAGGACGACATTATAGACCAACATGCCCTATGTGGAGCTGCAGATTATTAAAGCTGTGAGTGGCGTTGGATGACCCGCAGGCGCTACCCGGCTCCACCCTGGATGCCCTCCTTTGACCCACCCTCACTGGCTACTGCCTTTCACTGTCCCCTTCTGGCCCTGCCACCCTGGTCAAAGCTGCACCTCATTAAAAAAGAAAAACAAAATGGCGGCTTTTCTGTTGGTTTTCTCCATATCAACCATTTAGGTTTTTTTGTCGCCTGAAGGTGACGAACAAGTCAATGTCGTTTTTAAAAGAACTGACAAAAGTAAAGCTGTGGATTTCCCTGGCAACAGAGGTTTTTTATTAACCACCCCCACATTCCTAATATGTTTATATCATATGTCATATTGTTTCGTTCAGCTTGAGAAAACCAATCATGTATTACATTTTCACAATATTCTGATAAAAAATGTGCTAGCAAAAGGGAAACGACACTTTTGCGAGCTTGCCATGCTGATGTCGATCAAAATTTACAAACTTTAACATTTTTTCTCAAGTTGCTTCCCAATGACGGGCGAGGATCTTCCCAAGGATGAGGCAATAGATGAAAATCCCTAGGAAGAGTTTAAGCTTGCAGCCTTTAAGATGGCGGCCTCTTCCTGAGGTCAAAGGTCAACAGAATTTCAGTCGTCAATAAGCCTGTCCAAAGAGGAATGTTTTAAGTCTAACTTTGAATGTAGAAATTGTGTCAGCGTCTCTTACATGAGCTGGGAGTTTATTCCATGAAACAGGAGCTTGGTGGCTAAAGGCTCTACCTCCAACTGTGCTTTTAGAGATTCTAGGAACCACAAGCAGTCCTGCATTTTGTGAGCAAAGAGTTCTGTTTGGTTGGTAAGGCACTATGACATCTTTAATATAGAATGGGGCCATACCATTCAGGGCTTTATAGGTTAGCAGGAGGATTTTGAACTTGATTCTAGATTGAACTGGGAGCCAGTGAAGTGAAGCTAACACAGGAGTAATGTGTTCTCGTCTGCTGGTTCCCGCTAACAATCTAGCTGCTGCATTAAAACCATTTTGAATTCCTTTGAAATGTTTATAGCATGTTTACTTAAGCTGTAAAAAAGTTTATACAGATTTCCACCAAAAGTAGCCAATGGCTGATTTCCAAAGCTTTGACTTCACTTTTATGCTAAATATTGATGTAAATTCCCGAGTTTGTCTCTGTGCTTACAAACACATTTGGTTTCTGTCTCAGTCCTCTCCTGAGACACAACCCTATCTGATTCAGCAGGACCAAGAGGGTAGTAAGACAGTTCCAGTCAGTGTTTAGAATCAGACATCCTGTCCCTTCCACTCCCTGCCAAACTCATTAAGAAACTAATTTCTAATATTAGACGGTCTTTCGTACCAGGCAATTAAAACATTCTTGCTTTCTGGAGCACAGCCGTCTGTTACATGATCACAGCCCAGCGGTCCAAACGACTCAGGTTCCAGCCGCTTTTTTGCAGTGTTCATGATTTTATCCTGACATAAACTCCAATCCATTATTTAAAAAAAAAAAAGAAATGTGAGAAGTCAAAGCGTTTTCGCAGAGGAGACAGAACTTCGACAAACCAAGCTGGGAAGCGTTCCTGAATCCAAACAAATGGCTTTCAATGTGACAAAACAAATAAACAGACATTCATAATAGGCACATTGTTATTAATAGAGTTGGCTGATGGTTATAATTTAGATGGTGTTTTTTTTTATGCAAAGTTTCAAACATGTGGATGAAGATGAAAGGGGTTTCAAAAGGACCCAGCGACAGTTCTTACCATGACTCAGCACAAAGGTTTACAGAATTACAGAACTCTTGAAGTTAACGAACCGATGTCGCAATGAGGACAAGCAAACAATTAAATTGCAGCAAAGCAAAAGGAAGGAAAAGATCCAAACTATTAGCATTTCCTCCAACCAGCTTTTGCTGTGCTTATCCTGTTTCCCAATATTCATCTCAATCAGTTAAGGGGGTTGGAGGTTTGGGAGAAAGGGGCGGGGTGCTTTTTTTTTTTTATTTTGGTGTACAGAAGTTTGTGTAAGTGTGAAAAGTGCTTTAAAAATTAAGACTGATTTAACTTGGTCTATCCATAGGAATGCTGGAGCCTATCCCAACTACTGTTAGGCAAAGGTGAGGCACACCCTGGATAGTTCTCCAGTCCATTGCGGGGTCACACGCTCACACATTCACACCTACAACAGAAACATCAAAATACTTAAGAAATAGGATTTTGGACTGTAGAAGGAAACCAGAGTGCCTATAGAAAACCCACACATGGGCGGAAAGAAACTCCGCACAGAAAGGTTGCAGTCGGGATTTGAACCAGAGCCTTCTTAATGTAATCCTAACCGTTCATCCCCAGATTTTGCTTTGTGATATTTTTAAACAAGCGGGTGGGACAAATACACCTGTCAGCTTTTAAAACCCAACCATTGACTGTACATGAGAACTGGACCGAAAACATTTTATGTCATCCACAGAAAATAATGTACTTCCAGCTTCAACCAAATGAAGTCATTTCAGTTGCTATTTTTACGCAAAACGGATGCCGCCATGTTGGAGCCAGAAAACGTAAGTAAGCAGTGATTGGTCCAAATCTGTCTTAGTCAAGAGTTTTATGGCAACCACTTTCGTCAACTAGGACCGAGCTCGTTGGAAGTCCACACGCCCACTTGAAAGAGGGCTGGAAAAAAATCTGTCAAACGTTTTGAATGTTGGGGTCAGACTTTCAAGATTTGATGCAATACAGATTACTTTTTGATCACAGGTTACTTTCTTAGTTTTACTTTTTTTAAATAAAATATTTGGTGCAAATTACCAATACGATTTTCTTTTCTCAAGAATACTATTAAGTACCTTGAAGACAAAAACCATCAAAAGCTGTCCAGGTAACAACTTTAATGCTCAAAGATGAAAATACAAAACTGTACTTTCTAAAAGAATTACTCATGCCATGATGTGTTGTTGCTAAGGGTAACACGCACTACCTGCGCCCCCTTTGATCAGGTATATTTTTCAGTAGAAGTCGATGAGATTTTGGCTTCTTGGAACCAGAAGGTACCTCATTTAGAACGCCGGAGGGGGAGGGGTCAGTCAAACTTTGGTCACATATCCCAAAAGCCACTGTGTGACGACCTAAAAGTTTTTAGCCAGTTCGGCAGGTGGCCGCACTGAGGCATTTGTAACTGAGAGGCGGCAGTCCTATTTTTACATGTGGAGATTATGAGAAATTTTTTTCTGATTTTTCTCTAACTGTTGATATCGGTCAGTGGTCGCCCAGGCACATTTCGAGGTTGCGCAGTGGCAGTCCGGTGACAGGCAGGGATGAGGGAATTACAATATCAGGGTGGCAGCTGGTCAGCCACAGGGCGGATGGCGGCCGTCCATATCAAGTGCCACCTGCCGCCAGCCCAGGGGTGTATAAAAAGCTGACCATTCTGAACGTCTGACGGCCACCATCTACATTCACGACCATGCCAACGATTAAAAAAAAAAAATCAGGTGGCGGCATGAAATCGTGAAGATTCTGTCAATACCTCCCCATCGTGCACTGGCACTTGTATTTGTGACCGTGGCATCAGTCCAGATCTTTGATACAGTCGGTGAACCCAACCATAAAGGCTGCTCTGGAATCGAGGTCTCAACCTGTCACACTAAAGGCCACGCCCCCATTTAAACCCAATCTCAGTTTTTAAAACAAATGAGTAAATTCCTAAAAGTTCAGCAGCACTGCAGACTGATGGATCCTGATTTTAATCCATCCGTGAGGTAAAAAAAGTTTGTTTCTGTTAAAAGTTTTATAGATAGACCATCTAGTGGTTCCCTGGTGAACTGATCTGGCTCCAGATAGGTTTGCTTTAAAATCAGCTTTTAGGTGAATGTTGGTCTTTTTCTGTACAGAGTAAATCATTGTGATGATTGCTAAACCTGTGACTTTCCTGCTTTGGTCGGCATTGTCGTCAGTTTTTTCAGTCACCGGTGTAGCATCTTCTCAGCGCTCGCTGTTCAGTAACTGGAAAGCAGATATTGATTTGCATTCCAGTTACTTGGAAATTTGCTGACTTCAAGCATTCATTGCATGAAATGTTCTAGCCTTCCGTCGTTTGCATTTTCCCCCTGCAGCAAATTGCTTTTTAAATCCCTGCAATGTGGAGCGATGCCTCCATGTAGAATCTGATTACCACAGTTCTGAATGACTTGTCTTGAAACTTGAATCAATTCTTGTACATTTTCAGGCCCCGTTCCTCAGAAAAACAGGTTTTTAAGAATGGATTGAGGAGAGATAACGGAAGTTTTCGTGGGAAGAACGCCTGGCATTTGCCTCATCTGATAACCTGAATCTTGATTGAACCTTCAAATGGATAATGTGAGCGAGAGGCTTTTCGGCACAAATCTTCTGGGAACATTGGGCCATGTTCTTGTCAACAAGCGTGATGACTCATCCATTAAAGAAAAGTGCTTCCTGCAAGCGCAGTCCAAAATAGCCCCTGATTATTACTATTACCACAAGCTCTACAGGTTATTCAAGGCTTCTCACAGAAAACCCTTATCCGTGTGGATGGTAAAGCATGGATTTATAGCTACATGAGATAAGAATGGATTTCTTTTTGACTACATGTTCCTTTCAGGGGGCGTTTGACCATAACAGGATGCAATTGAGGTGCTTGAAAGTCCAATGAAAGCTCTGGAAAGTTGGAAACACCCGAGTGAATCTGGGTGAAGCAGTGATTTGGGTTTGACTTCTGAATGAATAGACACATTCAAGCGTTTGGATGTCACATGCAAACATCACAATGCTTGCTTAGTAACCCAAACTGAGAGGCCTGCAGTAAAGATAGCTCAGGGACAGAAATGAAAGTGCAGCTGGTTAAACACTAACTCTGATGAAAATTGTGTTTTGGTGTTTTTTTTACATGTCCTTGTGGCATTTTTCTGATGATGGAGGACATATTTTAAGGAAATTAAACTTGAAATCGCATTTGTGAGTATTTCTTTGCTGACGACCTGTTTGGGGGGGGGGGGGTACCCTGCCTTCACCCAACAGCAGCTGGGACAGGTTGCAGGGGCCCCATAATCCCGAAAGGGACACAACCAGTTGACAAGATGGATAGATGGAGCGCGTATATGAGCATATTGGGCTTCAGCGTTCAACTCTTGCACTCAAGCATAACTATGCAAGTTTTTGTGTATGTTTTGTGGCGTTATGTTCAAAATGAGCAGCTACTGGACATGGGTTCAAAGGTAAAAGAGTTGAACTTTGACCAATCAGAGACTTGGATTTGGTAGTGATGTGTAAATAATGTCCTTTTTAATTCACGAAAGTGCCAACTGTTTGAAGATTGATCATAGAGATGAATTATTAATTCTAGTTTGTACTTGGACGGAATTACACGACACCAAGTGTTTAATGTATCGGAATAGAGCTGTGAAAGAAAAAGCCAGCGTGTTCTTGATACTTGCCCAGTGTGAACGTAGCATAAGTGGCTTTTTTTTTTTGTTTTTTTTTTGCTGCATCAGATGGATTTTTTTCTGCCCGTCTCTCCTTGGAAAATCTGATCCTGCGCCTCTTCTGATAAGTATTGCTTTTTCAGAGAGCAGCCGATCATTGAGCCATTGATCTGGAGTGAGCACAGCTCCCATGCACGGCACCAGAGGTGGCCTTTGCTGGCTGTTTCCCAGCATGCGTGCATCAGTGTGTGCTGCAGCTTACAGGCATGAAAAGTGTAAATGGAGCTTTTATGAGCACACATTCCTTAAGCGAGCGCGTTTCCAGAGAACAGGGTCAAACCGTTTTGAATCTTTTTGTAACACTGCAGGTCAGAGGTAATGAGAGAGAGAACACGTCTCCACCAAGCTAATTACTGCACAAGCCTCTAATCTGTGAACATCTGCAGCTCGACTGCTCTGTCGTCACCAGTCACCGCGACGTGAGAATTCTGCCAACAGCAGATTTGTCTACTTTCGTTTGAAGCCAACAACCCCGGTTCAGACCAAGACGCAGCGTTGCTCAAGTTCAGCACAGTGACAAGGTCGATAATAAAGCCATCTTGATTAGGCTTAATTCAAAAATAATCCGTGAGTCACTGTACGGCTGTCAGCCCAGCATTATATCAAGAACGCCATTGGCCAGTCCTGCACATCAAACTATCAGCTGAGCAGGAAGCCTGCTTCAGCTTTTCTTCTCTTCTGCAGACTGAATCTGCTCTGAATAATAACATTCTTAATTTAAATGTGACAAATGTGTGTAAAAATGTAATTCATTTAATGCATTTAGTAATGCAAGTTTTATTTGGGGCAATCACATGCGTGTTCAGCATCTTTACACTTTCATTGTTATTTTGTGTTTTCATTTATGAACATAAACTTTAAGTACTGTGGAGTGTTTTTGTGATTTAAAAAAAAAATGTATGAACCATTTCTTCATGTTTCTGAAATGTAAAAAGGAAAAAAAGTTTATAATACTTGTTGTCTTACCTTTGATAAGAGTGAAAGGGTTTTACAGGTACTGTGATTTCACTAAACTAAAAAAGTTCAGCCTAAAAAAAAACGTCATAGTAAAATGACATAAAAACTACAGATACGGATAAAAAAACCCTCTCTAATACTGACAGTAACAGCAGGATCAGTTCAAAACTTCAGACAAAAACAAGATTACATTGGTAAAGAGGTATAAAATAGATCAGTTTCTTTGTTAGTTTCACATCTCAAACCGTTTTTTTTATTAACTACTGCCGCTATGTAAACGCAAAGTCCTGGAAAATGCCAGTTTTTTTTAATTTTGGATAAAAATGGCACAATCATAATTAACCAGTTGACCACTGGGAACACTTTGAAAATACGTCAAAAGATGATCAGAGTGGGACTTTATAGCTGTGGTGGAAACTTCAGCAAGAACAGAAGACAACTACAGTAGCAAAAACAACACAAAACCATAATTAGTAGTGTGAAAGATAAAAAAAAAACAACCTGAACATTTAAGCATCTCTCATTGATGGAGGGAAAGTCAACAGAAGCTGCCATATCAACTGTTCCAACACACGATCGTCGCTCAAATATCAAAATAATTTACTAAACAGCTCCGTTTGAGTCAACCGCGAGCATCCCTGCTGCTCAGATGGAACATTTTCTGCAGGTTTCTATCAAACAGGGTCTCATTGTTGCTCTGGCTCCAGATCCTGAACTGATGAAATCAGCAGCTGTAATCTGGGTGTTCCTGTGACTGCTAAGACTGTGCCATGCCGGCAGATCAGGCCCGGCAAATCCAGTCTGCTCCAATTATGAAGCCCAGCACTTTACTCCACTTAAGTGCATTACTCTCTAATCAGTGCACGGCTGTACTTGTTAGAGCATGACCTCCTCTAATTTTTATGAACAATGGTAAAAGTTTTTTGGTGAAGCAATCATGTTTTTAACTTTATCAAACATTTGAGCAAACCTCCTGCTGTTTGTGGTCGCTCCACAGTTAAAATTAAAAGCAAGAATCTGAACCTCTTATTTAAGAAGATTTCTACAATATTTTTAGTGATTATAAAAGTAAAGATCGCTTTAAAAATAGCCTGTAGTTGCTTTTTTGCCTACTACTTTGGTCAACTGGTTATTAATTCATCAAGAGTGCAAGACTAACTACAGAAATGATCCAGTGACTCAGCCAAACATAAATACAAAGGAGCAAAATAAATCATAGATTATTTCTGCTCTGCCAGTTCTCCCATGGTAATTAGAGTTTTTATTTATTTATGACTTCCAGGAGGAAGATTAAAAAAGGGTTCATTTCAGTCCTTAATTGGTTGATAATTGGTAAGTTGTTTGCAATCACGGGTCCAGCCAAAGTCTGTGGAATCAGATTTCTTTCACTTTATATATTTAGATATAAATAACGTAAAATGGTGGAAATAATACAACCAATCAGACCAACCTCCAGCCACCTGCCTGCCCCGTGCTGCCATCCCACTGTCACTGTCCGATCATTAGAAATCGTATGGTAGCAGCGCGGACACTCGACGAGGACTGTTGACATGGGCCGGGGGGCCCGGCCATGACCAGACGTCATCCTGACGGTCCCGGCCACCGTAGGTCCAAATGGGGAGACGGCATTGATGCTGCACAAAACTCGCACAAATTGGTGTTGAGGTACCACAGCGACTCCGAGACCTGCGTTTCAATGAACTGCAATGTGTAAATTAACAAGATTTGAATGTGTGATCTAAATCTGAGTTGCGATCGACCAGTAGTGCAGAAAGGCCAGCTTTTTATGCATCCCCGGGGATACACCGGGCGGCTGGCGGCACTTGATATGGAAAGCTGCCGTCTGGAGACATTTACACGTCATCCAATCAGAGCTGCTGCCGACCGGCAATCCGTCTGCCACCACCCTGAGGCCGCCCAGCTGTCGCCCGATTTCGAAATGACGTCATCCCCGATCCTGACAGCTGCAGTCTACATTCATGGCCGCGCCAATGATTTAAAAAAAAAAGTCAGGCAGCGGCATGAAATCTTGAAGGTTAAACCAATGCCTCCAGGTCGCACGTTGGCAGCCTTGGCATGAAATCGAATATCTCCCAACCACTGCATACTGCTGAATGAACTCCTATTGGTATCTACAGAGGATATTTGGGCTGTTCAATGACACCAAACGTAAAGGGGCGTGGCTCTGGTGGATTTAAAAACCCTTTTTATTGGACAATATTGTTTTTTCTCTGGTGGTCAGGAAGTTAAAGAAAAATCCCAATAAAACAAAAGAGAGAAAAAAGATTATAGGACAATAATGAAGATAATAATTGCCCAAGTTTTGGAACTAGCCAGAACACAACAAATACAGATTTTTGTGTTTGTTGTATCCCTGTTGGATGGCTGCTGAGATTCATTCCAACACATTCCTTTTTAAATTTCTGCAAAAAAAAAAAAAAAAAAGCATTGTAAAGTGATGATGCAACTTTTTAGTGACAAAGACAGTTTTCTTTTTTAGAAAACAAAACTTTTGAAGGTTTTTTCTTACTACAAATTAGTGGTAAGAGGTGTTGCAAAAGTGACAAACATGAAGGATGAGGCTGAAACAGCTGTCTGTGGGCAGATGTTCCTGCTTTCCTGCATATATCTGTGTGTCTCATAGAAGATGCATCATCTGAAGACAGTCAGGGCTTAAATAATAAATCATGAGACACAGTGGGACTTGCTGAAGATCCTGCTGGCGTGGAGCAAAAGCACAGTAGAGATGCAAAATCAAACTGCAAATGTGAGTAATTGTAATAAATGACTACCCATCTGTAAGGCTTCTGTTAGGTTTTATTCTTTGAAACATTATTATTAGCTTTGAAAAGGAATTCCAATCAGAGAAATATTTCAACCTTATATTCCAGTTTAAACTTTGTCATGTCAAAGAGGCAGAGTCATCATGGCTTTGATATGTTGTCATTTATTTGGCTTTTAGAATTGCTGTAATGTGTTCTTCTCCAAAGTAAAGACATTATTGGTATTTCTGTTACAAAGTGGTCTGAGGCATAGGCATTCTCGTGCTTGTTCACCAAACTGATGAACTTTCTTCTTAGCTAGCAGATCTCCTGGTGTACAGTCATTCAGTTCCTGATGATCTGATGAAAGAAGATCTTGTAGCTGAACATCAAAGGCTGGTTCCTGAAACACAGATATAATGTATGAAGTTTGGCAAAAAAAAGCACCTCTAGATAAAATATGTATATATGTGTGCGTGTGTAGCCTGAGCAAATGATTACATTGACCAGATAATATCCCGTCTTACGTTTCTTCTTCTGTGATCTCAGAAGCTGTGGGCTTGTTGAAGCTTTGAGCAACAGACCTTTCAAGAATGAAAATACTAACATGGTGTATTTGTATATAACACATATTTATTACAGGGGACAAGTCAGTCAACGGTTACAGTGGTGAATCTGAGGTGCTGCAGAAAGCTAATACTACAACTTTTGACTCCTGTCCCTAAATGGAAATTTACCAAAAATAAAACCTAAAATTAACATCCTGTACAGGATCCTACATGAACATGTAGTAAAGGCCGACTCGATTAGGTTCAAATCATCACAACTCCAAACAACACTTCAGTAGTGTCTGTGAGAGTGGAAGAGGCTGAGAGACAGGTTATTTCCCACATACCTGCTGATGAGCTCTGTGAAGATGAGCTATCATGCATTTGCCCGACACGGTCATGTATTTATCCTCTATCTTGTATATAATGGACAGGACAGGCAGAACCGAACCAGAGGAAAAGACAGATGAACCCGTTCATGTTTTGAGTTTCTTTCTGGGAGTTTCAGTTGTTGATCCTGAGGTGTGAACTTACCGCTTTCCCATTGTGCCAGTATATTACACGTGACCCAATCACAGTGTGCGTGTAAAGAATATGGAAATCAATGTAATTTATGTCAATATATAATATCATAAAAAGTAGTGCCTAAAGTTTACACCCTAGCTTAGGAACTATATATCTTTGTAACTGAGCAGAACGTTTTTAGTTCCTCGATGTCGGAACGCGATGAGACGACGCAGCTTTCACCTTACGGCCTGTAATCTTAGAGGCAGAACAAAGTCGTCCCAGACGCGGAGCTCAGATACCGTAGAGACTGAACGCCTTAGAGCTAAAACAAAGTCATCTGAGAGGCAAAACAAAGTGACCCCAGAGGCAGGGAAGAGGTAGATCAGAGATCGAGCAAAGACGGCGCAGAGGTGGAACAAAGACAAAGTCAGCTCAACAACAACAGCATAGAATCACGGGCAATTCAAAATACTTAATCTTCATCCTAAACGAGTGGGAGATCATTGGTAAATAAAACATTAGCGGTCCCAAGCAGCTTCCTTGAGGCGCCCCACAGTGCAGGCCAAAGCACAGCTTTACACCGGGTTGATATTCAACTGATTGAAATAATCTCCGTAACAAAAACAGAAAATATGCTTTTTTTGTTTGTGTTAAAACTACTATCCATTTTTTGGGTAGTTTTTCCAGTTCATGCTGGATTTTGTTCCCAGATGATCATATTAATAACTCTGTTTCCTCATCATATTCTTCACGTGTATTTTTCATCTTTTTGCTGCTTCCTTGCAACAGATTCTGCTTTGATGAGCACAAAAACCTTAGCTTAATAAAATAATCTTAAGCTGTTTAAAGGACAGATCAACTAATCCAAAAATAATCAATAAGTTAGACCCTGGAATAATTGGTATACAGAGCCTGCAGATGCTGCCATGCTTCTCTTGAGCTAAACTAGAACACTGTGAATCTAGGTTTGGGTTGAGGTCATAGTTTGGAGGAGAACCTGGGAGAAGGCGCTTTGCAAAGCTGCTAACAGATTCCCTTCTTTGAGTGAAGATGCATTCAGGTGACTCAGGAAAAGTCCGGTCTGCTTATAAGCAGCCACCTTTAAAGTTCCGTGAACACTTTTGGAAACCACTCAGGCCGAAAGGTCTCCTTTGATGCTCTAGTTATCTGGGACAGCCTCAATCCTGCACTTATGTTAATCCATCCGTCGCAGGACCATGCAGCTGGTGACACGGGCCTGAACTAAAGCAGATTTCCAGTGATCTACAAACCCATAGTGCATGCAGGGTCTAAGCCTGGCCCTCTTACGCAAGTTCAGCCAGCTGTGGCTGTTTGGGCTGTGCGTGCAGAGGATGTGTTTACATAACGCTCATTGGGATTTTGCACTTCACAGAGCAGGTCCTAAATAATCTAAAAACATGCAGACAGAATGGTTCTATTTTAAGCTTTTCCTGGTGAATGAGGGACGCGTCTCTGCAAAAACTATCCCTCTGCACTCTGATATTTATTGCCTTCATGATTTTTTAAAGTCAGCATGATACTTAAGTCTCCACAAATGACTTCGATGCAGAATTTCATTTTAAAAACATTTGTTTTGTTGGGGACAAACTGATACGGGTTCCTGTTTCCCTAAAAGGAGGACTGTTGCTCTGCTTCATGTGTTCACGTTCTGAAGGTTTAAAAATCAGAAGATAAATGTGCGTGCAAATCTAGATGATATTTAGATTTTGAGAGTTTGTGTTTCAGGGGCAGCTTTCATTAGAGAACTCATTACTGAGTCTCTTTTCCTTCCTCCCCCCTTCTGAGGCAGAGAATCAGGGGCTGATCTGTGTTAAGTCTTGAACGTTAAATCCCACTCAGACGCTCAATAATGCGCTCGGTGTGGGACCACACTGGGGTCATGTCACTCATCCAAGCCCAGACCACGGCGATGTGTCTGCCAGAGGGATCTGCTTCACCCCCTTCGTCCTCTTCATCCTCTTTTTTTCTTCTTAACCCTTGACTCTAAGCTCAGCCCCATGTTTGACCTTTCACACTCATTCGCTCTGCAGCAGGAAGAGGGATTACCAATCAGCTGTGCCGTGGAGTTGTCTTTTTTAATGCTGACATCACTTTAATTAGAATCAATAAAGCCCCTGAATGATTACAGAGTCAGAGTGTTAGATTTTGCTGCTGCTCTGAGTTACAGTTTAGCATCCAACCACACTGAAGATGCATCTTTGTGCTGCTTCGGTTTTTTTTTTAAACACCTGATTTCATTTCCCTGCAAACACACTTGAAGGATTCTTCTTTGCAGATGATGCTGCTCTTTCTTCTTCTAACTCTCATGGTGTTTCCAGACATGTGTTGTCACGATAGCGTGCTGAGTTCCTGCTTTAAATAGCAGTTTTTAACCCTCGTGAACCCACACTCAAGGCGCTTCACCTGCTCTATCAGCTTTGTCTGCAGCGGCTTAGGGGTTGCACCTCGGGGTGGATTTTGGGATTGGTTCAAAGTGTAAGATAGACGAGGTTGCCCTTGGTGATTACCTCGTTTGTATCGTTTTATGTCTGCACGGCTGTCAGTTGAACGTTGTTTTTGTTTTCAGCTTTTCTTAATAAATAGAAAGCCTGGAAATGTTCTACAGCAATGAAAGAATCAATTAACCTTCAGGAGGAATGCCACGTCTGTCTTTACTATCCAACTCTTTTTTCTCCAGACTTTGAAAAAAAATCTGGACAAATAAAGAGTCACATTCCAAATGTTCAGTAAAACCCCTGTTTGGAGTTAAAAAAAAATCGGTTTATTTATTTTTGGTTGCAGTTACTTGAAATGTTAACTGGTGTAAGTCAGCTGCAGTTTTTTTTATTATTAGCAGCAGACTTTACATTATTTTGTAGAATGCTTTGTAAATAAATGCTTATGATTCCAGAAGTAAAGGACTAAACACAACGTAAAGCAAAGTTTGCTGTGAACATTTAAGATGCAGTCAGGTGACAGAGTATCTGAAACCAAATGATTATTGCTGTACTAGTAAAGGTAACGCTTTACAATAACGGTTGTTATTGTGTTATGAAATATTAAACAGAGTCTTAACACTCGTTTTCATGCATTATTTAGTGTCACAGGGCATTTGCATTAGAAAGGAGTTAACTAATGTTTAGAACTCAGCCTGAATGTGTCACTAAGCAAAGTTGAAATGATTTTTTTTTTTTTAGCCATAAGTATTGATGACTGATTGGAAAATCGCAGATTCGTCATGTGTTGAAGTGTCCTTTAGCAAGACACTGAACCCACATTGCTCCTGGAGGTTAGAGGTTGACGCCATCAGTGGGACTGTGACTGTAATTCCCACTGGGCCTGAAAGACCCACTCCATTGAAAATGGTTTTGTAGCATTTGTATCCCAGTGAAGGACATATAAAATAAGATCCGATAAAAACGGAGTTCCTGAGTCTTTTATTCAAATCATGTTGGATCAGAGCAGATGAAAAATCGGAAAAAGCTCAGGTTTGTGACGCAGCGACTTCCACGGCGGGCCAAAGTCTCCCTTCTCCACTACAATTCTGAATTAAAGGGAATTCTTAAAAAGCAACAAAGGCTTTTCGATTTTTTTATGCCATAAAATGGCATAATCATAACTGAAGGACCACTGGGAAGACTTTTAAAATTGATCATGTCAGTAAGGGTACATTAACACAATAATGGTTAAACATCCACACGGTTGGATACACTAAAAAACATTATTAAAGCTTAGTAATGTATTGAGTAAGGCGAAGAAAGAAACAGTTAACTGCATTCAACGCTTTGTAAATGCTAAGTAATGCATTAAAGCAGGTTGTGCTACTTTATTTAATATTAAATAAATGTTGAATAATGTGCTGACATTAAAAAAGACCCCTTGTTGGAGAGTGTTGACCCGTCTTCTTTTTGAGTGAAACTTCACCGAGCAGCAAGAGAAGGAGCTGCGTTGGTATGAAAAAGGGATTTTAGTCGTTTGCAGAATATTTTTAGTTCACTCCAGTTTTTTGTACTTTGTTGTTTTACAGTGGATGACATTTCTTACCTCAGAATCATCTCTAGGGGTCCATTTGTCTTCTGAGGATTAAAAAAAGGGCCTGAAAACTTTGTTTAGCTTAATTTTTTTAAGGTTAAGTTGTCCCTAATTCTTTCAATTTGATGCGTCTGGGCCCACTCGCCTTAACTTTAAGTGCCTTCATGAAAGGCTTTCACACAAGCTCTCTTTGTTTGTTTGTGACTTCTTTTGCTAAAGTAAGAAAAATGAGACGAGATTACTGGGGATCATTTACAACCATCAACACATCAAATGCAAGAACATGGGAGTTCCAGCCTGGGCAGCAGATGAAGATGAAGCCGTTTCAGCAGCAGTTTTTCAAAGGAAAACAAAGCCGAGTTCTGTTCTACCGCATTGACTTTTATGCTTTCCATTTCATCTGGTGCAGAACTCATCCTAATTGTTTACAGTTAAGACGTTTAACGGAACCGTGTCCTTCGCATGTTTTGTTTTTTCTCCCTTCTTCAGACCAACGCCCAGGAACAGAGCTGGGATGAACCTGACTGTTTAAACACTCGACTGTCCTCAAACAGACGCGAGCCCAGAACACGAAACCAAAACGGTATTGTTTGTGAACTTGCAGCTTGTCGGCACACTCAATATTTACACAGAAACCACAATAGCATTCAGGCAAACATCATCATCAGCAGCAGCTTGTGTTTAACTACAGAGGCCTTCATCGTTTGTGTTCTGCCACACAAGGAGGCACCTCCAGTGACCCCCCCCCCCCCCCCCCAAGTCCTGAATTGGATTCATACACGGCTGCATGAAAGTTGCTGTGTATTTGTTTAAATGATGCTCCACTTTCACGAGTTCAAAAGCTGAAATCCTGCCCCCATCATAACCTCCCTGAGAGGCTGCTGTTGTGTTTACCCGCCCACGCTGGAAAAACTCTTTTCCCCGTGTCCACATTGCTTCATCCAGAGAAGCAGGCGAAATATCACGAGAGCAAAGAAGTCACAGGACGAGCGCCGCCGCCTGTTGCACAACCCTGAAGGCTGACTTTCCAGCTGCTCCACTTCTGCAGCTGGCTGAGATCCTTGATTAAATCTGTAAAAACGTCGTTCTACGAAGCAAAGTTGTAAACTCGGAGGGAAGTGAAGAATACAGCAGGGCCAACAGTCTGAGTCCAGAACAACAGGAGGACGGCTGTCACTTCTGAAACAGAAGCCCCCATTCTTTTCCTCATTCCTAACGTGAGAGTCGGCCTGCTCCTCCACATCCATGAAGCTCCTCCCCGAGTGCGTGACGGCCCAGCGGCTGAGGACTCCAGCTCGGCCCCAAGCCATCAGTTGCAACATGAGATATGAGAGCGGGCTGGAGTCGTGGCTGCTCCCCAAGTCACAGAGTGTACTCGAACAAATTCCAGCAGCAAAGTTAATACAGAGTGGATTCATCTGTGTCTCCGATTGCACGGCTGTGCGGGAACAAGCCGTCTTCCCACCACTGTTTTCACTACCTGCACTTTAGACTGTTCAGCTTTCTCATGCAAGTGTTTGCACACAAACCCAGAACTGTGTTCACTTTTACCAAGTCCATTATCAGAACTGTAATGTCTGTGCCAATCTTATTTTCATTCAACTGTTAAACTGCGAGGAAGTTTGACAACTTTTCTACTGTTTTGTCTGGATTGGCTTTAGGTGTTCTCCGTCATCCCAAACTTTGGTTTTTGTTTTGCCTTTTAGTAGAATCCTAAGTGCAAATCTGCAGAAAGCGTTTATCATTTCCTGTAACACACCATACGGCAGCCATGATTCTGCCCTATTTACAGTGACGCTGGATGGATGGATTTATTAGTTTGCATCTTACTTTGCTGCAACAAGTTGGCAAAAGTCATTTGAGAATGACACAAAACTGTTGGTCGGTTCTTAAGGTGCGTTCACACCGAGCGCGATTGGCGCAGCCCGTCGCGCTCTCGCCGCGCCGCGAGGCCAAAAATGTGTTCTCGAAGCTCACCGCCTCGTTCGCGCGTGGGAGGAGCTAGCAGCTAATGTTGTTGATCACTACATGAAGCTTTGTCTGTGTTTCATTTACGACGCATGGAAGACACTGATGATGTTTAGAGATCAGTGTTTTTCTCTGTCAAAGAGCTCTTCAAAAACATCGGTGATCACGCCTCCATGGAGATCGCGGGTCATCAGAAATAAATTAACAAATATATAAACCTACTACCTACAAAAACAAAGCAAAATTCAGTCATCAAATACACAAAAACACTCAGAACAAACCTGTGCTTGTGGTGACAGCGATTTGTCCTGCGCTTGTAAAACTCCCACTCCAGATGAAACCTGGTTTGAACCTCAGTATTGTTGTGTTTTACTTTTTAAATATATATTTGCCTTTTATGAAGCATAAAGAACACATCATTTTTTAAATACATTGCTATGAACCTCTTTTTAAACCCAACAAAAAAAAATTCAAACTAAAGGTTTCATGGACTCCATTTATTTGTGTTAAATATGTATTATTTAAAAAAAAAAACTCACGGCTATAAAATATACATTCCAATGACGTTTTAAATCCTATGAATTATCCTGATGTTTTTCATTAATATTTATAGTAATGTGTGTTCAGTAATTTAGCAGAAAAAAGATTCAACGAACTACGAAAGCTGGGTACGGGATTCGAACCCGGAGTTCTTTCAACAAAAACAGTTTCCACGCATGTGGACTAACCACAGTCACTACAACAGCAACTAATTAACAAAAAAGTTTGTCACTTTATAAAGACAGCTACCCACGAAATGCTGGGTGAAGGGCTTGCTATGGTTATCATGAAGGATTTGATCATCCAGGGATTTTTCATGGGTTTTAAACAGGAATCATGTGTTTCTGTTGTAACAGCATGTGGGTTGTATGTTTGAGGACTTAAAATAAAAACTTCTCATTCTTTTATGTGTTTTAAGTAGCTCACGTGCCAAAAAAGTGTGAGCCCCCCTGATTCAGAGGTTCTCTGGTTTAGTGAGCTTCAGTCCTTCTGTGTCTGGATGACGGTGTTTCCGTCTCTCTCTGACTGCGTTTGAAGCAGACTGTCGCCCAACTGTAGCAGGAAGGCTTCAGGAAACCCCGCTGTCCTGAAAGAGATACATCAGGTTAAGAAAATGAAAGGAAGTTCAGGAGATCCGATCCACCATACTGGATGTGTACTCTACCGCTGTCACTGAAACCGTCACACGCCCAAAGTTGAGTCCCTGATCGGTTACAGACGGGGCCGACCTCCTCCAATTCCCGCTGTTTCCAGACTTTTGCGCTGCGCCAGCCGCTCAATTCACGCCGCAGAACCTCAATTCGTGTCTAAACCACTGACTTTACATTGAAACTGGCCCCCGCTGCCGCGCGAACCGCGTTCGTTGTGTAAGCACCTTTAGATTTGTTGCAGAAATCCCAAGGAGTTAAATATTTTAAGAGGGTCTCATACTTGTCTTTAATGTGTCCCAAAGTATTCTCAAAATAGTTTCTGCAAGTCTAAAATCACAAACATCGGAGACTAACGTATTTTCCACACCAAAGAGTGCACTGGATTAGACGTCAAAGAATGGTCCGTTTCTGAAACTGTGTCAAATATGAGGTGCACCAAACTTTAAAGACCCACTCCAATGAAAATGATGTCTTTAACATGTTCTTGTAGCCTTTTTCTCATAATGGATGACTTATTGAAACTGCATTTCTGAGTATGTCTTTATTAAATCGTGTTGGATCAGGAGCACATAAAAACTGGTGGTTTGATAAAGCTTGAGTTTGTGACGGAGCAACTGCCATGGGCGGGCCTAAGGCCTGGTTCACACTGGACGCGGAAGTTCCGCAGAACGGAGGCCGTTTCCATTCTGCGCCCGTTAAGCTATAGTGTAATTCACATCAGACCGCGGCCCTCCACACCGGCGTGCGCTGTGCAGAGTAACGTTTCGCCGTCTGGTCTAGTTTTTTGCACGAGCGATCCGCGTCGATACTGGCAGGAAGTTACGCCAAGACACATGAGAAAATACGGTCAATTTTCAAAATATGACCACATTTTCCAATAAAACACAGTGATTGACAAACGCGATCAAAGATATGAGGATAGGATATTAACTTACCCATGACGGCAAAAAAAGGAAAAAAAGCTCTTGCAGAAGCGCCTGTTGACCGTCTGGTATGCGTCTGGTGTGACGGCAGTGGGTAACATTAGCAAATGAACGGATTGAAGAAGATTCCAATACTGAAAATGGAAAACTTCAAATTGAATACTTATTTCTTTTGCAAGTGTTCATGGTATTAGCAGGATAATTAACTGGAAGCATCTGTCCGGCGCAAAGCCGATGGTTCAAGCTTTGGCGTTGTCTGTTAATTTTTATAATGCGGAAAATACAATCAATTTAAGAGCAGTTGTTCTACAGCACATTGGAAACTGCTGAATGATTTCTCAGTGTTGACCCTTAAAATAAACAACAATTTAATGAAACCAGTTGTAAAACAGAAAACAAAGATAAATGTATCTCGCTGGCGCTGATTTCTAACAAAGAATTCCAGAGGAAGTTTTCAAATTTTCCCAAAACATTCGAAGGTATTTGATGAATCAAGCGACTTTGAACAGCTGTGGACAGTGTGGGGTTGGGAAGGGAATGACTGCTGTAAACGGAGACCTGAATGCCAGCTCAACGGACTGACAGATGCCTCATGCCTTCATCACAACTGTCCTTTCAGGTGGCTGTCTGCAGGTAAAAAAAACAGGGTTAACCTGCGCAGACGGCCTGCACGAAAGTATAAGTTTGTACACCCTATGAGCACTTCGGTGTCACATGCATGCAACATTTGCACACGCTCAGTAAGGAGCCAGTACTTGCACCTTATTAACTACTTGAGTGTGGCGTAAGGGCACCGAACGACAGCATCATCATTTATTTTTGGGGGCAGTGCTGTAATAACACACATTATCAGTTTTGTCTGAAGCAAAAACAACACGCCAGCTTTAAACATGGGGGCGGGGTGTTTATTATGTGGGCTTGTTCCTCAACAATCTGAGGTCAGCGAGTCTGCCATGAACTCTTACACAGCAGAGTCAAACATGAGCTTTTCGGTCAAATGGCGACAACTTTGGACAAAAGTCAAGCAGCGACACAAAGTGTGGAGATGAAGCAACGAAACTCCATTGGTGTGAGCAGATGAAAGTCCACGCCTGAGGAAGACCCCGCATGAACGACTACCTGCACACCTCACAGAACTGAAACAATGGAAAGAAGGGAATGAAATTCCTTCCCAGCGATTTGAAAGGCTGATAACGTTGTACACTAAACAAAAACACACCGACCGGTTCAGGGCAGAAGCTCCGCCCCCTCCTGGAGTCTGCAGAGAACTGCAGGGTTTCAAAACAAACCTCTTCATTATCTTCCTGCCTTGGGTGGCTCCTCTCCCTGTAAGTGCACACGTGAGTGTGAGGTTTCTTCACCTGGCCGCTGCACACCTGCAGCTTCAGCTTCTGCAGAACAAGAAGGCAGAAGTGGGAGAGGCCATGCTAAACGCTAAGCTAAGGCTAGCAGTATTAGCTAAGGAGGAGCAACTACGTCGCAGGCTGCTTAGGCAGTAAACGGTTAACGTAGTCATTTACGCACTAGAATGCTAAAGATGCTATTTAGAATTTTCTAAAACTAAACCAGGAAACACTGAGGAAATGTAGGGGAAACAAAAGGAATGACCAAGCACTGGTTAACGCTAACCTGGAAATGACATCACAGGAACCATGCTAAAGATCCGTGCCGGCCTGGGAAACCGCCCAAGTCGTTCACATCAAAAACCGGCACTGGAGCAGGGAGTAAGTCTTTTTTTTTTTTTTTTTAAGTGGATGACATCATACTCACTCAGTCCAGTTCACAAATACAGCTACAAAGAGCTCAAATAACTTAAAAGGAATTCGGGCTCTCTGGTCTCCCATAGCTAACTCCATAACTTAGGGGGCGGGATTCCTGGGTGTCGCCGCGCCTTGACTGTCTGCCGGGGTCGGGGCCTACCTGGTGCCTGGTGGGGGCAGGGGGGCGCTGTTGGTCAGGGGGTCTGGTCCGGCGCCTGGGTGGGGCAAGCGCGGGGACCGCATGGTCTCCCGGGGCTGGGCGTGGGGGTGTGTGGATGGTGCATTGGGTGGGGGTCTGGCTTGGCTGGGGGGGTGGTCTTTTTGCGTGTGCTGGGGGGGCTTGCGCGGGGCCCTGGCCCTGGGGGGTCTGCCTGCGCTGGATGGGCGGCCCAGCTGCACCTGGGGGCTGGGGTCACTCCTTCTCCGGCCCTGGGACAGGGTGGGGCAACCCTCTCGGGGCCTGCGATTGCTCCAGGTAAAGCCTACCATTGCGGGGTCTGGGGGGAGCGGGCCAGGGGAGGGGATGTCTGTGGGCAAGAGGGGGGGTCCACTACCAGTACAGGACCCTAGGGGCTTCCTCGGGTCCGCTGGTACCTGACCAGGTAGCTACAGGGGCGGTGCTTGGGGGGGAGGGGCTGGGGCTTGCCCTGGGGGCTGGCCCCCTCTGGGCTCCTCTCTCTTTGTGTGGGGTGGGGGGTGTGGGGCCTGGGGGGTTGGCTTTCGGACGGTGGGGCCTCTGCCCTGGGGAGACTTGGGCCCAATGCTGGGGGGGGGCGGGGGGACGGTTTTTTCATCATCGGGAGTCAGTTTGGTAGCTGTCCCCGACCTTCCCTCCTTCCTCATACGACCACTTATTAGGTTGGAAGGGGGGCGTGCTTGCGGAATACCTCGAGGGGCCGAGCCACTTGGCAGTGGTCCCCCCTCCCATGGTCTCCGCACAGTTTCGCCCCCTTCTCTTGGTTTTAAATGCACCTTAGACACGTAGGATCCTTGGTGGGGGGTGCTAGGACATCACTGCCAGCAACCAGGAGATGTCCTCTCAGTGCTCTACCCTCCAATTTTAACTGCACCGTAGACATTTAGGGCTCCTTTGTGAGAGGGCGATTGGACATCCCTGTAAGCAATCAGGAGATGTCCTCAGTGCCGTGCTCGCCAATTTTAACTGCACCCTTTATTACACACACCCATCAACCACAAGAAACACACCTCAACACACACACAAATACATTACACAAGGAAGGTGGGACTACTGATCTTCTGTCCCTTACCCCATCCCTGGTGGAGGGAACAGGGCCTTCAGCGGCGGTGGCCTTGTCTCCTGGGGGTCGGCCTCCTGGGCCCGGCGGCCCCCTCCCCACGCAGGGAGAGGGATCCCTTTGTCCTCTGGCAAGTCCATGAGCGGGGGATCATATTCCATCTGAGCCTGGAGGGTGTCTGTGTCCTTGTGGTGCGGGTTCTGGCCCTTACCCTCGGGTGCCGAGCCCCTTCTGGGTCACAACATTAGGAGAGCCTGGTCAGGCAATGTACACCTTCGGGGACCCCCACTTCTCTTGGTCATCCCTTTTCTAGATGGGGGTAGCTGACCCCCATCGTGCTCTCTTCTGGATCTCTGCAGCTGCCTGAAGCTTTGGAGCGGGTCTCCCGTGGGGGGCCCCGGCTCGTACCCGGGGCTGGGGTGGGGGGATGCCCAGAACTCCTGGGTGGTGGTGGGCGGCTTGTCTGGGGTGGTGGGGCTCTCGGGGGTGGGGCCCCGCGCTGGGCCACCTGGCGCGGTGGGAGGGCTGCTCTCCTGACTGGGCTGGGCCTTGCGCTCTGACCTCACTGCGCTCGGGTGTTGGGGGCCCGTGTGGCTGTCCTGCGGGCCCTGGTCTGGGTGCTTGGCCGGGCTGCCTGGCGGGTGGATCTCCTCCATTGACCCCACAGTATGGGTGCGGGGGCGGGCCCTGGTTGGCTCACCTTTGCACCTTCAAATAGTGTGCATGACAGAATGTAATGCTTTACATGTGTTGGTTGGTATGCACAAGTGTGCGTGTGAACTGGATGTGGACAAGTTTGTGAACACTCTTGGAGCCGGCAGGTATGTAACAGCTGAGTGTGTGGACAGGCCCTGCCCATTTTAGACCAACACTCACTATTGCAATGGGTATAAGCTCCAGCATTTTGTTGCCTGTAGATTAACAACTCTACCTTCCCTTCACAGTAGTCCTTCTCTAACTTCTATAATCCACC
>BSAI01000108.1:4289329-4436062 GCA_036245035.1 Adrianichthys oophorus
AAAAAAAAAATCAATATTAATAAAGTTTGGTTTAAATTACAAAAGGGGCTTATACCAACATACATTTTGTGTTCGCTATGATTTATAACCCCCGATTGTAAAATCTGTCTAATACAAGAGGCTCTCAGCTCATATCTGTTTGCTCAGCTGTTGGACAGGACAAGAAAAAAAAAAAAAGAAAAAAAAATTGTTTAGGACAATGTGCTTCAACTGTACTGACGGCGTTTTAGTCCATTCTCATGAGTGCAGTGTGAAAGTAAACTAGAGAAGACTCCTACGTTTGCATGATTTGCTGCATCATCAGATATCTATCCCAGTAAGAAAGGACTTCAAGCATCTACACCAGGGCCTTCCATTCCCCTCTTGGTGAACTCCAGTCATACTCAGTGTTGCGGTCCTGTGGAGAGACCCTCCAGACCGTTCCTGGCTCCGGTTGCATTTGGCTCCATCTCCTCCCTGATTAATGAGCCCTGTTGCTTTCTGGTAGGTTTGTTGTAGCGCTGTAACCTTTCAGATTTTATATACGCCATCCGTACTTGTCCAAGCGTTTGCTCCAGCTGGTCACAACACTTCCATGGAGAACATCAAGATGAGAAGTGGCTTACTCGCATGGGGGTTTAATTGCAGTAATTATGTTACTTCTGCAGGAAATAAGCAGCAGAAGATTCTAATTACGGCCTCAGAGTAAAAACAGGAATGTGGAGAGCAAAACTTGATTTTATGATGTTTTTCTGCAATGAAATCCCTTTTAGGAGTTGTGTTCAGCAGAGAATTTTCCAAAACAGCGATAAAAATCAGCTTTTGAGTCCTGATCTTTTATCTTCAGGTGAAATGGAGCTCATGGAGGCAGAATGATAATCCTGTTTTTCCTCTCACTTTCTGTGACGTACACACAGGTTTGAGCACCTCCCTGTCCTCCACTCCCCACCCTGCTGATAACAATGCACGTGGCCGGGTCACATCCTCAGTACTGATCGGCCTTAACCCCCTGTGGCTCAGCTGCATGTGTGGATACGTTTCCTTTATTGTTCGGAGGGGAAAAGAAGCACAAAACCAGACCAAGATGCAGCTTCATCTTCCAATTCTGGTTTCTTTTACAGCTGTGAGGACTGAGGCCTGCAGCTGTGATTAAAACATGAGAGAGAAGAGTCTCGAGGGGAGAAAATTGTTCCCGTCTGGGCTGAATATGAAACGCAGAGCCAATTAATGCTAATAAATTAGTCACAGAAAAGTTCTGCGCCTGAGCAGCAGGAGCAGCTGCAGCACTTCCCCCAATCCACTATTGACTCATCAGTCTGTGAGGACGCCGATCACCGTCACCATTAACAACAAGTGGAAATGCAGAGTGCAGGGACTCCATCCTGCGTCAGGAGCCCCCTTAAAGGCTCCTGACGAGCAGACGTCTAAAAGGGGAGCCAGCACGCCTCAACACGCAGCCTTTCTGCACCTGTCATAACTGCTCTGCTGCTCCAACAAGTTTCAAAGCAGAAGACCTACTTAACTGTGGAACAACCAGAGACACAGCGCCCCCTGTTGGACACATCAGGGCCTGCAGCAGTGGCGAGTCTCCAGTTGTACTTTTTAATAGTTTGGGGCCTTTTTGAAAGATTTTTACTACTTTGTATTTTGCTCTTATAATTCTTCAGTCCTGGACTGCACGGAAAGGATTGTTATTGCAACTCTTATTGTGCCAAAAATGTTACCCCACCACATAATGTAAAACTCTGCACGTACCCAGTACCTGGTGAAATTGAATTGTGGGCATTGTGAAACCCCCCACCCCCCCCAAAAAATGATGACATCACAGCGGGTGAAACTGTAAAAAAAAAAAAAATGGGGCTAAAATCTCTTATGAGGCTAAAACACGCGTCAGGGATATCCAAAGGAAGTTCTGAAATTATTACGGTATATTTTTATTTTGTGGCGATTTTCATATTTTCTCATAATATGGGAAAACTATTGTTCAAATTTCACATGAGCTTAAGTCTACAACCACAACTGAGGGTTTGTTGACCTCTGGACCTTGAGAAAAGGCTGCAATTGTGAATTTTAATTTTTCTTGAAACTGTAATAAAGTTTGTAGATTTTGAAGAGCGTTCGCATGGTGAGCTAAAAAAAAGTGGCGTTTTCCTGTCGCTCGCAACTTTTTAACCAAAATACAGTGAAAATTGATCACATGATTTGATCAGACTGAACAAAACGATAGAACACTCAATGGGAACATATTAGGACTGTTGGTTGGTTAACAAAAAAATGTTTCCAAGGAAATCCAAAAATGTACTTTTGTGGATACTTCTAAAATTACACAGACCTGTACCTCTCCCCTATTAGACCCATAAACTGCAGTAATGAAGGGTTGGTGTCGTTTCAACATCACCGTAAACAACCAATGTCCTTGGCAAACACACTGATTGGTGCACAAACTACCAAGGGTTCATTCTAAAAGTTCACAACTAATGCCGTGTTTGTAGGGAAATTGGTAAAATATTTAGCCAAAAGTTTCTGCCAAACTGTTGATTCTGACTCTCATCAAGTTAAATGATTAACTGAAGTTCAATAATGTTTTATAAAATCAGTTTTAACCTCATCTGATGACTAGACACGTGAGAAGAACGGAGACGGGGGAAAAAAAAAAAAAATCAAAACAAAATCTCAGAATTTCATTTTATTTTCAGTTTTACGCAACATATGTATAAATATCTGTTAATATACAACATCTATGACATCCATAGAGCTTTCCTTCTTGGAAAATACAAAAACTCAGAACACTTTTATTGCACATTTTCTAAAAGACAAACCATGTTCATCAAAACATTTAGTTTTGCACAGAGGAAGGAAACGGAGAGCAGACACCGATTACAGCACAAACATCCCAGAGGCCAAAGGAGCAACACGGTTAGAAGCGACATCATCTCACACAGATTTTGGCAACTTAACAATATACAAAATATACATCCATGATGCTTTGTAAACAAACACTGATGTGCTTTGAGGATTTGATCACCGGATTAAAGAAAAGACGCAGAAACTGCTCGGATCGCTTTCGGCTCCACATTTCCATAAGGTGCTTCTGTTCTCACAGTTCAGACTAAAGTCAGTCATTACCTCCAACATCACAGCGAGAAGCATTTCAATCAATCAAGTTTAGTGGGGTTTTTTTTCATTCTGCTAACACTACAGGCTCTGGCTGTCGCTTTAAAAAGGCATCTAAAACCCAGACGGTGGAACTAACTGCAGGGGAACGCGATTCCAAGCAGGGCTTCATACAGAGGATTTCACACGGACATCATATTTAAGTGATGGGTTGATGTACGAGATGTCAATACTTTTGTTATCTTCAACTCCCCACAACAGCCGCCTGCGAACGTTCTTCATCCACAGAAGGTTCATCTAATGCTACATTTTCACCACCCAGCTTCTTCCTCTCCTCTTTTTGAAAACTTCGCAGTAGCTTATATTTTCAAGCCCGCAGCCCACGGGCGCACAAACTGCAAGAGCTTCACGTACAAGACAAACAACCGTGTCAGCCCCTTGTTTTACAAGGTTCTATTTACACCATATTGCATAAAAAACAATATGTACAGATTTCAAAGGAATGTGAGCAAATTATTCCCTGTGAATCTAAGGCCCCTTCACTCATGTTGGATTTAGATTTCATCTGTGGGGTTTTTTTTCTTTTAAGGAGAAGGCTGAGCGTCGTTTCCTCAGATCTCCTGCATGAGAAGACCTCCGGTCGTCTTCGTTTAAAGAGAGCAGTTCAAATCTTTTATGGCACCAGTTTTCGGGCTCGAAGCCGCTGAGCACGGATTGCACAAAGTTCGGCTGAAACCAAACATTCCCAAACAGACGGTACATTCAGAGCACAGACATCGGCGTGGAACAGCTTGCCCGGTCCTGAAACAAAACAAAACTAAAGAAAGCGCGGTGATGCTGCAACGTGTTCCTACTTCTTTTTTTTTTTTACTGGATCTGACGTCACTTCTTGTTGCTGCGCGGTGACTCTTTCTGCTGCCGACCCCTGTCTTTGTCAGCAGACAGAGACGCCCGGTTCGAATCTCTTTTTGTGTTTTTCTGCGGAGGCGGGACTTCCTCTTTTTTCTTCCTGTCAGCCGGCTCCTTCCGGCTGAACAGGGGCTGCCTGTCAGCGGCGCCGGTTCTGGTTTCTGGGATCTTCTGGCTGTCGGGTTTGAGGTTAATCTCCTTCTTCGCCGCAGGTTTCTGCAGGTCGGGTTGAGAGGCGCATGGAAGCGTCTGAGGCTGGGCTGCAGGTTTGGGGTTCGGATGGGTTTGGATGTCTTTCGGTCTGAGGGCTGCTGTTGGAGCTGAAGTCTTTAGACTTTTAGGAGGCGGGGCTTTGGCTTTGGCCTCTGCCGCAGAACCTTTGAGCTCTCCCATCGTCAGAAAAGCTGCTTTGTCTTCTGCTTCATGAGATGTTTGCGGGTTTATGGCTGCAGGTTCTTGGAGCCGTTTGGGGTTCGAGCTGCATTTGAGGGCTCGCTCCTCTAACGGTGCAGCGGCTGCAGGCGGGGCCGCCAGCGGTGATGCCGTTTGTGTTAAAGGTTGCGCTGCAAGTTGCTTTTGAATTTGTTTTGCAGGCTGTGCTGCGATTGGTGATCTGGGTTGCACTATGGGTTGAGTTTGTGTTGCAGGTTTCACTGAAGGTTGCATTTGAAGTTGTGCTGTAAATTGCGCTGCAGGTTGCGCTGTTAGAGGGGATCTAGGTTGCACTGTGGGTCGTGTTGTTAATTTTGTTGTGGGTTGAGCTGCAGGTTGCATCTCAAGTTGTGTTGCAAGTGGTGAGGTGGGTTGTGATATGAGTTGTATTGTAGGTTGTGTCATAAATTTAGTTGCAGGTTGCACTGTAAATTGCATTTCAAGTTGTGTTGAAGGTTGTGTTGAAAGTGTGGATGTGGGTTGCACAGCAGGTTGTATTGTGGGTTGTGTTATAAATTTGGTTGCAGGTTGTGTTGCGAGTAGTGATGTGTGTTGCACTGCAGTTTGTACTGTGAGGTGTGGTGCGGTTTGTGTTGTAGATTGAGTTGCAGGTTGCATTACAGGTTGCGGCTCAGGGCTTGATTTGCCTTTCAAACTGGAAACAGTTGCATTTGCTGAAAATTGCAGCTTTGCTGCAGCAACAATTGTGTTTCCTGACACATTGACGGTTTCGTCTTTTTCCGCTGGAGTGTCTTTGGATTCTGGATCTTTCTTTCTGGGTGAAACTGTGTCTCTCTCATCTTCTGCAGCAGCAGAGTTGTCGCTCGTTTGTGTTGCGTTTGCGTTGTTTTGTTGCGCTCTGGCAGTGTCTGCGGTTTTGCCGTCCTTCTCAGAGACAGATCCTGCAGATGGGACATGCGGCAGCTGCTCCTGTCTGGAGCCAAAGTTCAGCAGCAGAACTTTCTCTGAAGCTGAAGCAACATCGAGCCGCTCTGAACCTTTGGAACTGCAGGTTCCACTTGCGTCTTGAGCAAAAGGCTCCGCCCCCTTGCAGCTGAGAGGCTGTCCTGCATTCAGAGCGCAGTTCTGCCTCTGCTGTTCAGGTGACGGATCAGCTGCAGCTGCAGTCGCCTCCAGCTTTGCAGAACCCAAAGAGCTCACCGTTTTGGAGTGTTGTGACATCACAGTTGGGGTGACCTCCTCCTGTTGCTCTGGCTCCTCTTCCTGGTCCTCGTTACTCACTTCCCGTATGGAGGGAGTTCTTCCGCAGGAGGAGAAGTGGGAGGCGTGCCGTGGGCCTCTGTGTTCAGCCTTGGCACCGCTCCTGCTCTCCTGTTTGGTGGCGAAGACCTCAGGTTTGCATGTCGAAGTCTTTAAGAGTTCTCTGGTTTGTGTTTTCTCAGCAGAGCCTTTTGCTTCTGCTGCTCCCACCGTTTCCCTGGAAACCACAGAGCCGTTTCCTGACGGTCCGACCTCTGTGCTGAGGCAGGCGGTCAGCGGGCTTTTCAGCCTGTCTGCGCTCCTCAGGGAGGCGATGCTCTTCTGTCGCTCCGTTGGGCTCTGGAGCCAGACGAGGGGAGTTGCAGCGACACCATCGCCTGAGTTGTCCGTCGCTTTGGGAAAAAAAGTTTCAGTTTTGGAAACTCTGGGTCCTGAAAGGAGGCCGATGTCCAGAGTTCCTTCAAGAGGCTTGAGCGAGGAGACATGGCGCCCCTCGAGTTTATACTCTGATGACGTCTTTCTGAGCTGCGACTCTGCAGAGGAAATGAGCTGCAGCTTCTCCACAGCGCTCCCCTCCCTCCCAGAGAAGAGCTTGGGACTGAGACCTTCAGGGCTGGGGTGCGCGCCCCCCTTCAGGTGCTCGTCCAGCTGCAGGCTCTTGGACCTCATGGAGCCAAAGTGGAGGTTCTCGTGGATGCCGGGCGACAGCCGGCACATGCAGTCGTCCCGCTCCTCAAAGGACAGCCTCTTCCTGGTGAACTCCATGCTGGGGGCTTTCAAGTCCAGCCGCTCGGGTTTCAGAGCGTCCTTAACCTGTCTGGGGTGGGCGGGGGCGCCGTCGCTGTCGCAGCTGCTGCTGCTGCTGCTGGAAGCCTCAGAGATGCCCTCCGACACTCGTGAAGAAAGTTTTTTGTACAGCACATCCTTCAGGGTCGGACCTGAGGGTTTGGGGTCGGCTGCGCTCAGTTCTGGAACATTCTGGGACTTGGGTTTGCTTCGGATCACAAAGGCGTCGCTCTTGTCCTCGCCACAGGGGGGCTGCGCATCACATTCGTGCAGGGCCTCCTGCTTCTGCAGGGACTCTCTCCTCTCAGACCAGTCGTGTCTCTTCGCCACCATCTTACTCTTCAGCCTCTCCTTGTCCAGCTCCTCCATGGACTCCTGCCGGCCCATTTTCCGGCTGGGGGGCCGCTTCAGGCAGCCCTGCTCCACAGGGCGGAGGCGGGAGACGGGCAGCGGCTCGCTGGACGTTTCATCAGCGCTGTGATCCTTCAGCTCCTCGTCCTGAACCTCCTCCTGAGTCACCTCCAAGCTGTGCTTCCGGGGGCAGAGGTGCTTCTTGTCTCCCGTGTAGGAGGGGGCCAGCTTCTCCTCAGACTGTACTCGCTTCAGGAGTGGGGAGCGGGGCGGCTCCGCGCTCTTGGGGCAGACAATGTGCCGCACGATCGTCGGGGGCGAGTGGATCTTGGTTGGGAAAGCCGGGGTCGTCTTGGAGATGGCCACGGTGTGTCCACTGAAGAGCGGGGAGGGGGAGCGCTGGGGAGACGTTGGCTGGGGGGTAGGGGAGGGCGTCCGAGCTAGAGGAGAGAGGGGGATGCTGCTGACTGACTTGCGGCGGCCCTGCCGGAGTCTCTGCCCCGGCAGCTTTGGGCCCAGGCCGTGCAGAGTGCTGGGCCGGATGTGGCCTGAGCCTGCGGGGGAGTTTGGAGCGCTGGAGCTGGGGGAGCTGCTCTGGGACGAGTTCCCCCCTGCAGGAAGAAGGAAAAAAACATATCAGCAGCTGCACACAAAGTTCTGCGAACAATATCTGGATCAGATTTTATCACGAGAAGATAAAATCTCCACCTGACTGAGTGAAGTCTGGTGCGGGGCGGAGGGCAGCGGTGGGGGAGCGAGGGGAGAGGCTGTGGGTGGGGGAGCCAGGGAGACTCTCACCGGAGGAAAGGGAGTGGTTGAGGGAGGAGAAGCTGCGACTGGTGTGCAGCAGAGGAGACGGCTGCATTGCAAAGCGTCTGAAAAGAGAACGCCGCCTGAAACCAGAGGAAAGAAACAGAGAAACCAGGATCAGATGTCAGCGCGTGTCTGCCCCCTACAGGACGAGAAGAGAAGAGCACCCTATCTGCAGTCTCAGATATGGTGGCCCTGAAAGGCAACAAACCAACAAATCGCATTAAAAAAACAATGTAAAAACATATTAAAGAAATAATAATACAATAATATATATTTTTTTAAAAACTTTTTTTTTTTTTTTTATAAAATACAAAATGAAATAAAAAGAAAAAGTAAATCTACAAATGAAAACTATTTTTTTTTTTATTAAACAAACTAATAAACTGGAAAAGGTAGGTATTATGGGACATCACTGATTGGATGATGTTTGTTTACCGTTTAAACAGGAAGTTTGTGGCATGACAATATCTTTTGACAGACAAAAATTGTATTTACACTTCTGGCCCTATGAAGTAATATTTGTACTACTGCAATGAGAACAAAACTCAGTTTTTAAATAAAAACCTTGCAAACTAAATTTTCAGTGTTAAAAATTAAACTTTCAATGTAGAACATTTGCTTTTTGCCTTCGTTTTGTTTTGTGTTCTCAACTCTAAGTTTAGCTTTAGATTTGTGCCACCAAACAGCCAATCACAGACGAGAGCATTCATTGATTGGTCTAGGGCAGGGGTGTCCAAATCCAGGGCTCAAGGGCAGGTGTATTGAAGCTCCCTATTGGTTAAACACACGTGATCCAAGTAATCATTCTGGAAAACCAGCAGGAGGGCGGCCCTCGAGGCCTGGATTTGGACGCCCTCCTGCTGGTCGGGATTCTATCCAATCTTTGTTCTCAATTCAGTGGCACAAATATTTCTTTATATGGTCAAAGTCACTGCACAAGTTTGGTTATTGCTCAATCAATCAGTTCGGGCGAAACACCCTTCTGCCTTCCCCGTTTAAATCTGATCATTTTGAACAAATCCCATCTGATTCTTCAACTTTGGAGAATTACAGTTTATAAGTAAACTGGAAATATTGTAGATAAAAATGACAGCATGTGTCCTAAAATCTAAACTTTTTTAATATTAACTTAAAGGGTTTCTTTGGTGTTCAGAGTCGTCGCTGGTTTCTTTACCTCTCCGGCGTCTTCTCCTTCTTGGGCTTTTTCCCACATCTCACCATCTTGCTCCTGTAGCTGTTCCTCCGGGCCGGGCCGGTTTTTATGGAAGTGTTCTCAAAGGGGGTGGTGGAGATGGCCACTCTGCTGCCGCTCTGAGAAAAACAGTTTGTGTTCAAACTTGCAAAAACTGAATCTTAAGGAAGTAGAAAGATCCTTTTTCCATGAATTGTTTTCTTGTTTGCTGTCTTGCAAGAAAAATATGTATTTTTTAAGAAAATAGTCTTAGTTCAAAGACTCACTCCGGTCATTTTGTGATCCATGTTCAAAGTGTTCCCAGCGTTTGATTACAATTATCCTGTTATTAGTTGTTCTCCTCCCCATTGCTGAGAGCTCTCCGTTTACATGCTCTCCCACTATCTTACAGCCCCTCACACCCTCTACCTCACATTAATTCAATCTCAAGCTTAATTTTCTGGGGTCCAGGTGACCCCAGCCCGACGTTGATGTGCTATCCCTCCCATGACAAAGGTGAACAGGTCTGGATGTCTGCCGGGGACACCAGTGAACACCAGTGAAGTCTTTTGGGTTCCAGATGACCCCCCCTTCCTCCCAACGTTAACAGTACATGTCCTCCATCATCAGAAAAAAACCACAAGAACGCGATGTAAGCACCACAAACACACCACATTTTCCTCAGAGCGGGTCTTTGAGAAAACACCTCTCAGTGAATAGAATATTTTTCTTAAAACAGTAACATTTTGGTGAGACCATTTTTTCCCTTTATTTTTGCTGCTCTGAAGAAAACTTTGGAAAAAGAAAAAATTCAAAAATGTTGGACTTGTGAACAGGGGTTCATCGATCGTTATCATTGAAAACTATTCCGAAGGTCCCGTCACACTTCGGTTCCGTTACCTTCAGCAGAAGCTCCACCACTTCCGTGTGAACCAGACCGTGGACGGTTTCTCCGTTCACGTGGGTGATGAGGTCTCCGGCCTTCAGTCCTGCTTTCTGCGCCGGCCCGCCATCCTCCACATTCTGACACACAAACATCAAGGAGCTTTCTTCAATAAAGTCATAATTCCTGATTTCCTGAATGTACTGGGAAAAAAAAAACATCTTTTTCTTTTTTAATTACTATTTTGCCTGAACTTTTCTTCAGATTTTTGTGGAATTCATTAAAAATCTTTACAGAAAATCCATCAGATTAATAAAGAAAAAAAGAGCGTCTTAACCTCGACGCACTTTAACATCTTGACTACCAGAAAAAAAAGTGTCCTGAAAAAATGTTTTAAAAACCAACAAAACTGCAATTCTCAGAGCCCCACCCCTTCACATTTGGTGTCATTGAAAAGCCCCAAGTGTCCTCCATATAGACACCAAAAGGAGCTCTCTCAGTAGAGTGCAGTGGTTGGGAGGTATTTAGGTTCATGTTTGTTCCCTACAGAGGACAAATTTGGCACAGTCCAGAGGTTTTAGGGACATTTTCTTCTATAAGCTTTTTTGGGGTAAAAATGAAGGTTCAAATAGAAAAAGCACAATTCATAGCGATGTTTAATCCCAATTTAAAACTGCTTTTCTCACAAACCAGCTTCAAATTCTAATTTAGATGAAAACATGTCATATTTCCAGAAATAAAAAATAAGACACGCACATATATAAATAAAAGAAACATTTTTGCCTTGTTTAGTAATTCAGATTTAATAAATTTACTTTGTTCTGAAAAAAAACAAGGTTCTTTATTTAAAAAAAAGTGTAATTTTGGTTTTAAATATTTAATTAAAGCCATCCTCGTCAGGGACTGTGCTAACTTTAGAGTTTTACATGAACTTTTCTTACTAATTTAATTTGAAATGATCTCAGATTACTTCAGAAGCTCTGGATTGAATCAGGAGAAACCTCCCGAGCAGAAATCTTTTCTCTTTTGTCTCCTTTTATTTCTAACAGAAGGACAAACTTTCCCACAAATATCAGGAGCTGGAATCTCTACAGCAGAACTCGGAGATCCTCTAGTGAGGATCTGAGCTCCTCCTGCCACCTCTGAGGATGAGCTCGACCGCCTCAACACGCATCTCCTCCCTGCAAACGTCTTCCTGGAGTTTCAGCCTAACTGGCGGCGATCATCTCCTCACCCAGACCATGTGGTAGACGGTGTACACGTCGCTGTCACAGGCGTAGACCCGGATGGCCCTCAGCGTGAAGCCGAACTTCTTCCCGGAGCTGTGGATGATGACGGGCTGGCGCGGGTTGGCGCTGAAGAGGGAGGATTCTCTGCTCGGAGACGAGTCTCTGGAGGACGGTTCCGAGGAGAGGGAGTACGGAGAGAGGGGGCTGGCCAGAGGAGACACGCCGAAGATGTCTGAAAGGAGGAAAAACGAGCGCCATCTGAGCAGATCCAATGATAGAATCGTTCCCACTTAACCCTCCGCTGAAGGCTGCTGCAAAGCTTGAGCAGGAATCAGAGGTTTTTGCTGGTTGGTGATTCCTCTTTGCAGCTGTCGTGAGGCATGGGCGGAGCTACCACGCTGCAAAACCATCCTATTAAATATTTAAAACCTCTCAAAGGAAATTAATATTAAAATGAATTAAAATCCTTTTGCTTCATACTCTTAATGAAAACATATTTAAGATGCAAAAAAACTTCATTCAAATGTCACTGTATTTTGGTTACATTCTAAGGATGTTATTTAAAATTTAAACAAGGTTAGATTGGCATTCATTGCCACAATTTTGGAAACAAAAATTTAGATTTTTGCTGTAAAAATAAAAACTAGTTTTGGATTTTATGAGGATTTATTAAGATGGGCAGACTTGTACCAAGATCGTTTTTCATCTTGTTCACATTTAATTTTATTTTATTTTAATTGGCAGGTGGCTGTGCAGCGGCATTTGTAATCGGGAGGTAGCAGTCGCATTTTTTACACGCCGTGTGGTTTTAGCTCTGTTTGGACGACACGTAAATGTTTCTGCACGGTGCCACCGGCTGCCGGCAAGCCCGGGGGCCATTCTGCACACCTCACGACCGCGGTCTACATTCATGACCACATCTTTTAAACTTTTTTTTTTTTTTAAATCTGGCAACGGCACAAAATCTAGAAGATTGTGCCGATGCCTCCCCATCGGGCTGCGGCGGTGGTATTTGTGACAGTAGTGTTACTACACTAGTTTGTCACTGTAATCAAAATGAGCTACAACTAGACACATACAAATGCAAAAATACAAACAAATTGCTTAAAAATAACAAAAAAAACCTCTTTCTTATCAGGCTGTATAGCAGTTAAGTAATTTACCAGTTTCATTTTTACTTTTTGATCATTTTTGAGGAATAATATGTTTCCAGATTTTGATATCTTCTAAAATGTCTTGATAAACGATTTGATGAGTTGACAGATTATTTGACGTTGTTCTAGGAATTTTTTCCTTCAGCTTCCTCTTTTTGCAGTGCAGAAGGTTCTGAGTGTTCACACTGTCACCACTGATCACATTTGAAGGATTCACATCAGCTCTTCTGCATATTTCTGTGGCAAACATCTTTCTACTTTGAGTTGAACATTTTATCTATGCAGCAGGAACTGACAGCACATTTGACTTTTTTGAAACAGGATTTACTTTTGTGTGTTTTTGTGCACAAAAAAAATCCTTCAGGCTGTAAAAAAGTCAAAAAACAACAAATGTTTCTGACAACTGATCAAACCGTGAGGTCCACTAAACCTGGGAGTTGAACCCATGACCGGCTGCTCAACCTACCAATAAAACGTCTAAATTATTTAAAAAATGGTCCTCTTGACTGACGCTGGGAAATCTGTTGTTTTAATCTGAGAGATTAGAGGCTTCTTGTAGATTTTATCATCACAGGAAGAAAACGTCGTTCTTCAGACTCTCAGCCGCTCCAACTCTTCATTTCTTCTCATGACGGTTACGTTTGGGTTTTATTCATGTCTATGTGCAAGAGATCCTGTTTGGGGTGGAGTCTAAACTCTTGTGGGCGGGCCTTGTCAGTCCTGAAGGCATGAACAAGTCTACAAATAAACCTGATTCTTTTATTTTGAGGTTAAAGAGTTTCATTTCATTAGGGATCGCTATTTCAAAACTATGGATCAGGATTAACGTGATCCAGATTACCAAATCCCATGATTCAACCCCACGAATCTAAAATTTTTGTCCAGATATTTCAAAACTTTGGATCAGAATTAAAGTCGTTGGGATTACCAAATCAACCTGATTCAACTCCATGGATTAAATATATTTCTCCTGGTATTTATAAACTTTGGATCAGGATTAAAGTGATCCAAATGACCAAATCCCATGATTCCACTCCACAGATCAAGGATTTTTATCCCAGAAATTCAAAACTTTGCTAGATCCGTTCAAACTTGCTCAGATCTGCTTGGATAAGAATTTCCGGATCCGTGCCGCCCACAGAATCAAAGTTGAGAATTTGGAAGAAGGCGGAGCTTTGTTAACTGTTTTTCATACGTTTGCATTGTTGAATCTACTCATTTCATATTTATTAAGGCTTTATTAGGAATTAAATCTTTAAAAAAAATTAAACATCAACAGAGAACCATTGGACCATTAACAAGCAAGAAGTAAAAAAAAAAAATCTGTATCCTCTCCAGCAGGATACAATAATGAGTGTGCTCTATCTTTTTCATTGCATTTCATCCAAAGTTTTATAATACACAACAGAGGTCTTTAACGCAGATTAAAAGCAGGATTAAATCACCAAATTCAAATCTTAAAATCAAATTTGCTTTGAAATACCAAATTTCAGATCAGGATCCAATCCTGGAGACTTAATCCTATAGGGTTTTGTTTGAAATTCTGGTATTCGGCGATTGTTGTTTGGAGATCTTTGGTATCTTCTCACCTGCAGGGATCATCAGAGACAGAGCCCCAGTCGACACAGACTTGGGGAGTTTCGACACAGCTGATGTTTTCTCCACAGCGGTCTCTGCACGTGGAGGTGTGGCCTGATCTGTGAAGACGGGACTCGTGCTGTCGGGGCTCACGGCGTCTTCACCTCTGGGTGTCAGCTGATCCAGATGTTCAGAGAAACTTCCTGCAGAAAGGAAGAATTTACGGAGTTTGAGTTTAACTGTTGAGTAAATAAGTTCATAACTATTTTCATAAATACTGACAGAAGCTAAAAACACTTTAGTGTAGAGTTAAAAAAAATTACGTTAACAAAAAAATGCTAATAAAAAAATGTAAGTTTTAGTTTCAAAATAAAAGCAGGAGCACAAATTCTTGCAACTATTTGCTAGAAAACAGTTTGCTTTTCTGAGAGAAAAAAAATAGGAAGAAAATAGTTTGCTAATGTCAGCATGAACAAGTTTTGCCCTTCAGTTAGAGACTCGGGAAAAAAATCCTGTTTTATCGTTTTGTTCATATGTGGGACTCCGTGCCAGCTGGATAAAGGTGGAAACTCTCGCTGTTTGAGTTTAAAAATCTCAGTTATGAGCAAAGGATGGGATGACAAGAAGCAATCCATCTGTGAATTTGTGAATTCCAATGAAAGAGGAGATCTTTTTGTAGAAATAAAATGACGTTTCTGGGTTTATGATCAACAATGAGACAAAAACTGTAGTTTTTTTTCCTCACTAAAATCCCGAAAGAAGTTGAAAAAAATGTGTTAATTTTAGCTGCCAATATTTCCAAATAATCAGCAATAATAAATCAGGTGATGGTTCAAGTTCTAACAGAAAGAAGCCTCCGAAGCTTCAGATCACAATAAAGTCGAACCATCTTCAAATGGAGTTGTCATTAAGTTTTTTTTTTTTTAGAAAAAACAACAAGAAAAAGTGTGCCTATAAGATCCTGCCCCTCATTCTGGATGTGGACCTGCTCATTGTTCTAGATGAACTCTGACCTGACAGCGTGGCTCCGCTGTGGCTGCTTCCGGGCGTGGTGGCGTCGACCTCGTCCTGAGGAAGCTCCCCGACGGAGAAGGAGGCCTTGCTGGGCTCCCCGAGCCCCGAGGTGTCGTCCCCTTCGCTCTCAGCGGAGATGGCAAACTTTGGCAGCAGACTGGAGCAGGGGCCGTGGTTCAGGACGTCCGAGTCGGTTGAGTGGGACAGCGACGGCCTGGTTTAAAGACAGACGCCCTGGTGAGGCGAGAGGGCTGGCAGGGCTTTGAAACACTCCTCGGAGCTGGTGGGGGTCTTACATGTCAGCAAAGTCTGGCGTCCAGCTGAGGGAGTCCACTGTCAGAGGGCTCTCGCTCTTTTTCTCCTCCGTCTCCCCCTTCTCCTCCAGATGTCCGCGGGACAAATCCAGGCTGCTGTAGACCTTGACAGTAAACATCCTGGTTACAAACTGATAGGAGATGCCCTTTCCCGACCTACACACTGAGGGAGGGGACTGTTCATTCAGCTCATTCTTCTCCCTAATGATGACGACCAACCTTAGAGAACCTATGGGAGCAGGAGGAGAACTGCCGAAGGTCCACGCTGAAGTCTTCATCGTTTGTGTCGTCCTCCTCTGCTTCCAGGTGGTGGTACCTCTCAGAGCGAGCTGAAGAGGGAAGAAGGTGTCGGATCTTTTACATAAAGCCGAAAAGCAACGTTAAACTCAGTCTTTAGTGTCTGGAATTATGTTTATCAAACGGAACTTTTGAAATTGCTTTAAAATGTTGTGACTAACTGTATGAGTAACTGGGAATTTGGCATTAAAACCAAGTTCAAGAACAAAAACCAAAGTCAAATCTTCCCAGACTTTCAGCTTCTGGCTGAAACTCACTGTCAAAGTAACTGGTGTCGTCCTCAGACTCCAGCTGGGGAATGAACTCCGCCTTCTGCCTCAGCAGGCCATTCCAGTCCAGGTTGTGGAAAAACTGATGCTGCTTCACTTCAGCAGCGCCACCTGCAGGCAGAGAAACCAGGCTTGGTTCCAGGTCAAAAGTCTGCAGCAATCACGAGGTGAAGAACCGGTCACCTGGTTCCTCCTCCCCTTCATGCCTTGTAGATGTATATTAAGCGCCACGCTTTCTGCCTGTGATACTAAGTGAAGTTGAAGCCATGAGCGATGCTCATTACCCGAGCCACCCTTGTCAGAGCTGCGTTCAACAAATTCATGAAGAAGAAAAACCTGTTTTCAAAATGGTGGCTTTTCTGTTGGTTTTATCTCCATAGCAACCATTTTATGTTTAGATCATCTGGGGTTGACAAACAGGTTGTTGTAATTTTTACAAGAATCGGCAAAAGTACATTTTGGGATTTCCTTAGCAACTAAGGTTTTTGTTAACCATGCCCACATTCCTGATATGTTCATATCGTATGCTTTTTTATTCCTTACACCTTGAGTCAAGCATTTGTCTATAACATTTTCACAATATTCTGGTAAAAAATGTGCGAGCAACAAGGGAACACCACTTTTGTGAGCTCACCAATCCTGTTCAAAATCTACAATTTTTTTTCCCCAAGTAGCTTCCCAATGATGCTCGAGGAGTTAGGAGGCGATTGACTGAAATCACTAGGAGGAGTTTGTAGCATGAATAAAAAGAGACTTTTTTGGGAATAATTTATGATGACTTTCTTCCAAAGTCAACGAAACTTTGGTTGTGTTTGTAGACTTAACCTGGTGGAGTGTGCGGAAGTTTTCTTTTCCCATATTGAAAATGAAAATGTGAAATTCAAATTTCTTTGCCACAAACTGACCACCAAGCCGTGGGTCCTGTGGCCATCCCATAATAATTTTGAAACTTCCTTTGGGCATTCCTGACACGTGTGCTTTGGCTTTGTTAGAGGATTTCAACATGTTTTCCTTGACCCCCCATAAGAGAGTTTGGCCCCATTCACTTTTTTGAGGGTTTTGCTCGCTGGGATGTCTTTTTTATTTTTTAATTTGGGATAGGTGTGTGTGTGTGCACTGTCAAAAGTGCATTTTTACCGTGTACTAGCTAATGTTCATGAGTTTTTTGGGCAACATTTTTTGTTTAGACACCCAGCAAAGAAGAAACGTGAAAACAGTCTGGCCCTTCAGTCCAGGACGGCTGTGGCCGACATAAGATTGTGGCGTGGCGCCACGGATCAACGATGTCCCAGCTGTTGATATGCACTCATGCGTGGAATCGGATTCATGCTCGAGTTGGAAAATCGATCCAAGTGTGGAGTCCAGCAGGATGATCTTCTGACCTCGACTTCCATCCCGGTGACGAAGAACACCAGAATTTATCTGCTGTTCTTACCTGCGCCAAGCCTTTCCAGAGGGTTCTGCCTCAGCAGGAAGGTGACCAGCTCCTGAGCGTCCAGCGGGGGCGCTTCCTCCCCCTCAGGCCAGTTAATCTCATCTAGAAAAGCAAAATAAGCCAATTCAGTTCAGGAACAAACAAAACTCACCGTAATTCTACATCACTATCTGAGGTTTGGGAGAAAATAGGTGTAAATTAAAAAAAAAAACAAAAAAACAAAAAACCCAATAGGTAAACCAACAGGTGATTGAAATTTTCAATTAAACCCAAGAGAAATTTTTATTAAAAAGTAAAGGAAATTGTGACCACACACACAAAACTATAACTTAAAAACCTGAAAAATTAGTTTTAAAAATATGATTACATAATCATATTTTTATGTTTACATAATCTGCAATCATTTTGGACAAAAAAATGTAAGATGTCAATATGCAGCAAAAAGGAAAATAAAAAAACATCAATAAAACAAAGATTTTATAGTTTTCAACTTTTTTTTTAGATTTCTAAGCTCATGTTTCAGACAGAATAAATGTGTTGACACGGACACAGCTCAGCTTTGAGAAAAAGCATAAAAAACGTGCAGCCGTGATGTTGGAAGTTACAAAAAAACGATTGAACAAGTGCAGCATGAAACTTAGCCAGGCTGTAATAATGAGAGCTGGCAGGTTGATGGCTTTCAGAGGAACATTTATCGTGTCTGACTAGAAAACATCCATTAGAAACGCTCGCTTTAACCTTCCTGTGTCAGACTCACCACCACCCATAAAGACAAATGTGCTGCTAAAAAAAGTTTGTTTTTAATCCAAAATCCTTCCGATGTCCAATGACAGGTGTTAGATTATGGATTAGTCACAACTGCCCTTAGAGGTGATACGGGCTGTTTGATTGAAGAAAAAAAAAAAAAAGGAAAACCTGTACCGGGTACGTAGGTGGTTCGCAGGAAAAATTAAGTTTGTAGATCGCTTGGTGAAAATGTTTGTGCACATTTTTAGCGTGTGTGAAAAACGGAGATGCAGAGTAAAATAAAGCATCTTTGTCACATTAAAGCGCTCTCCTTCACCCTGTCAGGCTGCTTCGTTACAGTCCTCGGAAATACGTGCTCAATTGGCCACTTCCAATGAAAAGTCTATGTAACCCAAGTATACAGGTGTTTGCATCCTCCATGTTCGAAACTCTTGCATTCATGCGTCACATTGCAAGGTTCTTCGACCTGGGAAAGATCACCAGATTCGCACTGCTTTGACATTTTGCACCAAACCTCTGTAGGCGGCGGACATCCGCTAGTAAGCAGTAGAAAAAGACGGAGGCCCTGCCTGCCTGTCCAGTGTGAGCACGTTCATGAATGGACGTCACATACTTGATGTAAATGTAGCTTCAAATGTTTTTGGGAAAAAGAAAATCATATTTTTTTTCCATTTTTTAGCACTATTTAAGCACCACAAATGTTCCAAAAGTACTGGTTTGGCACCATCGGCAGATAAAATGCACCCAATGTACCCATCCATACACACAGAGAGAAGGCCCTGGTTCAAATCCCAGCTGGGGCTTTTCATTGTGGATTTTGCATGTTCTCATGCATGTGTGGTTTTCTCCAGACTCTCCGGTTTGTCCAAAAACATGTCACATAGGTTAGCAACTCCAAATTGTGCCATAGCTGTGAATGTGCGGTTGTATGTCTCAGTGTAGCCCTGTGATGGACAGATGAAGTGTCCAGGGTGTAGATGGATAGGCTCCAGCAACCCCATGAACGACATGGGAATATAGCAAATTTGGAAATTAGATGAGAAACGGTTTTCTGGGACCAGAATGAGAAAAAGGTTGCTTCTGAGCAACAATTGTTCTTCACTTTAATTATATTTGGATAAAAGCTATACATATGCATGTGTGTCTTTGTGATGTTTTTAAGTGCTTGAGGCTTTTAAGTAATCAATGTTAGCGTTTTGATGGAGAATAAACCCAATAATTGACGTTCATTCCCGCTTTCATCCAGAAACCCCTCCTTTACAGACATCAGAGCTGATGACTCCTTCAGGGAGATGGTTCCCTCAGTTCCCTCAGTGCTGTCAGCAGCATCTCCGGGACTTTAAACTTCACTTATGGAGCCGAGAAAGCTAAACACACCCGACGCCATCTGTTTGTCTACCGGCCTTCTGGGAAATCTAAGCGGTGAAGTGAGAAACCCATGTGGTCACCATGCAAACGGTTCATTCACATCTCAATGAGGTTTGGGGATTTGTGCTGATGTGTGCGACAGCAGCTAAATGACAGATGCGGAGAAACTTTTAAATCGCCTCTATGGCAGGAACAGCAAGATAGGTAATTTGATCTTAGAAAGCAATTAAGTTTGAGAATTAAAAAACACTAAATTGATTGAGATGAACAATAAAAGACAAAACCTTGACTTTCAGAGCTTGAATCAGCAGAGAAATCTGTTGGATCTGCTTTGGTTTGTTCTGAGCGGTTGAGCACAGATCTGCTGGCAGAAGGCCTGGTTCAGAGGAGCCAGGTTGGATCTCCCAGCAGTCCCGCTGGTTAGGTTCTGCACGACACGATCCCATATGGGTTTCAAGCCACAATGACAAATTAAGTTTGCAACATCAAGGTTACTGCAGGAAAACGGGACGAGGATGTTCTGCATTCATCTACACACAATTGTTCTTGTGAAACGTTTCAACGATGTTAAAAGAAAGGTTATATCAAGTAAAGAGTTGGACCATTTTTTCCTGTTTGAGAACATGAATATTGTTGCTTTACATTTGTCTGTGGCTCATCCATTGCATTGAATTTGCATATTAGGTTAAATACATTTATTTAAGTATTTTTAATACACTTAAAAGTAGTTTGATGTTTGCAGACCTAGAAATATTAGTTTATATTTAATTGAATAATCACAACAAGTAAATATAGGGACCCATCATTTTAAAATTAAAGACGCTAAAAGGTTCAGATTTAGTAGAATGAAGTATTTTAAAATGAATGTTTAAAGTTCTCAATACATTTGACCCTATAATAAACATATAAATGTGAGGAGATGATTTAACACAGGGCATCAGGTTGCTGAAATGATCTTCAACTATTTATCAAAGAGGCTAAATCAAGGAATCCACATTTGTTGGTGTTTCTTCTCTGTTTATCAATGTTTTTATTAATTAAATAAAATAGGAAAACATATTTTGTTTTCTTCTTTAAAAAACAAAACAAGTTAGAATGTTGTTTTGTTTTTGTAGTTATATTGTAGGAACAAAATCGGTAAATAATTTTAAAAAATTAAATGAAAAAAATAATAATCTAAAAACGTATTAATTAGCATCACTGAATTTAAATTTAAGGATTAAAAAAGTCAAATAGTAAATTTTAATGAATCTAAAATAATTCTAAAGCAGATTATTGTATTTTTGTATTCATTTGTGTTTGTGTTTTTAGTGGCAGAATCATCATCATATATGTAAAAAATAAAGTGAAAACACTTTTTAACAATTTGATAATCAAATTAATTTGTGCATCAAGCTCGCACATTTTTTTTCCAAATTTGACCCAAAAAAAACCAAACAAAAAAAAACCCACTGTATTAAGTTAAATGCTGCAGTTCCTCCAAAGATCACTGGAGGCAGGTTGCAGAAAGCAGGGATCACTGTTGGGCAAGTTACTTCTAAAAAGTAATTGATTACTTTACTTAGTTACTGGATCAAAATTGTATTTCAATTACTTACTCATCTATTTGAAAAAGTAATTCACTACTCATTACTTTTTTTGACTCGTTTTCAAATTCTCAAAAAAAAAAAATTTCAATAGAACTTATCTGGTTAAATGAAGGTAAATAAATGAAAATAAAATAAAAACAAAAGAATAAACTATATTTTTAAGAAATAACCTTGTGCAAGGTATGAACATGGTTCAAGACATAACCTGGCTTCATTTGAATTCAGAAAACAGTGTGAAAAATGACACGAAAACAAGGGACTGCCACTGTCATGCATGTGGTCTGTGCTACAGCTCAAAGTCAGATGTTCTCTATCAAACTCTATCAAATCTGATAGACCAAATCCTTGTGTACACAGTTTGAGTCTAACAAACAATGAAACCCCAACCCACACCCTGCCCCTGCGGAGCACAAACTCATATTGACCAGTCGTGTTGCAGCTTGGAGAGAGAAAGGAAGGGTGAACTCATCCAGAAAAAATCTGCTCAGAGTCCCAGGAAGGAGCGGACTCTTGTCTTTCACACCAAAGAGCGGCTTTAGAGTGGTTTCATTCATAACAGACACATCAGGACACGGGGCGGATCTCTGCTCTGCCGCTCACCTGCTGCTCCGCAGAGATGACAGGACTCCTTGCAGGGCAGAGTCTCTTTTTGTCTCATCTTTGAGCCAGTTTGGAAAGCTCTTTGACTGTCTGTATTTTGACCGATCCCCAACACTGTGCGCACAAGCGTGCGCGTATGCGCCAGTTACTCTGTTTTGTTTTAAATTAATCTGCGTTTTCGTTTCATCTAACTGAGAGAAAAAGTCAGAGCCTTCAAAACCTAAGTAACGAAGTAACAACATTTTCTAAAGTCCAGTAACTGTAAATAATGACTGCGATTTGAACTGTAATTTGTTACGTTACTCCATTACTGACAAAAGTAATTAAATTACAGTAATTCGTTACTTTGTAATCCGTTACCCCAACAATGACAGAGATTCTCCATGGACTTGTGTTAAGAGTCTATTTTTAAACCCTATTTAAGCTCAGGTATGTTCTTGTTTATGATGGTTTTGGATAATTCATTATTATTCAGGACAACTCTTGGGGGATTGTGCAAATTTAGGTATAAGATTTTTTTTGATTGGCAGGATCAATGGGTCAAATTTTTTTTTTGCTCCTCCACAGGATGGGTCAAATGTGGAGAACAAATTTAACACCTAGGTGCATGACAGCTAATGGGACTTAAACTGTGAACATAAGGAACGCTGACCGCTGATAACTTGTCCAAACAGCTCCTCCGGAGTGTCTCCAAAAAAAGGCACGCAGCCAACGAGGAACTCGTAGAGGATTATTCCCATGGCCCACCAGTCCACCGGCTTCCCGTAGCCTTGTCTCAGGATGACCTCAGGAGCGATGTACTCCGGGGTTCCACACACCTGAGCAGAACAGGACAGGAAAAGAAAAAAAAACATCAAAACATGAGAAGTTCTGAAGAAAAAGGCAGTCCGGTACCGTCCCCCTCCAGCACTGACCTGCTTGTCGGAGAACTCTCTGGCGTCTTTCTCGATGTGTCCCTCGTACAGGTTGGTGGTCATGTTCATCAGCCCGACTTTGGAGAGACCAAAATCTGTCAGCTTGATGTGTCCCATTGAGGTCACCAGAAGACTGCAGAGAGAGCAGAGAAGACCCTCAGCTTTGGACAAAGTCACTTAGGGTGTATTCAGACTGGCAAAATTGTTTGGTACGCTTAATTAGTTTCGGATTGAGTCCTGAACCTTGAGTTTGGTGTGTATTCGACTGCCGTCAAGCAGACTTTCCTGTTTCGAACTAAAGCTTGGAAACAAAACCATGTGACTAAAAATCTCCTTAGTCATTGGCCAGGAATTACCAGGGAGGGGCAAAGCAAATAGAAGCAGAAATTATAGAAGTCAAGTTCTTCGCAATCCTTGTCGCTATGTTTTAATTATTCAAACTTAATATTTCGTTGAACAATTCTGAACATCTGCAGGTACAACACTTTTTCCTGCTACTTTGGTACGGTGGAGGCATGCTGCAAGGCGGTTACTGGCAAGACAACAACTATGAAGGTAGGATGATAAGTGTTTATGCCATATAGATATTTGGAAAAACAGTGAAAAACAATGTGTATCACGTTAAAAGATGTTTTAATGCGCCTGCATTCGTCCAGCCACATTTTGGTGAGTTGCTGTGTCACATCGTTGTGGTGTTATGGCATTGCTTTAAGAGAATGCTGTTCAAGTAACTTTTAGGATGACGTCACAGCACGAGACAAAAAAAACATGTAAGAAGCGTCTTCAGCGGTTTTAGAATAAACATTATAACAAGTAAGGAGTTTTTTCCTGTTCGATAACACAACAATCGTTGCTTTACATTTGCCTACAGCTCATCCATTGCATTTTTCCTACTCTGTTTACGTCATGTGACTACCGGCTTTGGTGGCCGTTTTAGTCCAGTTCTTCCGCTCCCCAGAGCAGATTGTATTCAGACTGAGGAAACTCAGCACGAACCAAAGCTCAGTCTGATTGGAAACGAACCAAGACCACCTCGACAGATGGGTCAGAGAGCGGTTCCTGGTTCAGACCAGAGTTTGCTTGGGTGTATTCAGAAGGAAAATTGTTCCGTATTATCGGGGGAAAGGAACTCTGGTTCACTTTAAACAAACCAAATGTGTCCAGTCTGAATACACACTTAGAAATAATAGAATTAAACTGATTCCACAAATAACTGCATGAAAACCTTCTGCTGATATTTAACAACTCAAGGGGGTTTGGTGTCATTATTTACCGCAGCAGTTCTGGACTGCAGGGACCCAACTGCTTTCCTCTTTCTTATGTGCCTATGCCCAAAATTCTACACACTTGGCACCTGACGAAAATTAATTTTAGTCATATTTTTAAGTCATAGTGAATGACACCCCCCACCCACATAAGACATTAATTTGAGGTTTTTCTACATTAATTTAAAAAGAAGAATCACATTTTTTCCCCAATATTTTACTTGGCCTAACATGAAATGTAGCCAAAGATTTTTTTTTTGGTCTCCACCAGCCCTCAACCTCCATAAAATGCTAAGAAAGTGTAGCAAAAGTCTAAAAGATGACTCACTTGTCAGGTTTGAGATCTCTGTGGACGATGCCGTAGTTGTGAAGATACTCCAGAGCCAGGACGGTTTCTGCAAAGTACATACGGGCCATGTCCACAGGCAGCGGGCCCATGTTCTTCAGCAGGGTGGCACAGTCTCCTCCTGCAAAGAGCAATAGAAACATGCGGCAAATATCCCTCAGAAGACCACAGAGACCTTCTGCAGCTCCGTGCATTCAGACAGACCTTCAACATACTCCATCACCATGCACAGGTGCCGGCGCGTCTCAAAGGAGCAGTACATGGACACAACAAAGGGGTTCTCGGCAAAGGTGAGGATGTCCCTCTCCACGAAGGCCTGCTGTATTTGATTCCTCAGCATCAGATTCTGCTTGTTGATCTTCTTCATGGCAAATCGCTGCTTGGTTTCTTTGTGTCGAACTAAATAAACAGCTCTATGAAGCAATGAGGAGAATAAAAACGGCTCAACTGCTGTTTAAAAACACCTCTTTGCTTTCAGACCATAAGATCGTTGTCAGTTCTCACCCATAGGCTCCATTGCTGATGAGTTTTATCATCTCAAAGTCGAGCTCACAGGGTTTCCTTCGGGATCGCAACGTCGTGCCAATGCTCTGAGACTGACAGACACTAAATTAATCAAAAAGTGGTGCAGAGAGACTAAAATCATTAGAACAAACCAGTTTCAGCACTTACAGAATCATCAGTTTCTGGGGTTTCAGCGATGCCGCTGTCACAGCTGGTCAGCTGGGCGATTTCTAAATTTAAAAAGAAAAAAAAAGTTTTCAAGTTGATTTTAAAGCTACGACTTCACTTTTTTCTGTTCTGCAGATCTAATCTGCAGTTTTGCAAAAAAAAAAAAAACAGCAGACCCGAGATTTGGCCTTGAGGCAGAACACGACCGAGGATAAATGAAGCAGAAAACGCATCTGGCTAATTCCTGAAATCCAGCTCTCCAGAACCAAGTGCTCGTTAAAAACCACCTTGCATTTTAGGATTCTGTCATTAGAGCAGTTTCTGTTGGGAGGGTCCCCAGAGGGCCTGTAAACACGTCTGCTGCCGTTTAACATCTGTTGCTCCTTGGAGGTTTGCTTCAAGCAAACAAAGCGGAGGAGAAACAGGCTGACGGCAGACTGGCCGGCCCGGGTACGTTCAGTCTGCGGGGACGCCATTCTTTTCTAATTACTCATAATGAATGTTGCTGCTTTCTAAATCAGGAGACAGAAGGTCATTAAACAGACAGTCTGTTGAGATCAGGACTTAAGTCAATAGTGTCGTACTACTAACCCATTTCTATTCTTCCTTCACTGACAGATGTTCCAAACAGTGAGCAGAAAACCTCTCATCAGCATCCACACTGATGATGATGATGATGATCGTGGTATACCTTCCAGAGGGTCTCTGGTGAGCCCCAACTGACTGATGATGTACCGAGGGATGTCCGTCTTGATGCCCTGACCTTCCTTGGCGTGGCCTTCAGCTGCCTCCAGGAGGTGGTAAAACTCCTCCGGGTCAAACTCCTTAAAACAGAAAAACCCCAAATGTTTGACTCAAATAAATAAAATGATATTCAAAATCTTAATCTTTTTTTTTTTTGCATTTTGATTTTAATTCGTCAAATAAATCCTAATATTCTTTTTGTTCCAGACCACGCTTTTCATCTACTTTGTATTTGTAAACACAACCCAAAAGTAGAAACTTACCTGAATATATATTTTTTACTCGGTTTGTTCGGTGAAACAAATACAAAAACACATTTTCTGAGAGAATATTGGAACAGGATAGAACACAGCTTGAATGAGTGGAACATTTCTTTTTAGTTACATATTTGATTAGGTTGTTTTGCTTTCACATCACACCTTTGAGAAAGAACCAAACAGCAGGAAGCTTAGAACGGCCGGTCACTGAACATTTTCAGTCTTTGGACTTCTGTGACTTTTATTTATTTTTCCCCAGTGTTCTCGGCACTTACATCCCTTCCTCTTTGTGCTTCACCTCATTAACACTTCATTGGTGTCATTCATTGTATTTGAGAACAAGACTTGAGCGAGTGTGATGTCACCCACAGAAAACTGTTTACTTCAAGCTCCAACCAAATGAGGTCACCTTGGTCACCCTTTTTTGCAATACGGTTTCTGCCATGTTGGAGCCAGCCATCATCAGTATCAGTGATTGGTCTAAAATGGTCTGAGTCATCGTTTCTTTTGCAACCACTCTCACCACTCAGGAGTGAGTTTTTTGGAAGGCCACACCCCTACCACTTGAAAGCAGGAATCTGTTAAAAGTTTTGAACGTTGGACGTGAGGGCAAGCAGGCTCAACTTATTTTAATGAGGCATCTGATTGGTCAGTTTATAACTTCAGTAACTTGAGCAACAGAAAAAAAATTCCATGAAACAAAATGAGGATTATCAAGAACATGTTAAAAAAAGGGGTCAGATCAAGAATGTTTATTCTGTCAAGTAGAATGACTGGGTAACAGCTGTTTTTCTCTCTCTAGAAGTCTATAGGATTTTGGCTTCTTGGAGTCACTCAGTCCAGTTCTCAGATACAGTCGATGGTTGGCGCACCAACTGCGTAAATTTGCAAACAAAGGATTCATTTTAGTCAAAAAAACAGACCCTTATTTTGCTTTTTATTTTTATTCAATAGAAAGTGTCAACTTCCCTGTCACTTCTTATGACTATGAATTATGTTTACTGGGATGTTTAATTCAAAATAAAAGTTTAAATTTCTCTTTTTATTTCTCTAAAGCTTATAAAACCAATTTATTTTAACCTATGTTGCTAAAAAAGTAACTTTTTGGAATAAAAAGCAACTTTTTAAACTAAGTTTTTACTGCTTTTAAAATTCTTAAAGAAGTAATGATAAAAACCATCATTAGTCTTTTAAGTTAAATTGAAACGGTTAATCTTATTTTGAGTAAAAACAAATATCACTTCCTGTTTTAGAGTATTTGAATACTCTTATACTCGAAGTGTTACATTTAATTTTTTTTCATTTAACTTGTTTTTGAACAAGAACAACACAAAAAACAAGTAGCAAACTAACAAACAAAAAGAAACCATGTCAGTTATCCCACAACAATCACAAACGTAATAATAATGTTCAATGTTCGAAAACCTTAATAAATAAATCTTTCAGTCAAATTCAGATTGATGCAACTTCCACCTCAAATACCAGAAACAATAAAACTAAATGCTTCAGTAAAAATAAAACGGCACTTATGATCAAAGTGCAGAAAGCACAATAAAGTTAGTGAATAAAAAAAAAATCCTAAACTAAATTAAATGTAGTGAAAATAATGAGTAACTTCTAAACAAACATTTAAGAATGTAGACATAAATGTGGATTTAAAGCTGATAGATTTTTTGGGCTAAAACTGAGTAGTTTTAAACAGAAAGACAAAAGCTTAGTAAAATGAAACGTACCAAACACTCCAGCAGCCGAGCAGGTCGAGCCATCACGATGAGGATCTTCTTCACCAGTTCTTTGATGAAGTTCACCTCCTCACTTTCTGACCTCTCTGTGGACTGCCGAGGAAACATAGTGGAGAAGGTTTTAAATGGCAGAAGGTCCCACATAAAATCTGTATATTCCATCTTTTGTATCCCTATCAAGCGCATGGCAGCGTCTCATTGAGCATATTAGCTTTTTATTGGTATATGATTGGATCATTGGTGGAAAGAACCCAACATCCCCTGCTCACCTCCTGAACAAGCCTCTCCAGTTTGTCTGTGAGCTCACAGAAGTAGCTGGACGTGACGTGTCCGAGCCGACTCTTTTCCAGACAGTCGCGAGCCAGTTCGATGATCTGATGGTGGGCGAAGCCGAGCACACCGTCGGCCAGCGGCGGGACGCTCTCTGGAGAGTTGCTTCGGATGATCTCCTGAATCTTCTCCTCCATCTGAGCCGTGGCCTGAAGTGACAGGACAAGTTCGGTGAAGCCAGAGTTTCCCCAACGTCACCATACTCCCGCAGGAGAGCCGACCTTCGGGAACCGCTCCTTGTAGACGTGATTCATCATGATGATTTCGTGGTCGTAACAGGACGGAGATCTTCCGGGGCTGAAGCACACATCAGACGCAGGTCAGAATAAAAGGCGTAGAGGAGTCGTTTAAGAAGGAGCGGCGGTGTACCTGAGGCTGCGGGAGCGTGGTCGCATGGCCGTCGCTCTGCGACATTCATCCCCTGAGATGCTCTCGGTGCAGAAATGCTTGGAGAGGAAGTGCAGCTCATCGGGGGTGGGCTGGAAGGGCAGCTGGTGCAGCTTCTCCTGTGATGAACAGGATGACTGGAAATGAAACAAATATACATTCAACATGAAAAGAAAAAAAACTTAATTAAAAGAATTAAAAATGACCATAGGGCCTGTTACAAAGCAGTTTGAATAAAATAATAAAACATATTTTTAATTTTGTTTTTATTTAATTAAAATTTGGTTGAAATATTACAAAGCACTGACAGATTAATTTGCACAAATGGGATCTAGTTTACTTTATACTTGGGTGTAAACTGTTTAAAAAGCAAAAAACTGTCATTTTGGGGCATAAAAAGCATTTTAAACAAATCATTTTTTTAAATGGCTGCTCAGTTAAACTTCAATTAAAACCAAAACTCAAATTTCTGTAACAATTCTAATATTTTCTTTGCGTCTTTTGCATAATGATCTACATTTATAACACTTTTTCCAACATCCCAAATTAAATTTCTGCTTTTAAATCAAGGAAGTTTTGAAAAAACACTATGGGATGGCAACAGGACCAACTGCTTGATGGGAAAATTTGGCAATTTTCACAATATGGGAAAAGGAAACTTTTGCCTGAGCATTCTCAACCAAATTTCACACAAATACCATTAGGCTACGCGTACAACCACATTTCTGTTGACCTTTGACCTCAGCTAGAGACTGCCATCTTGAATTTAAAAAAAAAACTTAAACCTTAAAAGTAAAAACTTCTTCTAGGAATTTAGATCCATCACCTCCCAAACTCCTCCTTCCTCCGCAGGATACTTGGGGCAAAAATGTTGGTTTAATTTTTTTACAGGATTAGCATGGCGAGCTCATAAAAGTGGCGTTCCCCTGTTGCTCGCACTTTTTTTTTTTTACTGGAATGTTGTGTATAATGCAATAAATGTTTATGATGATATAATTGTGCAAAGTGTAATAAATGAATCCCCGGCTCAAGCTGAATGAAACAATTTAACATAAGATTCGATCATTTTAGGAATGTGGGCGTGAGCAACAAAAAACGTCGACAGACATTTCAGAGACTCATTGTTGCTCCGCTACTCTGTTTACATCCCAAAATGCCTGGCCGTTTTGGTCCAGTTGTTCTCCGAGCATCGATTCTATTCAGACTATGGAAACTCAGAGCTAATTGGAGCTCAGTTCAATTGGAATTGAACCGAGACCACCTCGAAAGATGGTTCTGAGAGTGGTTCTGGTACCGGACCAGGGTTTGCTTGGGTGTATTAAGACTGAAAATTTGATCCAGATCATCAGGGAAACAAACTCTGGTTCACTTTAAGAGAACCAAATGTGTCCAGTCTGAATGCACCCTAAAAGTATTTCAGACGCTAATGAATTTGCGTTTAATATTATTATAAAAGTTCAAAACATGCAGGGCGGTTGGCCCTCAGAAATAACCACCTCACCAGATCTGGTCCTTTTTGCAAAAAAGTTCAGACACCCCTGGTCTAGAGGCATGTCATTTTAATGGAGTTTCTATACCCTTAAGTGGATTTTAATGAGAATACTCTCTGTAGTTCATTGTTTTCTGCAAACGGTGTGAAAGTGTTGTGTAAAATAAATAAAACCGATTTGTGATGCTTACAGAAATTGTGGAACTGGGGGTGTTGGTTCCATATCCAGAGGAGGGAAGGGAGGCCAAGGACCATCGGCGGCCATCAGTCCTGAAACACAAACATCCACAGATGAGTTTCCAGTTAGAACAGACGTCTAAGGGGGAAAAAACAGGAACTGTTTGAGGACAAACACAACGTCCTGATGCAACATGCTGATCTGTGAGGAGACACTCATGTTTGTCTGTAGGTTAAGTGAGAAAAACCTCCATGACCACATGGTTCTACATGAAAGGTGACCTGAAAACTGTAGATTTCCAGGATGACAAACTAATGAGGAGGCAGAGAATTACAGAGAACTCCAGACAAATGTGGGGGATGACTCCTTAAAGAGAAATGAAACCCTAACTAGAAGTTACCTGTCTGCTCTGTGGCAATGACTGTGGATTATAATTAAAAAAAAAAAAAAAAAGTCACATGTTGAGAAACTGCACAATATAAAAACTGCCTCTGACAACAAAAAATCATAACTTTTCCTTGTGTGCTACAGGATTAAAGATCATTTTTGCTGAGTGATCAGCTGCAGCTCAGAGGTAAAGTTGTCCTTTAAAAAGCAGATTCAGGTCAGGTTACCTTCGTGCAAACGAGAAGTGAGCAGAGGCACTGGGGGAGAAGTTTCGAGGGCTGTCCTGTGGGCTTGTTCCTGCATAACAGAGAAAACACAAACTAAACAAAGGAGATGTTCAATAGTTTTGATGCTAAAACAGACTGCAATAAACTCCTCCATAATAAATAAGATAATTATCTTACAGAGGAAGAGCAAAAAATCTTACTTTAGTAACAAACAAATTGATGGGTGAGCACAAATTTTATTTGGGGATAAAAATACAGAAATCAACACGTTTATTTTTGCAGAAAAAATGCAGAAAATTAATTATTCACTAATGAATGGGATACATGTTGCCATTCAAAAAAATATATAAAATCACAGGGCCAGATAGGAGTAATCATTGACTGTGTATGAGAACTGGACTGAATGACTCCTCCCCCTGGCAATCCTGTTTTATCCGCACCAGTTTACTATCTTGGATAAGTTTGATTCATTTAGCAGACACCTGGTTCACCTGAAAATGAAGGTGAGGTTTCTACTTTTTAAGTGAACCCTGGTGTGGTTCACTACAGTGTGAATACAAACAGACTATTCAGTTGAACAAAAAGCAGAAATAAATCAAAAATGTGTCAAATTCCATATATTTCACTGAGAAAAGTTGGTGCAGTGATGAAATACAAGATCTAAGATCTAAATAGCAAACGACAGAGGACAAAGGAGACATTTCTTCTTCTTTTTTGGGAGGTTTCCAGATAAAAATAAATGAAACCAATTAATGGCATGAAAACTTTCAATAGTCTTAAAAAGATGAATAACAAGACAATCACAGTGTGAAAGCAACCTAATCTCCTCCATTTTCTACCGAAGTCAGTCCAGCCAAACACAGATGTGTGTTGTTCTTTATCAACCATTTATTCTACTGAACGCTGAATATTCTGCACATTCTTTTCCTGACACTTTATTTAGCTTTTTGTCTCTTTTTTGGGCCATTTTCTTTTTTTCCTGCAAATTGTACAAAATGGAAGAATTTTCACATGTTCAATGGACTTTTCTAAAATTTTTTGAAGAATCTGAGTGATAAAAGGCTGCATCATAAATGTGATGAACCCACAAGAAAGAGCCTCAAAACTGCATCCATGTTAAAGAAATGCAGTGAATTTTACATGAAACGTTCATTCAAACAGCATTAAGAAATGCCTCAACAGAAGCGATGTTGAACCAGAGTACAAACCATTATGCGACAAATGGCACAATAGAAGTCCAGACACAGAAGGCGGAGATTCACATCTGTCAGGGAAAACAATGGAACAAAAGAGGGACAGCGAACCTACAGGACAACATTCCCCGTGCTGCACAACTTTTGTTTTGAGTCATAAGAACAATTGTTAAAGAGAAGCCCAAAGCACTCAAATCACTAAAGAGCAGAGCGTTGGCTGAATCTCTTCTTTGAAAATACTTTTCCTTCATCCAATCGACAGAAGCTCCTTTTATTTGAAAGACCAGATCAACGTGAGCTGCTCTGCAATCACACTGACAGCAGAGCGGCACTCCAGGTGCATCTGCACCGAACCGAGCGTCCCTCCAACGTCATCAAAGCAGGTTGTAAGAATGTTTTTGCTCTTGTGTAAAGAAAAAAGTCTTGGGAGGATCTTCTCCACACCTTCAGATGGATCTGATGTAAAAACAAACCAGTCATCCAGCTCTGATCAGCTACAAATCTGCAGAAACTTCGGACTCCTTGTTCATCGTAAAACTTGGATCTGAGGCTGCTTACCTCTGGAACCAATGTTCCGCCTCAGCCAGAGAGTTAAGTCCTCCCAGAGCTGCAAACTCTCGCTGGCGAAAGCGCTGAGCCGCTCTGACTCAGAGTGCATCCTCACGTCAAAGCGTCCTCCGTCGGGGCCAAACGCAGACTAAACAAAGAGTTGCGGCTCCGCTTTTGCCAAGCAATGCCAGGAAATAAAACGCCCTGTGATAAATGAAGGCACCCCCCCCCCTTAATTCTTTGCATTTCCTCCCAGAGGGACTACATTTCCTCCTTTGAAACTATCAAACGTTGAATTTGCCACCGTTCAGTGAGATTTCTGACGGTAACCCTGCAGAAGATGATCACTATTCTTGTGTTTTCTGTTCAGATTTTCACATTAAAGTGTGCTTTTTAAGAGCTGGCATTTCAACCACTCATATCTCCTGTTGTCCAGGCATCAGTTCTGTCTGTTTGGCTGTTTTTCTTGCATTACACAATGGGTTGCATTCCTGCTGAAAAACCCTGCTTTAATGACACCCCCCCCCACACCCACACACACATATCTGTACACTTGTGTTTTACATGGAGTCCTGCCTATACAGAACAGGTGCTGCAGATGAACTCACCTGTGAGAGACGATAGAGGGGAGTGAGGTCGCGTTAGACCGGATGACTGGCCGCTTCCGATCAGGCTCTTCCTGTTGCTGGTTCTACAGCTGCAGAAGCAAAGAGATTTGGTTCAGACAGAACATTGACAGAATAACGAACAGAAAGAGGGAAAATGTGGTCATTTGTGGGCTCCTCTGTTCCTAGACTTGTTGAAAATGATTGAAAATCCTGGATAAGTGGAAGTCTGATCAGAGCCGGTTAAGTTGGTATTCAGGACAAATTGGGAATTTTGTGGAACAAGCACCAAATTTGGCATAGATGTACCTTAAGATCTTCTCTTTCAGAAAAACATGTTAGCCACTGGAATTAAAGAATAAATGAATAAAAAGCATTAAAAACAAACAAAAAACACGGTTAGTATATTAAAACAATTATTGTGTACATAAATGAACAATAAAATTATTCAAATAAAAGTTAAATACATTAAAAAAAGAGGAGAAGATCAAATTAAATAAATTACAAAAGTCATAAAAAAGCTAAATTAAAAAGGTGGGTCTGGAGCGTCTTCTTAAAAACCTCGATGGTCTCTGCGGCCCTGAGGCGCTCTGGCAGGCCATTCCAGAGGCGAGGACCATAATGGTGGAACGAGACCCCCCCAAAGGTTTTGGTCCTCACCTTAGGAACAACTAAGAGGCCGGTCCCGGAGGACCTCAGGGTCCATGAGGGTTCATATCTTAAAAGCAGGTCACTTAAATAAGAAGGCTCAAGACCATTAAAACATTTATAAACCATTAAAAGAACTTTAAAATCAATCCTGAAACACACAGGGAGCCAATGCAGAGATTTTAAAGTGGGAGTAATGTGTTCCCGTTCCTCGTCAGAACTCGTGCCGCTGAGTTCTGTAATAGTTTGAAAGAGACTTTTTGGGTAAACCAGAGAGCAGGGCATTACAATAATCTAAACAACTAAAAATAAAAGCATGCATCAGCACCTCTGTGCTGGAAAGAGAGAGGAATGGATGGACTCTGGCAATGTTTTTAAAATGATAAAATCCTGTCTTAACAACATTTCTGATGTGTGGGATAAAATTCAGCTCAGAGTCAAAAAGTACGCCCAGGTTTCTCACACAGTGAGAAGGTTTAAAGTTTATGAGTTTGGGTAAAATCATCTGAATCGGTGGAGTAAATCACATGACCACAAACCAGAATATTTTATTACAAAAAAAAGGCTGAATTTAAAATTGTATTTTTAGTTTAGTTTTGTTCTGTATGTGTTCTATATTCAGATGTGCATGTCTTAAAATCTGTTTGATTTCTTCAAAGACATGGACCTGCCAGGAGACTGCAGATGGAAACCAGCCAATGGCTGTAATCGGTCATATTTGCATTTGTTTTTGATAGTCATTAATCTGCAATGTCCTCTTCTAAAAAAGAAGCTTTCAAAGAAAATCCCGGCACTTCAGGCCTCTGTGGACTTTTTTAAGCTTTCTGCTTCCAGATCTGAGCTTATTATGGGATGAACCACAGGGAGGACAGGCCAAAGCAGAGATTAAATGGTTATTTTTGTTGCCAGGAATCAAAGACGTGAAATAATCTTCTGGATTAACAAAGAAGGATTTGACGAGGAGTCAGGGAAGTCTTTTATGTCCAAATGAAGAAGTCTTCTCTTAACAGAGGCGGGGGGACTTCAGACATTTCCTGTCTCCCACCTACAATCCTTTAACATCTTTGCCCAGCAGACTCGGGGCCAACAATAAACCACTAATGAATGCCCCCACCTCTGAGAACTCAAAGACCCCCTCCCACAGAGTCAAAGCGCATAAAATGACCGTCCTGATTGGGCTGGATCGCTGATGTTTGCATCCGCTCACATGTCATCCGGGTGCCTCATCAGAGACCCTGGTCACCCCCCGTTTGACCTGCTACCTTCAGCTGCAATCAATATTTTAAACATTGCTAAAAAAAAAAAAAAAAAAAAAAAAAAAACAATTTTCACACTTTTATTAATTGTAAATTCTTGTTTTTAATGACCGATGCACTTTATAGAAGTGGAACATTTTTTTTAAATGTTATTTTAAGGACCGAGTAATGTACTCAGTTAAAAAATTAGCTCATAAATGATGCACTAACCAAAATGCACTTTTGTACATGTGACAATGATAAATAAAGCATCTATATCCATCCATCAGTATCTATCCATCTAGCTCTATCCGTTTAACCATTCATCCATCCATCTATTGTCATCCATCCATAACCATATATCTTTATCAGGCCTGGTTTCCAGCTCTACTTGACCATCTTTCTGCTGATGGCTGACTCAAATGATTCCACATCCTGACTGACTGAACACACCTGGTTTAGGTAGTTAACACTAAGCAGTCCAGAGAGAGCTGGAAATCAGGCAGGTGACCCCAAATCGAAAGATTGCAGGTTTGATTTCCACCTTTCCACCATGTGTTGAAGTGTCTTTGGGCAAGATACTAAACTCAACATTGCTTCTGGTGGTTATACGTTGGCACCAGTGTTCGACAGCAGAGTGTGCCATCAGTGTGTGAATGTGTGTGTGCAAGTATACGCCATTTACCATTTACATCCATCTGTCTCCACCCATCAATCCATTCATCTAGCTATATCCATCCACCCTTCTATTTATCCATCCATTTTAACTTTTTGCCACAGCTCTGACTTAGTCAGAACATAACCTCCCATCAGCTGTTAGAACTGAAAAAGCTGCTTGAATGATCAACGTTTACTGGTTCTGTTAACCAGGAAAAAAAATAAAATAAATAAACTTGAGGCACAAAACAAGTTAGCTTTACATAAAAATATGGATAAGAGTAACTGATAACTGTTTTCTGTCAGTTTGACACAAATCCTCCATAAGAATCAGACTGTTTCTGAAAGAAGCAGAAGCTTTAAGTTGTTTATGTACATTTTTGTTTTCATTTCCTCTATATCTATAAGCACAAGTCCACCTCACTTTAATTTTCGGTGGTGGATTTTTAAGGATGAACTGGCCAGATCCCACCCTGGAGCCTCAAATCTTCCATGTTTAACTAACATTTTTGTGGCTTTTCTGTTGCTTACAGAGTTAAGGTTTTTCAATGAAACTCTGTGTTCTCTGAATATTTCAGACATTTATCCACATTACAAGATTTTGTTTAAATATGAAGTTCAAAAACAAGCAAACTTAAGTCTTTTTGTTGGTTATTTTACCTTCATCAAACCTTTTCGAGCACACATTAACCAGTTTTTTGCCCCATAATCATCTTTTTGACCTAAAAATGAAAGAAACTGCTTCTGTTTGCTTCAATTCTTTGTTAAACAATAAATGGTGCAAAAGACCTGCACTTAAACAAAAATGCACTTTGGTTTAGTCACTTTTTCGAAAAACATTGAAAAATATTCATGCTTTGATGACTGCAGGTGATTTTGATGCAGGCTGAGTCATGAGGACCCACCAACTTAAAAAAAGCCCTTTTTTCACACTAAAGGACATAAATATGCATTTTGTTCTTAAATCAGCTTCACTGCTTTATCTTAGTCAGTTTGGGGTTTATAATTTAAGATTAGAGGCTGAAGAGTATAAAAACACTTCAAGGTCACTGATTCAAATCAGTGACGTGGCGTTACATAACCTCCTTCGAGGTCTGAACCATTTCTAGCTGCAATTCAAGACCTTTTTTTTAAATTAAACCGCATCTTTGGAGTTCAGGTCAGAGTAAAACTATTTTTATAACGAGCAGAAGGAGGTGCACATCTGAAGCTCAAACACGCAGCTCCTCAGATCAGGAGAAGCTTAATCTGCTGCTTCAGCTCCTTCAAATGCTCAGATTTACATGGATCTCTGCAGTGATGCTGAAAGTCCTCGTGCCTCTGAGCTCTGCTGCAGAGTCGCTCCCACAGGTGAAACTCCAGACCATCAAAGTCACATCGATGACAGGCTTTTATATCGCCTCCAAAAGGAGATCACAGTGAGCTGAAGCTAAAGAAACAGGGAAGAGGTTAAGGCTGTAGTTCACCTGCAGCAGACCCGTCCGGTCAAAAGAAGGAACTTTTTTCAACGTTTTGAGTCGATGGGACTTCAAAAACTAACTGCAGCGGTGTGTGGCGTCACTGTCACCAATTTAGAAATAAACGACACTAAACTGCCTGTTCTTCACTCCTCCAGATGACGTCCCATCTATCATCCTCAGGGTTCAATGACATTGGCACAAGCTTTGCAGGTATCAGCCCTTCTAGGAAAGCTTATCGCTGCAGGTTCAGGAGAATTTATGGGAGTGTTAGAATCATTTTCTCATTTTTCAGATCGCTTTAATTGATCCTAGCTATGTTTTAGTGAGTGGACATCAGGACTCATCACTGGTGAACAGTCGTGTTGAAATAACCAGGCTTGCTCCTGGGCTGTGAAGGCGAAAACAGATTTTTGCGCCATTAACCAACTGCAATTCACCAAGACGCAGGACTCTGAGTCGGTGTGGTGCCATCAACGTCATGGTGAGTTTAGTGCAGCATCAATGCCGTCTCTTCATTTGGACCCACGGGGGCCGGGATCGGCGGTCTGGTCGTCACAGGGCCCCCGACCCATCAACAGCCATGTCGAGCACCTGCGCTGCTACCGTACAATTTCTAACAATCGGACGGTGGCAGTAGGACGGCAGCATGGGGAAGGCCAATCATCTGATCGGACGATTTTGAGGAGCTGAAAGACCCTCCAATCGGTCAGCTTTCACGCTGCTGCCTTCCTGCCACCCACCGTCACTGGACTGCCACCGCGTTACCTCAAATGTGTCCACACGGCCACCGACCGATGCTAAAAACTGTCCAGTCGCCATTTGATTCTAACTTTTTTTGTTCTCTAAACCACTGATGAAAAACTTGCATTGTGGTCACCGCGCAGTGGCATTAGGAATATGTCACCATAGTCTAACACTGCTGAACAGGTTTCTGTCACGACAACAACAGCCAGCAAGTTCTGGATGAACCAAACGTCCAGCAAAGAAAAGTTTTGGTTGCTTATATGACTTGAGTGTTTTATATTAATGCATATTACCGTTCAATATTGGAGCAGAAAGTAAAACTACAGGAAACTCACCAAAAGAATAAAACTATTGAATGGGTTTATCCATTAAAAAAAACATTTTCACCTGTCAGCCTAACAGGAAATACACCTGTGCTGCCAAGGGTGACGGCCCGCCAATCAAAAGCTCGGACATAATCCTTCTGATTCGGGGTACGCGTGTGTGATTTTGTTGTTGTTGTGACAGAAATCCCAGTCAAGCCTGTTTAGCCAGGACCTAACTTGAGCAATTGGGAGGAAGGATTCATGCTGCGGAGCGTTTATCACGACAGAGGGAATAATATCTGCTGCGCAGGTGCTCGGTCAAAGAGGATCAGATTTAATGGGATTTTTAACACTCTCACCGTGGATTGCTGCCACAACCACGGTCCAATCTCCACGTTTCACCTCTTCACCTCGTGTCATGTTCAGAGCGCGCGGCTTACGGAAAACTCACATCAGCGTTTCGGAAGAAAAGAGCATGCACCTACAGGTTGTGATGTCATGAAGGTCGTTTTTTTTTTCTTTTCTTTTCCTTTGTGATGCTGAGGTGCCTCTGCAGACAAGAGGGAGATAAAGACGCCCCGGGTGAAGACGATAAGGGGAAAGTAGGCCAGTGTTTACGCTGCAGACACTCAAGATTGCTAGAACGAATTCATGTGGCTTAACTGCTACAAGCAAAAACCTCCAACAAACCACTTTCAGCAGCAACTAAAAACACTTTCAAAGCATGACAGTTCCAATACTTCAGATATCGGACAGCATTTTATTTTTAACCAGTTCTTCAAAGCACAAAAGGAATCTGAATCTGTCATTTCTCAGACTTCGGCTTATTCAGGCAGCGGAAAGAAGCTAAAATAGATGAGACGCTTTGCCTCCAAGTGCTTTGAATCCAGATGAATCCCTCGGGTCTGATCCTGACCCGTGTCAACAACAAGCCGCCACGAATATTCTTTACCCGAGTGAGCTGTGGCGCCACGTCACAGCTGTCAGGTGAGCTGGCAGAAAGTGCTGCGGGGCATTGACTACTCCGAGGCAGGCGGGTGACAACGAGACGACAACAGCTCGCTTCTGCTGCAACAAAGAAATGCTTCCTGCAACCGCGTAGCTTCAGCCACATTCCCACTAACGTGGTGACACGTGCAGGAGCAGCTACTTCCTCCTGATCATCATAGAACACAAGGACAGGTTGACTATTAATACTCTTCTGTTCAGGCTTCCTTCAAAGTGACAGCTCCTTTATGTCCTTGCATACAGTGCGCTGACGATGAAAGGATGTTTTCAAATTTATGACAAAACTGTGTTTTTAGTAAATCGGGTGAGTTTTAACCCCGAAGAAGAACCCACCGGGTAGAATTTGGTCACTGATTTGTTTTTTTTCTAAATTCTTTCTTGCGGTGCATTTGAGTGAAAAAAATTTGCATGCACCCAATACCCAGTAAAAAAGAATTTCAAACATGTTTGTCTTACACACACACAAAAAAGTGATTTCATCACAGCGGGCAAAAATGACCAAAACATGAATGTGGCCAAAATCTCTTCTGGGGCTCATTAAAAAAATAACAAAAATGAATAATTCACTAATCAAACCCAAACGTCTGTTGAGGATTTCCAAAGGAAGCTTTTAAAATTTCATGGCCACAGCACCAGCAGCTCGACTGCCATATTGTGGCAAAATGTGAAATCAGGCAATTTTTCAATTTTCGCACAAAATGGGAAAAGAAAACTTTAGTTCGAGCACAAAATTTCACACACATGCCGCTAGCTTAAGTGTACAACCACAACTGAAGTGTTGTTGACCTTTGACCCTGGTAAGAGGCCACCATCTTGGAAAAAAAAAAATCCCCTTTAGTAAATTTTTGATCTATCGTCTCCCAACTCTTAGAACATCCTTTGGAAGCTACTTGGGAAAAATGTTGGCTTTAAAATTTGTACATTTTTACCGGCATTAGCTTGACGAGCTCGCTAAAGTGCCATTCTCCCTTTGCTAGCACAACTTTTACCGGAATATTAAGAAGATGTAATACATGAATGGTTGGCTCAAGCTAAACAAACTGATGTAACATATAATATGAACATGTTAGGATTGTATGGCGTGGCAAGCAAAAAACTCTGTTGCCAAGAAAATCCAAAAATTTACCTTTTCAGATTCTTCTATAAGTTTCATAGACCTATTTGTCCAAACCAGATGACCAAAAAATACAATGGTTGCTATGGAGATAAGCATACAGAAAGCCATCATATTGAAAAAGTTTTCTTTTTTTCCATGAATTTGTCACATAGAGCTTTGACCAAGGTGGCAGAGGCAGAAAGGGAGAGTGAAGGGCATGTAGCAGCTGCTAAGGCAGTAGGGGCCAGGTAAAAACGGGGGCGCGAGCGTGGGAAGTGCTGACAACATCACTAGTAGCTTCAATTTTACAATTTTTCTTAAAAAAAAATTCCAATGTTTTTTATTTTTAAGTCTTTATTTTACAATGTTTGGCTCCTGTTAATTGCTGCTACCCAAAATGAACAAACAAAAAATGGTCAAATTAACTTTGAAAGCCCAAAAGAAAATAGTTCCTGGGTTCTGGGTTAAAAGCTGTGACTTCCTCAAAAAATAAAGTTCAGATGAATATTTCTGCGTAAAACCAGCTTGCACTTCCTGATAAGCTGCACTACACTGTTACAAAAAATAGGTCAGGGATTAAAAATAAATGTCTTTAAAGAAATTTTAACCATGACCGAAGCTTTATAAAGCCATAAAAAGGGAGACATGATTGCGAAATGTAAGGGGTTTAACAAGCCAACAAACTCAAAACATTGTTCAGTTTCCTCTGAAGGAGAAAATATGCAAAAACGTTCATCCTTTCTGTGTCCTTTTAGTGGAGAACAGTTAAAAAAACAGATGCTATTTAGATCACAAAGGAAGAAATGCCCATTTTTATGTCGGCTTCATAAAGACAACTCAAACGCTTTCAGCTTTTTCAAAGCCAAATGAAATATTCGGACAAAGTGGAGCAGCCCGTTGATCGGTACCTTTTGGAGCGGCGCAGACGGGCTCCACTGAAGCAATGTGGGACGTTAAAGTTGGACAGAGTTGTCCACGGACTACAGTCGGACATGGTGTCCACATCATGGCACAGAGGCAGGTGTAAAGGGAGCTTGTGAGGTCCGGATGAGAAGCGTCGGATGCGGGGATTCAGCAGGTTGTGACCTCCGGAGCAGTCCTGACAGGTGCTGCACTGAGGTTCAAACTTCCTCTGGACAGCCGCATCTGCAGCCAGCTGCGGCATAAAAACAGAGACAGGGAGGACACCCCGTCCTCCTCTGTCCTGAAATTCAAAAGCTAATCCAGACAGAATCCTGAAAGGCGCACACGCTCAATCCGGATCCGCTGCAGGGAAGCGACACCCAAACACCAGCTGACTTTCCCCGTCTCACTGCCACTGTGTTCTGGACCAAAACACCCGTCCTGCTCTCAGCATGCTTCATATCATGTAGCCGGCATCTACCACTTCACATCCTGTGAGAGGGGGTGTCTCGTGAGACTGACGGGCTTCTGCACCATCAACAGACGCTGCTGGGAGTTTACCGCTTTCACCAACTGGCATCTGTCCAGAGACCCGCTTGGACAGGGGATGCTCTGCAACGGAAATGTTCTGCTTTTCCATGGATTCCTCTGCTCCTGCATTAGTTCCACCCCGCAGGGACAGGCTTACCTCATTCACCGAAACCAAACCACCTTTGATCCATGACTCATTTTCTCTTCGACTTTACAAGCAGATAAGCGACTAAACAAAAAGATTACAAATAAAAGAATCTGTCAGAGCCAAAGTTCACTCACCTTTTTTCTCAAAGAATGAGTCGGCTCTTAGATTTTCCTCACCTTTTATATGCATTTGATCAGCCAGAGATCTAAACTGTAAATGATTTTTAGATTTGTTGTTAATTCACCAAAGAAACAAGAAACATAAGCAGGATTAGATTTTGATTAGATTAAAATGGAAATCTAAATTGTCTGGAAGACAAAAATAAATTATTTTGAAAGAAAATAAAAGATGATTTTCAAACATAAGCAGTAGCTTCAATTAAGGTTTTGCGGTTAATGTTTAAATTTTGGCAATTTTGAACCAAAATTACAACAAGGTGGACGCGGGTTTTTTTTGCTGACACAGTTAAGGTGTAAAAAAATTCTGAATAATTGACTAAGTGTATAGTTACAGTGGGAATCAAAAGTTTGGGCACCCAAGGTAAAATGTAATATTATTGAACCTGAGGAAAGATTGAAAAATCTAAAGACATCAGTTTACAGATAAGACATTCCTTTGATAAGTAAAAAAATAGGCTTCATTTCTATGATTGACCCTTTCATCAAAATAACAGAAAGCAAAAATAATGGCACCCTGCAGAATTTATAGTATGCACCACCCCTTTGGAAAAGCTGAGTCCTGACAGTGTCGCAGATTGTTCACAATCATTGTTTGCAAAGAGATTTCAATCTCAAAGATTTTAAATGATCTGAGTCACTTGAATAATCTGAATAATATCAGATTTGCCCTAAACTGTCTGGAAATGAGGAATAACAGTAACGAGTGAGCAGACTGTAGAAGTTCTACAGAAATTTTACTTTTATTCTTTCCAGTTAATTACTCGGATGACCTCATCACTGCCTGATGCCTCTGTCTCGTTAAACCAACAGTACAGGTGAGTAATGAGGCGGCTCAAAGACGAAGAGCTTCATGGAGCAGTCAGGCTGACAGGCCGCTGCTGATAAGTCTAATCAAGCGCCCTACCTGGAAGAGATTTAAAAGTTCAGGACACAGGATGTGCACCAGTGCGTTTTTTTTTTTTTTCCACTGATTCATTTTTGTGAGGTACAGTACAATCAGAGGTCATTTCTGTGAGCAGAAAGCAGAGGTTTGCATCCTCTCAGGGCTGCTCTGTCGGTCTCCCGGCAGGCCGATGTGACAGCCTTCACTCTAATTATAGCGCTGCTCTGTTTCTGTGCTCCACATATGAGACGACAGCTCACACTGCCTCAAAATCAAACCTGCATAAAGCAGCATGAATGGGGAGGTCACTGGCTGCAATGTGCTGACGTTACATCACGTCAGATCCTGACATTTTAACAGCTTTTCTGGCTGAAACAACGTAAACTAAAAACACAGGCAAACACAATTTTCCCTTAATCACTAAAATAATCTCATAAGTCAATCAACGGTTTACTAAAGTGACAGTAAAAAGAAAAAAAACGACTAATTTCATTCAAATTGAAAACGGAAACCTATAATTTATTTTTTTTTAAAGAGGTTGGTCCATGAGCAGCTCTGAAGCTCAAAGATATTTGATGGAAATTCTTGCAAAAAATGTAACAAACAAAACTAAAGGGTTGAACCTTCTCCTAAACCTGTAATCTCACCTTTCTTCCTTTGGCCATTCAATTATTTTTTTTGGCATTTTAATGGCACAGGATGTCAAAAGTGACTTTCACACTTAAGCTAAAGAAAAACATCCACAAGGAACAAAAATCTGACCATCCACTAAAAATGTGACGGCTGCCTACAATTCTATACAGTTTAATCATACATGTAAAAATAGATGAGCAAACATGTTAGGATGAATCCAGGTGGAATTAACTGTGCGGCTCATTTGAAAAAAAAAAAATTAAAGAACATAAATACAAACATAATAATAATACAACATAAAGACTATGCTAAAAATATTAAAAGGTAGGATTTCATGATAAATTAAAATAGTAAAATGACCAAAATTGAAAAATTAGTTTGACAAACTGTTCAAGTAACACCTTTAAATAAATTTGTGATTGAAAAGTTCCCTTAATCCCAGCCGTTATCACCATTCATATCTGCTCTGCCTTTGAATAAACTTATTAAAAACCTCACAAGTAAATCTAAAACTTTTGTCCAAATTAATGTTGTAACCCCTGCAAGACTATATAGTGCAGGACAATCCAGGGACCTGAATTTTAACGGAATTCGGACACATGCCCAATAGAATGACGAAGTAATAGATGTTTATTTCTCCATAGAAGTCTACGGGATTTTGGTTTCTGGAGCCAGCAGGTACTTCCTGCTTGGAACGCCAGAGGGGAGGGGTCACTCGGTCCAGTTCTCAAATACAGTCTGTGCTGAGGACCCATACTGGATTAAGCTCATTGTACCCCAGGGAAATGAACCCTAGTTTCCTCAAGTGCCAGTCCTGCATGCAGCCAAATAAGCCATCCAGCCACCTCACTATTTGTTTTTTTATGTTGAATATGATGTCACCCATTTGAAGAAGCAAGATAAATATAAACGTTTTAGGGAGACCATGATGAAAACTTGGATAATTTATAAAAAAATAAATGTACATACATTGTTTGAAATGATAAATCGCTTAAATGCGAAACATTGTGGTTTATATTCGCCAATCTAGTGAGCATCAAATCAAACGGGTTTTTCCCAGAAACGTCTGGGAAATTTTCAGGAATTTTGGATGCTTACCAAGTGAACTTGGTCACAGCTCAGGTCTGTCATCAACCTCCATTTAATAAACAAACTCCTCTGTCTTTAAGTAATTTTTGTCACAGCAATAGAAAATGTTTGTATCAGCAATACAAAACTAGCAGAAATCCAAAAGGCATAAAAATAGCTCAGATAATCAAAAAGATTAAACTACAGGACTTAAAGGATTGTATCCTTAAAGAATACAAAAAGGAAAAAAAACAAGAATCAACTTGTAAATAACTTTAACAGTTTTTTTTGTCTTTTTAGAATATATAAAAAAAAAAACAGACATTTACCTGTAATTTCCAAAAATACATTGTATCTTTTTAAACTCAGTATTTTGGGCTGACTAACTATATAGTTTGATAAGAACATGAAAAATTATTGTAAATAATTAAAATTGCATGCTGCAAATTTGGCAACATTAAGATTAACTCATGAATAAAATATTTTTCCATTGTGATTCTTGAGATTTTTTGTATGTAGGTATCGTGGTCGATGACTACGGATGGCGGAAACGGCATACCTTTTTTTTAATATTTATTTATTTACTGTTTTCTCGTGATATTGAGATAATGACTGTGTTTCATCCCTCTCTCCCTTTCGCGCACTGAGACGCCGAGACTTGATCTGATCGAAGTCTCTTTATTTTAGGCAATAACCAACACCTTACGGCTTACACCGACAACTCACAACAACAGCAAAGGTAACGCTCACCAAAAGTGTTTTTTTTCTTCTGTTTTTTTTATTTATTAAAGGAGCTATGCTCCTCAAACAACTTAATTCCATCTCATGCACCAGATCAGTTGATCAGTTCTTCTGGTGTTTGACATTGATAAACTGTTTTGTTTTGCCGCCTACCGACCCGGGGTTTGTCATTTTCAGTGACTGACATCAAGTCACAACTGCATGATCCCCGGTATGCCCTGTTGTCCCCTAGGGGGACCCACCATTTAAGAAACACTGAGCTAAGGCAAGGAACATCTGGACAGGTCTGGGGGCTTTAATGAAAGTGCCCGTCCTGGGAACAGACTAGTCGGCTAAGTGGGGATCCCACCGCTTCAAGGCTGCTGCTGGCCTGGCGGGCAGACAGCAGAATGGAAGCACCAGAGAGACGGGGATCCCTCCGCTGCCTGCTAGGAATTTTTATTTTCTTTCATAATTCTCTCATTAACATCTCTCTTTTTTTTTGGACAAACATGGACTTTTTCTTTTTTTTACATCTAATATGAGGGATGTCTGAGGCTCTTTTGTTTTCTCCATCACTTCTGGGTCCGTTGCATTGTTTATATGCTCAGCTGCTGTCGCCTGGCCAGAAAGCAAAACAAAAAAAGCGGCAGGACATGTTCTTAGGTGTTTTGTTAGGGGGAGGGATTTAGGGCTGGCAATCCCTCTGCCCGGAGGATGATCCACATTACTCTGAAGCAGAGAAGTTTACATTTCAATGGAAGTAATGACTTTCTGCTTTAGCATGACTTTTTAAAGTTATTAACCAATTTTGTTTTGTATTTTCCAAGTGCTGGCTCCGCACTAACGCGATGACCGGCCACAGTTGATGTAAGTAAGTGGTAGTAACATTCAGATTTAAAGGCACTATTTTTCCATATCCCTCCACTTGGAGGGCTAAATGTAGGGGTTGGGAGAAACCATAGGGGTTGTGAACGAATTCATATTCGGTCTAAGTTTTATAACCCAAGCCTCCGTATTTTGCTGACAATTTGAGACAGACCCTAAAGTACTGAATGGGCAGTTCCACATATGACCACTGGAGGCTGGTTTCAAAAGAGCTGTTCCCATCTGTGTTTAAAAACTCCAACTTTACAAAACTGCAAGAGCAGATTCCTCTAATGACAGATCCGTGGAACGAGGTGTTTCCTTGCAAGTAAACTGAACCCGTTTCAGCAGCAACAGCAACACACATGCAGATACAGCAGCTGCTCCTGCACAGAGCCACTGTTGCAGATGCTTGGATGTCCTTCAGCTCCATACAAAACATCAGAAATTTTTTTGTCAAAAAAAAAAAAGCATGAGCATCTGTTTTAGAAGCAGCAGTGTTTTCTAACAGCAGCTGACTCATCGTCAACGAATTTCACAGTAAGATGGAAGATAATGTTCTACAAGAAAGCAAACTGCTTTAGACTTTGTTTGTTTATTGAATAAACGACAAAAATCAAAGCTCATGTGCAAGAATTCATTGCAAAAACTTCCAATCAGAAGCATCCCTGTATGGCGCTGAGTCACTAAGCCGGCCCACTTGTCTCTATGAAAGCCGGAGGGGGGCAGAGTTTACTTGAGTGGGTGTTTCCTGCCTTTCATTGATACAGGAAGTTTTCCACAGCGATTGTTTTGTATGAGCTGGAGGGAAACAAGCCTGTATGAAGTGAAAGTCTGCATGAGAATCAGACAGGACGACCTTGACAGAACCCTGAAATTCAGAACAGGGCAATATTTACAGAACCAATTTCAGACGGGGGCTGCACGGTGGCGCAGTGGTTAGCGCTCCTGCCTCACAGCAAGAAGGTTCCCGGTTCAAGTCCTGGCTGGGGGACCTTTCTGTGTGGAGTTTGCATGTTCTCCCCGTGCATGCGTGGGTTTTCTCCGGGTACTCCGGCTTCCTCCCACCGTCCAAAAACATGCTTCATAGGTTAATTGGTTACTGTAAATTGTCCCTAGGTGTGCATGGGTGTGTGATTGTGGCCCCTGCGACAGACTGGCGACCAGTCCAGGGGTGTACCCTGCCTTCGCCCATGAGTAGCCGGGTTAGGCTCCGGCAACCCCGTGACCCCGAAAGGGATAAAGCGGATTGGAAAATGAATGAATGAATGAATTTCAGACGGACTACTGTAGTCTAAATCACAGACACTAACTGATACGCCTCAGCATGTTTCCTCTCAACACCGTTATCATTACTGTTTTAACAGATAAACCATCTGACTTCCAGAGAGCAAAAGAAATGAGAACCCAAAAGTACTTAAAGGATCGGAACGCCATTTCTCAAATCAAAATATTTATGCTGTCACATCCAATGACCCTGAAGTTCAAATCACACCAACAGTTCAGAAAGCAAACATAATAATTAAAAAAAAACTACATCACATAAAAAAAAAACCAAATACGACTCCAGAAACATGAAAGAAAATAAAAATGAAATGTTTTGGAAAACAAAAGTCATTTCTGGAAATCAAAATAAAATGTTAAAAAACGAAACACGATAGCTGCGTTTCCACTGACTTTGAAATTGCGCTAACTGGATTTGTGGTAAGTTTGCCAAATGGAAACACCTCAATTGTACCTCAAATGTATCAAAAAAGGGATTTGTGCTCAGAGGAGGTGGTTTTCGGGGCGTATCAAAATTGACACTTTTGAAGTTAAATGGGTCACACCCACACTTTGTGCCGTGGGCATTGCACAGCGGCGCCACAAGATATCTTACAGCATCACACAGCTTATCAAAAGTTGAGCGTGTCACAAGTTTAAAACAAAAAATATTAAACAAAAAAAAAAAGTTAGCAGAAATTGTTGGATCCACAGCTCTTTTGTAAAATCACCAACAACCACGATTTCCCTCGCTTCATCTATAGCCTCTTCCAGGTGTAAGGAGCTTGCCGCTACATGGCCTGAATATGGCGCTGATGTCTCATTGCGCCATGCCTTGGTATGGTGTTCCCCTAGTGCCATGGCAGAAATGTGAACGTATCTGCTGTAAATCAAAGTTTTGTTCACGTGTCGCCATGTTTTTGAATGACTTATTGCGTGAGTTGAGTTAGGAATTTAATCTCCATAATTTTTCCTGTTTTTTTTTATGATGTTAGGAATCTTGAGAGAAAAGATTTGAAAGAAAAGCTCAATTAAGCTTTTTATTTTTTTACAAAAAGGTTTTCTGTTGGTGGAAAAAAAACAACATTCAAGATGCACAAAATCCACAAAGGAAGTGGTTTTATAACAAAACAAAACCAAATATTAGGCTCCACAGAATTTTAAAACCTCATCAAACCAGTGAAGATGCAGGCAACCAAACGTTTTTACCCCTTTAATGTTGGGATTTCTCCTCACTGCCCAACCAATGCAGACCCCATTCAGACATTTTGAGACCGATACTCGCTTTGATGTAATGCAAACGCCACAAATCCTACTTAGCACATGAAAGAGGAGCATAAACCCCCGAATGGAACGGGGGGGTGGGGGGAGATGGGGCCGCAGCATTACATAAGCTCCGTGTCCTCTCCCGGTGTCAGTCCAATGGCAGATGATTTCAGGAGGCTGCAGCCTCGTGACAAACCAGGACTGAGGAGGGCAAGCATGCACGGACAGCGAAGAAAACACAGAGCAGCTGTGGCTGAAGAAGCTCTTGCTTACCTCCAGAAATGGAAAGCGTGCAGCGGGCTGCACGGACTGCAGGGGCTAGTGGAAGTAGGGCTCAAGCTTCTGGGAGTGAGGCTGCAAGTTAAATGAAGTGTAGTGAATTAGTTGTGTCCTCACACAGAACACCCCCCCCCATGACAGTTCGGACACGTGGTCAAACGAAGACAGACGTGAAATGCATATTTTCCCGTGAGAAGCTTTAGTCTGCTGTGTTTGACGTTGAGTCTGGACGGTAAATACAATAAAAGCTGCGGATCCTGAAAGGAGCTTCAGATTGACCATAAGTGAGCAAACAGAGCTCAGGACTGCAGTGAAAAGCATGAAGTTTGTTATGTGACGTCATGTTTTTGTCCTTTTCAGTCAGCAGCAGCAGCAGCAGCAGCAGCACTGCAGAGCTCTGGGTCATGCAAAGGTGAGCAACTTTTACTGCAGCGGCCTTCACCAAAAGCCATTCAAATATTCATAAGCCAAATTAAAGAACCTTGAATCTAAAACATCCTTCCATCATCCTTAAAAAAAGAAAAAAATATTAAATGTAATACCTGTAATTTAGTGCAACATTAACACATCTATAATAGATGCAACGTGGGGCATCAATAGAACACATTAAAACTGCATTTTATTTTTAAAATATGCATTATTTTTGATGCAGTGATCCATGGGATTCCTAATTCTATGAATACAGAAAAAAATAGTTAATTAAAAAACATAAAAAGTTAAACATTTGAACAATTTCTCCCCAAAAACACACTGCAGTCTTTTTTTTATGTGAATTTATACAAATATAATGTAATAATGCCCACTTTTTTATTGTTTCTATTTTATTTTTACTCTTTGAGGCTGAAGCACAAAAAAGGGAAAGATTTTATTTTGCTTTGTGAGATATGCGCACAATTGTGGCCATGGCAACACCATAAATGGCATTAGGAAAAAATCTTGAGTTACTCTCTTTAATAACAGGTAAACAATGGTTGCAAAACAATTCATCTGAAGATTTTCGACATTTTCATTGCAACATGGCTGCAATTTCAATAAATGGTTCTTCTAATTCACTCTAATAGATTACTTTGTCCTTTTAAAATACACTTTTGGTGAGAAAAGAAACTTTTTCCCCCTTTTCTAATTTTATGCTTGTGTATTTTTATTGTAATACGTTTTTCTGCATGTCTGCATATGGTTTGTGCCATATTGAAACATATTATGCATATTTTGGCCAAAAATGAATCATGAAATCCTGAAAGGTTAAAGTCCCACTTCAATCATCTGTTGATCGATTTTGAAAGCATTCCCAGTGGTCTTTAATTACGGTTGCCGTTTTTAGCCAAAAAAAAAAAAAAAAAAACATATTTCCTGCAGAGCATTCTCTCTACTCATTCCCTCTGAGTAGTGGGAGGGACTTTTGGCCTGGAGGAGGCCCACCCCCATTTCCCATCACCCATCTGTTTACACTCCTGTTAGCTTGAGGCTCCTCCCACCCCAAGCTCAACATTATCAGTGCATTAATGGACAGCGATATTGCAGCCAATCAGTCATACGGTTTGGAGCCAGATGCTACCTCGAGTGAGGAAAACGAAGAAGTACACGGATCGAGTTGTCTGCAAGTGGATGAATCAGAATGGCGTGAAGCAGGGAGCTTGTAGCTTGCCGTTTCTAGTTCCTATATCACACATACAAGTTTTTTCAAAATGAATTTTTTGTCTGCTCCTGATTCACAACTATTTGAACAGACATACTCAGAAATTCAATTTTAAGCTTAGTTTTCTTATCAGAGAAATGAACATGTCAAAACATTAAAAACACAATTTTTATTGGAGTGGGTCTTTAAAAGCTTGAAAGTTGAGTTTGTGTGACAATAAGCTAATGATGCCTGGTTCAAGTTTGAATTCAATTTGAGCTTTAAATGTTCATCTTTAAGATTTTACTAAAAGATGGTTAAAAAAAAAGTTGCCACTTAAGTATTCAGCTTGATAGAAGGGAATTTAAGTGGATTTGAAGGGAATTAAATAACAGTTATCTCACCTGTTGAAGGGAAAACAGCTTTTGAACGTCCATAGCAAACTATGACATCACAATAACTATAAAAACGGTTTGATTTTTGAAGAAAATGTTAACATTTTAATGTAATTTTAAATAAAATTTAAGAGGTAAATACTTTAGCATCTGCATGTGGTCGACGTCATTCATCGGCTCAATAGCAGACTCTAATGTTCAAACATGGGGGACCATAACAAATGCCTGTTTGACCTAAATAAAATATGAATCGAGTCGTGCGATTGGAAGCACCGCAGATCGCCTCCTGTAAACAAACGCAGCTGTGAACACCTTTCCCGCATTTTTGTCACGCCTGTAAATAAAGCCACTCCTTTGCATCATCATGAAAGCCTGACTCTGCACACACAGGAGCATGCAGACAGAGAGGCTGTTGCCTGGCTGCGGCCGACTGCACAGACTTCCTGCTGCAGATGCTGCTGCTGCTAATGCTAACGGAGCATGAGGCAGAGAAGACAGCCACAAACATGACAGAGACAGGTGGAGCTGCACGCCGCAGAGGAGCTGCCTCCCCTGCAGGAGATTGTGTGTGGGGGGGTACTCACTCCAGTGTCAGCCCTGGGATCCTCAGCCTCTCCCGCTGGGCTTTCATGGCTGAACTGTGCCCCTTCGCTCTATTGTGGTCATGATATGCCTTCACGCCGCCTGCCTGCTGCTCCCTCTGCACCGACAAAGAGGCAAATCCAGCCACCACACAGCGATGAAACCGATTGGTTTGTCTAACCCACCCCCCCACAGGAAGGGAGGGGGTGAAAAGGGGGAAGCTACGCCTCTTGTTTTGGTCTATCCACGTTCTACCTTGATGCTGTCAAACGACCTCCTCAGCTGAGATGTTGGAGGGCAGGACAAAAGCTTCCTGTAGAACACGCCCCTTGCTCCTTCAAACCCCCCTCCACCCACCACCATCTCCCCCTCCTTTCGCCAGGCACGCAGAAACACGCAGTCACCTACACCTCCAGGCACAGTCACCTTGACAGAAGCTAGCACAAGGCACGCACTGTGCACCGCAATGTGACCACAAGCGCTGGGATGACGTCAGCTACCCGAGAGCCGCCGAGCAACCGAAGAGCCCACATCCATCTGGAGCAGAAGCAACAAATGAAACTCGCCAAAATCTGAGAGCTCAACTTCTGTCAAACAAGAAAAGGATTTGAAAGAATAGATTTAATCCCAGAGAATGTCAGGTTTTATTACATTTTTGGGATTTTGATCCTAAGAGAAACTGCAGCATAAATGAAGCTAATGACATTAAAAACAGAGTCAGTTTTTTATTTTTTTTTTTTAACTCCTGTCAGCAGAGAGACCAAGTTTTTTGCAAAAATCAAGGTGAAAATATAAATGCGTTAGAGGAAACTGCCAACATATGAATGATAAAAGGTTTTTCCTGTTATGACAGTGTACTGCAGACAGAGTGAAACGCTGATGAGTTAACCTGGTTAGATGGAAGAAAAACTGCAGACAGAAGGAGGTAAATATATAGTTTTGTCATGAATTTTCTCACAAACGTCTGTTGCAAAAATTCAATAAACATTTCTGAGGCTTGAAGAAAAAATTTCTACTTTGAAAGAAAAATAATATTTTTGATAATCTGCATTCTGTAAGGATTTAAAGTTCCATTCTGATCATCTTTTGATTCCTTTTTAAAAGCGTTCCCAGTGGTCTTTTAATTATTAATATGCTGTTTTTGGTCAAAATAAAAAAGACTTGTTTTCCAGGACACAGTTACTGCAGAGCAGCACAAGTTCATTAGAGATTCACCTCAGAGTTGTGGATGGGACTGTTGGAGCAGAGCAACTCCGCCCCCTTTCCCCTCCCTGTTTCTGATAGCTCAGAGCGGGGAGCTTCGTGTCCGCCCAGCGCGTTTTCTACTTTAAAAAATAGCTCTTTTTCCAACAGCATTTTCTCATCTGCTCCTCATTCACAACGATTTGAAAAAACTCAAATGAAATTTTGAGCTCAATTTTATTTATATATTTACTCAAACGCCAACAACAATGTAAGGAAAAAAAGTTATAATCCCCAAGAATATGATCATCATTGAAGTGTGTCTATAGAACAATATATAGTTCTATAATATATAATATATAGTTCTATAATATATAATGTATAATATATAATGAAATGCCCTACATTTACACTGAATGCTATGGAAGCTTTTATGATGAACACAAAACAGACACGGATCATGTCTTTAACATCTACACGTTGTGGCTTTTCAACTTTTAATTGCAGATCATGTTGTGTTTTTTTATGAGCAGATGAGGTTTTTGCCCGGCCTGTTTGTGGTTCTTAAAAAATTAGAACAAAAACATTGAAAAGATTTGAACGAAAAACACCATTGTGCTCAGTTTTTTTTTTTTTACCGAATGCTTTTTATGGGGTTTAAAGAACTTTTTTTAAATGTGCACTACCAGCGTTTGATACTTAAACCTTTATTTTTAATAACTCAAAAGACACTACCAAGTCTAAACTCTTACTTCGGGTTTTACCAAGAAAGCTAATCTGATTTAAAAATACTGAGGATTTGCATATAAGTATCATTATGATGTAGCAAAAGATCATAAATAGTTTAGATTCCCTCAGAACAGTAAGATGAACTAAAAGTGTTTCTTAAAGAAAGTCAGAAAGCATACAGACGAAAATGAGAAGTTTTGTTTTTTTTTTTAGACTTTTGCGGAGAGCAGGAGACGGAAGACAAAGAGAAGCGGATTTGTGATGGAGTTAATGAAGCGCAGTTGACAGCATCTGCTAAACTGAATGTAATGTAATCTGCCGTCAGCCTGGAGATTTGGTTGCATGGAAAAGCAGATGATGGAGTTTGGCAGTCTGAGAGCGGCGGGCTCCGTTTCTGTGCTGATGGCGGGAAATGGGATCCAACATAATCGCCAACAAATCCACGGAGTCTGTCGGGACCCGCATACAAATGACAGGTTTTTGGACTGCTGAAGACTTCCAGTTGTTAAGGTCAAGCTATAAATCTGTCATCTTTGAACTAGAGGGATTTTGAAGAGTAGATTTCATAAACAAGTTGCAGCAATGGGAACAGAAATATAACTGAGTGCAGGAAACTTTTAATGCAACAAAACACGGTAACTGAAGGCAGAACAAACAGCAAGAAAAGCCTCTGAACTCCAATGTAGTCACACAGATTACTATAACATCTAGGAGCCCATGAATGCAACAAAACACAGAGCCACAAAATCAGTAAAAATAGAAATTTGAGTCAGGAATGAACAGGAAAACAGGAATATTGAGTTTCCTACAACAACAACAAAACTCACTAAAATAGAAAAAGACCAATATTTTTACTGTCATGAGACCACCCAAAATGTTTTTAATTTTCTAATAAATCAACAGTGTTTCTTCTGTATGAGTTCTGGTTGTGTTTCCTGTTCGGGAATACGTTTTCTGTGGTATGCGGTGCTCAAAAGTCTGTCTAAATGTTTTAGTACCACTGATAAACTACAAAGCTGGACTGATTGATGGATTGTTGGAGCATTATGGGTACTGTAGTCAGGAGCCTGTGCATTTAACTCTAACAGATACACACCGTGTCAACATAATGAAGTGAAAAAGTGAGTATTGTTTTGTATTTTATAAGGCTGTGGATCGTTACTTGAGTGGCGATCCGATTCAATTCATGAATCAAGCTCAACGATTCAGAGATTGAACCACAATTCTTCCTTTTTAACACAATATGCTTGCACAGTTACTATATGGATGTCTTTTTACTGGATGCTTGAAAATTAAAAGTATATGTATTAAAACAGGAAATCAGACTCAACAAAACTGATGAAAAGATGTAAATAAAAACAAAACAGATTAATTACATGTCAGAAGAGACGTCTTCTGCTTTGCGTCACACGGTTCAGGCTTCCACGAGGTGTGTTAATTTCTGAAAATGCACACTTCGTGTGGCACTATCCCGCTTATGCCATGGCCACTTACAAAAGAAAATACTCAATACATTTTTAGTACTTTGTTCTTGTAATTTTTTTGGTTTAGATTGCTTTTTCACAAAAAGCAGACTAATGGTCAGTGGTGCAGCCAGTTACAATCATAGTAACACGAGTACATGTCACTGGGCCGGCAGAGCTTGACTGCAGTGGCAAAGGAATCCGAAAAATATATGATCGTCACGATAGTCATAATATACAAAATGTGTTAACCAAAATGCCCATCCAGTTTGTTCAGGTTTAGTGCTTCAGATATCACTTTGTCGCTCATTCGCAAATGAAAACAATCAAAATTCATTACTATAGAACTGGGAAAATTTCCCAGAAGTCTCTGCAAATTGGTAAATGTAGACCCCAATGCATTGCACTACAATTTTAGTTCAATCATTAAAACTTTCGCCATCAGAACACAGTGGATTCTTAAATAGTCTGTGAAAAAGGTTTAAATTTATGAAGCTTTTACTTCAGAGAATCAGTGATGTCAATATTAGGGATTTAAAAAAAGTAGTGAGGATGTGTTCGTATTGCTTTAAAATTCTGGGCATTGGATAGTCCTGCGTTGTGTAGTTTTTTTGCCCTTTGCCCTTTAGTTAGTTTTTCCCTATTTGGGGAGTAGGGAGGAAAAATATCGATATAGAAAAAGACTAATTATTACAGGAAAGCTCACCTCCATTTCTATGTGAGTTGAGTTACTCAAGGCTGTCTCCATTTTCCAGTTGTAACTGTGGCTAGCGCAGAAGCATCACATGATCACAAAGGTTTGTTCATGTTGCTGAGGAGAGTTTGCAGAGTTCAGAAATAAAGAATAAAATTGAAATTTTACCCAGCAAACTCTAGAAAATATTCAGTGTTTCCATATATCTTCAGAAGCTTATTTTTCCACAGATACGTTTCTTAGATGATGGAATATATATATATATATATATATATATATATATATATATATATATATATTTACTGGGTTACAGACACATGAAAATGCAGGATTTTTTTTTTATTAAAGTGAAAGATGTTTATTTTTAGATTTTTTTAAAATCTATTTGATCTCATTGTTTTCACATTTGACTATTTTTTTCTTCTAAAAAGCAGAATTTTTTTCCATTTCTGTAAATTTCCGCCACAACCCTAAACGAAAAACAAGCAAGTCAATGAAATCTGTGGAGAAGGTGTGTTGAAGGGAAGTGTGGATTCCTGCAGTGATGAAGAGGAGGTCATTGAAAGTCAGCTGGTTCATGACAGTGAATTTACAGCAGATGGCTCTGCGTCACAGCAAAAGATCCGAGTGCAGAAAACTCAGTCCCTTCTCTGTTTGGGATCTATTTTTATGCACCAAGAACACAAGTGTGGTCAGTGTTTTTACTGACATCTTCAGTCTGATATCTCATTTGGACCAATACTTTATTTTTCATGAAAGCAGTGAGAAAGACACTTTTTTATAGCCCAGAGATCAGCTGTTCCTGTGAGAACACCACCTTTAATGATCACACATTTTTCATAATTTAGTCTAAAACTATGAAGTAAATTTCCTCAAATCTGTAGTATATAAAGTAATCTTAGCTTAAAGTAAAAGCTTTAGTCTCTTTAATAAAAGATTATTTTTAAGGAGCAGTATCTGTTCTGTTAGAATATTGGTGAAAAAACACAAGTTCTCCACTTTTTAATAATAGTTGTAGACATAAAAGCAGTCAACTGGACTTGGTTTAATCTGTTATCACCTTTTCCCTGTGAGGTCTTGAACACCTTTTTCCTGCATTTCTCACACCAATGTGTTTCAGAACTGAGAAAGCCTCTCAGAAATATGGTGAAACTTCTACCTGGAGTCTACATGGACACTTTTTAATAAGTAACATGTTTGTTTTAATAAGTAACAAAAAGACAGACAGTCTTTAGTTAGGACTGATTAGACTCACCTGGAAATCGATTTATGTCAGTAATGACCTTTCCCAAATGATGTAGAGACCGAATCAGTATTTAGAAAAAAGATCGAATGCAGTCATGTGATTTAAATATCGCAAATGTATTCTACAAAGTTTTATTGTGAATGTAACTGAATACAGTTACCTGTACTTTAAATATGTACCATAGGCACACGCATTCCATGACTGCCCAGCAGGCATTACCAGTCCCCGCCGGTCCCTTTTAACATGGCTGAGTGGCTGTGACGCGCCCATCATGTTCCCCTTCAGCGTGACTAATTCACGAAAAAAAACTTTTCAAAATGACTGCTTTTTTGGTTGGTTTTATCACTGAGGAATGATAAAAGCAATGAGACACGACTCAGCAGATAAAATGACCATAAAATGATTAATTTTGGGCCGATTTTAAAAAGACAAAAAATTAGGATAATCAGAAAAATAAAGCCCAGGCTGGGTAATTAATGTTTTTGTACAACATGCAACAGATCAATGACATTTCAAAAGTTTCTATAAATAGATACGTCATTTTGTAGAAAGTACAATGTATACCTGATGCATGGTTGTGATTGTTTTCAAATCCATACTCAGACTAAGATTTACACTGACGGTTAAACTATCGGTCTGACATCGCGCAGCAGATCACTTGCGGCCGTTGTATAGGCTATGGGCCGGTCTTCGCCTGGAGCAGCGCGATGCGGTTGGAGTCGACTGAGACTAGTGTATCCTGGTCGACAGTTGCGCTGTCCGGGGGGTCCATGGATGGAAGAGGGGCACAGTGAGCGCTTAGTAATATGCTTAAATTCAGTGGGTTGCATGGTCTGATGTTTAAGACATATACAAAAACCACAATGTCCATAATCCATAAAACAAAAGACATAGCCGTGGAAATAGAATAATGACTTTGAATAGGCTTCAAGATCAGCCTAAATAAATGTTCAGTGTTCTGAGTGAACTCACTCAGATCATCATAAAATGTATTCTACAAGTTCTTCTGTATTGGCTGACAGTAATAATTTACTCATGAAAAGTCACATCCTTGTTTTTCCAGCAGTGTTCCTACAATTGTAGCACAGCAGTGAACCGGCACCTATCCCAATCCAATAGGATGTCCAACTTTGAGTATGAAACAAGCTAGCATGCCATCTCAAGCCTATATGTAACTCATTGGGTTTCATCTCCTTAGCAACCATTTAATTTTTTGGTCATCTGGGGGTTAGGAACAGGCCTATGTAATTTTTTTGAGAAATTGGCAAAAATACATGTTTTATTTCCTTGGCAACAGAGGCTTTTTGCTTACCATGCCTGCATTCCTAATGTGTTCATATCGTATGACATATCGTTTTGTTCAGCTTGAGCCAGAGATTTATGCGTTAAATCTTCACAATACTCCGGCAAGAAATGTGCAAGCAACAGGGGAACGCCACTTTTGCAAGCTCGCCATTTAAATTTGAATCTTAATAAAATATTGAAACATTTAATGACACTTATTTATTTTCAATTCATGACATGTATTTAATAATTTCATTTTAAATATATTTATTTCAACTTGTCTCTTCCAGATCAGACTGGGACCATAAATATGTCATTAAATATTTAAATGTGCTTTTTAATGACAATTTTTATATTTTAATGCCACATATGCTTCAACATTTATTTATAGATTTCCAATTTTATTTATTCAATGTCAATTTAAAATAATTAATGACACTTTTATTTAATAATTTCATAACAAATATTTTTATTTCATGTCTTCTCTTCTGGACCTCCATAGTCAACGACCAAAACGTGAAGAAGGGCTAAATGTTGCAATCAATGTCATAGTTTGTTTTTTAAGCGTGGGGAGGGTCTCGCGAGAAGTAATTCCATGCAGAACCACCGCCCGGAACCACAGAATCTGAACAGCACTGGTAGAAATTGTCTTGTAATCTGTCTTGTAATCACCTTCTTTAAACCATTTATTTATGTAGTCTGGAGTTTGCTGGTAATGTTATGTCTTCTTTTATCTTGTTCTATGCTGAAAAACTGTAACTGAATTTGCCTTAGGGGACTATAAAGTTATTCTATCCATCCATCCAAAAAAAGTCAAAAAGAATAAATAAATAAAAGCAGGGGCATCTATTTAATGAAATCCAGACCACATTCAGTTCACCGGCACTTGACTGGAGTCTCCTAAAAGAATCTCAAATTCCTTCATTTAGATAATATTCTCTTTCACCAAAATTCATCTGCATCTTGATGGTGGAGCTAAACCTCACCAAACGTAGTGATGCTCCAGTCGTTTAACAAGGCACCTTTCAAGTTATTAGCCTGGATAATCGACCCCAGCAGAACGCTACAGCCTCCAAAAATGATTCCCCATCTGAATCCAACTCATTACTGCCGTCAACACAAGGACAGCTTCTTACGCCGAGGCTGCAGACGGAGGAAGAAGCAGCAGCAAAGAGCAGGTGTGTCTGTGAAGGTACTTACAAACTGCCTCTTCTGGGAAGACTCAGCTCCTTCTGTGAAGGAAAAGAAAACAGGCATGAGACAAACACTCGTCTGCTGTTGTGCCTTCAGGCCATTTTAATTAAACTGCTAAATGTCAACTCCAGCACTGAAAGCTGAGCACGTCTTTGACGGAGCGGGCAGGGTCCAATGCTGTCCTTCCAGTGTGCTGGACTCTAGCTTGTTTATTAATGAACTTTGTCGGGAGGTGCATGACCTGCTCGTGTAGGAGGAGTCATTATTGGCATCCGTTTGACCCGGCGTCGGTTAAACTCATTAAATGGTGGCAAGGACAGAAGGAGAACCATCCGCTGCTTCGTAAAAATTCTGTTCATATTTGCATTCACAGGCAGGACTAAAAATCTAAAGTTCTCATTTAAAACATTGATTAAAGACACACTCCAATCATATTTTGATCTATTTCCCAGTGGTCTTTTCATTATGATTACATCAGTTTTAGCTAAAATAAAAAAACATGCTGTTTTCTAGGACAAAGTTTGTACAGAGCTGGGAGGGTCGATCAGAAAAAATTAGGGTGGGACTTGACACGGAAGTAAGCTTCCACTGATGTCCCATCATCCCTTTGTTGACACTCTCTCCTGCTAGCTTACAGCCCTTTACAACCCCAAGCTAACATCAGCGGTGCAACAAAAATAGGGAAAAAAATATCAAAGCTATCCAGCCGTACTGGCATTTGAGCCAGATGCCTGTTTGGACGAGGAAAACAAAGATGTTCATGGATCTATGCCTCTAATGCAAGTGGACGCATCAGAATGAAGCGAAGCAGGAAGACTTTGGAACGCCCCTTTCACTAAAGAGTTTTTTCAAACTACATTTTTTCATCTGCTCCTGCTTTATTCAAATTAGAATAAAGAAATACTCAGAAACACAGTTTTAATCTTATATTGTTTTGTAGATATCTTTCATCATCAGAAAAATGCTGCAAGAAGAAAATAAAAACATCATTTGTATCAAAGTGGGTCTTTAAAAGTTTCTGCATGTGAGACTTTTAAATGTAAATTAAAGATTGATCTTTTCATGTAGTATTTATTTAAGTTAAGTTTTATTTATTTGGGTTTTAAGTTTCCCTCAACAGTAGTTCCATGAGGCTCTGGCAGCCCTGTGACCCTGTGAGAACAGGATGGAAGGTTTGAAGTAATTTTTGGATTTTCATTTGTAAATTTTTAACTATTAGTAACTATTAGCAAATTAACTTTTGAGTAAAACTGTGCTATTCTGAAAAATCAAAGACTATAACAGAAAATGTAGTGATCTGCTTTATCAGTTAGGTGTTTTCTGGTTTAGGAACAGTTCTTACAGTTTTTATGTCATTTATCAAAGTCAATTTCATGTCACAAAGCACAATAAACGAGAAATGAGCTCTGCATTTAAACATAATTTATCAAACACATCCAACTTACAAATATTATAAAAGGTATGTTAATTTATTCATTAAAAAAATGATACATGTTGTGAATACTGGTCATATTGTTGAGATGGTGTTATGCGATTCCAATCATTCATAGAATAACACCAAATCCAGATAAAATTGGATTTCACAATATTAAAGTGATAATTAGATTAGCAGGTGAGGTGTGGTAATAAATCTCAATTTCCTTTGTGATTCTGCTGCAGTTTCACATCTTAATACACCCAGAGATTACAGCCGACTGTCACACCCACTCCCAGAGGGAAATAAATAGTTTTCATATCTAACTCTGAATTAATGACAATAGATGACAAATTTCCAAAGTAATCAATTATTTTCTCAATTTAAAAGAAGATTAAACCAGAAAGACAAATTTTCCTGCATCTTAAGTAATTGATCAAATTAAAATACAAAACTTTAAATAAGCTGTTTAGCTTTAAATAATTTAGCTAAATAAAAGCAAAAAAACAAGTTTAATGAATCAAACCAACATATATATATATATAAATATATTTTAATAGCATTTTAATATTATTTTTTATATAAAAGCTAATTAAATTAAGTTTTTGAAAATAAAAACAAAATCCAAAAATGTATACAAAAAATATTTATTTTATTTTGTTAAATGTTTGAAATCTAATAAAATTGTGAAAAATTCAAAAGTTGAGTTTTTTGTAGAATCAGAAGCTCTTTCAAGACTGAGGGAAAAAAAACAATGTTTAGTTTTTGTTTGTAAGAAAGGAACAACAATACTTTAACCCATTATAAAACTTAAGTTTATGTTTCTAAGACTAGGATCTTATAACACAAAATTGCATAATGTGAAAAAGTAAATGTTATCAAGCAAATATTCTCTTTAATTTAAAATGACTGTGGATAAAAGTGAGTGTAATAAATGACATTTTCTTGACATTAAGGTACATTGATAGGATTTTACATCCTATTAAATGAAAATGTATGCTAAACCAGCCATTTATTACTATAGTATCTAAAGCTGAGATTTTTACTAATTGATCACAAAGCAGCAGAAAAGTGCGAAACCCCACTTTTCTCCCCTTGCTATCAATTAGGATGTAATTCCCCACCACCACCACCACAGTGCCCAGTAAGAGCAAAGCATTTCCTTGAGAGACATGACTGCTGCCAACACGTCCCTAATTATCATGCAACAAACGACTGAGGCTGACGTGATACCCGCTAGGTCAGCACTCCGAATCACAGTGAACTCTGAGCTACAAGCACTTATGCTGGTTGAAAACGGTTTCCTGCCTCAGGGAAACATTTGCATAAAGTTAAAACTCCTTTGTGAAGCCGTCCCCTTTTTTCTTTAGAGGTGTGACACCTTTATGAGTTAGCAAATGTGACCCCGCGCAGCACGCCAGTAATGAGAAGAAGCTCATTAGAGGCGCAGATTTTAATCAAACAAGTTTTACTTTGCGAGTGAAGCATCCCAGCATCGATCCATGAGAGTAACATGTGAAACATGTCGGACAAATGGGGTCTTAAGCCTTAGTCACATCTGCCTTTACGGGTGGATACGGGCTCTCTGTAGGTGAAAAAATGTCAAACCTGTATAAGGGCGCGTAGGTGGCCCACACAAACTATCAAGGTTAATGACCGCTCAGTGAACCCGTAGAGCGAAAAGGTTCATGGGTTATTTTTCTTTCTACACTTTAACAGCATGCTTCATCATGCTACGTTCACACCAGCGATCAAGGAGTCAATGATAAGTCTGTGCAAAAGTGCAAACCTTTCAAAAGTGATCATGGAGGGGAAATTAATCATTGTGGTTTGTGCCCGGCAGGAATATCATAACACCAAGTCTTTCATATATCGGATTAGAGCTGTGAAACAAAAAGCAATGATTTTATAGGTACATCAGTAGACAATGGTCTGAAACGCACCACCATAACATCTTCCCTGCAGATTCCTGACTTTCAGCTTTTACTGGGATGATTTCATGAGGCTGGCATGATTTTACAAAAGTCTGATCAACTTTGAGAAAGATTGAGGCCTAACCTTTTGCCCTACCCCTTCTCCCTACCACTCTATTTGTAAGGGCATTTGCGGTGAAAGTGGTGTCCGAAAATAGTTCTTTTTAAGGGCCAACCCTCTAAGCGGAGTGATACAGAGCCCTCCGTAGCGAGGTGGGGTTCCGTGTCGCGCTATGCCACGTGGCTGAGCACTTAAGCACAGAAGTTTACATTTAAATGTAAGTAATGACTTTCTGTTTTAGCATGAGCTTTTCAAAGTTATAAAACTGTATATTCCAGCGCTGGAAGCTCCATGCGTAGCTCCATAACTCTCCATTTGGAAGGCTAAATGTAGGGAAGGGAGAAGTGGTACAGTGAAAGGGAAGAAGATTGGGCCTTAAAATCAAAATAAAGGCCAGCAACATTTCAGAGACGGCAGGCTTTCCCATTACTCAAATATTTGTTGACAATTGCTCCAATTTTGGTGGCCATGTTGGATGCTAGACCGAGGTTAAGTCAGAATTGCCTCAATACTCACTACTCAGTGGACTTTATAGGGCGTGTGCCATTTTTTTGGGGTGTCCAAATCTACGATTCCATAACCCAGAGGCCTGGAAGTTTTCCAGAAGTGTCTGAAAAAACTAGTGTTCATCAATGCTCACTAGACTGGCGAATATAGACCACAATGCATCGCATTTAAGCAATTTGTCATTTTACACAACGTCTAAGTTTTTTTTTATAAATTATCAGAACACAGAAGATTCATCAATAGTCTTCGTAAAATGCACGTGACTATTAAGCATTTTTTACTTTGGTAAAAGCACGTCATATTTGCCATTAAACATATATATACTGTGGGGATCGAAAGTTTAGGCGCCGCAGGTAACATGTTATTATTATTGTGCATAAAGAACACAAGGAAAGATTCAAAACTCTTCTAAAGATATCAGTTTAGACATTCAGACATTCTTTTATGTAAAAAAAAAAACCTTGCAAAATAATAGAAAACAATGTAATGGTAAAAAAATAAATAATTAAAGTAGATCACTTAAATAAGAAGGCCCAAAACCATCAAAACATTTATAAACCTTTAAAATAATTTTATTTTAATTAATTTTATTTAATGTTTCCTGCCTTCTGGTCTTCGTCAGAACTTGTGCCGCTGAGTTCTGTCGTAGTTATAGGCTTAAAAGAGACATTTTGGGTAAACCAGAAAGCGTACTAACTTTACCAACACAGATTCAGATTATAAAACAGATAGACAAAGTGGAAGTGGTCTTTCTCAGTTCTCAACTTTGCTGTTAGATTGGTTCATTTTGAAACGTATTCATTAAAAATAATTTCCACTATTCGATAAAATATCACCATAAACAACCCGTTTAAAACACAGCAGTTTTCCCACCATTTCGGCTTCATCAATCTTCCATAAATCAATTTTCGATATATTTTAATAAAGAGTCTAAAGGCTGTAAAGAAGGAACAGCTGAAGCAGAGCTGGTCCAGAAGTCTGGGTGTGACTAAATTAAACAAAGTGTTTTTTTTTCTTTATTAATTTATGTTTGAAGCAGCGATGCCTGAAAATGGAAATGAGTTTGGAAAATCAACGGGGCTCGTCCAGCCTGCGCCAGTGAGGGCACTTTATAAAGACAATAGTAGAGGCTGCCGTTTGTTCTGCTGTTGTACACCTTTAGTTTGATTTGGACTTAATTTTTGCAAGCACATACAGACCTGGACCCTAAATCTTCAAATATTAACGATGATTCATTGAAGTAAATAAGGAGAGGATATGCAAATGGAAAAATGCAAAAGCAAAGTTACTGACTATCCAGTGTTCAAGCAAATGGTCATCTTCCCCGGAGGTTGCATAACGAGACAAGAACAGAGTGGAAATAAACAAAAACAAACAACAACAAACAAAAAGGAAACCGTTTGCATCGATTTGAAAGATTTTTAGGAGAAGTGTGTCAAACTGCCATTAAAAAAATGTTAACTTGTATAAATGCATAAATCCTTTAAAAATGTGATTTCAAAAGATTTCAAATTATAATATATCTTGAAAAGATTTTATACAATACAGTTGGATTTTAGAAGGATATGGCTATGTCTAAATATAAGTAGGATATTTTTATAGCATTTTTCTTCTAAAATGCTAAGGACTGTGAAGATTACTTGTCTTCTGCCTTCTTTGCTTTTAAGAAAATCAAGAAACCCCCTCCTTTTAACCCTTTATCACTAGCTTCATTTGTAATAATGTAAAAAATATTAATTGTTTCTTCCTTTCAGATGATGCCAATTTACAGGGAGTCCTGGATTAAATGGTACGTTGTGAATTAGTTGGCGTTTAGATGTTGGGTGAAGTCACAAATACAAAGATTGGGGTTATGGGGAAGAAAATACATAATTTAAGTCAGAAAGTTGTGAATGAAAAGTCCCACTGGTGCATCTCTACACTCCTAATGTAGATTTTCAAAAAGACTCAACTCACATTTCCTAAAGCAAGTGATTGTTGTGAATTTGTGCAAAAAAACTGTAAAAAGGCTGCAAGTCATCCAAGCATCTTGTCCAAACTGCACTTCTGCATGTTTTTGGGAAAAACATTTCAGCTTTTCTCACATCAATTATCAGGGAGAAACATGCAGCTCTGTCAAACAGCAGGAGCCTCTTTTCAATTACTTTCACAGAAAAGAAACGAATTCGTCCCTGCATGCAGAAAAACTGAGCTATTCAACCCAGAACCAGTTGTGACTGTTGTTCAGTGAAAGAACTGGACGCATCAGACAAAGAAAGGAGTGGACGCATAAATAAAAGAGGATTATTTTGGGAGTATAATTGTAGCTGCAGAGGATGGAGAAGCAGAAGTTTCTGTAGAAAGTGGTAAAAGCTGACTGCTTTCATCAGTAGTCTGACTCAGGACGTTTTCTCGCCGAAACAAAAAAGGTCTGCTGTGCAACAGGCTGCTGCACTGTATAATTTCTCTGTTATTACTTATTCCTGCACCAACTCACACTTGTAAGAAGGTGACAGTGACTGTTGCCATGGAAACTGGCTCTCAAGCTAGCTCAAGGGGAAGATTGGAAAACTTTTCAGACTTTGTTTTAGGAAACGTGTGTCTGTCTATTTAAATTAATGAAAAACAGGGTTCTGAAGGGACCACAGTGATGTCACCGCTTCCTATTTTGCTTTAGGGCTTTAAACGCATCACAAATGAGATATGAACATAATTGAGATAAGAGAAGATTTTCACATGAAGTGATAAATATTGGCAAATATATATATATATAACCTTAAAGTTTTTATGAATATTCAGAATTCTAAATAAAGTTTTATAAATGTAATCTTTAAGTTATTTTAATTTCACTTTGTGGTTACCTTAGAGCTATTTACGGAAAAACAAAGTTTTTATTTCGAATGTATTAAAATAAAATAAGAAAAGGAAGGAAAAGCAGTTCAATTATTAACTAGAATACCAGTTTACTCTATGGGTTTACTAGTAATCGGAAATCTTATATTAGGTGGTTTTATCCGTTTTTGTTGGCGTAGCAAATCAGGAACATCCCATCCGTTGCAGCATTTATCGAGCTGTCCGTTCACTATAATAAGAAAAGACGTGTTATGTAATGAACCATGAGTGTGTTTTGTTTCACGGGGTAAAAGTCAATGCATGCATCCACGCTACAACATTACATCTCCAGAACGCAACATCAAAGCAGTGGTAGTGCTGTAGTAAACAGGCCTGTGTGTGATGATCCATTAATAATTCCCTTTGAATCCTTTTGGATTTTCCTGCATCTCCGAATCTAACAAGCTTTGCTGAATTGCGGGTTTCTGCTGACTGCCAAGGAAATCCCCCATGTTTAGCTAAATGCAAGTTTACAGCAAATTCGACAGGTGGCAGAGCAGCAGCATTTGTAACCGGGAGGCGGCAGTTGCATTTTTACATGCTGCATGGCGGCTGCAGAGGTTTTAAGAAAAAGTACAATTTTATGACCATTTTCTCTAAAAGTTGACATTGGCTGGACATTTTGAGGTCACGTGGTGGCAGTCCAGTGACAGGCGGGAATGGCCTCATTACAAAATCGGGCGACAGCTGGACGCCACAGGGCGGATCACCGACAGGCAGCAGGTCTGATTGGACGATGCGTAAATGTCTCTGGACGGTGGCTCTCCGTATAAAGTGGATCATCTTTTGCTCTATTTTCAAAGCATTCCCAGTGTTTATAGTGTTTATAGAGTGCTTAATACATGTAAAAGCTCAAAAAAGTTGATTGTACATGATATAGACCCTTTAAGCTGTGATCAGATGTAAATACAATGATCAGAATATTTTGCATCTTCAATAAGCTGAGTTATACTAAGCTGCAGAGAATCCAGGACTGAGCCCTGTGAAATATCTCAAATCAAGCCAACAATAAAAAACATCAATGACCCAGCCTTTAGAAAAATATTTAATCATTTTCAGTTCTTGCTAATGAGGTAAACCTCCTGAATATTCCGCCTGGCAACCAACACAGCAGCACCACTTCAGGGAGAAGGATCATGGAGGACCAGCGCACTTCAGCAGACTTCATTTGCTTAATCTACCCTGAACTTTAGATCTCTGAGGAAATGCAAAAAACAAACAAACAAGGAAAAAAACGTTTAGCTCCCTCCGAAACTACAGCTGGCTTCAGTTCAGTCCAAAGACGTGAGCAGTAATGAGAAAATTCAGCCTTCCATGAGGTTTTGAAGACTGATTCTTAGACTTTGAAATAAAGTGGGGTTAATGGACAGTTAAACCAAACGAACTACATTTGCATATATATCACCGTCTTCTACAGCAGGAACAATAATGTGGTTTTAAGCAGTTAGAAAATGATCGTTAAAATGATTCACTATTGATCATCTAAAAAAAGGAATTTTAATCTTTAATCTTTTTCTTTATACTGATATTACTTCAGAATAACAAAAGAATATCGGGAAGATTCCTTGAACCAAAAAAAAAAAGACCTCTAAAATACTTTTGGATCTATTGGTGGCTCCAACCATGTTCACTCTTCCTCCTGTTTGCACGTATGGAAGTGAATTACTCTGCTGCGTTCAGCCCATTGACTGTATATGAGAACTGGACAGACTGAGTGAGTGACAAACCATAGAAAATGACACATCCATCCATCCATCCGGGACCGGGTCGCAGGGGCAGCAGTCTAAGCAAAGATGCCCAGACTTCCCTCTCCCTGGCCAATGTCAAAATCACCTGTAGCCACTCTGATTGCACTGAGCTGGGTGAACGCTCACACAATGTTACGCAGTCTCAGTGATTTAATTCCAGCTAGCAGTTAGTCGATAAGCTAGCGTCAGCCTTCACAGAACTTGCTGGTCATTATGCACAATTCTACAATTGAAGCCAATTTCAAACATCATCGAAATATCTGCAACTGGAGCCAACCAAGAAAATCGAAACTGGTCCCAATGTATCTCTATGTCTCATCCAAATGAAGGAAAACCTCCTGGAAGACTGAATCCAATCGGATCTACTGGCATTCACAGAGCTTAACATTTGGGTTTCAAAACTTTAAACACCAACGAAAGCTTTTAGATGAATCCAGAAGCCTTTCAATGTTTCTAAACCAAAATGTTGGCATCATCTTGACTAAACGCTTCCTTTCAGTCAGATACCTGAGGTGAATGTGAAGATAAGAAAAGGTCAATAACATCAGAAAAGCCAATTATCTGCCCAGCACACATGTGATAAAGACGGCAATCAGAGCCGCTCTGACCTTCAGAGGCATACGAAGTGGCCAAAAGACTTAAACACAGTTAATGAACAGACTACTGACTTTTGTTAAGGTAACAGCTACATCCATCCTCCTGTACCTTTTGCTTTCTGCCGTTCCTTTCTGCCCAGCCAGGAAGAAATGATTATTGAAAGCATCAAAGACCACAGACAAGCTGATAGATTTCTACACCCAGTCCTTTTATTTGTATTTTGCATTTAAAAAAGTGCACAAAGATACAGATGTGACAAAGCACTGAGAAGTTTAAGCGTATTCCCTCCCCGACCTCACCTCATTCAAACTGCTATAATGTACTTTTTTAAAAACTAAATCCATTTCTCCACTGAAAGAGTGTAATCAGATTGGAAAAGTCCGATTGTCCGGATTGAGTCCTGAACCTTCCGTTTGGTCTGTATTCAAACTGCCTTCAACAGGACATTTGTGCTCCAAACCAAAGCTCGTAAACAAAACCAGATGACTAAAGATCTCTTCAGTCATTGGCCAGGAATTACGAGGGCGGGGCAAAGCAATGAGAGAAAGAATAATGAAAGTTCTACGCGTTGCAATCCTTCACTTAGTTCACTTACTCAAACTTTATATTTCGCTGACTTATTTTGAACATCTGTATTAACGTCGGGTACAGCACTTTATACTGCTGCTTTGGAACGGCAGAGGCATGCTGTAAAACGGTCACTGAGGAGGCGACGGCTAAGAGGTACGCTAATCAGTGTTTGTCGAAGCAATGTGCGTCAGGTTAAAAGTTGTTTTAGTTGTTTAGGAATTGTATTGATTTTTTTAATCTTCTGGTCAAACTTGGAAAAGCAAAAAAATTAGAGCATCTTTCACACCAAACATGAAGCTGGACAGCAGAGTAAAGAATTATGAACAAATGAGGAGAAAACAAATGTTTTTAACTCCACTCAACAAGTGACTTTGGCCACTTGAAGGGAAATCTGAAGAACCTTCTGAACGTTATTTGCTTCAGGGGCAAATGATCAAAGGAAAACTCTACATATTAATGAATGCAGAGAGAAATGACCTTGAGACTGAGATGCATGAAGATGAGATGTTAGAGATGTATAGAGCAAAGCTGGAACGCTCTTCTCTGAGGGGCATTTAGATTATTTAGTGCAAAATCTGAATATTCTTGCTTGTTAGCCACTCAGACGTTCCAGATGAGGCGCGCACAGAAATCCAAATTTATGTTCAGAGGAGCAGAAACTGCTGCCTTTTCTTTTTTTTTGAAAAGGTAAGCTGCTTTTATTAACCGTGAACTGACATGTAAAAAGACCGGTGGTGCGGTCAGGAAAATGGATGCACCCAGAAGCATTATTCTTACTGAAAGCAAGATAAATGTAGGAGCTCAGAGAGAAAGATCAAATACTGACGGATTGATGTTCATTCAGCTGCAAGAAGTGGAGCAGCGTCTGAGATCTTAGCGGAGGCCAAAACTGAACTCAACCAGCACCTGATTACAGGGAAATAAGAATTTAAAAAATTTAAAAAACTTTGGTATTTTTGTAGAATGAGTCAATCATTTGCTTTAACCAAATTTTTATATATCTTCTACAAAAAACTGCTTTGTAGTCACATATGTAGTAAATTTTACTACAAAAAAAGATGATCTAATGCAAACTAATGCACTAATACTTCTAGTATTAAAATCTGCTGTTAAGAAAATTAAAGTAATGCAAAATATGAGACAAAAAATGATAAACTTTACTGAAATTCAACTAATGCAAATAATTTTTTAGAGGTGGAGCAGCGTCAGAAATGTCAGCGCAGGCCAAAACTGAGCCCAACCAGCACCTGATATCAGCTAAATAAAAAATATATAACAAAAAACGCAGTTAATAGTATATTTTTTTTTAAAAATTCAGCAAAAAATATTTATATTTATAAATCAAATTTTTTTCAGATGTCTTCTACAATAAACTTTTATATTCACCTAAATAGGAAATATTATAAAAAGATGAATTAATGCAAACGGAAAAAAACAATGATGCTCAAATCTCTTGTAAAGAAAAATAAATAAATGCTAAATAAAATACATGCAAAATGCTTAACTTTTTTTGAATTAAAGTAATAAAGATTATGAAAAAATTGGAGTAGCAGCTGAGATCTTAGCAGAGGCAGAAACTGAACACAACCAGCACTTAATATCAGGGAAATAAAAAAATAAATGAAAACTGAGATATTTATGCTTAAAATAAATCAATTGAGCACAAAATATTGTTTTTGATCAGATTTAAAGATTTCTTTTACCATAAACTGCTTTATATTAACTTGAATTGTGAACTTGATTATAAGAAAGCTTAAATAATGCAAACTGAAGACAAAACTACCAGAGATTCAACTCTGTTGCAAAAAAAAAATTTTTTTAACCAAATAGGAAACACACAAATATTTTTTTTTTGCTTTAATCTGATTAGATATCTCTCAAGAAACTCTCTTATATTCGCCTAAATAGAAAATGTTACTACAAAAAAGATGAATTCATGCAAACTAATAAAAAATTCTGATATTCTAATACAACATATGAGACACTTAACATGTTCAACTTTTTTCAAATTCAACTAATACAAATTATTGAAGATCTTTATCTGCTGTATGAATTAAAAAACATGAATTATTCTTTAATGTATCAACAGTTCATGCCTGATAGAAACTATGTTTAGCACAAGGGCACAACAGCAGAGGAGCGGCGTTCACCTTCTGAATAAAAAGGGAGGCCGACTGAATAATGAGATGAAGAATTTCTTCGCTGCTGTAGTAATTTATAGTCAAATTAGCACAAATTAAAATAAGTTTGAATGAATCTGGCTCTGATGAACGCGACAAAAACCTCCTTAATGTTTATTTTATTAAAATGAATGTTTCACATTTTAGAGTTTAAATAGGAAGAGGGGAACCTCTGCAGGTCTTTTGTCAATCAAACTAAGTCCCAGTTCACAGCAATACTTCTTTGGAGACAAAACGTGCCCCTGCACTCATTTGAACAGCCATCTTTTATTTTGAAAGAGTCGTTAAAAAGAAACTAAAGCTCACCCCGTAAAGCGGCACTCTGACAGGCTGCTCCTAATTAAGATGAAGGAAGAGAAAAGCTGCTGTTGACATCATTAAAATACATACAAGTTCCTCAAAGTCAGCCAAACAAGGGAAAGAGCTGCTGTTTAATCCAAGAATCTCCTGAGAATTCACATAAAAAAAAAACCAAAAAGACAGGGACAGTCAAAGGTCAAAAGGCAAATTAATCACCTCAACACAAACTGTCAAAGTAAAAGCATTTTTAAACATCTTTATAAGTAAAATCCTAATATTCAATAAAATTAAAACATTTATCCAAAAACACTGCATAAATAATAAAAATCTGTTGATCTTTACACATTTACTCTAATAAACCAATAGGAACAACACGACTGCAATTTATTTATAGCACTAATTAACTGGTCTGATTCTGGAAAACTTCGGCAAACAGATTTTTTTTTCACAACTCAAAAATAAAAAACAGCACATTCATTATGCACTGAGAGGGGGGGGGGGAGCATAAAATGGAGCCAAACAGCTCCATAAATGAAGATTACTCTCAACTGTTCATAAAAAATCTTCTTCTGAAGTTAATTAGTAGTTAACGGCATCATATCCGTATGCAAAGTTTACATTAGGAGCTGCTGCTTGGTACAGCTGAAGATAGAGGCCAAACATGAAACTGCATGTTAGGGAATGGTGTGTGAATCCATCCATCCATCTCAGACACATCTGACTGAAACAGATTTGTATGAACGTCAGAATGTGAAATACAACAAATCTGAGCATTTTCTGAAACATCCCACTGTTGCCTTGACAGGAAAAAGCTGCAGGGCACAGTCACCATGGCAGCTTTATCTGATCATCTCAAAATTATCTGTGCAAGAGCTAAACAAGAAAAACCTTTCAGAGTGCAGAACACCCCAGGGGTTTAACTGAGTTTTTTTTTTAAGGACCAACTAAGAAAAGTGACCCACAGCGTCCCGGAAAAACACCAGCTTTAACATTTTACTTAATGGTGTAAAACTGAACAGTTGATGTGAGAAATACTAGTAAATTTTTTACATAAAATTTTGACCAATTTAAAATAATGAAAACAATAAAAAACTGTTTTTGTATTTAGAAAATATATAATTTGAGCAGTAGGGGGCAGTAAAGGAAAAAAGAAAAAAATACTACTAAAACAAAGGTGTAAGAAGTTTTTTTTTTTTTAATAAATATATTCAATATATATATGACAGACCGACTTCAGAGTTTCCCTTTTCTGCTCGACTGTGGAATCGGTTGTTTTCAGAGGGACTGAAGAGTTATCGCGTGGAAGGAGGAGATGATGACGGAGACAGATTGAAACTGCCTACAGAAGGACCACCCAGAAGCTTCTGACGAGCTATAATAAATGAGAAACCATCAAGGAAAATTTTAATTCAGTTTTTAATTGCAGAAGAAAATGCAGATGCAGATTTTTTAAAAGTTCTGTACTCTCACCTAATTAAATCTAGTTTAATCCACTGCTGTGCGATTCCAAGCCCATGCAGTTTGTTTGAGCTGAATCTTAAACAGGCTTCCTGTTGAACATGTTTATCAATTACCACGTACACGGCTCCAACTACCCAAAGCAGGGCGATAAATCAAGTTCAATTTGGGTTTGACTGGAAGAGCGACTGCAGCACAAGGGCTCAGCTGAGAGGAAACGAAGAGACACGGAAAAAGAAAAACGAGGCAACACGTGGAGTGAAATGTAAACCAATTCAACAGCCTCGCTTTTCACTTTTAAATGGTTTGATTGGGTGATTTGTTCTGAGTTGTGCTCCCTCTTTACATCTCAATCTGTTCTTGTGACAAAAGAGAGCCTCAATTACCATAAAAAGTCAATAAAACACCAGAACACAGATCAATACTGAATCTTCTTCCTGCTGCTGCCGGTAATACTCGTATTTGCGAGGCAAACACACAAACAAGTGGACTCGAATGTACCAGTCTGAGCATAAAAAACAAACTACTGAGCGTGTCCAACTGTCTGAGTGGATGCTGCCAAAGCAGGAGAGTCTCATCTGCTCTCACAAGTCCAAACAGGAGAAGAGAAACCCCTGCAGGAGCCTGAAGACCTGCTGCTCTCCTACCTGTAGCCCCCGTCTCCTCAGAATGCTGGACTCATCCATGGCAGACAGCCCCGGCTCCTCATGCCTCCCTACCGGTACATGTCCACGCCGCGCTGCGCTGCCTGCGCCGCCTGCGCTCTCCCTCCTTCTCTCCCTCCCCTCGGGCTAAATCTGGTCTTAGCAGCTGCTAAACACTTCCATCAGAACTTATCTGATTGGAGGGGGCCAGTCAGCTGACACCTCCCTCTTGTTCCTCTGTAACTTCAGGAGAGACGGGAGCGGGAGGGAGGACCACTGAGTGGAAAGAGGGAGGGGGGTGAGAGGAAGCCCCAGGATTCATTTCTGCCAGCGCTTTCCGGACCCCCGTGAGGAGAGGAGCTCCTTCCCGGCATTGTTCTGCTGCAGTCCTGACAAACACCTGAAGACGACAGGATCCGGAGGAGATCAGGAAGCGCCCACACAGCATCCAACACTACTTTTTGTAACTCGCAGGGACAGGAGGTGCCAAGCCAGCGGGAGCTTTAATGCAAATCCTGCCTTATTATCACGCCGAAATCAACCGGCAAAACCTGTTAGGTACACAACTGTACATCCAGTGTCAATTTCCAGTAATTTCACGCACTGCTGCAGTTCAACAGAAATGAGTTTTGAGGCGCTCCGCGAGAAGCTCCCTGTCCCCGCCGCGTCCTGCGTCATTAGCATCTGTAAAATAAGTTGCTTCCATGTGTCATCCTGCCGGTGTGAGTCTGGAATTTCACATTCTGTTTCCGTCTGTTTTCTTAGCCCCCCCTTCCTTCCTTCCTTCCTTCTTCCTCCTTTCTCACTCATTTCCATTCACTCTGCTCCATGAATATTAAGTGAGCCCTTTCCATTCGCCCCCCACCCACCTCCAGCCAAGCTCAAATGATTCTTCAAAGCAGCTACCACCACACAAGGCTCTTAGGCAGGTGACCACGACGCCACGCTTCCTCCTTTTTCCACCACCGGCAGAGCAGGAAGCTGATGGAGTGTTGCCGGCACTCATTTGTGTTCCTCTGCTGATAAGGAAGTCCAGACATCTTGTGTCGGAGCTACAGTAATCAGGGCTGCTTTTGAATTACTCCTCAAGACACCCCCCTTCCCCGAGGACGAGGATTACAGTAGTCAATGTTTTCAGCTTGAACAATGCCTCTCAGATTACCTGAGAGGATTAAAGAATCCTGTTATGTTGAACTGACTTTCGGTCTGTAGTTATTTCTCAGCCCGCGGCTGCTGAAAGAGCAATTAAGAGAATTCAAGCTGGGAGCAAACTCAAGACGAGAGGCTGCGGAAACACCAGGGAGGGGTCATTTGGTTAAAAACTGCTGTAAAAAGAGAGTTGTGCCAATTTTTTTCAAACTTAACAAAATTAGTTAGAATTTTTTTTAAAGAAATATTTGTAATTAATTAAATCCAACCAAATTGATTTAATATTTTAGCAGTGACACTCAGCCCTGCATTTAGAGAGTATCAGGGGAAAAAAACAGACTTGAAATGATTTCCTTCTAAATAAAACAAAAACTTCATTCCTCAATCGATGCATTAGAGAAATTCGTTTTTCTAAAATAAAACATTCTGGTCAATTCTTTCCAGCAGACAGACTGAGTCAAGCTGCTTTGAAGCGGTCAGAGGGCAGCCATGAAGGCAGAAAGTTTAGACCGACGGTCTTGGAGCAGCAGCAAAGCAAAGCCTCTGGGAAAAGTCCAGGAGGTGGTCTGTGACTCATTTCCTTCCCGGAAGGCGGGGAAGCCGAGGTTGTTTCCACTGCCTTTGGAGAAAAAAGGGAGATGCGGTTCTGAAAGCATGCAGAGAGAGCTGATTGAGTGACCCACGGGCCCTGCCTCTCTGCTTCACCCGGGCTTATCAGACCCAGAGGTGACCTGCAGATGCAAGGCAGGAGAAGGAGGAGGAGGGACAAGGCCTGTGAAGAGCGCATTACGGAGAGAAAGAGTCCATTCCCTCAGTACAATCAAAAATGCTCTGGTACAAAGCCAAAGGCGTGAAAACAGATGCTGCCGTTTGTAACACCATCCTTCCAGACTTAATCCCCAACAAGCGCAAAGATGGAAGGAGAAAGAAAATGAAAGCTGCAATGTGTCAAAGTATTCCTGCATTTTCACCGTTAGTAACACTGGAAATGTTTGTATTTATGACATGAAAATGATGCCAGGTTGAGTCCAAAACTCAAACATGAAAGCCCACAGCACATGAAACAGTCCAGTCCTCGGGGTGTCTCGTAGCTCGTACAGTGAGACATCATGAAAATGGAACATACCATTATCGTGTGTGGTAAGTGTTTCATAGAATAGAATAGAATTCAACTTTATTGTCATTGCACCTGCAGTACAGAGCAACGAAATGCAGTTTGCATCCATCCAGAAGTTCTTTTTAGCAGTACAGTATAAATTATATATGGCCAGATATTTGTATTAAAATTATAATAGTTGTATGTGAAATAGTTATCTATACAATATTTACAGTAGAGCAGTTGTTATCAAAATATATACAGAAGTGTATTATCCTTATAGTAGTGCAATGAGGATTGACAGGTATTAAATTAGTTACAGGTATGAAGTGCATCTGATGGTTTGGATTCAAGAGACAGAGTTCAGGAGTCTGACAGCTGTGGGGAAGAAGCTGTTCAGGAACCTGGTGGTTTTAGTCCGTGCGCTCCTGTATCGCTTCCCAGAAGGCAGGAGGGTAAGGAGGGTAAAGAGGGTAAACGCATTTGTAAGGATAATTCATGTAAGTTGCACACACTCATGATGATGTCGTACAGCGACCACAAACTGGGATTGTACAAGAAACATAAGTACCGGTAGGACACCCAAACGCTCCAATTTCTTCATTTCTAACAGTCAGGCTGCACCACAAGAGTGCACACCTATAACCTAAACAGCACAAATGAAATCCTTGCTCAGGTGCACAGGATACGGAGGGTTGGAAAAAAAAAATTGTACGACACACCTGCATCTCATCTACTTCACCGTTACTTACTCAAGCGTGTTGTAAAAGTGCTCGCTCGCCGCATGCCCTCATGCTATGTTCACACCGGGTTCAGAAATGAGCGTTCAAGTGAGCACTTTCAATGAAAGTTCTATGTAAACACTCACATGAGTGCATTTCAGGTTTCTGCATCCAAAACGGTCACGTATTGCTACACAAGTTTTTATTCCGTTTTTGGTTCTACGAGTAAAACAGGCAGCGATTGAGTGTGCGTCAAAAGTTAAACCAGTTAAACTTTGTCCAATCAGGGACTCTGATTTGGTGGTGATTTAACGATGCAGTCTTTTTCAAAACATGGAGGTGTCAAATGTTTGAAAAAAATATATCGGAATAGAGCTGTGAAAGAAAAACCCTGGAGAAAGGTTCACAAGATTCTCACCTCTTTGACATTTGGCACCAAGCCTCTTTCTTTCTTGTGAGTACATGCTCTTGTGCTGGGTAGCAACAGTCCAGTGTGAACATCATATGTGAAATGCGTGTTCTTGAATGCCACACAAACATGGTTTGGACGTAGCATAAGAAAAATAATGTGCATGAACAATTTTTCTCTACGGACTCACTGAGCAGTCTATGACCTTGATAGTTTGTGTCGACCCCATACAGGTTTGCCCATTTTTCATCCCCAAATAGCCTGTACCCACCTATAATGCCAGTTTATAAGGCTCAAGTTAGTGGTCCAGCATCTAAATGTATCGGATCGCTGTTCATTCACAAAGATTCGCTTACGTCATTATTTTTATACTCCTGAAAGGTGCAATGAGACAAAACGAGATGAGAAAAGAAAAGGAGAAACACATTTTGAATACATTAAATGTGTATTTGGTAAACTCAAATTACTTTCTCTAAGTGTTAAAGAAAAAAAAAAAAATCAAGCTGTAATCTTTTTCATCTGAAAACACTCCCTGCAGCGACAGAGCTCAAACAAAGGTGATAGATTTGTTTGGAAGCCTCATTCATCACGGAAATGTCTTCAAGCAGCATCTGATTTATTTTCTTTGAGAAGAAATATTTTGAGCTGCAGAAACAGAACATCAAATCTGGCAAAAGTGGATTTTTGGGATGATTATTTTAGGATTTTTGCAAAAGGACGCTAAAGGTTTGGTCATAGTACAACCAGACAGAGACGTATAAAAAGCAAACTTTTGCGTTTGAGATATTATCCTGACCCACTCAAAGTGGCCGTTTGGTACCATCAACATTTAAACACTGATAATCTCTAATTCTAAATGACAAAAATGATTTGGGATCAGCACATTTACTTAACAAATTTCCAAAAATGGATGATTAAGAAACACAAAGTGTGCATTTTTTATGGAGTTCACCTGCTGAACGACACACCTGCTAATCAATGAACAAGCCCCAAACTGTGCACAAAATTGAGCTCCAAGAAAAATCACTTGCAGGTTTAAGAGATTAAAAAAATGAAAAATAGGCATCACACATGTTTTTAAACCAGGAAGTACTTTTGTTTTGTTGGGCACTATGTGACATCAAGCCAATGAAAAGGAAAAGGTAAAAAAACAGGTCTGAGCACAGTTCAAGCAGCCGATCACAGGGAGAATGAACCAATGAACACTGGTCTTTCATCAGGACAAAACACTGCAACTAAAACTGACCATGGGGTGCACTTAAAATTCTGTGATTTTCTCATAAATCAATAGTACATCTTATACATGAATGCTGGTTTCGTTTACTGACCTGGAACAGATGTGGTACACTGTACTCCACAATCTGTCCAAATGTTTTACTAGAACTTTGGCAAACTACGAAGCCGGACCATTTGATGGTTTGCTGGAGCATTACGGGGACTGTAGTCAGGAGTCTACAGTGGTGGAGTGATGCATGCTGTGCTTCAACATAAGGAAGTGAAAAAGTGAGTATTACCTAGTATTTTATAATTGAACAATGCTGAGAGTTATCAAAATTAAACTTATTTGTTGTGTTGCTCTCTCCGCAAAGGCTGGATTGTGCACATAGAAGACATGAAGAATAACCAAGTTCGCAAAAAAAAACTTCCCATCACTCCCTCCGACCAATCATAAATCTTTTTGTTCCTTTAGCCGTTACGGGTTTTGTAGTAATCTGACATTATGACTGTTTTGTTGCACTTATACGCTTATCTGGTGCGCCTTTTGGCCTGAAAAATAGGGTAGAATTCTGGAAATTGAACAGAACAGAATTTGCTTTCAGTTTTGGTTCATGAAAGGAAGTTGGCAAGTCCTTTCTTTGACACTCAGCAAAAGTTTGCAAAAAACCTTTAATTCGGTTATTCAACAATATTCCACTAAAGTTCCAATACCACTTTCTTTTTGGTTTTTTTATTCGTGAACCTCTAAAACTAAAGAGAAAAACTGACTAGAAAAATGTCGATTATATTTAAAGCTAGGATAAACTAATATTTTTGAAGCATCTTCAAGATCCCTGTGATCTTTAGCAGTTAATATATTCAAATGATGGCGAATGGCGTATACTTGTACAGCCCTTATCTACCATCCTTGAAGGCCCAAAGCGCTTTACAGTCACAGTCCCATTCACACTGGAGCCAACCTTCCACCAGAGGCAATGTGGGGTTCAGTGCCTTGCCCAAGGGCACTAGACACTTCTTTATCGTCTTTTAGAAAAACTGGCTCTCCAAACACAAATCCACTGGGGGGCTTGAGCCTGAGTTTGTCACATTTACACACCGTTCTTACCGAACATCTTTACCAAAAGAGCCGAAGCAAATGAATAAAAATGAAGCAAAAATCCTATTTCTGCCCTTTTGCTTCATACATGTATCACCATAACTGTTTAATTCACTCGTCTAAACCAACAATGGCGTGAAATGAAGGGGAAAAATATGAATGAACATTAATCATCAACAATGGCAGAATTAGACAGATAGCAGAACAAATTCATTTATTAACTGTCACAGTTCTTAGAAGAACGATTGCTGTGCCTGTAGGGCTCGTATCCTCACTGGATTATGACCATCTTAAAACGGGGGACAGGATTTTTGGGGGTTTTTGTTGCAAGGTTTACATAAAAAGCCAAAATGTCATCAAAGATCTCTGACAAAAAGATGGAGACGAAAGAAACCTGTTGCTTATGCACAGTTGAGGTTAAATCAATTGAACAATGACAGATGAAAGAATTTTTCTATTTTTTCCCTTTTTTCATGAAAATCCTTGTTTTTTTGTTGCTTTTTTGTTTACTTTTTCTTCCTTTGTAACAATAAACCACTCCAACAACTGTGATATCAGTGAGGACATCTCTGACAACCACCAGAGAAAATCAGAGTCCACAAAGCCACAACATAAGGATTATGACGGTCTTATCTTCATATCGCACCACAAGTGAATTATTGATTTTCTGTCAAAGGGAATCACAATCAAGTGGGACACGAGCTGTGCACACCCAGGAGCAAAAATGAGAACAGAGAAGGGTCCAGTCAGGTAAAGGGGGGTGGGGGTGGGGGGTGTAAAACAAACCCGATAGAAGGTAAACCTGCAGAGAAATGGAGGCGAGATCCAAGAAAAAAACCTATCACCAAAAAAGTAAAAATAAATATCAAATAAAAATTTGATTTCGGTTAAAAAACCAATTTTTAAAAACTTCATTCAACTGTTGATTTAAACTAAATAAATTCCAAACTTTATTCACTAGAATGATAAATTAACATATTTTGTCAGTTTTATTAGTTTCCTGCATAGAAATGGCATTAGCAGGACAAACATGTCTAGAAAAGGCCTGCCCTCTATCAACCAACAAACTGTCTGTTAGCAACTTTAAGATATAAACTAAAATATATGACAAAGTCTTTTGTTGAATGAGGCTTCAGTCTTAAAGTCCCACTCTGACCATCCTTTGGTGTGTTTTTAAAGCGTTCCCAGTAGTCTTTTAATTTTGATCGTGCCGTTTTGGGCCAAATTTTGAAAAACCTGTGGTAATCCCTAGGAAATCATTTCAGCAGAGAGGCGGGAGTTCATTAGAAATTCGCCTCTGACGGTGGGACTGCTGGCGCTCTGCTCCCGCTCTAAAGACATACTGCCAATAGAGCTCTTGAAAGGTTCGAGGAACCTCCACCATGTTTCACTGTTGGCTGCAGACATTATCGCACCGCTCTCCAGCCCTTTGAGAACAAACTGCCTTCTGCGAAATATTTCTAATTTGGACTCATCAATTCAGAGCACCTGCTGCCATTTTTGTGCATCTTCCTGCATACTTGAGTTACTTGGCCTCATTTCTACGTCTGATTTTTGGCAGCAACTTTTCCAGAAGGACCACTTGTGGCCAGACTTCTCCAGACAGTAAATGGTTGCTACCTGTGTGCCACTAGTTTCTACCAGCTCTAAGCTGGTGGCACTGATGGACGTCTTCTAAATTTGGAAGCATGAGGTGTCTTTCATCTGCTCCACAGTTTCCTTGGCTGCGGCGCCAACCCTCACCGTTCTGTTTCTTTGTGTGTCTTCAGAAGAGCCCGAACAACATCTGGAATAAAGTCTGCTTTCTGCTTTGCTGAAGTGTCTTGTTATGGCCTGGAGAAGGACTGGACTGCAAGCACCAGATTGTTTTTACATTCCTTCGTTCTTACTGCGTGTTTAAGTGAAAATGTCTACCCCGCCAAATACCCCAGAACTCACCGATATGGGCACACACCTTGTACCGGCTGAAAATGAATTTTGGTCATAAGAAACAACCCCACCCCCAAAAAGGATGACATCCCAGCAGGAAAAACCATCAAAACAATGAATGTGGCACGCTAGCTTGTTGCATACGCAAAGTTGGACGCCATATGGAATGGGATAGATATAATTTCACTGCTTTGCTGCAAATGTACAAGCAGAGCTGGAAAAATGAGCAAAGGAGGAAGAGCCCAGCACCGAATCCCTGTCCGGCAGGCAGACAGGGACATGTGGCATCCGGAAAACTGCCAGCCCAGTGTCGGGCTGGTGCCCGAGTCCTTCTGATAGAGGCTCGGTGGAATCCACTTGTAGAGAACAGGAACCCCCAGATCACCGTTGCCGCCCCCTGCTGCATGCTTTAAAGCAAACGCCACCTGGACCTCGCCGGGTGAAGTGCTCACTGTGCCCCCTCTCCCGTACGCGGGGTCTCCTGGACCGGCACGACTGTTGCCCGAGCTTCACTGTTCTCAGTCCACGTCGTACCGCTCCAGGCGGAGACCGGCCCATATACAACGGGCGCAAGCGGTCTTCAGCGATGTTAGTGACCCACTGACCCGTTTCTAAACATGGACCGATGAGTCTGTGTGTAGATTTGAATAAAATCCTAACCATGTATCAGGTATGCACTGCGCTTCCTATATAATGACGTATTTATTCATAAAAACTTTAGAAATGTTGTTCATCTGTTACACTTTGTACAAAAATATCAATACCACGGCCTGGGTCTTATTTCCGTGATGAGCAGAGTTCTTTCTTTTTAAAATCAAAGCAAAACTACGTAGTTTATGGTCATTTTACTGCATCGGTTAAGCCGCGTCTCATTGTTTTTAACCCATTCCAATATGGTGTCGCTCTTCCCGTATCTTGGACAATGGTATAAGGATTGCGTGCCATCTCTAGAAATAAAACCCTCATGGTTAAAAACCACTAACATGCGTCAGGGATACCTAAAGGAAGTTTTAAAATTATTCTGGGATGGCCACAGGTCCTATACGGCTTGGCAACCGTTTTGTGACAAAATTTAACATTTTCGCTCAATATAGGAAAAAAATGTTGTTACAGCAATCTTCACAAAATTTCCCCCGCACATCACTAGGTTAAGTCTACAAGCACAAATTGAAATGTTGTTGACCTTTGACCTTGATGATGAGGTCGGCATCTTGAATTTTGGGGAAAAAAAACCCCCAAAAAATTCACTTTCTGCTGTAAGTGAATATATTTCTAAGTTAACTAATTTAAAAAAAAAAACTTATTGATTTAGTTATCAGCAGATGTAAACAATCCATTTTTGAAGCATTGTCAGTGTTTCCCTTTAAAATCTCCCCACTTCTGACTGGTTTTCTGGAAAAAATAAAGCAGCCTGAAGCAACTATCAGAAGCATTTTTTAAACGAAGTGCAAAAAACGCCAATTACAGAAAATCCCTTCCGACATGAACGTATTCACCAAATCCCACCATCGACAGCTTTGACAGTAATGTCATGCTGCAACACAGCCGGCATGCTGGCAGCTTTCCACGCAGTTATTGTCACCGACTGGGTTCTGTGCTTTACAGCGACATATCAATCACTATGACGAATGCCACACTGCCAACATTAATTGACAAGCACCGTATGCTTCCATCACACTCACCTCCATTTCTCACTTCAGTGCAACAGAGTCACCGCTTTGGAATGAAGTAAATCTCATCTTTAAAGTATATTTCAAACTGACAAAAATATGTCATCCGTTTAGTGGCAATAAAGTGTCTTTTTCGACCCTCTAAACACTTTTTCTTCGGCTTCTTCGGGAGGCAGAGTGATCCGGTGGCTGTGGATAAATCCCTGAGGCGTCAGAGCAGCCGACTCCAAAAGATACAATTTCAATGAAGAAACGCATCAGTTTGTGTCCACACATGACAGCATGACAGCAGCAGTGACCAGATTTGAATTTCCACATGGTGTTAGTAGCAGTCAAAATGGAAATGCAAACAGTGTGAGAGGCAGATAGCTGCTCGGATACTGGTATTAAGACATCCCGTTCCATTTTACAAAAGCAAATTTCTCTGCTCGACTTTACACTTTGAGAGAATTATTTGTCCAAACAAAGTAAAGTCTATTTGAGATCATTAATTAGTTTAGTGTAAGTCGGGGGTGTCAAACTCAAAGGCCAGCCTCGTGCTGGTTTTCCAGAAATCCTGCTAAATTTGCTGCTGATTACCTGGATCAAGTGTGTTTAGCCGATAAGGAGCTTTAATGGCAGGTTGGTTAGAAAACATGTAGGACGCCGGCCCTCAAGGTGTGGAGTTTGACACCCCTGGTGTAAGTGGTTGCATGATTTGTTTAAAAATGACACTTTTGGTGTAAATTCTTGGATTTACCACAGTAAACACTTTAGAGACCCAATGTGTCCTCCATTGTCAGAAAAATGCAACAAAAACATGCTAAACAAACCATTTTCATCAAAGAAGGTCTTAAAAAGACTGTCCAATCATCTGAAATAAATATATTCACATCATTTAAGTCAAGGATGCATGCCCAACCGTAATACCTAATATGTCAAGTATAACAGGTATGTGCATAGGTTAAAAACATTAAGTAAATGTATTCATTTCCATTAGTAGCAAAGGAAAGCTTAAAGTAATTTAACATAGTAAATTACTGTTTTAATATTTGAAACAAATTAAAAGGAATGCATATCATTATAGAAAGTGAACATAAGAATAAATTATGAAAAAAATCCCAGTTTAATTTCGTTCCAAAAAGACACTAAATGGTTATACAGTTTTTATGATTTTTAATGTTTCATTTGATTTTTTTCCTTATGTTTGAAATGAAGTCCTATAAAAAACAAAATAACTTGTAACCTTAAGACTGAAGGTCAGCGAATAAGCACTACAAAGTGCAAATTTTAAATTTTCTGTGATCTTGTGGCTTTAAAAATAAACTTTATAGTTTGCTCTTTGTTTCAAGATTTTTTTTTTAACAAGGTTTTTTTTTTCCTCTTACAGGTGTCATTTAATTTGACTGAGTTCAGCTTCTGTATCCACCACTGCAATGTCTGGTTGGTTCACCATTACCATCCTGTCTGTCTGTATCTGGAAATCTCACAGGATCTTTGCTCTTTCATTCTCCACCACTTTCAGAGGTGTTTCCCATTTTGACTTTGGGGTTTCCAGTCCATATTCTGCACACATGTTCCTGTATACTATTTCAGCCACTTGGTTGTGGAGCTCCATGTATGTTTTCCCGGTCAGCATCTTACACCCTGCAGTTTTGTGCTGGATTGTTTCAGACGCCTCTTTGCACAGCCTACACCTTGGGTCTTGTCTGGTGTGGTAGATCTGAGCCTCCATCGCTCTGGTGCTCAGGGCTTGTTCCTGTGCTGCCAGGATGAGTGCTTCTGTGCTGTCCTGTAGCCCGTTCAAGTCATTGGTAGGACTTCTTGATATCAGCCACTTCAGTTATGGTCTGGTGGTACATCTCGTGCAGGGACTTGTCCTCCCATGAAGATCTGTCCTCCAGTACCGCATCCTCTGCTGTCCATTGCCTGAGACATTCACTGAGCACACTGTCAGTTGGGGATTTGAGCTTCATGTATTCATGCATCTTGGATGCTTCCTCCTGGATAGTGGCTTCCATGCTCACTAGTCCTCGGCCTCCTTCCTTGCGGCTAGCATACAGTCTCAGGGAGCTGGATTTGGGATGGAACCCTCCATGTATGGTGAGGAGGTTTTGGGTCTTAACACCCGTGGTAGTATTTCAGTCATTAATGGAAACGGTCTTTTTGAGTGTATTCCAGAAAAATACTTTTATTAAAACACCATTCAGTGCTTTTACAGAGTTATTAAATAAACAAATTATTAAAATTCCAAAGAAATCAAGTACCAAGTGTTATACTTTTGTTTTGTTTTGTTTTTTTTGTTTGCTTTAACAATAGTAAGTAGCCAAGAAAATGCCATTGCTTTAAGTTAATTTGAATTCAGACCTAAAAGGTTTAAATAAAGACCGGAGAAAATGAAAATGCAGTCTGATTCAGAGAGACATGCGGATGTTCTCTGATGTTTTCTGGCCTTTTGTCACAGGAACACCTAAAGTCTATGCTAATATCAGATCTAAGAGTGCAGAAACGGCTCTAAAAGTTCAGTCAGGCTGCAGCTTCTGTCAAATGACCTTTCTCTGAAATCTTGTGGCTAAAGTGTCTTCAATAGGCCCAATTGTGCTCACATTTTCTGAGCGTGATGGAGAGAAATATGTGTCAGCCGGCTGGATGTCTGTGACTCACACACCGTTGCACATTTTATGTCATATAACTATTAGACAGATGAGATGGAGGGAAAAAAGCAATCGTCTTGGTGCTGAGAGTGTCTTTCCCCGGAAGCGCCGCATCATGTCTCCTCCATCTCCAGCTCTGACCCTTCCGGTAGCTGTTTCCCAGATTAATCTCAACGAGAATCAGTCCAGAATGTCAAAACACAGCGCAGATCTCTGGGAAATTCAATGATGCTAAGGACTGTGAGGTTTTCAGGCTGTGAAATGTAAATTGAATCAACGCGTAAGCTGAAGGATTTATCCAGTGGAGGACAATTATGTTACAGGGAATCATGTAATAATTTACACTGCGGGGAACAATAACCAAAGGGATTCATTTTATGGCTTTTACAAGCTCTGGGCTTGATGCGTTTAAAATCTATGGGCCAGAGATGCAACAGCGCCCCCAAGTGGATGAAGCTAAATGACAAAGCAATTCTGAGAGCAAATGTTGACGTTTAAAGCAGTAAAAGTGATTTAATTCAAACAACTTCAATAGTAGATTTGTTCTTTTAAGAGATTTTTACCTAAAAATTACTGAAGAGGATTATTCAGAGTACAAACTGCTGCAGACATGGACAGATCAGGTTACAGGCTCACCCCCCCCATCACACCCTGTGTCACAGTTATTCTAAAAGCAGCCTCACACATATGAGCGCACATGCTTTTATATTGCATTAACCTTCTCTAACCCATATGGAGCACACGCAGGATGACTCATAGCTTCACATCATTGGATTAGCCTCTGCTTTTGATTGCATCTCACTCCAGGGACAATAAGATCACGACAGCCAAGCCCACTATCTGTCAGAGCCATCTAAGGGAACGGGCAGGCAGGCATGCTGAAGGTCATCCTCATGAGCTGGTTCGAGGAAAAGCCACTCGTTTTCCCTTAAACTCTAGTTTTCTCCCAAACATAAAAAAGCCAGTGTTTGTTAATCAAATGATACATGTGAGAGAAGTCAGCCATCTGATAAAAAGCTTGAAGGCTTCATCGTGTTTTCTGTCTATGAAAACAATTACAATAAAAAGCAGTAAAGGTTTTTATCTGCAGGGATGGAAGCTTCACCAAAAAGAGCCTTTAGGTCAGCAGAGAGACACCAAAACACGCACAGAAATGGTGATTTAGCCACAGTTTGGAGTCATTTTATGTGTAACTGTAAAATTAAAACAGGAACGTGCGGTCAGGGGAGGCAGTGCCTCACTTGTCATCATCCTCAACTGCCATTCTAAGATGTATACTAATAAAAAATTGAATAATTGTCCACTAACCTGTGCTAGAAATGCAATTTATATGAAGGACTTTAACCATTTCTATCATTTTATAATCAACAATCGCTGTATTTCGTTTATTCCTGTACAATTCAAGCATAGGCTGTGAGGCGAGCTCTGCTTCACGGCAGATTGCACAATCCCAAGAGCCTTCAGCTTACTCAGCATATGCTGTAATGCTTTTTCAATTTTGTTAGACTTTCTTGGCATTTCTATTACATATCCTCACTTTACATTTCATTGGTCATGTATTTCACACTTGTCTATTATTTATGTAGTGATTTGAACTGACAAGGTGAGGCAGGAAGTGGCACTGCCTCAACAAAGAAGGCGCTCGTGGGCTCACATTTGTTCATTAGTGATTGATAATAAAGTTTATTAAGAGTCCATTATGATGTGTTTTGCTCCGACTGCAAAAAAGGTGGCTGTATTAGAAAACTGAGTAACAGTAACATAAAAAAAAAACACTTTTGCTTTAACATCACTGTGGTTTTGGATCAAATAACAACAAAACCGGAAAATGTTCTCCACAGTTTTTCCATCCTTAAAGTTCTGCAACACTTTACGTTCTAAGCATTACATGTTGGTGCGCAGCAGATAAAAAAAAGTCACTTTTCCCTGCGACAGAATCAGCTGATTCCCATCAGCATGAGGCTGGTTTTTCTCCATTTGAGAATCCACTGGAATTATGTTAATTGCGTCAACTGTTGAAGATTTTTTCCCCAGAACTTATGTCAGTGAGCAGCACTTGTGTGCAAATTTTTGAAAAGAAAAAAAAAAAAAAAGAACTTTCTATTTTTACATTGAAAACAGGAAGTTTTACCAACACTTTATTTTGAAGATTTGTTCACTTCTGATGACAGTAGCGCTGCACATCTGACTTTTTTTTTGGTTTATAAACTTAAAATCCAGGATTTTTCTGCATTTCTGAGCAATAAATACATAGTTCCCGCATTATAATTTTACTACACTTTACTATATTTACAAAAATCACAAATCAGCAATGGATGTCGCAAAAATTTGTACTCACATTTTTGGTAGCAGATCGCCACAGCCTTAGCTGTAATATAATTAAAAACGTCCAAAAGCTAGTCTTTCAATCAAAATGTGATGTAAAAAAATAATAGATGATCAATTCCAGTCAACTCATCTTTGAGACTCAGAGACTTCCCCGCCGGCCACAGCAACACGCCTTCAAGTGACCGCTTCCACTGAAAAGTCAATGAAAATGCATGTTTACGCGCTCTTTTGCCTCTGCGTTTAAAACTCTTGCATCCTTGTATAGCTACGCAAGTTTTCACGACCATTTTTTGGCCCAGTAACACTTCGACCAATCAGGGATTTGGATTTGGTAGAGACGTATGGATGGTGTTCTCTTTAATTGTCTGAGGATTGATCGTGAAGGAGAAATTAGTAATTGATGTTGGTGACTGTAGGTATATGCGCTAGTAAACAGTAGAAAATGTAAAAGAGGAAGAAGCCCATCCCTGTTTATCTATGATTTTTGTGCCACTTTATTGCAAGCAAAATTCACAGTTTTGAGATCAAAATTTTCCAAATTGCAAATAAAATGTTTAGTTTTAAGGATAAAAGTTTATAATTTGCAAATAAAAACATTTAAAATTTGCTTTCAAAAACTTTTTTTTTTTGCATTCAAAAAATATTTTTTGCGTTTACAACACAAACGTTTTCAGATGCGTTCGCTCTCATCTCGCTTTCACCTTGATTCTTGGTTCAGTTTCTTGTGACATTTGTGCCACCAAACAGCCAATAACAGACAAGAGGGTTCATGCTGATTGGTCTAGAATCTATCCAATCAAGGCAGACATGGATTTTGGACTTTGTATCGGTTCTGTTTGACCAGGTCTCTGCAGTCTTCAACCATTCTGGCCCGTGTCTCTTTGAGCAGAACTCAGAAGGAGCAAAAAAACCAAAATATACAACAAAGTTGTGTATTTATTTATGTTAGTGTAGAGACCAATGTGTTTAAAATGTCTGCAGCAGAAAAACCGTCTCAGCTCCGCCTCCGTCCAGCCAGATGTTTTTTTTATGTTACGTATTATGAATTTAGTCTACTTTGGCGAGCCGTTCTTTTCCTTACTGACTACAGCTGTTAATCTAATCCAAAATGCTGTAGTGCAGCAGAAGATATTATGTGCTTCATTTTTTTAATATAATAACAAACAAATCCTAAAGAAAATCAAACTTTTTACCAATATTTTGCTCCAGAGGATTTATAGATCACACAGGCATGTTTAGTGTTGTGTCAGTAGATAAACTTTACTGTTTATTCATTCTACGGTTTCAGGAGATCCTCAGCCATAAATTCACAAGACTGAATAAATAAAATGTAATCAATGCTTAAATAAAAGTATAGTTTATCATTTTTTAAATGATTAAAAATGACTTATCTCTAAAAATCGAGAGTGAAAGAGTCTGTTCAGTGTTTGAGCCTCAGTTGCTCACACCATGTTAGATAAATATGAAGATTTGATTGAATAGAATCTAGACCAATCAGCGGGCTGTTTGGTGGCACATGTGTCACAAAAAACAGAAACGTATGAACACAAAATCAAAGATAGTGCGAAAGCGAGATGAGAAACAACGCATCTTAAAACATTTGTGTTGCAAAAGCAAATATTACATATTTTCACTTGCAAATAATTAACTTCACATGTTGTTTGCAATTGAGAATATTCACCTTTGTGTTTTTTGAGTGATACTAAGCAGCTATACAGTCAACAGTCTTCATTGGTCCTATGTGTTCCTGTTATGTTTATAAAAAGAATGTAGATGTGAGATTTCAGTAGTTGGTTAATAGATTACGGTCACGTGACAGAGTCAGTGCCTCACCAGCAACAAAGCTCACCGCAGGATCTTCAGCATGACTAAAAATCTGCGCCCAAATGTTCAAAACCATTCTTTTGCTGTTGCTTAATTTAGCTTCACTTCAAACGTCAGTTCTTGAATTGTTTTAATCCTCCAAAAATGGGGACATAGTTGAAGTTTTTGAGGTTTGGTTCAAAAGCACTTTCACAGTCGTCCCACTGTGGCACTAAAAGATTTAAAAAGCATTGATTTTTCCATCATACACACACACATTTCTGAGAGAATGTGGTTTGGTGTGGCTCGGACTTCAAAAATCTTTGTTCTGCAGCTGTTTTTTTAATGTATGATTACAGGGTTAATTTATAGTAACAAAGCTAAAGGTTCTTAAAATGCTCCAACACTTTTCCCTTGAAGATTAATGTCCATTCTTTTGTTTTAAAATGATTTTTTTTAAAAGTTCTTACATGTGTGGGATTAAATTAAGATACTTTAAATCTGTCCTTGTTTTCACAGCATGTTTTAGTTTGAGTTTACAGATAGAAGACATTAAAGATGTGTCAAAACTATTTATAAATCATGTCATTTGATTTTCTTAAAAAATCTGAGTAGAACTTTCATTCTCTCTATATTTGTCAGTGGTTTGGACTAAAGGTCACTGACTAACCCCCGTCCTCATCGGGGTCACAGGGGCGCTGTTTAGCTGTGCTACAGAAAAGAAACAACTCATTTGTGACAGAAAATAAAACACTTCATAAAACCTGTGAAAATGCAAAAAGCAGAGAGCAAAGACTGATTAGAAATGTGAGTCACTTAAAACAGTTGTTTTTATCTTATGTTTTTGTTATGTTGTGACTTCCTCTCTCTGCATTTAACATCATATCATTTTTTAAAATAACACCTATAGTTTTTCCTTGTAACATAATGTGATCATTTGTCTGGTAAAAAATGTAGATCTTTTCATCCACCGGCCAACTTGGCTAGTGAGTGAAGAATGAAGTGTTGATCAGTGGGGTTGTGACTTCAAACTTGGAGCATCAAACCACACGCAGCAAAACCTTTTTGAAGGCCATTGCTGCCAAAAGTGGGAGTACGACAAATTTGTTTCAACAGCTGACACGGACAAGAAGTGTTTCTCTTTATAAGAAGCTTAAGCTAGATGTAGCTCACAAAACCTCTGCTGCATTGATCTACAAACATTTTTATAGCTTGTATTTAATTGAACTTTGTGTTTGAGCAGATTTCCATAGGCAATGTTAAAATAAAATAGTTTTTGTTAGCTATATTCTGTCATTTGTATTTTGTTTTAAGAAAGTAAAAGGAGGGAGATAAAAATCGATTAAAATCAAAAACTGAATTTGGTGTGAAAAAAATTTTTTTGGCCATATTGCCCTGCTCTCGTTGGTGATAAAATAGGTGAAGGGTTCAAATGAAATTACATTTCACAAAAAAAATAAAGATTTTTAAGCACAAAATCTTTAGTGAAATGCTGAGGGAACATGACATAGTGAAGGATAAATCACTTAGAGCAAATTCACTCACCAAGCTGGAGGTGAGCGAGGGGTCCGACTTTCCCAGGTTCAGCGAACGCATCCGAACAAGGTTCGAAGCGTCGGATGGCAGCTGCAAGGTCGTCTGCGGCAGGCTGGGCGGCAGCAGGAGGTATTTTCCTGGAAAAGCAGCATGATTTAATAAACCAATACGGTTTTTACAAAAAACTTGAATTTAAACCTTAAAGTCAACTAAATCTAAAATGTGATGCAAATAAAAAGAAGTAGGTTTTAAAAAAAAAAATACATCTTTCATGTATATTTAGAATTTGTAACCCTTTTAGAAACAAGTCACTATTTCTGCACTCCAAGGTCTTAAATTTGCAGAAAGAGCTGGTTTGTGGCTAAAAATTCAGCTAAAAACTGAAAAACAGAAAGAACTTCATTTTCAACTTTCAAAGCCAATAATTAATATAAAACATCAAGAACTTTTGCAGAAATTCAGACACTCCCATGAGCAGTTGGCTCCTGCATTTTCTCATACATTTGATTCTAAAACGTTCCATAGAAGAGATTTAAAGATATCCTATTCATCATAAATACTAAAACTCCAATTGTCTGTCACCAATAAAGTTGTTTCATTTTTTCCATTTTTGAATACGTGTATATTTTTAATCATAAATCAGTGCTGTTACATCTATATTCTTACATTTTAATGATTCTGTGTGTAAAAACTGAAGCTTTTTCAAGGTAAATCACAAAACACCACCAACACTTAAATCTAAGGATTAATCCTAAAATTTGCCCTGAATACAAACAAATAATCTTAAATCTATAACGAAATAAAAAAATGTTAAAAAATTCACCTAAAGAGTGAGTTTATGAGGAGAAAGTTCAGGTCAAAGACTGTAAAAAGTTTCTAGAATAAGAGCGCAGAGAGAACTGAACACAACAGATGTTTTTAGAAGAAAAAAAAGGTCTTCCATCCCTCACAGCTAGATGGCAGTAAACACTGCTTTTTCTGTTCCTCTTTGGTCCGAACCCTCTCTTAAACTAAAACACATCAACAGCTGAAAGATGAAAACATCGTTTTATGAATAAATTTTACAATAAGGAGCTTTCGATAGCCGTTTGGTCTAAGGTGGCTTTGTTACTTTTGATAAAAAAAAGATGCACAAAAGAGGTTCATTTTTAAATAAAAAGCATGTCTTTCTAGATTGTTTCTGATATCTGCCCCAGATTGAGGTAAGGAAGGCCTTCTACTGAAACAGCAAATATTTTATGCAGTTTTATCTAAAAAGTAAATAGTTTTTGTTCTGTGAGAAAGACAAGAACCTGAAAGAAAACCTGAAAGAAAAAACAAATTACAAGTGAAAAGCCATCTGTGAGTAAACAGGAGTTTGGGAGAGGTTTAAAAAGCATCTGCAATGCTCTTTCTTTTTTCTTTTAAATAAAAGACTAAACCAATAAAAGTCTTTCAGATCTTCCATACATTTTTTTATATTTTCTATATTTAGCCTCTTCTGTAGATAAACGAGATCCAACAGATTCCTACAAAGTGCTTTCTTTTCTATTGAGGACTCTTTAAGGTTTATTTTGATAAGTGCACAGAAGTGAATTCGAGTGAAGCCAAGCAGGATGAAAAGGAAAGGAGTTCTTTCCTCACCAGAGCATCACATCCTGGCACAGAGGAAGGAGATGTAATATCACTCAAATCTTAAAAAGGCAGGTAAAAATGCTGACTTTCATTTACATTTAGCACAGGTTCAGCCGAGGTCACAACTCCCAACCGATCAACTCCAAACTTTTCTACATAAAACGGCACAAAAAGCAAAGGAAATGTGACATCATCTCTTTCCTGACCTCCCCTGTAAAATGGGGTCAATTTGTAAGGGACTAGGTTTGTCAGGGACAAGCAGGAGAACCAATTTAACTGTTGGCAAGAAAGATCTGGAAAAATGTTTTTTCAAATTTCACAGCGCTGTCAATCACACAGAACACGTTTTCCACAATTTTCAACACTACATCAAATAAATAATATCCAAAACAAATGTCCTGTTTGAGATAATTCAGGTCAACCAAAAGCTTGACACTTTAAACATGAAGGAGGAAAAAAAGGTTTCAGTGTAAAAATTACACAGATTTGATTTAGGAAGGATGAAGTTTATCAGAAATGGTTAAACATTGAATCAATCTACTAAACACATTTACATTCATATTAACGCTTCTCAAATGTATACCGTTAAAATATTACCAAAAAGGAACAAGATGTAAAAGAATAACCGATTTTCTGAGGGGTGGGAATGAAAAAACCTGTGTGGTTTTCTGGGTCATAGTTTCTGCAGAGCAGCAGGAGTTCAGTAAATTGCTTCTGTGTTGTTGGCTCCTTGTTGCTGAGAGTTCTCTGTTCAAAAGCTTCCCCACTAGCTTACAGCCCCTTACACTCCCAACCTAACATCACTGATGCAAAAAAAAAAGAAAGGAGAGTAATATTGGAGCTATCCAGCCGTCGACTTTTGATCCAGATTCCAGCTCAGATGAGGAAAATGAAGGCGTGCATGGAGCGGAGCGGGGAGTTTATGGCTCGCCCAGCGTATTTTCTGTGTCACAAGTACCATCTTTTTCAAACTGTAATTTTTTTCATGAGTTTCTGATTCACAATTATTTGAATAAAAAATACTCAGAAATGACATTTGCATCTTCTTTTTCTTTACATATCTCCTCCATCATCAGAAGAATGTCACAAGAACATGTTAAAAACACTATTTTTTATCCAAGTGGGGCAATCCGCTAAAACCTAAGATAACTAATTCTTGTTTTTTTTCTGTAATATGTACAACTGTTGCATCTTATTTGCCGAATTACATAGATAAATGCAAACTGTTTCACCGACAAATCAGTCCGAAAAAGCGCTGATTTCCTCCTTTTTCTGTTAAACCTTCCAGTTTCAAATAAACAAAAACGTTTTCCGCTAAAAAAAAAATATCAAAAGGCGTCTAAATGAATCTGTGCTTAAAAACCTTCATTTGCAGAAGTAAAAACAATGTTCCAACAAGCTGAGACAACGCTAGCACACTCTGTGTTTTTATGTAGCCCCCTCCCTAAAGGTTAATGCATTTAGTCAAAGCGGCCCCCTTTCATTAGCTGGAAAGGTCGATGTTTTAATCTGTGAGGCCAAATCCTCCATATTTGTGAAAAAACACGATGTTCAAAGCTGTAAACAAGAGTTTTTTTGTTTTTCTTTTTTAATTGACTAAACAGAAGCAGCAAAGCTCTGCAAATGTAACAAAGGAGATGTTCAGCTTCATTTGTCCACAAGGGGAATTTATTTATACTCTGAGCTTGACATGCATTTTCTAACTTCAGTGTTCTTGTAGCAGATTCTCTTGAACATAAAGGTTAAAACTTCATTCTGAATAACAAGTTTAAGCCCTTTCAACAATCTAAGAGCTAAGTTTAAAGCTTTGGTTTAAACTTTGGTCTTCCTAATATGCCAAGAGACTACGGCTGTTTCCATGGAGTTCAAGGTCAAGCGCCAGACGAGACATGCTATTTATGACAAGCTAACTGGGAAAAAAGTGATAATGTCTGCTTTTCACTGATATGCAACACATTACTAATGTATAATGTAGCATAACGGTACAAAACAGCTTTTTTGCAACATTCAAATGAATTGCGTTGACTGTGAAAACACTTTATAAAGTGTTGCACATCCGCACAAATCTGCTTTCCTCCACTGGAATTACGTTAATTGCGTAAACAGTTAAAGAGTTGCGGTAGTCGAAAGGATGATTACCTCAAAACACCTGTAAAGGTTTCCTCAGCTTTTAAACAGTCCATCAGTGTGGGTCGGTACAATACACAACAATACACTTCACAAAAAGCCACAAAAGATCATTGCTAAGCCAGCTGGTTGTTCACAGAGGGCTGTATCCAAACACAACCTAAAATTGAAAAAACGAAAAAGTGCTACAATCAGGTTTAGAATAACTGCAACAATGGGAGGATTTTTTTCCATTAAAATCCATTGAGAATTACATTATTATTGAGGTGTTTAAATGTGAATGTGTGTAGTTGTGTGGCCCTGCAACAGGCTGCCACCTTTGCCAAACAGTTGTCGGGATAGGCTCCAGCAACTCTGTGACCCTGACAGGGATTAAACGGGTTTGGAAGACGGATGAATAAGTCACACAGTGGACTGGAGCTGGACCCAGTGCATTAAAAGTCAACACACAAGTCATGGGCTATAAATGTCACATCTCTAGTGTCAAGCCACTCCTGAAGATACAGCGTTAAAAGCTTCTTATCTGGGATTAGGAGTAAAGGATGTGGACTGGTGCTACATTGTCTAAAGTCCTCTTTTCAGATGAAAGTACATTTTGCATTTTCTTTTGAAATCAAGCTTCTAGAGTCTTCAGGAGGACTGGAGTGGCACAGAATCCAGGTAAGCTTGAAGTCCGGAGGGACATCTCCACACTCGGTGGAGGGTTGGGGTGCCTTGTCATCTGCTGGTGTTGGTCCACTGTGTTTTCTGAAGTCTACAGTCAATGCAGACATCTAAAAGGAAAATCTAGAGCACGTCATGCTAACCAGCTGAGTGGAAAAGCTGGTTCATTTTCCAGCAGGGCTTGGCACCACACTGCCAAATGCAACAGAATCTGCTTTTCTAGATAACCAAAGTGTTCCCTGTGCTCGATTGAACAGCGTCTCACTAGATCTGAAAGCAACAGAAACCTATGAGCTGCTGTCAAGAAGAGGAGAAACTCCAGACCCAACCATGCAGATGAGCTGTAGACAGCTATCAAAGCAACCTGAGCTTTCATTGCACCTATACATGCTGGTGGCCTCCATGCAACGGCCGTTGATGCGGCCATTCATGCCATGCAATGGCCGTTGATGCGGCCATTCATGCAAAAGGAGGCCCGACCAAGAATTGAGAGCACAGAAATGAACAGTTTCTTCAGTCAGAAGCTGAACACATTCCTGCTGAAAACACTTTTTTATCTGGGCTGATATAAAATTCTAATTTTCTGAAATAAAATTTTAGATTTATTTTTAGCCCATAATTAGAAGGCCCAAGGAAAAACAAAACACAGTTTCAAAATGATGATTTTATTTACCAAAAGAAGATAAATTACAACCCTATCAGGCTTTGTGCGAAGAAGTAATTCGCCCTTTGTTAAATCACAAAATAAAGGACTAATGCCAAAGTTGGGACAGATGAGGTCAATTTTACAACCCAAACCTGATTACCACCATACTTGTTCAATCAAAAAAACTCATTCAAATAGAATGTGTCAGAAAAAGTGAAGTAGCCATGATCTAAAGAAATTCCAGAAGAAATGAGAAAAAAAGCAATTGAAATCTATTAGTCTGGAAAAGGTTACAAAGCCTTTTCCAAGGCTTTGGGGGTCCAGTGGACCACTGTCAGAGCCATTTATCCACAAACTTTTTGGAAGGTGTGCGGAATGTTACAGCTGGCATAAAAAAGGCACAGAGTTTGATAAAAAGAACATTATACCAAGAGTGGAATATTGTGGTGGAAGTGTGATGATCTGGGCAGCTTTTTCTGCCTAAGGACCTGGACAACTTGTTGTGATTGATGGAAGAATAAATTCTGCTGTCTACCAGAAGATCCTAAAGGAGAACGTCCAGCCATCAATTCATGCCCTCAAACTCAAGAGCTCTTAGATCACCCAATAGGACAATGATCCAAAGCACTCCAGGAAGTCCACTTCGGAATGGCTCAAAAACTCAAAATAAAGGTTTTGGAGTGGCCAAGTCAAAGTCCAGATTTAAATCCTATTGAAATGCTGTGGTTTGACCTTAAACGGGCAGTTCATGCTAGAAAACCCACCATTATGGTGGAGTTGGAAGAATTCTGAAAGGAAAAGTTGGCCAAGATTCCTCTAGAGCGATGTGAAAGACTCATCACCAACAAACGCTTGATTTCTGTTATTGCTGCCAAGGGTGGCCCGATCTGTAAAAGTTTCTGTATTTGACAGGATTTTTTTCTTCATTTATGATATATGGTTCCATATATGCTTTTCTATGCTGATGTCTATACAATCATTTTAACCAACAAAGTCTATCGTGAAGATGTACTTGGTCACTTTCTTGATTTAATATTTGTTTGATTCGTTTTGTTTTTGACCTGTCTTAGTTTGTTCATACCTGCATCAACAAGAGTTCTGGAAAAGATCCTGAAGTGTCAGAGATGATGAAACTGCCAAACAAGTCTTGAAAATCAGACAGACTTTACCAGTGAGAGCATAATGTTCAAGCTTGTTTGGTCTCTTTGACTGAGTTAAAGGACGTATATCATGCAAAATCAACTTTTTTTCAGCTTTTACATGTATTATCATGTTAATTCATCACAAAAAAAACCCCAAAGTGGTGCTTTGATCTATTCAAGCACTCACAAGGAGCGAAAGGCGGTGCCTCAGAGATCGAGATGTCTTACTTCCGCGTAGGAAAAGAGCTCATGAAAATAACTCATTCATTTTTTTAAAAAAGTGTTCTTTAGTGTGCCAAAGGTAATTTATGTTCATATATAAAGATATACTTTACTCTGACAGGCTTAAGCATTGCATGATACTTGCTCTTAAAAAATGTGTAATTTGATTCAATTCACTTTTATTTGTGCAGCCCAAAATCACAACCATAGCCGTCTCAATAGGCTTCATACCGGTATTCATGCAAAGAACATAAAGTCATCAAAAATACAAACAATAGCTGGTTGCTAAACTAAACAGAATAAGCTAAACTGTTAAGCTTAGATTATAATTATTCTGGAAAACTTCTCTGAATACTAGCTAGTCTGGCAATAATCCTGTCCAAAGAGTTATGTTATCAGCCTAACTTTGAAAGTAGAAACTGTGTCGGCCTCTCTTACATGAGATGGGAGCTTATTCCATAAGACAGGGGCTTGGTGGAATCTTCACATATCCATCAAATCTTTGGATCTATTTTCCTTTAAAGAAATGTATTTTATTTTTTCAGGCAAAAAACTCTTTACAATTCATCCTGTTATGATTTGAAGTTCCACCTTTGTTCAGTTAAAATCAATGGGAGTGTAAAAATTGTAAACCACAACTTAATTATATACCTGACGAAACTTTTCTGGTCATTCCTAAAGTGATGATGCTAAAAGAAACGGAAGTTTGACTCAACTCAGGAAAAGACCTGAGCTGTTCATCCAGCCGCTGTGATTCCTCATGTGAAGAGGAAAAAAGTTCGATTGGCTTATTTTAAGCAATGTTCAGCAGGAAAATCCAATGAAAGAGTCAATAAAAAATGAAAATACATAAATAAATCACAGTTAATAGGATAAAAGGATGTTTTATTTTTGACAATATTATTGCTCAAAATCATAAATAGACATAATTAAACAGCTCCTCCTCGAGGTACCGATTTTACTTTCAGATTTGATTGTGTTGTGTTTTTACCTTCAAGTAATTTTTTTTTTCTTCTATCTTTTTTCTTCTTTTTTATCATTTTTCATGTTTTTATTCACTTATTGATTCTTTAACACTTTTTATTATGTGTAGCCTTTAATGTAAAGTACTTTGTACAATTTTTATTTGTGTTAAAAACGTTTTATAAATAAAGATGACGATGATTATTTACATTGAATCGACTACGAATGATAATTGTAAAATAGAGTTTAAAGTTCAAGTCCCAAAAAGAAAGATTGCACTAAAAAATGAATGTTGGATTGTCCAAGTAAGGAACATTTAGGAATTAAAGATAGAAAACTTTATATTTTTGGATTCAGATAATTTCTCCCAAGAAAAATATAAATCATTGATCAAATAAAATGTATGACCCACTTTAAACCTGGAGATGTTAACTGTCAAATGGTACATAAATAGAACTATTTAAGTCCTAAGTTTTGATTTGTGCTCCAGGCTTTTCCAAGAGCGATTGGTTTCAGAAATAAGATGGAAAAAGTTTTAAAAAGCTTGCAGAGTGGCTTCATGTTTAACGATGAGGAACTTTAAAGAGAGAAAAGTGATTCTGTAAACACGTCTGAGTCAGACTAATCCCAAATGAAACACTTCAGCCAGTAAAAGCAGCAGCGCTCCTTTGAAAACAGCCCGTGTCATGCAGTCGTTTGTCTGCCAAAACTGAGTCACGACCGTCAGGTAAAACACGAACACGTCATCAACTCCCAGCAGACCACATGGACCAGCTGCTCCAGGTTTTTCTGTTGCTTGTCGGCGATCACTTGAAAAGTAAACGATGAGAATCGAAGCGAACCTCACCTGTGAGGCCGCCGCCGAGGCTCCTCCTGCGGACGTACTTTCCATCCTCGCTCAGGTGTTGTTTGAACTTGAGAGCGGGACTTAATCCGAGTGTCAGCTCGGGGTTACTGCTCTTCCTGAGAGAGGGGGGCAGTGGGTACAGGACGCTGTCCATCTGAAAAAAAAAGCTGATTAAAACAATCAAGAAATAACCAAAAAAAATTAGAAAAAACAAACTTCCAATATAATTTTTTTATTCATAAAGGCAAAAACACCCACCTATGGTGACTTTAAAAATTAATCAGGGGTTTATTCTGTGTTTTCATTCCCTTTTATATCATTAATCATTTATAGACTCTTACTTATTGCACAGTTATGTCTCCAACTTATGAAAGTTAAAAATTAACCAATTTTTACAAGATTTTAACATTTAGAAAGGCAAAAATTGTATTTCATTTCTGCTCAATTGCTGTAGGGGGTAAAAAAAAAGATTTTTTACACGAGGAAATAATACTTAAAAAGTCAAAACAGATATGTTTTTAAATAAATATTCAATTCAATTTTTTGTACATAGTCCAATATTACAATACAGATGTCTGAGTGGGCTTCACACCGGCATTTATACAATAGATCACAAGGTCAGTCATAAAATATAAACAATAGCTGGCTGCTAAACTAAAACAAAGTTAAGTTCGGCATCCGTGCTCCCCGTCACATTTTATGAAGATCGCTCGAACAAAAGATTTTTTCCCCCTATAATGCGAAAATGTGAAAAAACGACACATTTCATGCTTGGCCACAAATTGGTCACCAAGTCATTGCTCCTGGAGCCATCTCATGATACTTTCAAACCTGTTTGTGTTTTTGGTTTCATTAGTGGATTTTGAAGATTGTTTTTGAAGCCCCCATTTTGGCCCCCATTCTTTTTTTTCTTGGACAGTTTCTCCCTCTGGGATAGATCTTTTTTAAACTGAAAATGCAAATAAATTATTAGATGAATTAATTAGATCAAATTTTTGCTTTAAAGGTGCAATAAAAAAGAAGAATGCAAAAATAATTTGGTTCTGGCAGCAGAGGACCGCTACGGGACAGAATAATTTAAGAGGAGTTGGAAGCTTCCTGAGTGACTAAGTGAACTAATACTTTTATTTTCCAGCTGGACAACAAAGAGGAGCTCAAGAGTCCACAATGACTGTGCGACATGTGAGGATAACGAATAAAGCGAATAAAGAAACAAATACAGAAACATCTTCAGCCACAAAAGACACTTTAAGAGAATAAATGATTGAACAAAATGCTTGGCAGAAGATAAATCTGTTATTCTATTAATTCAGTAACTGCATCAGTTAAAGAGAAAGAAGTTTAAAACGTTTTCAGAGATGGCTAAACATGGAAGACCATGTATTTCTGGAGATGGACTTCTGAACCAATACTTTGTGAAAGCCCACTCTGTGCGACTCACTTGTATAAACAGAGGAGGATAACTTGCATGAAGCTCAAGCAGCAAAACAAAAGCCAGCAGTGACGAAGAGGCCCTCCCTAAGAATACAGACACACGTGTCTGAGAGCAGACAAGAGAAGGAAATGCATGATCCCTGCAGAGCAACAATCACACAGCTGTTTGTTGCTAAACTCAAACTGAGAAAAGTCCAGACAAAACCAAAACAAAATGCGTCTGATAGCTGCTTGTTCTGGTTCAGGAGCTACTGCTGCAGTCAGGTACAGTTAATGAGGGCAGAGAGCTTTCTTTCTAACCCCTTTCTCTTTTATCCAAAGGAGTTCCCCAGGGTTCCCACTTTCAGTCAACCAAGTTACAAACAAATGCTGCTGCTGGATCCCATATTCATCCATACGCCGATGACACCATCATGATCACAGCTAACTCCTCTCTGAAGTCTGCATTTTCCTCTTCAGCTTTGGCTGAACTAAACAGCCCTTCGCTGATCTCCACTTTCAAAAGACAAAATGTTGATTACCAGTATTAGGGATCCAGCTGGACATTCATTTGACATAAATGCATAATAAGAATGGCAAAGGTCAAATCTACACTTTTTTTATCCATCACAACAAAACTTTTAACAGTCTTCTAAACAACTCTTGGTTAAAGTTATGGAGTATTCAGACTGGAAAAGTCCTTTATTACGGACCGAGTCCGCTTAATTTGGTCGAGATCAATTCCTGAACCTTGCATTTGGTCTGTACTTAGACTGCCGTTGAGCAGACTTTCTTGTTTCAAACCAAAGCTTATAAGCAAAACCACGCGACTAAAGATCTGTTCAGTCAATGGACAGGAATTATGAGGGCGGGGCAAAGCAACGAGAGGCAGAAATTAGGAAAGTCCTGCATTTTGCAGCCCCTGTCGGGACATTTCACTGATTTGAACTTTATATTGCGCTGACCAATTTTGAATGTTTGCATCAAGGTCAGGTATAACAATTTTTCCTGCGGCTTTGGTACAGCGGAGGCATGCTGCAAGGCGGTTAATGGCAAGACAACGGCAATGAAGGTGATCTGATAAGTGTTTGACACCATGATTGTAGAGAAAACTGAGGAGCAATGTGGATCACGTTAAAAGTTGTTTTAATGAGCCGGCATTCATTCGACCACATTTCAATGAGTTGCTGCGTCTCATCGTTGTCATCCATGGCATTATTCCTGCTCTGTTCTCTTCACGTGACTTCCGGCTACGGTAGCCATTTTAGTTCAGTTGTTCCGCCCCGAGAACGGATTCAAACCGAGGAAACTCAGATCGAACCGAAGCCAAATCTGAGTGGAAACGAAAGATGGGCGGAACTGGGACCGGTTCCTGGTCCCGGACCAGGGTCCGCTTGGGTTTATTCAGACTGAAAACTTGTTCCAGATTATCGGGGTAAATTAACTTTAGTTCACTTTAAGCTAATCAAATGTGTTCAGTCTGAATACACCCTTAAACTTTCATATTTTGGATTTATGGGTCATCATTTATCACTTTGCAATCCAGTTTGCAACTGTAATCCTCTAAACATCCTACTATAAACTTTATTTAACTGGCTCTCTTGCCATTTTTGTAGACTAATTCATTGAATTTTATATATTTACAAAACCTTTCTTGGAAAAGCCTTTAAACTTTAGTCATAGCCTCAGTTCCAACAACTTGCACCTCTTCTGGTCGCTGCTCATAAAGACTGGCATTCCTCAGCACGTTCATACCAGAGGGCACTTTGACAAACTCCTTATAACCAGTCAAAGATCACTGCATGAAGAAACTATTCTCCTTGGAACACTTGTTCTTTTTGCTTAAGTTGAAGTTGTTGAACATTGTTGAACTGTTGTTTCTGTGCCTGCCCTTTGGGCTGCTTCTTGGTCAGGCCATTGTTGTAAATGAAAACCGGTTCTCAACCTGGTAATTTTAGCATATGTATTATCTTCAAGTAATACCATATACTTATGTTTGAGATCATAATAATATTTAAATGCTGCTATAAATGATGAGAATCAGTTTGGTGATCATGTTGGTAGAGTAAAACTTTGATTCCTTTGTCTCTTGTGTGTCGATTTGTCTTTGAATAGTGAATGAACGTGTCTGCGTTTGCGTTATCTAGTTGGTTCTGCATCATGTGTGTGTGTTACACAAGATTTCAGACCATCATAAACTTTCACTCTACCCCACATGTTTTATTATATATTTTTCTGTTCTTCATCCTGCATAAAAACACATCAAATATTTCTGTAAGTGGATTTTTTTGACAGTCATGTGCATACATTTTTAATATTTGTGGTTGAATATTTGTTTTTGATCAAACTGTGGTCTGCAGTGAATGCATCAGTTATTTTTGAAACAGATGTATAGAAAACAAGCTCAATCTGATTCAAACCAAAGCTACAATCACCTCTGATTTAATAAGGATTGCTATGTTTACAACAAATTTGTTCTGCTAGAAATAATTAAAACAACATTTTTTTAACTTAGTAGAAACTTGCAGTATCAGTAACTCTGTTCATTTATTTGTGTTTTCTCCCTTTAAAATATTTTTAAAAATTACTAAACCAAATTATGGTTTCTAAAATATTATCTTGCATCTTTCTGATTAAGTCATTTTTATTCATTAAAGTCCTATAAATTCTGAACCTTAAAGAATCAAGTGATTTGACGTCCAAAAACTTAGTTAAAATGTAATAAAAGTTCTTTTTAATGTTCAAACTAACACATTTCTCACAAAACAGGCCTTGTCTGGAGATTGAGAAACATTTATCTCAAATCTTTAAAGTTAATGCAGACAATTCCTACAAGAATTCCAACGTTGTTGAGAACAATGGGATTTTTGACTAAGCAGCTTTAGGGAGGAACAGTTTCAGGGGGGGTTCTGACCACACAACAGGCCAGCATGTACCAGCTGAAACTTTTAAAGTGAAATTACTATCTGAGATGAAAAAAAACACAAGCATATCAGTGCAAAGACTGTAAAAGAAGTATAGGAAACTAACGGAGAGGCAACTCATCCTTCAAAATAAGAGCCTTGTCGTCATAAAGATTTGTTTTCTACTTAATATTGTGCATCACCTAACATGGCGTCCACTAAACAGAAACTGGCTCATGTTATGTTTGCTGAAAACAGTGAGGTTATCAGAACATGAATTATTAATAGTTTAGAGATGACCGGTCCAAAAAAAGGGTCTCTGCTGCTGGAGGAGAGAGATTTATGAGTCAGGTTATTCGCCCACACTGAAGACAAAAGCCATGAAAACCCACTCTGAAAAGTCTAAACAAGGTTCATGCACTGTGAAGCTCAAAAGAGCACAAAAAGGTTACTTTGATGAAGATCTGCATATATGATTCTAACTGTTCTGCAAAATAAAATTGGTTTATAAGAATAATGAATCTAAATTAAACTTTGTCTTTGAAAACCTTCATTTTGCTTTTCTGCATCCTACAATAAATATCTGTTCTGCATGTTCTTCTTTGATTTTTATGTGCTCAAGTCCCAAGTGTTCTCTGTAGTATTTTAATTATGATTATGCCTTTGTTAGCCAAAATAGAAAAACTGTACAGTTTTCTAGAGCAGTTTCTGCAGAGCGACAGGAGCTCATCAGAAAGTCACCTCTAAGTTATGGACGGAACAGTTGGCACAGAGCAACCCCACCCCTCTTCCCTTCCCCTTTGGAGCAGAGCAAGGAGCTTGGCCATCCCCATGTATCACAAATACGATCTTTTCCCAACTGCATCTCTTTCTGTCTGCTGCTGATTCACAATGATTAGAATAGAGAAATACTCAGAAATGCAATTTTAAGCTTAATGTTCTTCATACATGTCATCCATCATGAGAAAAATGCCACAAGAACATGTTTTATTGGAGTGGGTCTTTGAGAGTTTTATCTCACCGAGCTGTTGGTGGCAACAAACCTCTATAAGTGTCTTCCAAAATCTTTCTAGTGGCTTTCAACATTTTTGCATAAGAACCTTCACCGTTACTGCAAGTTTTGACAAAGCTTTATACATTTGCTCTGAAAATTTGCTCACATGAAATGTAAAACCTGTTCCAAAATGCTGAGTGCGTTTGCCATAGATCTGGCAATAAAATCATTTATTTGATCAATTTATTCTAAATCTTGAATTAGTTCAGGACTGGACATAATTATCTTTCCATGTTTTGTGCATCATAAAAGAAAATAAAGTTATGACGTCCAAAAAGTGTTGAGAATCAGCCAATAATCCTGCAGAATTTGACCTTGTGAACAGCTGCTTTCCAGGTGTTGAAAGGGAAATGCATTCAGCACAAGCAGCCAGTTATGTAATCATGAAGCAAACGCATAATAACCAAAAACTCTAAGCGGTTTAGCGTCACAGCCAGAGTTCAGATGAGAGGTACTCCTGCATTATTCCCTCTCACTGTTAAGGGGGCAAAATTATGTGGAAAGGTCATTAGGATTCAATAAAAATTCACAGACGACTGTGATGCGTGCACAAACCTTCATTTGATGTGTAAAGTTTTATTTGAAATAAGGCTTGAAAACATTTTATAATCAGATTAAAAATCCCTTACTATCTTACATGCAAGATATCCTGCTTCAAGTTTAAATGTGTGGTGAGTTCGGCAGCGTCACATCTGTAAATTGAATCTAGATTACCAGCTTTTCTAGATGAAAAACACATTTTTAAAGGGTTTTCTTTGTAAGCCAATAATTTTAGACAAGCGGGTACATAATAGCTGTCGCAGAGCTATCGTTGTTCACCTTAATGAGAAAAATGAGGCTGTCAATAGATTTTTTTTCTTCCATTTGCCAGAGCAAAAGGCTGTAATTATCACCCATGAATCATAGCATCGTTTGAGAGCCTCTGTTTCTACTTTAAGCAGGTTCTGTAACAGCAACTGACCGGAGTAGAGGTTTGAAACATCTGCGTGGGTTTGAAACGTCTCTTTAGGAGAAAACAAAGTCACAGGGTCAGAAAAGCGACACATTCTAGCTTTAGCATCAGCTGGTGTTTTCTGAAAACCAGATAGGGCAGGTGAAAGCAGAGAAGAAGGCATCCATATCTGCACCTGCCTTTCTAATATATGCAGTTACAGCAGAAAGTTTGTTAAAAAAATACATTTACTTTGAAGTCACTTAAAAAAGGTGATTCAAACCAAAATCACACCAGGCTTTAATTCTGCAAAAAGAGAAGAGAAAGCTTGGTTTATGAAATCGAGTTGTGAATTATAAACTGGCAAGATAAAATAATGTATTTAAATCACCATCATTTATTTGAAACAGAAGATGAAAGTTAAGAAAAAAAAAAAAGATTAAAACAAAGATTTTGACAGAAAGAAATGATTTTTTACTTTAATCTCACACTAAAGTTTTTCTGTCAACTTCCTGGTTAACTTCAGCAGTAAACAAAAGCATCACTGGCATTTGGGATCATTTCAGAACAAATCCTGAAAATGTTCTCCACAGTTGAATGAAATGGAAAAAAATGAATTAAAGAAATTCGTGCCGTCACCATTTGATTTGAACTTTTTCTTAAAGCCTCCACGGCCACCGTGCGCCGTGGAAAAATGTGACTCCCAATTACAAATGCTGCCGTGCGGTCACCTGCTGAATTTACTGAAAACTTACATTTAGGTCGGCGTGCTGTAGCATTTTGGGATATGTGACCGAGTCAGCAATCTAAGACGTGACAGGATTCAACCAATTATCGACCAGCAATTATGGCCAGCATCAGCTTTGTTTTTTTAATCCGATGGGATGATTTTGAACTTGTTACTTTGGCTCAGATGTCTCCAGCATTGTCCCGCCCACGACGCCATCTGATTGGTTATGCAAACCAAGCACTCAGTCCTTTGCATGTCACCCTACCTGCAACTAGGGCTTTCACTTTTAACCCAAATGTCCTACTGGTGTTAACTAAAAAAATAATGTTTATCCTTTGCGTTTACATTTTTATTTCCTCTTAAAAGAACTAAAGCCGAATGACTCTCTGCGAGTTTTGTTTTTGCTGTAACTTGTCCCAAAAATAAGTCGTTTAATTTATTTTGCCGTTTTACTTTAAGGGAACGGTTTATTAAACTTAAAAAAAAGTGGTGTTGGTGTTGTTTTATTCTAAATTTTGATGCAATTATGTTCACTTTTACTGCACATGCATTTTGCTCCCAAATACTGTTTTTGGGGCTTCTTGACTAGTAAAAATTGGGATTGATATCTGTGCTGAAAAAAAACATACTGATTGATTTCTGGCCACATATATTTATATTCAGCATCTAAGGAACAGATTGTGATTTTGTGCTAACGAGTATTTGGATACTGGTTATATAGCCCTAGTAAAATTAGGGTTTCTAGCTTCTTAAAACCAAAAAAAAAAAAAAAAATGTATTTTATAAATTGCTAGAAGATCTGATCATACAGCACACCAAAGATTTTCTCAATCTCATATAAAACAGTCAAGTTCTGTAGCTTGAAATGTGTTCCACTCATCTCCACCTGCTCTCTGCAAGAAGCAGGGACTGTCCCGACGTCTGGACCCACCAAGAACGAGGAAGAAGGAAACGCCTCACCAAGAAAGTTCAAAGAAACAAAAAGTAGGGCAGAACACTTCATTGGATTTATTATGCAATCATAACATGATCAAAGACAATTCAAGTTGAAGTAAAACTTAATTTATAGAAATAGTAAAACGGCAATAGAACAGTTTTTTGATTAAACTTTTTGAATTCAACTAAGAAATTTAACTCAGTTTTTAAAAAGTTCAATTAAAAAAAAAAAATCACTTAATTTTCCTCATTTTAATCTACACAAATGATCATTTTTTTCTGTTTCAACAATGTTTTTGCTTTTGTAGCTTAACTTAAACAACCTTAGTAAATAATCCTACACCTCCCTATCATAAAACATATTGAAAACAATGAAAAGTATTTTTTTCTGTTTCAATTTCATTGTACTTTGTTTGAGCTGCTAAAATTACAGCTCGGTGATGATCAGCCAATAAGAATACTCCAAAGGCAGCAAAAGAAAAGAGAGAGTTTGGACCTTAACAGTTTAACAAGTTTAAAACATAAACAGACTTTTCTAGAAAGCAGCTGTAGTTCATTTTCCTGTCTTGTGGAGGGATGAGAATAATCCATCTTGCCCCATAAGAAATTAGAGCAATAGGACGAGTTTCCTGAAGGAAATGTGTGCAAACTGACCGCCTCTGATCAAACATAAACTTGGATACCGTTGCTGGTGTGGCAAACTGTCTGCTTTTGATTCCTTTGCTCTTCCATTAGCTAAGAAAGTAACCGGCCTGCACAAACCCAACACAAGTCCTGATCATGGCTTCTCTCTGGGAAACTGAACTATTCTAAGGTCTTTCTTTAAAGGTATTTCAATGCAATGTTTTGTTTTAATTTTTCCAAAGTTGTTTTTGAGTCTCTGTAAACCCCTTTGGGTGTGAAAAATGTTGTACAAATAAGCTTCTTACTGTGCTGTTTGAAGTGAAAACATGTGCCCATCTGCTCTTTGTTGACATGACAGCAGGCCAACTTTTCAATTCAACAGAAGACTTGGAGCTTGAACGTTAAAGGCCAGACGTTTCTGCACAGCTTTAGCAGCAGTGAGGCCACTCTGGACCAAGGCTTTAACCAAAACACTTAGTTTCAGAGATGCAAACATAATTTTGACACAATCCTGCATAATACATATCAGGTTTTCTTTTTCTTTGGAGGAAATATCCTCGTGTTGATAACTTGTTAGCAAGACCAAATATCCTGAAAGAGACACTGAGCAACAAATGAAAGACCAACTCAAGCTAAAGCCTAATGCTACGCACACACCAGGCATATGTGGTGCGTTCCAGAATGCGCTGAACATGGGTTTTCTGAAGGCGCTATTAGCATATGGTGTTCACACTGGGGTGTTGCTAACCGATACTACCCGCATAGTTGGAAGAGGCTTGGTGAGAGATGTTGAAGCGGTGAAAATCTGGCAAATCTTGCTCCAGGCTTTTTCTGTCACCGTTTCATTACAATAAAGGAAAGACTTGGTGTCCTATAATTCCAGCCGGGCACAAATCTCAATTACTAATTTTTTCTTCATGATCACTTTTCAAACGGGTGACACTTCCGTGTTTTGAAAAGGACACTGTTCATACGTCACTACCAAATACGAGTCCCTGATTGATCATAGTTTAACTGGTTTAACTTTCAACGCGCGCTCAATGGAGGCACGTTTTGTACGTAGATCCCAAAAACTGATTTAAAACCTGCGTAGTGACGCTTGAAAGCGGAAGCCCAAAACAAACATTTACATGAGTTTACATTGACCTTTATTTGAAAGCGCTTGCTTGAATGCACCTTTCCCAGCCCTGTGTGAGCGCAGCAATTAGTCACATCCACCGGTACAAGCTACTGGTTTTTGGGTCGTCTGGGACCATGTATTTGCAAGGATGCAACTTACTCTGACTTAAGAAGAACAAGTGATGCTGTTGTATGGTGCTCATACGCCACACTCAGGTCGTTAGTAATGTGCAAGTATTGCTCTTTACTGACCACATGCTGCATGAACAGGGTGTGTAGGTGATATGCCAGTGGTTGTGGGACACTTGTATGATACCCACACAAATTGCCCATTTTCCTCATTTCGAAAGTTATGTTCACACCGGCCTCAGCAACATGCATTCAAGCGACCATCAATGAAAAGTTGCTGTAAATGCGCGTAAATGTCTATTTCGGGCTTCCATGTTCAAAACACTTGCATTCACTTGTCCCTACAAGAGTTTTTACGTCCATTTTTCTGGCTCTAAATACTAAATGAGTGGCTATTGAACGAATGTTAAAGGTTAAACCAGGTTGAACTTTGACCAATCGGGGACTCTGATTGGTAGTGACGTATGGATCTCTCTTTTTATTCACAGACGTGCCAACCATTTGAACATTGCTTGCAGCATGCCAATGGAAAAAAACTGTACATGAACATTTTTGCTCTGCGGGCTTACCGAGCGGTCTACAAGCTTGATTTTTCATGCGGGCCCCATACAGTTTGCCCATCTTTAAGGGCAGATGTGACTAAGGCACTACCATGGCTACATAAATACACTGACAGAGGAAACAACAGATGGAACTTTTCTTTTAGCAAAATACCTTTTTTACCTTTGTATTCTTTCATGTCAAACATTTCAAGCAGAAGAACATCAAAGTTTGTTTTCGCTATAATAACCTCAAAAAGATGACAACAAGGAAGGAATCAGAAGACGTACTGCTCATCATTTCTCCAAGATGGACAAATACAATCTTTGAAAGCCAAAAACAAACCTTATCAGAAATCTGTATGGGCACCTTCAGCACAATGAGTCCAAGTTTACAATAAAACAGGAAGAGAGAGGCAGTACATCAAGAGGCATTACACCTTCTTCCAGTTCTCTTTCCTCTCCTGCCATTGTTTCGCTATCATTTCCTCCTGAGAGGAGCGTGCTTTCCAGCGTCATGAAATCTCCTTTTTTCCTCTCAGGCAGTAGTGGCTCACACAAAAACAACAGAGGACCTTTACAAAAACACAATTCAAATCAAGCAATGTTCAGTAATGTGTGCGTTTGTGATCAAATAAAAATCACAAAAAAAAAAAAAAACAAAGTAGACACCACTGTATCGCATTTTGCTAAAATAAAGAACAACTTTGATCCGGTCTTGGAAATAGGCTGATTAGTTTAGCCAGAATGAAGTAGGGTAAGATCTGGAATTCTAGAAGAGCTCATTGGTTGACAGGGTTTGCAAACAAAACTTCTCTTAAGATTTTATTTTTGAAACTTCAATCTTTGTTCCAAACTGGCCACCCTTGAAAATGAGCTAACAAGCCTCAAGGCTCCACATGCAAATGACCAAAAACCTTTCCTCTACCAAATGACCAAAAACATTTTCAGTACGTGAAGATCATCTTTAGAAGTGACTCAAGAAGAGTTCATGCTGGATAATTGTTCTTCCATCAGAGTTTGGTGTGAACTACATTCCAAGTGTAGAGTTGACTCGGGATTCATCTGGATTCCATGCTTGCATGCATTTGTACACAGTGTACTTCACAATGCAGTGTACTGCATAATGCAAATTATTATTATGGGTCATTAATGGTCATCAAAACCCACAAAGTGACCAATATGTCAATGACATTTCATGTTTTAGAATAAAACTAAAAGAATGTATTTTAGATTTGTTTCTGCATCTACTGCAAAGATCATTTTACACATCTGTTTCACCAGTTAGAATCAGGCCCACGATCATAGCAGGGTTTAAACCATCGACTGTATTATAGGAACTGAACTTTGTTTTCTTCTGGACAATCAGATGTCCGAAGAAAAGTAGGTGGTGTCACGTCCAACATTCAAAACATTCAATTTTGTGTAGTTAGTTTAGGGATGTGGCTTTTCTACAAGCTCAGTCCAGATTGGTGATTGTGGCTCCAATATGGAAGAAATCGAGTTGCAAAATAATGGCAGCTGAATGGACTTAATTTGGTCGGAGCAGGAATTACCACATTTTCTATGGGCGATGTCTATGGGGTCACTCAATCCAGTTCTCTGATGGTCAAAGGTGGACTCTACCATTTGTCCACTAAGTTGTTTTTTATCAATTACTTGGGCTTCGGGATGGGAAATAAAACAATAGCTTTTGATATCGCGATAGTACTTTTTCCTGATGGTAAAAGGAGACTATTGCAATAGACTTATTTTGAAAGGTCCGAAAAGCTGCTAGTGTTATGGTGCTTAACTAGCTGTTCCATGTGTCCTGTGTGATCACAGACTGGTCTAAAGTCGGACAGTATTTTCACGGACAGGTCTTTAAGACGCAGCGGATAAATACAAGTGTTTTTTTCTAAATAATAACAGAATTAAATCCACTGTTTCAGCAGTGTCTGTGTAGCATAACAGAGTCTGTGTTACAATGAAAACTGGGACCTGTCAGATGTTGAGCTCAATCCTCCCGCCTCCTTAAAGCTGCAGCTTTAATTTCAATAATGATATATAATGACAATAACCCAAAACATTACACTGTTTTCAGGCGTTTTTTGTTTGTAATAATAATAATAATAATAATATTTGTAATAAAACCTGATCACCTGGAGGTAGAATTAGAAAATCTCTACTAAATCTGTCCTTGTTTTCTCAGCACGTTTGAATTTTAGTTTACAGTTAGATGACAATAAAGAAGAGTTCATACCATTTATTAATTACTTTTATGCAATTTCATTTTCCTAAAAAAAAAATTCCAAAAAATAAATGCCTAAGGTATTTTGGTGTAAAATAGTGTTCGAATTTGGCCAATACATTTTTTTTAACCTACCGGCCAACTTGGCCAGTGTCTCAAAAATAAAGTTAATTTATCATTTATGCATTTTTTTGTGTTCTGGGGGGGAAAAAAACTGTTGCATCATGCTGCTTCAGTGCATCTGTATGGAATCAATATAAGGCCATAAAGAGTCAAAACCGCAACTGAATGGATTCATAACCGCAACTGCATGTGCCCACATAAATCAAGTTTCATCATACCGCAAAATAAATCTGCCCAAAAAATGTAGGTTTGCAAATGTAGAAAAAGGGACCTGGATGCCTGAAAAAAAAATTACATTTGTGAAATAATTTCTTTGTTTTTTTGTCCAATCAAAGAGCGGGAGGCTTCCTGCCTTCCTGCCCTGCCGCAGACTTTAAAGGGGATTTCAGTGTTAACATGACCAAGAGGAATGTCCAGTGTTCCGTTTTTGCGGCGTTGTGTCAACTTACGTTGCGTCAAAAACGCAGCTGTGTCTGAATAAACAGCCTATGGTCTGACAGTCTTAAGTCTCATCTGTGGCCTAGTGGTTAAAACAGTTGCAGTTAAGCTACTTCTAATGCAGGAATTTTGCATCATAAAGACGCTCAGTCACTCTGCAGTTGTATAGTTTTTGCTACTCAAGAATCCTGAGCTCAGTGTTGTGCTCACAGGCCGCCTTAAAACCACTACAGCACCAAAACCACCACTCACTCTCTCCACTGTGGAAGTCTGAAACTTTAAGAGTGAAACAGTTTTAAATGTGGTCATGTTTTCAGATGATTAAGATGGGACAAATACAGCACTGGTTGCTAATATTTATATCGCTTTGTGACTGTCTACTCTGGGTGACCCTTAAATCAGTTCTTGACACTTTTTGGTTTGGGAAAGGCCAAACTGTTATTACAACCCTGGACTCCATAGTTTAGGTTGCCGGGCTGTAAACAAGTAAAGAATGTGTGCAGTTAAAGCGCAGCAACAAACTTCCTATTTCTGAAATTTCCCTTCAAGAGCTCACAGCTCCAGAGAGGCTCGAGTGGTTCTGAATGGTCCCTGTGAACCGCTGGAGACCCTCGAGCGCCTTTTTCTCAGGGTCAACAGCCGCACAGTAAAAACCACATTTCAGCCGACCTCGTCACCCAGCATCTGTCTCTTTCAGTTCTCCCCGAATTCCAGTCTGAACTGAACCTCTGCAGCAAAGATCTCTGCTCCCAGAATCTGAACGTCTCCTCAGGAGGACAAAAAACTAATATTAGTGTTACAAAATAAAAGCCTTTTATATTTAAAACCATAAAGCTAATAAACTCTTATTGAAACAAAACCAACAAAATATTGATTTTTGGGTTTTGGAACTTTGCCCTTATTCCACTTGGGAATACAGTTTCCTGTGTTGACGAGATCTAAAATACACATCCCTGTTTTAGCTTTCAGTTTCATTAAAAATAGATTTCATTGACATGACAAATGAATAAATTATAAATGAAGCAAAGGCCTTTTATCGTATTTATAAAACATTTACCATTTAAAACATTTCATGCATTTTATAAAGTTTATAACCTATATGTTTATAGATTAGAAACATTGATAATGTTTGCCCTAAAGCTTAATTTAGAACTAAACTTTGTTTTTAAACAGAATTTTACAGAGAAACATAAAATACAAGCATCGCAACTTATGCAAGTGGTATTTTCTTATCTCCTCAAAAAGCCAACACTTCAAAAATGGTTTAGATTTTTTTTGATGCACTTAATCCTGTAATTTACAATTTACCCAACAAAATCTGTAACTTATTTTAAAGAAATCTAATAGCAAAACAGTCAATTAAAATGTGATTTTGCAGGTAAAAAGTTTAAAAGTCTAACTCTTGGTCAGATAAGCAGTTGGTTGCAGTAAAAAGGAACCCTCAGGTTCCATCTTCACTTTCTATACCAACTACTTTTTAAAGCATAGACATGAACGCTAAACAGTTCAGGAGTTTCAATTATTTCCAATATATTCAACTAATAATTTGATTTCTACAAACAAAAATTAAAAATATGATTTTAAAAGAGTAAAATATACCAGGATTAGGCTTGGAAGTTTATCAATGTGGCCTTTAAGTGAACAGTTGCAGTGCAATAGGAAAAAATGTTGAACATTTCCCAAACATCCACAAATGATCAGCTAAATAAATGTCTTACCTTGCCTCCATTGGAAGACGGAGCCTCGTTTACAGCTAACTTCCGTCCGTGAGACATTTTGTTTGTACAAACAAGCTCAAGCCCCCCTGGATTACCATAAATGTGCAGCCATGACAGAAAAATGTGGATTAAACCCAGACATTCACCCCCTAGGAAACGGCAGGAAATAAGAGTCAAAAATCAAGGACAGACCGTGGGCAGACAGCCCTATCATAGGAGTGGAAAGAGTCTTAACCAGATTGGAATAATCCTTTTAGCTCTAAAGCTTACAATGACACGAGATGTTCTCCAATGGCCCTGCCTGCTTAAATAAACGCTGCTTATTTAGACGAACAACACAGGTCGACCCACTGCACAGAGGTAGAGTTAAACATTGTCAGACAGAAGCGAATGTTGATACACAAGCAAAGCTCTGCTGCTGAGTAACGGCTGCCCTTACAAATTCAGGGAACAGCCCCTCAGAGGAAACGAAGCAACTCCACAGGGTGTCAGATGGGATCACATGCATCAAGGGCTGATGGAAGGACCATTAACATATCGATTAAAACAAGAAATTAGATTAGGAACCGTGGTTTGATTTGGATTATCTTAATCATGAGGCTCCAAGTCAGAAAACATGTTTTATTAACAGGTTAAGACGGGATTTATTTTTAAGTCCCATTTTAATCATCTTTTGATCAATTGTCAAAGAGTCCCCAGTGGTCTTTTAATTATGATTATACTGTTTTTAGCCAAAATAAAAACAACTTAAAATTGTTTTTTAGGACAGTTTCTGCAGAACTGCAGCAGTTCATCAGAAATTCACCTTTAAGTTCTGGGCAGGACAGCTGGTGCACTGGAGCTATTCAGCAGTACAGTTTGGACTGGGAAAACCAAGAAACACACGGATGCATCTGAATGGAGTACAGCTCGAGCTTGAGGCCCATTGATTCATAACAATTTGAATAAATAAATACACAGAAACGCACTTTTAATCAAAATTTTCTTTCAATGTAATCAATCATAAGTAAAATGCCACATTACATGTTAAAAATGCAAAATATGCCATTTATATCGGATTGGGTCTTTAACGATTGGGAATTTAGTTGTGATAAAAGCATACAAATCCCTCTAAATCTTTGAAAACACAATTTTTTAAGTTTTTTTTTTTCAAACTTCTTTATTTAAAGATACTGAAATGTTTCTCTTATCTTTTTTACATACGTCCAACGGCCCAAAGCCAAACTTGTTAATGTGCTTGAAATAATAGTTTATCAAAAGCAAAAAACTGAAAAATATTGTCAGAATCCCTGCAACCAAATAAAAATCAAAGTTGATGGACAAATAACTGCATCTTTCTGTCACGAAATGACCATTTTTCCCCCCCCCCCAACTTTCAAAAACAAAGATGCAAATTTGACTTCCAATGTCCTCATCCACAAAAGATGAGGCGAGTCAGCGCTCACTTTTAGAACCTCACTAGACATGTTTTACTCGATTCTGTCCCAAGTTCTGGTCGGACCAGTCCGATACTGGATTCTTGCAAAGCCACTCCTGTGACTTGAGTGTTATCTTTGGGGCTTACATCTTACCTCAGCTCTGAGGACAAAGGTGTCAACATGATAGACCAATGCACAATGACGGAAAATGGGCCAGTAATTAAAAGGTTAGCAGATAATTGATTAGAGTGACCTAATACTTGACTAAAAGCAGCCAGTACCCAAGGCAAATCAATCATGCTAGAGGTGAGATTATGTAAATTCACTTAATCCCACTTCTTTTCAAGGAATGAAGCATTATTTGACAACCATAATATTTCAGATATTCAATGTGCCATATGTACTGTATGTATAAGTGCAAGTGTGTCTATTTATAAGAGAAATTATGACATTAAGAAGATGGTATCTTTTTTTTTTTTTTTCATTTTCCAATTTTCTAATCAATGTATGAATTACTATCTTAAATAGATTTTATTTATCTATGCGTTTTGATTTTCATCACCTTTTTGTTTGCTTTTATTGATGACATCAAACAAATAAAAAAAACAAAAAAAAAACAGATGCTCTTCATTGGTGAAGCTCTTTCATGAGTTACCTTTTAGTATAGCTCCTATAGTATCATACAACATAGTTTTATTCTCCAAATACTGGGGCAGATGTGGTGCAGAGGTAGAGCGTTAGACCTCTGATTGGAGGTTCAGTTCCCGCCTTCCTTGCCCATGTGTGTCTTTGGGCAAGGCACTGAACCCCAGATTGCTCTTGGTGGTTGTAGGTCATGCCAGTGTCCGTCAGCAGAGCCGCCATCAGTGTGTGAATGTGTGTGCATGGTTTAATATGACTGTAAAGCCCTTTGGGCCATGTTTACAACATTTACAGTATTGGGTTACAATTTGCTTAAGCGAGCGCATTCCTGTGCCGTATGTCAACAATAACACCTCAAAGTCATTTAAAACCAAACATGGCTGCATGTTGCACAATGCTCTGTGTTTAGTCAGTTATAAAGTATAGTCCTTGACTAAAAGGTTTGAGTGAACCACTCGTCCAACTTCAATAGTTCGCTTTTTTTTAAGATTTCAATCAACGTATATGTCGCTGATGAGGATAATCAATAGAAACAAACCCAAATGACCCACATCATTGTTTATTGGTATAATATGAAACACTAGAACCTTTCTAGTGTATTCTGGAGAGCGATGATTGGTTTGAAACAAACAGGCATACGTCCTTGTGAACAGGACAGTTTTCTCAGGGCAAATCGCAAGCATGCCAAGCAGAGGACCAGGAGACAAAGAACTGCAACATACACGTTTTGAAGCATTTCAAACAATTATCTTATTTTTCCTGATTTTTTCATTTTTAACTGATCCAAACCATGAGTTTAAAACCATCTGAACGGTGAGTGTGGACACGTGACATGATCCAAAAGATGAGTTTTTTAATCCATTGCACTCCTACTGAGATTCTTTGAACTGACCAAAAAAAAAACCCTAATAAATAAATATAATTTCTTTTACTTCACTAAATAAAGAAATTCCTTAAAAATGAAAGTGTACCACCGACTTGTGGACTCCAACTAAGCTGTAGAACTACACAAAACTAGTGCCTCAGGCAGCCTGCAAACTCAACAATCATGATGACTGACTCAACAATTGACTAAATAATGTAAATATACTTGAATTATTTTGTTAATTCTGTTGTTTGAGCAGATACATTTTCTTTAAACCAGTTTGTTTACAAAAATGGGGCAAATCTCCACAAGCTTCTGCCAGTTGTAGGAACTGCTCACGAAGGTTGTTTTAAAAGAACTCCACTTTTGATTTTAAACCAGCCTCCTCAAACCAGGAACACACACTTTTCTCCCTAAACACTTATCTAAACACATTCAATTTAGTCATTTTGAGGCAGTAAAATAATAAACCAAAGTGCATTGATATAGACTAGGAAATGAAGAAAAGACCGCTCCCAACTTGAAAATAATCTGTGACAATAAAGTCCTTTATTGAGTCAACACACAGAATCATACTAGCAAGTACCAGCTTTTTGTTCATGAAAGGCCTAAAAATTAGATTTGGATGCATTTTAAGCAAATCATTCCCCAAGCAGGAGTATAATTGAACATGCCATGAAAAGAAACTACTATTGATACTTTGAGACTCAATAGCGATCCAACAAGTCTGTACTTGCTGCAGGATAATACAGCTGGGAACAGGAACTGGAACAGAAAAATATTAACAAATGTTTTAGTTACAGAGCTGTGCTGTGAGTCATGCATGGCCTAAAGAGAATTTTTGCTGCACAACTCTGATTCTTTAAGTGGCCACAAATGACCTTAAAGCAGAAACAAATACAAAGAATGTGTTCTTAGTTTGTTACAGTTCAGAAAAAATGTTCTCAGTGCATACAATAACAAAATGTAATAAGACAGTAGAAAGTTCATACCAAAACTAAGTTTTATTGCTGTAACTTGTTTTGAACAGGTATTACTGAGCAAAGACGGAAAGGTGTGCATGTCTCTAGGAAAATGACCCGCGAAAGAGGACTTTTGATACGGAGATTGATGATTGTTCAAAGAGAAAAGAAACTATGGCGCCACATCTCTGTCATTAATTGAATGGCACATATTTGATAACTGAGCGAGCGTATCTTACAACTGCACCATGCAGTCCTGAGCGCACGCAGAGCTCTCACCACGAGCGTGCGGAGTTCTGACTGCACGCTCGCTCAGTTTTCTTTGCGCTCGCTCAGTTTTAGGGGGTGCTTTGTCACTCAGAGGGCGGTAACCTTTCTGGTTGATCTGATTGGCCGAAATTCCAGGTCAAATCCGGCAAGAATTTCATTTTTTTAACTGCTTTAATAGAATAAAAAACGGCGGATGAAACGTGGATTAAAACGTTAACGAACAGCCAAGAACAAGGTAAGAAAGTGCAGCGGGGTTTTTGTGCTGTAAGTTTGACTCGTGTGTAAATCACTTTATTAGGTAAATATACGTGTAAATTTTAGTTACCGTCGGTTGGGTGCCATTACGAACTTAACGAGAGCACCGTGCTTTACATAAAAAAATGAGGAAGGAGACCACTGTGAAAAAAGAACAGGGCCAGCTGCTGATAACCTTGATCTTAAACGTCAAAAAACGTCTGACACGCACAGAGAAGATATGACACCATCTCCCGACTCAAAGAGGAGGAATGGCCATAAGGGGTAGTTAATAATAATCATTTCAGTGTTATTTCACAGTATTTTTATTGCTGTTATTAATAAACATTACTATATGAAAAATTTCTTAATTTTAATTAATGTATTAATTGTTTGTATATTTACCTAATAAAAGTCTCACGTTCAATTAAAAGTCTATGGAACCACATGTCAACCTAAACTTCAGGTTTCAGAACGCAGCCCGGTCGCAGGCTCTACGTATGAAACTGGTGTGCATTGATCATGCGCTGGAAGTTCAACTGGTTTAACTTCTTGACGCAAAATCAAAACAGCGCTGAACTGTGTGTCCTTTTCATAACTCGGAAGTACCAACCGTTTTAGAAATCGATCACTGAGGAGAAACTAATATCTGCGTTTTGTGCCCGGCCGCAATTATATGAAACCAAGACATACTTTTGGAATAAAACTTTGAAAGAAAAAGCTTAGAATAAGATTAGTGGGATTTGCGCCTCTGACATTTCACATCAAGTCTGATCCTGCTGTAGGTGGTGGACTAGTAAACTTAAAAACAAAAGAAGAAGACGACGTCCCTCCTTGCTGCTCCCTGTTTGTCCGCTGTGTGAACACGATCGGCTGAAGCGCGTTCATAAAACCAGTCCAGCTGGTTTAGATGTGGTGACTTCATGTTAAACTGCAGGAAAACGAATGCACTTTCCATGACAAAAAAATATCTTTCCTTACAACATTGAAAGGTTTATTCCCTTTATAAAGCAGAACTAAGAGTCCTCACACAATTCGTCATGCCTGAACTGTGTGACCACAGAAAAGCAGACGACATAAGATCAGCTCCCTGTGGACCGATTGTTCCAAGAACGTCAAGTGCTTCATCCTGTGTGAAACCATAACAAATCCCTGATATAAACCTCACTCTGAACTCTCAAGACCCTTTCAAATAGTCACAGACTGTCATCATTTGGACAGAAAAGCAAAGAAATTAAGCATAGAGTTAAATTAGAGTGACAGTTTTTCACTTCTATTGGTCGCAGAGAATTTTCTACTGAAGGCCAATGGAGCACATCCTGGTACTTTGAGTTACGTCTGTGGAGAAATGATGGGGCCTGCACAGCACTGTTTACAGTCTCTAATCACATGGACACACGGGCTGTATAAACAGATCACAAGTGGTACACGCTCGAAAACCACATCTCAACAATCCAGATGCTTATCTCCATTAATTCAACCTTCAAACTGACTCGTTGCTGGAGTAATGCAGCTCACTACGGTTAAACTAAAAGGTCTAGACATCATTTAAAAAAAAAAAGATTTTAACTTCTGTGAGTAATCCCCATTTTCAAGCCAATTTGTCCATGAATTTGCACTTTTCCATTTTACTGACGAGCTAAGCTAATTAACTAAATGAGGTTAAACGACCATTTCACGACCTTCTGACACAGCACATCCACGAAGTCGTATCGCGCTGACAAAAAAAATAAAAATTAGGACCCATTTACCAGAATTGAAGACATTTGTAAAACCTTACTATGGTTCAGTTAAATTTAAGACCTTTAGGGATCTGCAGCCACACTTGAATTTTTAAAAATTGTATCGTCAAACGCATGAACTGTTTTCCTATAGAGTTAGTATTTTACAGCCAAAAACAGCTTTTTCAAAATTTGTTGCAAATTCCTGCAAAAAATTAGCCCAAAGTTGCACCTTTGCTCTGTCTGTTAAACTTTATACTTTTAAAATCAGTTTATCTTCACCAATTTAGATTTGAATTAAAATTTTGGGGAAAAAAATTACATTAAATAAATTCAGTGGTGCTTTGCTATATTGCAGTTCACCTTTTTCAGTCTTGGAATTTTTTTGGTGCAATTTTGAAGGATTTTTTCTTTTTTTTTAGCAGCCCACTTTGTTCTGAGTCCTGATTGGCTGCAGAAGATTGTCAATCATCTCCCCAATCTCCACTGCAGCTGTCAATTAGGACGAAGACTAATCATATAGGTCTTAAAAATAATTAAAAGTAGTTTGTAAGTGTATTAAATGTTTTAGAACAATAAAGTCCACAAGTATGAATCATTTGAACTTGAACTGGTGAGTTCAAACATCCTCAGCAGAGACACGACTGCAGTTTAAACAGCGAAGAGCTGAGGAAAACGGCTGTTTAATGTTCTGCTGCTTTTAGGGAAGTGACTTTTGTTTAACCAGTGAAATTCTGCTATAGATTAATCAGCTGTGTAAAAGTGAGCGTCACCCAGTGACACCCATAAGCAAACAGGGAAATGCTGCCGTCCGATCGACAGCGGATGAAGGAAAACAGTGAAAGACTGCGAAATAAATTCAGCTTCACATAAAAAAAAAGAAACGGAAACACAACGGCTTTTTTATATTTTAGATGCTTAAAATGTGTTTAAATTTTAACCCTTTCATGGCATATTAAAAAAAAAAAAATCCTTTTTTTGTCAAATGCATGGTGTTTGTGAAATATCCCACAGTAGAACAACAAGCTGAAATGTAGCGTTTTATTCTTAAATTATTAAAATTATTTTAATTTAACTTAATTACATTAATTAAATACGTTTAACGCAGCATTTCTTAATCTAATTTGGGATCAGCACCTCTTAAAAAAGAAAAGTCCTCTGCAGGAAAAGCCAAGTAGCTTTCGTTGGTGTGCAGTGAGTGTTTGTCAAAGATTATGCAGCCAACCGTGATGCAACAGCTGCACAAACATCTGCAGTCTTTATCAACACAGGGTGTGAACCACGAACGGCTTTCTCCTGAGCGCGTTTGTGTCAAAGCGATGTGGTCAAGCCAAAGATGTTTGGAGGACAGTCAAAGTATCTGGTTTCAGTATGAAATCGTGAAAAGGAGCATAAAGGACTGTAAAGAGAAAGAAACACAGGATTCATGTCTATGAAGGGATATAAAAGCAGCAGAAAACATGAAATACAAGCAACAAAAAGATGAACACACTGACTAGCTGTGTACTTTGGAAATGCAGTAAGAGTTTTAAAAAAAAAAGTGTCTGATCGTCAAATCACACCTATAAATTAAATGAATACCATGAACAGGAAAAATATGTGTTTGAAAGAAAATGTTGCTTTATTCTAATGAATAAAAGTAACGTCTTGAATTCAAAAGGGAGTGATATTCAACCTTAAAGACTCCAAAAACCTTTTGATCCATTTCAGAAGCGTTCCCAGTGGTCTTTTAAGGTGTATTCAGACCGGACACATTTGGTTTGCTTGGTGACAGCAAGTCACAGAAGTGGAATGTTTCTCATAGTGAACATGAATTCATGATTACATCACACACACATTTTTTGATGTTGTCAGATGTTCAAAATCGGTCAGTGAAATATAAAGTTTGTATAAGTTAACTATTCCAATAAGGATTGCAAAGCGTAGGACTTATTCCTTCTCTTGTTGCTTTGCCCCGACCTCGTATTTCCTGGCCAATGACTAAAGAGATCTGCCGTCAAGTTTGTTTACAAGCTTTGATCCGGAACAGGAAAGTCCACTAGATGCCACTCTGAATACAGACCAAATGCAAGGTTCAGGACTCGGTCCGGACCAATGGACTTTTCCAGACTGAATCCACGTGTCATATGTCGTTTTTAGCCAAAATTTTAAAAATTTCCATTTTCTAGAACATAGTTCCTGCAGAGCGGCAGGAGTTTATTAGAATTTCCCCTCCGAGTTTGTAGGTGGGACTGTTGACACGGAGTAACCCCATCACCATTTCCCTCCCCATTACTAAAAGCTCTCCGGCTGTGTCCGAATTCCTTCACTACTCATTACTCAGTGCATTCGGCAATTTGTAGAGCTGCCTACATTTACAAGTAAATATCCATTACCCAAGAAATATCCCAGAAGTCTCTGCAAAAAGTTAGTGCGCATTGGGGACATGCATGTAAATTACTTAAGTTAAAAATTTTATTCTACAGAAAAAGGCAACAAGAATGATCTCTGGCAGAGAATCAGTATTTGCCATTTAAAAGTAGTGAGAATGGTGTCTGAATTTTAAAATCCAGGGCAACAGTTTTGCCCTGAATCGTTCTTTAGTAGCTGTAGTTGGGTCTGGTGAGGGCATTCAGGCATAGCTTCTGTTTACACGTTCTCCTGCTAGCTTACAGCCTCACACCCCCAAGCTAACATTGGCGATGCAACGAAAATGGCGAGCAATACTAGAGCTATCCAACAGTACAGTTTTGATCCAGATGGCAGCTCAGACGAGGAAAAGCAAGTAGTAAGTGGTTCTACTTGTCTACAAGTGGATGCATCAGAATGAAGCGGGGCAGAGAGCTTGTGGCACGCCCACTGTATATTCTGTCACAAATATGATCTTTTTTAACTGATTTTTTTGTCATCTGCTCCTGCTTCCAAACAATTTGAATAAAGAAATACTCAGAAATGCAATTTTAAGCTTAATTTTCTTTAAATATGTCCTCCATTATCAGAAAAATGCCATGTTAAACACGTTAAACCCACGAAAACACATTTTTTTATTGGAGTGGGTCTCTAATCACAACCTTTTTGGATTGAACCCATTTCAGGGCTGCTTATGTTTGTGCAAAACATGACGCACGTCAAGTCTGTGTTCAAGGCAAATTACAGGCTTTAGATTAATAACAGCTGTGCCTTCATGGAGTCACTTCCTGCTGCTGGTTTGGCGGCTCCTTCAGAAAAGGTTCGTCCTGCGTTTGTGAATCAATGAGCTCTCCCTCGGATCACCTCGGTTTATCATTTGCAAGCACACGTTGACTCACAATCAGTCAATCTTTTACAGATCTGAAGCATCGACCAGTGTATCAGCTTCCTCTTCTGCCACGTTCAAGGGGGTCCAGGGGAGCCCGTTGCTAGGCAACACAGACAAACATTCTCCAAAATAAACCATAAACAACAGCAGCAGTTCACGTTAGGTGAGTAAAAACATGCCTTGAAAAGTAATATGATGGGCCGCCCGCCTTAATTTGTTGTCTCTGCAGGTTACATTAGAGGCAGAGTTGTTGGTGCCACGACTCTGGACAGATTTATTAGTTAAACTGCAGTAAAGCAGCTAAGGAGATGCATTAAAGTTCGGAATAGAAGACACGACACGACACTCCAGCATACGAAGGAAAAGCATCGAGCTCAAGCTGGGAAATGATCAGCAGCTGAAGCGATCTGTCAGTGCGATGAACACCTTCTGGGAGGACTTTTCTTTCAGGAGCAAGGCACTAGCGGGAGGTCAGGGTTCCCCAATTAACCCTGAGGTAATGCTGGCCTGCCTTGCGGGGTTGGCGTGAGTGAGAGGAGTCCAGCAGCTTAAATTACATCCCTTCCTCTGCACTCAGCACAAGCTAGGTCACTGGTTTTAGATGAACATCTAACTCGCATTTCAAAGGCTGCAGGAGGAAGGCCAGCGGGTTCGTGGTGTCGTTTTTACCTATTTAAAAGGTTCTTTTGGAGAAGCTCCAGTTTATAAATCTGAACCCAAATTCAATTTAGATGAATTTAAAAATAGAAAAGTATCAAAAGAACATAATTAACCGATGCCCAAAAGCTTAGATTGTAAATAATTGATCCAGAAACGAGTTTCAGTCGTGGTGTGTGACGTGTCCGTCATCTTAGGCTAATGAAATGTCAAACCGTCATTCCGCCAAACCAGATTAGTTCAGCAGAGCCGTTATAAACATGACACACAGCAGAGTGTAATCCTCTGATCCATGAAACTCAAAGGCCTCTGACACAAACAAGAGAGTCATGAAGTCAAATGCATCGGTAGAATCAGCTCCTCTCACCTGTTGCACAGGTTAACACATGTTGTGTCAATCACTACTTAGCGCCCTATATTGGGGGTTTGCCATTTTATTTAGGGTGTCCGAACATGTCCAAATATCCTCCCCACTCCATAACTACTAAAATCCAATAAAGTGCAGGACTATCTAGTGCCACGGCTTTTAAAACCAATTCGATTTCACAGAGTAAAAATCTATGAAATGCAAACATGCTCCAAAAACTACCCATGAATCGGCTGTGTACTGATAATTAAAACTTGAATGGCTTGGTGTGGAAGTTATCAGAAGGTTTTGTTACATCAGCCCACCCCAACCAATTGCCGTTTTCTTAGAGAAGGCTTTCTATGACAGTAACCTCAGACGCGTCCCATCGGGTGGCTCTTAGATACTTGGAGCCAGTCAAACCAGTCTGCAGTCTGGTTAACTGTTATACAAGCTGCAAAGCTCATTTGGTTGTGTCTGTTTTTTCCTCATTCATGAATAAAGCCGTGTCAGAGGCCTTTGATTCTCTTGAAGACTATTTTAAGACCAAAGCCGCCTGCAGGAAAATCTCCCGTTAAAAAAGCTTTGCGTTTTGGTCCTGATGATCTAAAGGGTGATTAGCTGTGTTTTTCCTTAATGTTTCTCTTTTTTTTTGACAAAGACAGAAATGTCAGTGCACTTAAGTATCCTCTTTGCCTCTGGGCTGCTCTCTTTAGCAGTCAGCCAGTCGAGATAAAAGAAGCCATTATGGCTATTCAAATGTATTCTGCTTTTAGAGGTTTAATTATACGACCAGGATGACCTAAGAGAAATTTTCTTTAATTTGAACTGTTTAAAAATCAGTTTGCAGGGTACCAGGCCGTTTTTTTTGCAAAGGGTGTGGATGACAAACATGTTAAATAACAGGCGTAAGATAAAAAGTGTAGGATAGCGGGACTCTAAAGCAGATGTAAACATGTAGGAGGACACATTTAGAGGCTGACAACATGACATCTGACACATGAGAAAGAGGAACCCCTTACAAATACTTTGCCATCAGGATAAGAGCAAATACAAATATAGAGTTTGCCGTTATCAGATACATTTGTTTAGAGGGTAAAATGTGATGCATAATACTAATTTCACAGCTCCCTCAACTTTTTTGATTGATTTGCTTTATTTTGAGCAATTTCAGCAATAAAAACAAAGGAAACGCACAAAAAAATAAAATACACAAATATATATTATTTAAGATATTACTTTAAAAGTTGATTCAAAAATAGAGAAAATAAAAGAAAATGAACTTTCCTCCTGACATAATTGTCCCTAATCATAAATGGATATATTGACACATATGCACATGAAACTTACTTGTCGTCAAATATACAGTTTCATTGTTCAAACGGTTAATGTGTGCATTTATTTTGCCATTATTAGAAAAAAATTACAAAAAGTCATAACATATTTTATAGCTTTTCTCCAAAATATATATGCACATTTTTTCAAAATCTTTTAAAAGGTTGTTTATTTCTCTAACATCAACTTTACTGGTACTTTTCATATCTATCAGGCAAATTTACACAAATGAACCAGAAACCCTTCGTGCCTCGGGTCTAATTTACCATTAAATCCAGGACTGTATTTCATTTTGTGCATATATAGATTTTTCTTATATTTTTTTCAGGATCCCTATTAGTCTTTACAAATGTAAAATTATTCTTCCAGGGGTTCAGGAATTAAGCATTACTTTGAAAGGAAAAGACATTGAGGACTTTTTTTTTATTATTATAACTGGAAATCAAATGAAGGAGTTAAACAAAAAAATGACGTTAAGGTAAGAAAGAAACTTTAAAATGTTATGATTTTATGGTGTATGTGTTGTTAACACGCTTTTCTCCATTGCAGTCTAACTTCTGAATCTGTAACTTTTAGAATTAAATTCAAAACCCCAATTTTATTTTAATTTTCTTATGTAAACGGTGGGCTGCACGGTGGCGCAGTGGTTAGCGCTCCTGCCTCACAGCAAGAAGGTTCCCGGTTCAAGTCCTGGCTGGGGGACCTTTCTGTGTGGAGTTTACATGTTCTCCCCGTGCATGCGTGGGTTTTCTCCGGGTACTCCGGCTTCCTCCCACCGTCCAAAAACATGCTTCATAGGTTAATTGGTCACTGTAAATTGTCCGTAGGTGTGGATGTGAGTGTGTATGGGTGTGTGATTGTGGCCCCTGCGACAGACTGGCGACCAGTCCAGGGGTGTACCCTGCCTTCGCCCATGAGTAGCCGGGTTAGGCTCCGGCAACCCCGTGACCCCGAAAGGGATAAAGCGGTTTGGAAAATGAATGAATGAATATGTAAACGGTTTTCACAAAACTGGTGATTTAAACTGAACTCAAATGGAAATTGTATCTTTTAAATGAGGAATTCTTGCATTAATTAAAGCTCTTTTTCTCTGGAAAAAAATAATAAAATGGCTTTTTAATAATTTAGCATTTACTAAGGTAAAAAAAGACTACTTTTTTTTTTAACCCAGTATTTTTGTTAGGAATGTCAGCATGGCCTGAAGGTAAGTTTGCATCACAGAGGAAAGTTTCTGCTCTGCAGGTCCATCCTCCTTAATCATTCAAAAGGGCAGAATAATTCATTTAAAAAGGTTTTATGGATAAATTCTATTAATTAGTGACTTATTCTGACAAATAAAAGCAGAAGGTTTTGTTAGTTTACCTTTTCCTCCTCTTCTTCTTCTTCTTCTTCTTCTGGCGTCTCCTTTCGGTTCTCCTCTTCACCTCCGCTAACTTTAACGTCCACCTCCGCCGGTGCCTCGGCCTCCCCCTCGGATTCGGTGTGGGAACCCGACGAGGAGCGGCTGCCTCCTCCTCCTCCTCCAGACGCAGCGAACCGCCTCGGTTCCATCAACTTCCGAGCAGCCAGGCGGCTCCTAATTAACCTGCCGCCGCACCTGCCCGGTTCATGGTGTCCACGCGCCGAGCGGCCGCCGTTCTCCTCAGCGGCGGCGGGGGAAACTTGCCCACACGGATTCGAACTCTCGCTGGACGGCTGTTAGGTCTTCATACCACACACAAGCTTAGTCTGCTCTAGCCCCGCCCACAACGTGCCAGCCACGACCAATCAGATCGCCTGACCGCTCTCACCTTCTTTGAAAAAGCAGAAAAAACACAAAGTTCGGGTAAAACTTCGAGGCTGTCATGATTATATAGATACTAAAGCAAAAATATATCACTTCCTTTTCACATTTATGTATTTTTATTCTTTTATTTGTTGTTTTAGATGTCCTAGTGTCCATTTTTCTCTCAGCACAGGGGCGCTTCCAAGGGGGGTTCAAACCCATTTGGGAACCTCTAAAGCCCCCTGAGAAAACTCACCACAGAAGTTCCACCTTTAATTTGATTTTTTTTATTGAATAAGGCGTCAAACCAGGATCCTCTTAAAGTGAAAATAGTTTTAAAATTGAAAGTGCACAATGCAATCTTCAATTAAAATAGAAAATTAGAAAAATAAAATGGCAAATTTGAAAAACATCTTTTACGTCTCAAGAACTATTAAAACAAAAATTTTTTGCAAACTTCATCTCATCTAAGTTGCTGATCAAATGTTGACTTACATGTGATGTGCATTCTAGAATGTACTGAACATGAGTTCTTGAATGCACTTTTAGCACACGGTGTTCACACTGGACTGTAGCTGCCCGATACTAGCACAAGTTAGCGAAGAGTGTTGGGGTGAAATATTGAAGCGGTGCGAATCTTGCCCTAGACTTTTTCTTTCACGCTTTATTCTGGAATGAAAGACCTATTCCGAATCCGAATTCATTCCCTACCCCTACATTTAGCCCTCCAAGCAGAGAGTTATGGAAAAATAGTGTCTTCAAATCCAAACGTAACTACGCTCCAGGATGTCATCAATAGTCACTAGTCATCTACGTTAGCACGTAGCTGCTAACGTCCTCATCACAAGCACAACGCGGATCACCCTATCGGCAGAGGGATACCCAGCCTTACGTCGCTACGGCTCCCCTTTAAAAAAACAAGTTCAGACATCGCTAAAGCTCTAAGTGCCCCAACAATCGGAGCAACAGGGAGGAGCCATAGCGGTAGAGAATTAATTCAGTTTCAGAAATGGTGTCAAACAATTCAGTTTTCCATCATGATCAGTTTTCAAACAGCACTTCTGTGAATGAAAGAGGATGCCATCCGTACCATGCACTTCCAAATCAGAGTCAAAGTTCAACTGGTTTTACTTTTAACAGGTGTTCAACGGCCGCATGATTTTTGTAGCAAAACAGACTTAAAAACTTGCAAAGCGACACATGAACGCAAATTTTTGAACACGGAATCCTGAAATGTGCATACATGTGTGTTTGCATAGACTTTTCATCGGAAGTAGCTGTTTGAACGCACATTGCCATTTTGGAATATATTAGCTACATTTGAGTTCTGTAGTCACCACTAGGGCTCCCAATTTGTTCCGACATTTCTCTGTTTTGTCCAGATACCTAAAGGTGTTCTTGTTTATGTTAGGCCCCCCCATCGGTCACTCAAGCTAAAGGCCTTAAATATTGACGTTTAGGTGTAGTCTTGGGTTTATCCCAGCATACATAAAGATTAGCAAACAAAAAGTTGCTTCATCTTAAAAGCAAACAAAAAAAAATCAATGGAGCGCTGTTCAGTTCATTTTATACTGTCGAACTTCAAGGATTAGCCTTCTATGTCCTTTTAAAATAGTTTCTAGCTTAGGAGAATTGACTCACCGTCTCCACTTCTAGAGCTTCACTATAAACTATGCAGAAAACTTGTGTTTTTATTCAATCAAATACTCCTTCAGGTTGATATTTAAATAAAAAGCAGATGAGTATTGATCATAAATGACTACCTCCACTTCCTCAGTCAAAATGATGAATAAATACACCAACAATAGGCAGCAGGTTGCATTTTGACGTCAGAGGAGAATTGGACGAGTGTCCATTCTGCTTACTAAGGCTTTGCTAAATTTCAGGTTGACAGGACTCTGCCTTTATGGAATCTTTCACTCATTTTCCATGATATGCTGTCATGGAAACCCATGGAAACAAAGGTTGTGTGGGTAGTCTCTATATTGCAGTGATCCTGATAAGTTTTTTAAGGTTGTGCTGCTAAGAAAAGTAAAATCCACTTAGTCAAAAGTGGCGTTTCCTTTCCGTTTTAAAGTCTCAAAACTCGAAACACTCACGGCAACCCATCCAATTGAAATGAAGTGCAGAGAAAATGCACAATATGTGTTATATTACGTAAAAGAGTATTTTAGATTTCCAAAGAACGATCCAAAGACACTGGAGATTAAAACCAGTTTAAAAAAACGTATGTTTAAATAAATGCACACTACAATCTGGCACACAGAGGGAGGAAACTTCATGAAGAGCAGAAGAGGAAAGGGCCCTCCTCCTTCTCTAGAACAAACAAACAACAATGTGCAGTGGAAGGATGCTTTGTGATCACAACATTCCCACGGAGAAATATTCCAGCAATGAGTAACAAAATTAGAGACTGTAGGGGAACTGAGCCCATGCAGGAAGAGAAGAATTACCGCGCAGTCCTGCAACGCAGAAAGGATTACTCACTGATTTATCACAATTTCACTGCAGTTTATTCAATCTTCATTCCTTCTCACAATACAAAAAAACTAAAGATCACAAGATGAATTAAACCCATAAAGGATGGGAGGATACACTGAGTTTGACCTTCCTTCATGAGTCAAATGTTACGTGAATCAGTGCTGCCAAGTTCTCAGAATTCACATCCAAGAGGCTTTAAGAGAAAAACATCATTCAAGTTCTCATCCAGACTTCCCCTTTCTTGCATGGGTGAAAAAAATCCAGGTTGTCAGGTTAAATGCTGCAACTTCACATGCAACTGAAGGTCAAACCAAAATTCATTAAAATTATCAATATTTTCTCCATACATAGTGGTATAGTGGTCAGCCCTCTTGCCTAACAGTGAGGAGTACCTGGTTCAAATCCCAGCTGAGACCCCTCTGTATGGAGTTTGCATGTTCTCTTTGTGCATGTGTGGGTTTTCTCCAGACATTCCACTTTCCTCCCACAGTCCACAAACATGTTTTTGCGAGTTAATTGGTGTCTCTAAAGTGTCTTTAGGTGTGAAATTGGGGATGTGTGAGTGTGTGTCACAGACATGGTTTCTCAAACTAAGATTATTGGGATTTTGAAACACTTTTTAAATAATTATTTTTTGTTTTCCAAGACAATAAATAAGAAAAAAAATCCTGAAACTTTTTTTTTTTTTTTTTACTTTCTCAAGATAAAGTGTTTGCAGTGTGCTTTAATGGCACTGAAGACAAGAACAAAAGTTGCATCCATTATTTCTATCTGTAGTTTCATGGCAAGTGCAGGATGCAGAGACACCACTAGAGGGCACACTTGCATGCAGCTTCCCTTTGATACCTGCTCTGAACAGACACAAATTACATGAACCCGTTGAGAAAGAAAACAACACAAACCTTTTTTTTTATATTTAAATCTGAAGTGTGTCTTAAAATAATAAAACAAATGATACAACTTTAACTTTTGCAGGAAATTGTGCAAACACAAACCAGAATGTAGTCTTCTCTGCAGGATCAGATTGATCCAAATGGCTTTTTCCCCATAGATTTTAGGCCTTTTAAAGACTGAATAGTTTTGCTTTGTGGTATTTTGTCTCGAACGTGTGCCTTCCTACTGTTTTACCCGAGTATTTCTGCTTTGATGAATTTGTTTTCACAGTCACACCCAGAACTGAGAAATGAGAACACAGTGGCTACTAAAAGACGAGCTCCACCTGAACCATAATTAACCAGACCAAACAGGTTTACAGCTGTCAGCTCGGCGGCTCCTGTCTCACTGTAAGCATGAGCCGCAGTGATGGCTTGGCGCTTATAAGCTTCTGCCTTTACACTGAGCTCCATGGAGAATTTTATTGAGCGTATGATATCTATTTGACCCGTCAACTTTGATTTGGTGTCGACACAGTGGTGTGTATCCAGAGAAAGTGTCTCAAGGTGCCATATTTGAGCTGAGTTAAGTCTACATGGTTAAGAAAAAACAGAATTAGTCAAAGACCGGTTTTCATCTGAAGTACCCTGGCCATGCTGTGAAAAGGCTGAAAACAAAATACATATACAACACTTACCATAAAATTAGGATAAAACACAAAATAACAACATATCACTATATTAAATCACAGTCAAACACTTCAGCTACAAAATTTTGATTTTCTTAGCATCACATTGTTTTTTGTTTAAGTTAAAAAAAAAAGTGATGCAGTTACAGCATCTGCTCAGTTGGTGGCACTATTTATTTAAAACAAACTGACCAAAAAAGAATAAAAATCCTTTTGCTCCTGATTTTAACCTGTAAGTTAATTCAGATCCTTGTTCTCAGGTGGACTAAGGTTCTGCATCCAGAGTTTGGATGAGTTCTCACTAAATTTTCTAGAAGACACAAAAACAACACCTCAGACAAAAAAGGGAAGAGGATACCTGGAAACATTTTAGTCAACATGGCGACATTCCAAATATTCTATTTCTCCTGCTCTGTAACTGTTAGATAGGGAGACAAATGCCATTTTCCTGCAAGTTTAGCTGTTTTTCTTCCTGCTTTTTTACTAAATATTTAATGAATATGCAAAGTCAACTTAAAACTGTACTCAAATAAAATAAATTTAAAAAAAGACAGTAAAAATGTGTGTGTGTGGGGGGGGGACCTTGTCAAAAAGAGAAAAACGTGGGTCCCGGTTTAGAACCCTGTGGAACACCACTATTGAACCACCTTTTAATGCAGTTTCCATAAAACTGATGATGACTAAAGAACTTGTTTGTCATCAGTTCTAAACTACAGAGGATGAAGTACATTCAAGATGGTTTACAGGAAAAACAAACAGAAAAAAAAATTCACACAACTGAAGCCAATTTTTACTAGAGAAACCCTTCAGAGATGAAACATGCTTCCTGTTATGACTGCTGCTTTTATGTCAAACCTTTCTGAATCACTTCGATATTTCCTGGTAGGCCTGATCTTATTTTTAGTTTTTCACATGTCAAGAAGCCTGCTGTTTCTCTGATGCTGGCCACGTTTCACCGTGTGTTCCATTGTATAAATCTGAGGGGAAATGTTACGTTTGTTGACAGAAAATGGCATCAGGAGAACTGGGAGGGGGAGAGCAGAGGAAGGTGTTTCTCAATGGAGAAGGGAGCAGGTTTTTTTGAGCAGGTTGAGACTTGGCCATTGTAATTTAAATATGTCTTCAATGATCATCTGCAAACATCAAATATGGAAATGAAGTCTTTAAATGATTCAGCGTCTACCTCAGTTTAGAGATTTTAGCCATGATTGTGGCAGCTTTGAGGTTGTTTTTTATTTTTTTTACACTTTTAGGAACCACTGGGTTAATCAAACATATCTACAGGATGGAAGTTTGTTGAAGAATAACAACTGAGGGTCAACTTACGTGCTAAACACCAAACAAAAACTATTTTTTACATCAGAATATTTTACAAATATTACAAAAAAGAAGTTTTTCAACATTGATTTATCGGTTGACAGGTCAAGCTCTTTTAATAAACATCTACATTTGACAGTACTAATGATAAACCTTCTGCAACTTGTTGCATCTTTTTGAACCCCTTCCTACTTTTTAAACATCCTCCAGCATTTTTAACCGTTTTTCCCCCCCTTTCTTGTACCCTTATCCCTCTATTGTTAAAATTCCAATCTCTTTTTTCTCTCTTCCATTCAGTCCAACAAGAAAAGCATGCAAATATAACTGATAAAAAATAAAGTTTAGCCTCATATACAGAAGGGTTTATATAAATATACACCTCGTGTGTCTGAAGATTCTTAACCCCCTATTGTAACAGTATCATCTGTCCAGCACAAAGCCTTCAGCTCTCATCTTGCTCAGCTGTTGGACAAGAAAAATCTAGAACAAAAAATTGATTTATGTTGGAGCTTATAACTGTATGTCAGTGGAGTTTTGTGGGAAAAAAAGGATTTGATGTTGTATTAGATCTGCAATCAGAAATCAAAAAGTGTTTTGATTAAATTTGAGTAAAATAATAGGAAAAATGATTAAACTTTTGTAATAAAGACACACACTACAGTACTACATATCTCTCAGTTTGAGAACATTTGTCATAGAACAAAAATGTCCAAAGTCCGGCACGTGGGCCAAATGCGGCTCAACTCGGACGAGGAAAACTAAGACGTACATGGATTTATTTGTCTGCAAGTGGAAGCATCAGAATGGAGCAGAGCAGGGAGTTTGTGCCCCTCCTTGTGTAGATTTTATTTAGGAACTACAAGCTTTTTCCAACTGCCATTTTTTATCTGCTTCTGATTCACAATGATTTAAACAAAGAAATACTCAGAAACAGAATTTTAAGCTTAATTTTCCTTAAATATGTCTTCCATCATGAGAAAAATGCTACAAAAACATGTTAAAAAAAAAAACAACAACACAATTTTCATCAGCAACTGCTAGCTAATTTGTAAAACGTCAACTGAAAATAAAAAAGAAAACTTGACAGTGAAGGCCACTGCCAAGTGGAAATTGGTAAATATTTTCTATGGAAAATAAAAAAACTGTGTCTGCCAAATATGCCAAGAGACTGCAACTGTTTTTAAGGAGTTTAATATCAAGAGGCAGACAAGACATGCTAACTACAACAAGCTAGCAGGGAATAAACGGTGAGTAAAATTTGCATTAATTTTGGTAAAAATATATTGTATTACAATAACATTTTCATTAAATAGTTAGTTTGCATTTCATGCTGTTAAATAGTACATTTGTACCTCACCAAATCTGACCCTCTTTGCACAAACACCCCTGTCATAGAAGGAGAAACCGTTGCTGTTCATCTCTGATTCAATTCAATTCTGGAGGGATGGGGAGTTGGGGTTAGAAATCACTGCTGGGGTCTCCAAAAAAAGAAGAGTGAGAAACACCAAGAGGTCCCTCCATGTGTTAGTTGGAGTGAAAGTTTTCTGCTTTTCAGCACATCACACGTGTGAAGGAAGCTGCAAGAAAACAGCTCTCAGTCGGATCAGAATTTCCAAAATGTGGCTTAAATGCCCCAAAAAATATTCAAATCATGAGTCACAATTACAAACACAAAGGTGGTTAATTTTTGGCTGCAGAGTATTTGAAGCCATGCCAGCGATATGTGAGGTTCAGCAAGCTGCAGATCTTACAGATGATAAGAGGTAAGGAGGGGAAATCTACATCTGACAAAGACATGAGTAGGCAGACTCTTACACATTAAGCGGAAACAAACTTCCTGTGCAAATATCTTTAAAAATTCTACCCGAATGTACTCGTATTTTGGCGTATTGTGTAACTCTTTAGGTTGCTAAGGGAGCTCCACCCATTCCTCAGCAATACAAACGCCGCGTGTTGTGCGGCCTTGAAGAACCATGTCAAGATCAAGATAAGCAGCATGCTGACAGTTTTCAGGTTCACTGACTAACCCAGCAACGTGTGATGTGAGCTTCCTGTGTGTTCAGTTCAGAAAAAGGAACATGCAGCGAGAAGTTCACCAAACTTTAGTTTTCTGAGTTTCTCAGTATCAGGCAGAGCAAAATAAAAGTGTTAAAATACCCTCCAACATGGCAGAGCAAACACTTTTGCACCATTTAATTGCTATTCCTTCCATCAAATGACCAACCACCCACTTTTTCAGGGTAAAAACTAAACATTTCTTGAAACAGTTCAAGCAAAAGAAGGAACTTAAGTTTATTTCTGAAGTGACAAGACCTTTTGAAGAGGAATTGACTAAAGGAGTAATGAAAACAGACGAAACATACTGAACCATCTTAAAGAGTGATTCTCTGGCCTGCATTCAAGAACGCACTTCTAGCACATGGTGTTCACACTGGACTGTTGCTACCCAATACCAGCACATGTGCAAGTTAGAAGTTTGCTGCAAAATGTTGAAACGGTGCAAATCTCATGTGTTTTGCTTCAGGCTTTTCTTTTGCAGCTCTATTCTGATATGTGAAAGACTTGGTGTCGTAGAATTCCAGCCGCCCACAACCCGCAATTATTAATTTATCCTCTGTGATCTATCTTCAAATGGTTGGCACTTTGGTGTATTAAAAAGAATACCCTCCGTATGTCACTACCAAATCCCAGACCCTGACTGGTCAAAGTTCAACTGGTTTAACTTTGTGTTCAATGGCTGCACGTTTTGTACGCAGGGCCCAAAAATTGACTTAAAAACTTGAGTAGTGATGCTGTCCTGAAACATCAAAAACATGGACGCTAACTGCACCAAGCACGATGCCCTAGGGTCCAGGAGGGAGGTCCGCTCAGATGAACCCATGGACAGATGAACAGAGCGTTTCTAATATAAGGATTCTGACCTGCAAATTTGAAGCCACAAGTGAGACTTCACCCACCTCAAGGATGGAATAGGCAGGAATAGGTAAAAAGAGAGTTTTGCTGAATCCACCGAATAGTCTACCTACCAGTCAATCAAAAACAACACACTCCTAATATTCTCGAAAGTTAAGATACATTTAAAGAAATTTTACGAAAGATTCCCACAGGTTTTATGAATAGAAAATAAAGCTAAAATACACTAAGAAAAATATTTGAAACAAGACTGTAAATGTGCCTATATTTAATATATAATCCCACTTTTAAACATGGGAGTCAATAAGAAGTTGTTCCTTTCTGCAGCCTGTCTCCAGTGGTCATTTGCAAAACTGCAACATTTTGAAGTTTCCACGTTCCATTGAATTCAAGAACAGAAGGTGGGAGCTTGACGCTACCCAGAGGACAACAGAGGAACGATGCAGAAATGTCTGCATCCTGAGGCTGTCCTGAAAAAGAAAAATCCACAAACACAGAACAACTTCACACACACAAACACACATTGGCACATGCAAGCATGTCAATGGTAAGTTGCATGTAAAATGGCACAAATAGCAGATGGTAATTATAATTACAATAATAGAAAATCTGCAGTTTTAGCATGTCAATACAAATACATTATTAATCTAATCTAAGCCTGCGTAACCCTGCTAAGCAGAGGGAATAGGCCGCCATGGCCCGGTTTGTCAAAGCATCTTCCCTCTGCTTAGCTCAGCTAAGGTAAATGGAGTTGGGTGTGTGGATGAATTTGTCCATTCGTGTGTGTATAGTCATGCGTTTGTATTCATTTGTGTGTGTATTTGTGCATGTGTTTATATATTAGTGTGTGTGAAGGGGGGGCGGCGGGGGGGGGGGGGCGTTTGTGCATGTGTTTATTTGTGTACATGTAGGTGTGTATCTGTGTTTGTGTATAAGCCATATTAGTTACTGTTAGATCTAAAGTACTTGTTATCTTAAAACCTAAGACCAACGGAGAAAAATGAGACTGGAGACTGGAAATAGTTTTTTCGGTCGCGACCGGGAGAGAGGACTTTCCTCAGATGAACTCACTCTGTCTCTCTCACCTCGCCCCTCCTCGATCGGACCCTTTTAATGAGCACGCTGTTGCTAGGCAGATTTGGCAGTCATACGTCACAAGGTATATACGTAGAAAGTGAAATACGACACCCTCATGGGTCACTCATGTTTTAAGCACACAAACACATAAATATAAAGAACAACTTTATCTTACATTTCCCCCCTGTTGTGGGCTTAAAGCAGCTGTGTTGAAAGGACCTGATTACAGGTTTTCCTTAAAACTCGTCATTCTCCACTAACAGGGTGGATCACCAGATAGATGGGTCTAGTGTGCCCCCCAAATGGAGGCACCAACTCAGTACTCCAAAGATCACCCATGGGCAGGCCATTTCTTAATTCAGAGGTATGACCTTTTTACAATGTGATTGATGAATCCAGGTGTCCCTCTCTTGTACTTTTATTGCTGTAGGTGTTGTTACCAATACTTTGTAAGGGCCATCCCACCGTGGGCTGGACCAGGTCTTCCTCTCCGATTGGTCCTTCTCGCCTCCTTCCTCACTGGTAGTATCTTGTGGACTCCTTTCCCAGATGAACTGTTTTTTTCCGCTGGTTTGTGAATCCCATCCTCCACATGAGCTGGTTTACGAGCCAACATTCCTTGACACCTCTGCTCATCTGAAATGCAGCTCCAACCGCAGGTCTCATCAAATAGCAGCTCAGACCTATAGAATAATTTCAATCTCTGTGGAATAATCAGAATAACACAGTATGCTATGCAAACTACAAATTCATTCAAACGTTTAATCATGAAGCATTTCAAAATAAAGCAAATTAGATTATGTTAAATTTTATTGAATTGGAAACTTCTTCTTTTCTTCATTACACAAACATTTCACCACTTACAGATATTTCTCTATCAATTGAAACCAAATTCAAACATAAATATCTCTTTGTCATCTTTATCTGTCATTGTCATTTGGAAACCAAAAACAAGTTTTTTTTATTACTCAAACTCTAAAGAACATTCCTTTTCTTAAAAAGGTTCAGGAAATAATCAGGTCACTTGGACTTCCTCCCTTCCTGCCAAAGGGCAGCATTAGATGAACTTGTTCAGTAATGAGTGTACTGACATTAAGGCCAAAATGAAGACAGGCAGTTACAGTGGTGGTTTTCACACTGAACCCCACATTGCCTCTGGTGGAAGGTTGGTGCCAGTGTTGGGACTATGACTGTAAAGTGCTTTGGACCTTCAAGGAAAGTAGAAAAGCATTATACAAGTATTTACCCTTTCACAAGCATCTGCTTTCTCTTTTCCCAATATCATCTTTCGGAGAAACATTTTTCAGAGAAAAGCTTTGGTGAAGCAGAAGCTCTTTTTGATTAATGACGAGTCAAACTATTAAGAACCTGTTTAGTGAAAGACACCAAACCAGAGTCATTTCGCACTGTAGTGGCACGGCTGTTCATCGAACCGCTTTAAATAAATGATCATGTTTGTGAAGAATAAGTTCAAAAAGTGAAAAGCAGTTCTGATGGTGTGAGATTTCTCGCTGCAAACCCTCATGCTTATGGGAAAGTGCTAGTCATGTCAGCTTTAGCTGTGAAAGCTGCATCAGTTTCACACCATCCTTCCTGGAACTAGTTTGCTTCGACAACCCAAACAAACCAAACAAACAAACTAAACTTTTGGGAAACAGTTGTTCCAACACCGACTAAAAACAGTATAAAATTTGTTTTCATAGGAGATTAAAAAGTTTTTCTTTTTAAAACTTTGTGTTTAAAGTGGAATCAAATTCCATCTTTAAATTCATAATGAACTTTTTATAAAATTGAATCAAACTTTATTTATAAAACACTTTTCATCCAAAAAGTGCTTTAGAGACTTTGTTAAGAGCATCTTAACAAAGACCTTCTCATAAAAAATATGAAAACAGGGAAATAAAGAAATAGAAAAAATATCTGACCTGTTTATTTAATTCATTCACTGGCTGAGCAGCTGCTACAGCCCTGGTCAGAGCTGCATGGACCAATGCAATGGAAAAAAACAATATTTTTTTCAAAGTTTGTTTATTTTTAGTTTTATCTCCATAGCAACAGTTTTACTTTTTGGTCGCCTGGGAGTGATGAACAGGCCGATGCAATTTTTAGAAGAATCTGCAAAAGTACATTTCTGAATTTCCTTGGCAACCAAGGCTTTTTGTTAACCACGCCCACATTCCTAATAGGTTCATATTTGAAATCATGTTTCTTCATTTAGCTTGAGGCAAGGATTCATGTGCTAAATTTTCACATTATTCTGATAAAATCATGTGAGCAACGGGGGAATGCCACTTTTGCTAACTCTCCACACTTATGCCGTTCAAAATCTGCAAACTTTAAATTTCCAATCTTTTTTCCAACACAGGTCCTCAATGATGCTCGAGGAGTTAGGAGGCGATGAATCATAATCCCTAGGAGGAGTTCAAGTTTACAGCTCAGACTAAAGTAGATTTTTTTCTAAATTCCAGATCCCCCTGAGATCAAAGGTCAACAAAACTTTGGTTGTGGTTGTAGAGTTAAGATGGAGACGTTTGTGTGAAATTTTGTGAAGATCCCTAAAAAAAGTTGTCTTTTCCCATATTGTGGGAAAATGTGAAAAATCACAAAATTTCCCATTTTGCCACAACATGGCCGCCAAACCAACACCATAGGTCCTGTGGCTGTCCCATAATAATTTTGAAAGCTCCTTTAACCACACGTGTTTTGTTTTGTTAGTGGATTCGGAAACATTTTTTTGAGCCCCAAAAGAGATTTTGTCCCCATTCATTTTGTTTACAGTTTCTCCCGCTCTGATGTCATCAATTTGGGGGGAGGGTCGTTCACGCCCAAAATTCATTTTTACCTCATACTAGGTGTGTAAGCTAGCAGGAAAGAGTGTAAACAAAGGAATGCTGGGAAATTACCGCAGCTAACTTCTACGCCAACAGTCCCGCCCCCAAACCAGAATGGAATATCTAATGGGCTTCTGCCCCGCTTGGCCTAAAAATGCTTTTTTAGGGCTGATTTTGGCTAAAAACTGCATCACATCTAAAAAACCACTAGGAACGCTTTTAATAGAAAAAATGTAGTTGGAGTGGGAATTCAAACTGTTTAATCTCTTTTGCAGTTTCTTTTCAAAAGGTTGAACCTGAAAATGTCCTCTCTCACCCAATGGAAGTTAAAGTCAGGGTTGTAGTTGGCACACACATGGTGTGTAGCGTTTTCATGCACATTTGCTTCTCCTTCTAGGAAATCAAAACAGACGTTGGTCTGCTGCTCTTGAATTTCAAAGTTTTCCATTATTTTAGAAGGAGTTCCAGAAGATGCCTCCTGCAGAGCAAAGAGACCTTCTGACCGAGACATGGACAGATCTATAAGTGGAAAAGAAGAAGTAAAACCTGGGTGGTCATTTCTGCAAACTGCCGTTTGTCATTCGCTGAGCCTTGTGGGAGAACTTGTCGCCGCCCCTTTGACGTGCCAAGCGTAAAACTCCCTGAATAATTTCCTGGCTGCTCATTTTCATACGAGCAGCATGAGCATCCTGGCTGAATGACTGCAGCTCGTGGGCGTGAGATCACCTCAAACCCACCTTCTTGGTTTCAGTTGTTCAGGCAGCCGCAGGCAGCATGTTGAGCCGAGCCATTCAGCTGGATTCAAAGAGTGGAGGTTCTTTGAGTTTTCTCTTTTTTGGTAAGATTCTAACCATCAGCATCTGTTTGACATGAACCGTCAGTCTGGGAGGAAGAAAATAACAGTTGAATCCTTCACTCTTGCTCAAGGTTTGATCCTGATCATCTGCTCCATGTTCTGCCCTCCTCCCCAGGTGTCTGCTGGTAAAAATATATCTGGCTTGTTTTCTCCAAATTGAAGACAAAAGTTGCCCCCAGAAATTCTGTTTTCATAAGATTGCAACAAATGAAACATGTCTGTAAAGCCTATTGACCTTTTTCTGACTCATGGTTATTTTCAGACAGCTGCAAAAAGTCAAACAACATGTTTGCCAATCTTCAGCACTGTGTGCATCACCCAGGTACAGAAAAACATTGATTCAGAACTCACTGACTCATCTGCTGTTCAGTCTGAGGAGTTGATCATCCTCACAGGGACATGTCGCTTCCACAGACGGAGTCCGGGATTTAGACTGCTTTGGTCGCCATGACAAACCAAAGTACAAATGTACTTGGAGGCCGGGACGCAACACAACTCACAACACATACACGCTAGTTGTCACACAAAGGTAAGTAGTGCATCCTTCATGAACGCCAGGTCACTAGAATTCACTTTCAGGCTGCGAGTCCTCCACAAAAAAATATGGTTGCTATGGTAACAGGTGGCAGAAAAAGGAGTTTGACCCGTAAAAGAATATATGGCCTGGATATCTAGTGCCCTGGAATATAACGCAATTCAGACACATGCACATTACTTTTTTATGACAAATATGATATTGCCGACATTAAATAGGAACGAAAACTTTTTATAAATGTGTTTTGATGGTGAAAACGTGGATGTTTAATATAAAAATTTCAAACATAATGCATTGGGTTTCCAGGGCACTGGATTTTGGAATTGTAAATTCGGACACCTGGAAAAAAATGCCCTAGATGCCCTGAGTCATGAGCAGTGAAAGAATTCAGAACCAAAAGACTTCTCATAACAATGCATGAACTAAAATGTCACAACCTCTGACCCTTATAGAGAAAAAGGGTATTTTGCTGTCTTAATTTTTTTACTTCATCCTGCAGGATTACACTCACAGAATTACACTCTTTGTTGCAACAACAAATCTTTAGACTTAAATATGATTTTTTTTTTTTTTACAATAAACTTTCCTCTTTTTTATGGTCCAGGAGAAACAACATTACTTGTCCAAATATTTCTAATTTTAACAAGACAATCCGCCTATACAAAGATGAGTGTATGAGTGTGGAGATTTTTGAGAACCCACACTCTGGCAACTGCACAAAAGCTGTTTTCCATGGTTTGCCAAAGAGCCTGTGTAAGTGTCGGCACATTTTTATATCTATGTTTTTATCCTTTTTTTTAATATACTTTTTTTGTTTTCCATTTTTCAGTGCGTTGTGACGCTCCTGTAAATGTGAGCTTCAGCCGCAATAATGGAGAGCTAAGTGTGTTTGTGACCTGGAAACAGGAGGTCACAAAGCTAATCAACAAGTTTGTCGTCAGATATAAAGTTCTGGGAAGTCCTTCCTGGAATGAGGTCAGCAGTGAATTTGTTCTTTGATTTGATTTTGGAATTTGGATTTAGCTTATTTCAAGCAATTGAAACAAAACTACTACAGGAGACAAACAAAATAAATTTATATCTTCTCATAGATGAATCAACGAATCTTCAAGAGATGCAAAATAATGCATTGAACTCAAATTACAAAGTAACAGATGATCAGAAAGAGGCAGGTAGAAGGAAAAAGAATTATTAGTTTTCCTTTTAATAGAAAAAGTAAATTTTTAGAAGGGCTTTCCTAAAACCAGTACAGTCCAAATGCCAATAGTCTTAAAACCAACATCAGGAACATGTCGAAAAAATGTTTTCTAACTTTACCGACAGTTTTCAAGTGAATATATTTTAAATGTTAAATATAATATATAAGTTAAATATCTTTCTATAAGTTAAGAGAAACAACTATGGCAAACAAAAAAGATGTAAATGAGCAGTAAATGAGATGTAGTTCAATATGGAAATGCCAAACGGTGCAGCAAAAAATTGAAAAAACAAGTTTTTTTAATGAAAAGTGTCATAAAATCTGTAGAAACTTTGACTACAAGCTCATTTGCAAACATTTTAAAGTAACAGTTTCACAAAAACTGTTTTAGACAATTGTCTTATTAAACCCAGCATTTTATCTGTTAAAGAAAAAACATTGTTACCCATCTATTACATGTTTATTAACATATATTACAACCGTATTCATTGTTATATTTGTTGTTTGTTGCTGAGTTTTGAACAAAACTTCAGGCAAGAAAAACCTTTGTGAGAGAGTTGCTGCTTTAACTGTTTTCCCATGAATTACTGAGGATTTTCATGAAAATAAAAGAAGGTAAAATCAACTTCGCTGTTGAATTTTGCTCACCTGCCATAAAACTTCAAACTGAAACAAAGACAGATCACGGTTGTGTTTGTTTGTTTGTGCTTTGTTTACAGTCGTTTGTGGAGTACCTCGATGCAAAGGCGTGCAGAGTGAGGAACCTAGACCCCTCGCTGGTTTACGCTGTGCAGACTCGATGTGTCACCAATAAAGAGTGCTCTCAGTGTCTGTGGAGCAACGTTTACATCATTCCCACGGGTAGGAGCAGCCACTTTCTTTCTAAAGGATGAGTTCCAGAGCAGATAAGAATGTGGTGATTGGAAAAGAAGATAAATAGAAATGTGGAACTAATTTAAAAGTCTGAGACATATTTCGTAATCATTCTGCTTAGTGGTTTTAATCTATTAGTTTAAGGACATATACCAAGAAGGTGGAAATCTTTTCAAGAAGAAGTTTTACTCTGTTCTTGTTGGACTAATAGGATGTCCCAAAACTGTTTTCTCTATATCAAATGACCAAAGAGCAAATACTGAGAGAACAAAATGTATAAAATCAGCAAATGTATAATTAGCTTGTCTGAGCAATAAAAAGATCGAATGAAGATGTGAAATTGGTGGGTGTGAAAGACAAGAATTTTAAAAAATGGTATCACAAAGATCAAAAAACCCTGAAACCAGGCCTAAAAAAAGCCTATAAAGAAAACAAAAAACCACAAAAGCAGAATGCTTACAACTCCAGAGGATGAAAGAATAACCAAACCACTGAAATAAATCATTATTTTGATCTCTAACAAAGAGAATTCTTACTGAGTGATACAGTCTTTCAGAGGTCACCACACAGCACGCCGATGTCAGCATCAAAGATACGGACATTCCTGAGCAAACAGGCCAGAGGATGATCTCTGCAGCCTTCAAGGTATTTGTTGTTGAAACTCAAGGGAATACCAGCAGAACAAGAATCTAATGTTATCCGTCTTTTTGACTTTCTGATGAACAGCTGCACGGTTGCCACTGCGTGACCATCGGGAAAGTGTCAGGAGAGCCCCCACGCCAGCAGGTGGACACCTGTCAGTCGGATTTCAGGTTGATCCTGTCGTATTCAGCCTATCAGATCAACATCAGCACGTGCAACAACGCAAGCATCTCTACCCCTGTGAGCCACATCATTCCAGAGCGGGAGACCATGTCCGGTTGGTACACCCCCATCTCAGGGCTTCAAAGTGGAATTAAAAGGACTATGCAATCAATTCCTGTCTCTCTGCAGACTCTATGCTTCAGCCTTTACCGCTGATCAAACATGAACGTTAGATACCCGAGGTTTCTAAAGCACAACCTTTTTCTCCTTAGATGAAGACGATGGTAGGCTGAATGTGACAGTCCACAACAGCACGGCTTTTTCCATGCGCTGGAAGCCCGACGTTCTCAAAGTGTTCGTCTGCTATTCGCTGGAGTGGAAGAGGAGTGGGCAAACGGCGCTGTACAGGTCCTTTTATGAGGACGTCAACAACTACAGGACCTTTTTTCCTTTACCAGGTGAGTAGATTTGACCCAAACTCCATAACAAATTACTGTATATTTGGTCTGTGCAGAAACTGGATGAGCTGTTCATGTGTAAGCAGTTTATACTGAAGAGCAAAGCATTAAATAGACTTCTACCACGGTCCTCGTCCTCATGATTATATCTGGTGTTGGACGGAAGTGGGGTTAGGCCTCCCACAACCTGGATGGTTAGGATTTTATTATTATTTCGAAAAGCTCATCTGACTTTTGGTGACTCTTGATCATTTTCTTTCTATACATAAATATATATTTTTTGTAGTTTAAGTGATTCAAGTTATAAACTGACCAATCTGCCTTAATAAAAGTAGGTGGAGCCTGCTGGCCCCACATCCAACGATTGATCAATAGATTTCATGCAGCCCGATTTCAAGTGGTAGGGGTGCTCAAACAAGCTCACTCCTGATTGGTGAGAGTGGTTGACGTAGAGATGTTGACTCAGACTCCATTGGACCGATCACTGCTTACTGACAACATCAGGCTGAACTGAACTCATTTGGTTGGATCTGGAGATAAACCATTTCAATGGGTGATGTCACACTCACTCTGTCCGGTTCTCATATACAGTCAATGGTGCCGACCAAACAAGCAGATCCTTTTCTCCCTGATAAGGAGAATAGATTAGTAGTCTTTGGAAGGACCAATAAGGATGAAGATCATGAGATGGTGACACATGCAGCTTGTTGTCAAACTCCATTAAAAAACTGTTACAGATAACAAATGCCGTCCAGCAGCAGCAGAAAAATCCGGTCAAACTGTTCAAATTAAAACTGAACTGGCTGTAGGTCCCATGAGTAAAGAGGATACACAAATGCTGTGTTTGAATTCTCTCGGCCGTGGACTCTTTGTGGCTCTCAAAGGAGTTACCACATTTTCATATGAAATTTGCCTGGAGGTATTGCGAGGAAAATCAAGCTCTCCTTTTGTCTAAACTAGTTTATTACTTTATCACTGACATCACACAGATCTGTCTGATATTTCTTCTGACCCACACGGGTGCTTAAGTCGGCTGTGAGATGCTCCTGTTTGTTCCTCAAAAGTTTCCAGTCTTACTTTCTTTCACTTTTGGTTCTCAATCTGTTACCAAGAGCTGCAGCCAATTACCCTGAGAAAGTTCCACTTCAGCACGAGTTTGTAAATATATATAGTTTTAAACATATAGTTTGATCCTTAAAGGAGAAATATACTTTAGTTTCATCCTGTGGGTCAGATATTGCACGTTTTACAACTTTATCCAAAATGTGTCTTTTTTTTTTTAGAGGAGCAGACGTACAGGCTGCAGATTGTTACTTTAAAAACTGAAGAACAAAGTTTTTGGAATTCTTGAGGAAAGTTTTTCAAAGACTTACCAGTTGGTGTGAATTTTTGTCTTTCAGAGCCTTTGGAGCCTTACAAAAGATATAGTATCATTCTGCACACCAGACCTGATAAAGACACTTGCAACATGAAGAAGATAAACAACAGTGAGAGCACCTATGGGAGGACATACATTTATTTCCTGGAAGGCTGTGAGTTCCACACTGCCCTGCGTTCTAACCTTCCGGTCCACGCCGACCAGTGCTGCAACCCACCGGTGGTTCTGTGTGTCCTGACAGCTCCTGTGGGCTCTCCTGCAAACATCAGCAGCCACAATGTGACGCTGAATTCAGCGGTGGTGTGGTGGTCGCCCATCCCAGAGGAGCAGGTCAGAGGATTTCTGCGTGGTTTCATCATCCACTACGCGCACAGCAACCAGAGAGGAGTCAGAACAGAGACCAGTAAGTATCTGTAAATCCAGGCAAAAGTGAGCAAGTGAGTTCCTGCTCACCAGCTGCTAAAAGCTTCATGACCGAAGCAGTCAAATCAAAAAACAGAGTCCAAACCCCAAAACACATTTATCATCTAGAATTTAGAATCTAGAAATTGGAATCAAGAATTTTACATTTAGAATGTAGAATTTAGAATTTAGAATCGAGAATTTGGAAACTAGAATTGAGAATCTAGAATTTAGGATTTAAAATTTGGAATCTAGAATAAAGAATCTAAAATTTAGATACTAGAATCTTGAAATAAGAATGTATAATTGGGAATCTAGAATTTAGAACTTAGAATCTCGAATTTAGAATCACGAATTTGGAATTTAAAATCTAGAATTTAGAATCTTGAATTTGGAATTTAGAATCTTGAGTTTAGGATCTAAAATGTAGATACTAGAATCTAGAATCTCAAATTTAGAATTTAGAATCTTGTAATTAGAATGTATAATTGGGAATCTAAAATTTAAAATTTAGAACTTAGAATCTAAAATTTAGAATCTCTAATTTGGAACTTAGAATCTAGAATTTAGGATTTAAAATTTGGAATCTCGAATTTAGAATTTAGAATCTAGCATTTAGAATTTAGAACTTAGAATCTCGAATTTAGAATCTCTAATTTGGAATTTAGAATCTAGAATTTAGAACTTAGAATCTAGCATTTAGAATTTAGAATCTCGAA
>BSAI01000108.1:4436072-4451208 GCA_036245035.1 Adrianichthys oophorus
AGAATTTAGAATTTAGAATTTAGAATTTAGAATCTAGAATTTAGAATTCAGAATTTAGAACTTAGAATTTAGAATCTAGAATTTGGAATTAAAGCTGATCCGACTTTTATCCATCATCTGGGTTCAGGAATAAAAACTCCTGCTGGTTTCACAAAATCATGATGAGTTCTTCGTCTTCTTTGTCAACTTCTTTGTCATTTTAGCTCCGGATAAGTTCCAATATTGTTTTTAATCTTCTGTTGTCTTTTCACAGACATAACAGTGGATCCAAACTTGAACAGCTACAAACTCCAGGAGCTCAAAGTCAACACTGTTTATCAGGTCCAGGTGTCCGGTTTTACCTCTGCTGGCGCAGGAGTTAGAAGTGCAACAATCTTTTTTAAGACAGAAGGTGAAGGTTTTATCAAGTCAAACATGTTTCCACCATTCATGGTATAAAAAGTAGCTTGATTCAAGTGTTTTTCGTCTTTCTTTGCACAGGATATTCCCATTTCACAAGTGTCATCAAAGTCCTTGTAATTGTGATCATTGCTGCGATGTTTGGAACCCTAATATTAAAAAGGTAAAGCTCAGATGTAAAAAGGAAGTGGAGTACCATTTCAATCATCTAACTGCTCCTTCATCTCCACCCAGAGCCAAATCTGTGTTTTGGCCAAGCATACCAAACCCTGGAAGCAGCAGCGCCGTGCAAAAAATAGAGGGTTCCTGTCAGCTGGTGAGCATCCATTTTATACATCGACATTGTAGTTTTCTTACAGAAGATGCTCCATGTTGATGGTGACTGTCCTCGTATCAGGAACGTCTTGGAATTCTGGCCACTCTGAAGGTTGAAGAATGGGACACAGAGGGTCTCCAGATACTTGAAAATGACACTCTGGTCCCTGCTTGCACGTTAGCCGCGGTGCTGCCGCGCCTTGGTGCCTTTGAGATGGAGGGAGACCCAACAGAAATAGCTTCCAAGTGGAACCAGATGGACTTACAAGATGATCCTGGAGATTTTTCACCTGTTATAGAGGCGGATACAGTTCTGGAGAAGCAACGGGCAGACTGCTTGGGATCTCCTGTGGCTTTCCCAGGTGACTACACCACGATGGAAATGTTCCAACAGATGATGCCAAAGATGCCTGCACACGAGGCCACAGCTTCAGTGATGAAAGACAAGACTGAGACTTTCACGGTGGTCAGAACAAAATTAGACTATGTACGACAGTTTAGCACCAGTTCGACATCAACAGATGTCCACGATTTTTTGACAGAAGCAGGACTGCAACAAATACTATGACAATGCAACTTTTAAAATTATTCTTATAGAGTCAGAACTAACTACAGCCATGTATTCTGGAAGAAATGTGAGTTTCTAGTGTGATTTATGGACTGCAAAGCATACACAACTGATGCCCTTCAACAGACTGAAGATAGTTTTCTACATTGAACAAATACACTTCACCAGTTCAAACACACCAGTTCACTTTCATCTCACAAGTGGGGGTTTATTTGACAAACTCAAAAGTTCCAAGCACATGCATATTCCCAAAGAGCATTACAGGAATTGGACAGGAAAAGACCTGAGGAGAGCAGAAATAACCGGTTAGTCCTGGAGATAAATGTCTTCCTGGTGTGAGCAGTTGCATGTTCTCTCTAAGTGTGTTATGGTGATTGGATCTGCCGTCTTCCTGTGTTAAGATTTGTTGGATCTTTTTGTGTGTTTAGGAGTCTGACAGCAGAACATTGGTGGATCATGACAAACTGGTTCCTTCTAGTTGAGAGCTGGATTTAGTGCTATGGTGTTGTGTGTTAGACGCTCAATTTGGTCATAAAACAATCAATGAATGTTGTACACTAACAGCACTCTGAAGGCTTTTTAAAGTACATATTTTTCATGTAAAAATAAAAAAAATTCAAAATGTTTCTCGTGTATTTGATATTAGTCATTTTTTGGTGAAATGTAGCCAATCTGCAGGTTCCTACATTACAATTAACCTTTTCTTTTCTAAAAGTCTCAATCTCTCTTACTTCTACTCATACAAAGACATGCAGATAATTGAAATAGAATTTAAAAAACACAAAAGTTAGCAAAACTTGTGGAACAGTTTGTAGTTGACAGTGAGTGTCTTTATCTTATGCCAACCAAAATTAGCAGCATAATTTTTTTTACCAAAGGGAATGAAAACCAGTCAACCGCTAATCCACAAAACTTCTAAAACAGGCCTGACATTTTTGTACAAATTTTATATTTAGAGAAAAATGTCTTTGTCTCTAATGTCACTAGCAACATTAGGTTTAAATGAGACAATTTTATTTCAAAAAGTATGAATATACTTAAAAATTGCTGAAAGTGAAAACAGTCAAAATCATATATTTTTTTAATTGGATACTTTTTAACTGGAACAAATACATTGAAAAAATAAATCCTTGTTTCTGCCCGGTTTCGAACCGGGGACCTTTCGCGTGTGAGGCGAACGTGATAACCACTACACTACAGAAACAGCTGGTTAACACGGGAGGCGTTTTGCGATAAAATCACGAGTCAACATAGGAATTGAAGGGTGTACTGAATGACTGATTATTACACAAGTATTCAATATTGTAATTATGGCATTGCTGTTTAGTATGTGAAATAATAATACAAAAATAATCCTATGTCGCTAATTACTGTGCTTCACTTTTCTATAGAAGAGGATTAGGGCCACGTAGAGAGAAATAACAACCATAGCAATGGGAATTCCTCACTTTAAACTCAAAAAGTCAGAATTTCCCATCGCCGTTTTTTTCACTTTCTCATTGGCCCTAATCCTCTTCCGTACTTTTGAAACCACTTGAAACACATTTTTTAAGCTTTTTTTCTTTTAACCAACATCTTTATCCATCGAGTTCACTCATGTAAAAAAAAAAAGAAAAAAGAAAAAACATGACAAACAACCATAGAGAAAATTGTCTTTATTGGTTTTGTGGAAACATGTTTATAATTTGCACATACATCTAGTTTTTTGAAAGAAAGTTGTTAAACAGTTTCTCTTTTTTTGTTGATATTCAAAGTTAAATTCGTCACAGACTACCAGTTTTCCTAAAGCGTTTTTCTTCATGAAATGTTTAAGCAATCTCCCCCTCACAAAACTATTTAAAAAAGGAAAATTTATTTTAAAATATAAATTTCAACAAAAAAAAAAGTCTTGATCTGAATCCACTGGAGACAAAACATTAAAAATTACAAAAAGACCCATCTTAAATCTATTCTGCTATTAATGACAACTTACAATACTTTAATATATCTTTCATAAGTTTTTTTTTCTGTTTAACATCCAACATAAGTCTCAATATTTTATTCCACTTTTCTGTACAATCGTAGTCGAGGCACTTTTGACCTTTCACCTTTGTCCTGCGTGCGCTTTCCTCGGATCTCTGCCGTGGTCTTCACATGAGCAGAAATGATAAAAATGAATATTTATGTACCCCCACAAACAAACAGTAACATTATCAGATCCAGTCCTAAAGCGAATGAAATGCGAATCAAAAATCAGCAAAGCAGGGACGCTTCCCAAAAGAATTACAGTTTCCTTAAAAAGTTTCAGCATCAACAGAAAGGTTTTTTCCAGACTGATGGAAGAACTACTGATTGATTCTGGAGCAGAGCATGCCAATGAGATCCTCTAAAAAATCTCAAGGGAGCAGCTTTCTGAGCTCCAAATGTTGGTGAACATGAATGAAGGATGAAGAAGAATAAAAGAGGCCTCATGGAGACAACTTATTTTGAAAGGTGTAGGAGTACACATGACACATTTTTAATCCCAAATTAGCTCAAATTTGCTTAATTTGTCAATTATGTGAAACATAAATGTTCAGGTTGAAAAAAAATTCATCAATGTGATTTTTCCTTCATAATAAATCCTACCGGAAATGTAAAAATATCAAAATAAAATGATTTGTTTCTAATTGTAAAACTTTCAATATTTAAAAGCCTAAAACTACTGAAACAATTGGCATTCATTTGTATGAGGTGATGATTTTATTTGAAAACATCCTTAAAGTTGACGATGTGTTACTGAAGGTTTATTTTAAACTTGGAATAAAGCTTTCACTTTGGCCACATTTTTCTCAGAGTTTATGATCTGATCAAGCCTCTTCCACAGACTGATGACAGGAAAAGAAGACTTCTCCAAGTGCATGACCAAGTCTGAAAGATCAAGCTTTATTACTGATCTCTGCGATGTTTGTAACAGCTCTGAAGTTACAGTCAGATTTGACTCCAGCTGACGGACTGACACCAAGAAGTTCAGAAGCAGATTCAATGTTCCGGAGTTTTTAAGCCCAGGTCACTCTGGTTTGGACTGAGTTGTGGTAGAGTGTTTTGATAAAAATGAGGACGTCATTGGGTGGTGTAGAGACAGAAGAGCTGCTGGAAGTGGTTGTTCTGTTTGTATACACACAATGGCTTGAAGAACCCGCTGCCCGCTCTCTGGGAGGTCACTTGCTGCCGTCGGCGCCCAGAGAGCCGTCCTCGCTCCGTGTCTTGTAGCTGCCGTTGTGCTGGACGCAGGGGGGTGGAGTCATGTCCTCGCTGTGCGAGGGGGAGTCCTCTCTGTCGCTCTCGTACACTTTCGTGGCTCTGCTGTAGTTTTCCTCCACCTGAAAACACGTCAGACATTCCAGCATTCCTAACTGTGTGGAAAACATCCTTTTAAAGTGGAAAACCAACAGTTAGTTTGGATCTGTCTCAAATGTTCAAGTATAAGGAGTTTATTTCTCCAATTGTCCATTTTAGAGGATAAAAACTTAAAAAATTACATCATTTCATGGTCTTTCTACCATTTAAACAAATAAAAAGCATCTTCCTTTATTTTACCGACCATCAGTACATCAGATTTTCAAGAAAATTATAATTTTATCGTTTGATCTAGTAGACAAGAAAAACTCCGATCTGTATCTTGAGCACGCTCTCTCTTCTGGGTGCAAAAAATGAGTCAACTGCCCCCTTTTTGAAGCTCTTTGATAAAAGAGCTTTTCAGTCGTTATCTAGATTGACCTGCTCTCTTTAGGGTCATCATGTACACCAGAAACTCATTTTACAAAAAAGATCAGAGAATCAGAAAAAAAACTTGAGGTACATTTCCAAAAAGAGCCTCTGAATGACTTTTTTGATGCTCAACTTCAAAAAAAAAAAAAAAAGGAGTTAGGTGCTGATTGAAAGAGGCATGAAAACTGCTTCACTGGTCCAGGACTTTTAAAAAGGCCAAGGGTCAAAACTTCTCATTTGACACTGTACCTGAACAGAGGGGCATTAGGTGATGACACAGCAAATTAACAGACAAGTTTTTCCAACTGAAAAAGTTCTTAATGCTCCAGTTTCAGTCTTTGGCTTCAAAGACCAGATGAAATTCCTGTTTAACTGACTGCTGTGTCTCCTCCTTCTGATGGACTGAACACCTGATCCAAGTAATCAGCAGGTAGAAGTAACGGAGAGCTGGAGACCAGTTGAGGAGTGGATGATCTCGAGGACCAGGATCCTTTAAACCGTCACTAAACTCTTCGTCACACGAGAAAGCTGCATTGTTTTCTGCTTTGCATTTAGGCGGACGCTCCATCAGAAACCTGTCAGTTCATTTTTATTTCTTCATCCGGCTCCGATACTGCCACAGAAAGCCATTATTTCACATGTAGATGAACAGGTTGGAGAGACTTCCATCTGCACTTCTAACCATCCTTCCAGTCCATTTCACTGCGAATCAAAACCTCACAAATTTAAATTCAAAAATCAACCAGAAGTGTTTTGGTGCAAGCGACTGATGGTAAAGATCTGACCGGTTCCCCGAAACTGCAAATCCTGCAGAAGCGTTTTAGCTCACATCTGACTGATTCTTCAATTTAAAGACAAACAGAAAAACTTCTGTCACTTTTATGCAAAAGCACAAACAATCTCACCGATTCGAAGTAAAAGTTGAGCGTTTCAGTTTAAACCTAAAACACCTTTAACTTCCTGTTTCTTATTTATCAGAAATGGACCAAACTTCACGAACAACACAAAACCTTTTAGTCAGAACATATACATTTGGGTTGCTTTACCACTTCCAAGCCCCGAGAAACAGAAAAATGAGACAAAAACTGTCAGCAAAACAAAACCCCATCAAGATAACGCCGGCTTTGTTTATCCATCAAACGAGCATTCAGATTTTTATCCACTGAAAAAAAAACTAGACCGCGATACGACTGAAACCCTTTTATCTCGCACCTTTCAGCCTGCTTTGCTTCACGTGGGCCACTAATGTAGTCTGAAGTTCAAGTTGAAGAGAAATGGAAATTTTTAAAAAATAATCGGCTAAATATGATGTGAAAACTTGCAGATCAGCTAGATTTCTCACAAGAAAGCACTAACTAAATATATAAACACACATTTAGACTATAAAAAAATATTAACTTTAAAGAACTTTAAAGACTGTACAACATTCACTGATCGTTATATGACTAAATGATCGTCTGGATGACAACAAAAGTACAACAAAGCACAATTCCACCTTAACACAAAATCTAGAACAAACTCATAATTTCTGAAGCCTCCCACCTTCATCTCCGCTCTTCTAAAATCCTCCACAACACCTGCAGATCTTTTTAAGCGACATCATTTTTACATGAAACCTCCACAATAAAAGTATGCAGATTACAGAAAGAAAAAAACACAGTTACTGTTTTTTTTAACTGGCCTGTTCTTTATGAAAACCTCTTCAAAAGCCTCCAGAAAGCAGAATGTTTTAAGGAGAAACTAGAAAAGTGTTTGTTTCCTGCAGCAATCTCAGATCCTGCAGTGTTTTGTTGCATGTATAGAAAAGAAAGAGCTTTCTTTTCTGTAATTCTGAGTCTCTTTGGTGTATTTACAGGAAGAAACGCCAATGTTAAAGACCCACTCCGATAAAAATTGTGTTTTTGGTGTGTTTAACATGTTCTTGTGATTTTTTTCTGCTGATGGAGACCATTTATAAAAAAATAATCTTTTGGAATTTTTCTTTGTTCAAATGGTTGTGAATCAGAAGTAGATGAAAAAATGCAGTTGGTAAAACATTGTATAACATAACCACATAGGAAACATGCTGAGAGGGCCACAAGCTCCCTGTTACGAGTTTTTAGGGAAGGGGGCGTGGTTGCTACACTCCAACAGCCCCGCCCACAAAATAGAAGTGAATTTCTAGTGAACTACTGCCACTCTGCAGAAACTGTGTTTTTTATTTTCGTTAAAAATACCATAATCATAATTAAAGATCACTGAGAACACTTGGAAACTAAACCAAAAGATGATTGGAGTTGGACTTCAGAGAACAAAACATTGAATTACAAATGGAAATGTAATGAAATTATGTAAAAAAGCTTTTCATCTATCAGACTGTTTGCAGTCATGTTTCTCCACCATACTAAAGTCAGGCACAATTCAGGATCAGTTCATGGTATTATATTTTGAAAGTCACCAGCCCCTCTGCCTCACAAAAAGCCATTCTTTATTTATTTATTTGTTTGTTTGTTACTGACAATACATGATGGTGTTTAAGACTAAATTAGCTATTTTAAATCTTTCAGAGAAACTAAAATAAATGTTTAGGTAGAATTTGTTATTTTTAATTTAGGTTTCACTTTAGGTTTAAAATGTTGATTATTTTAAAAAACTTCTTCTCTTAAGGTGGAAAATACTCTGATGAACAGCTGAATTTGTTGTGTACAACTAAAATGAATTCTGCTGCTCCTGCAAAGTGTCAGATGGTTACACATGTCCGTGTAACTCGTTTTTAGGAGTTCTAAAGGAGTTCTGAGGAGTGAGCATTAGTACCTTGGCTGTTTTGGATCTGCTCTTCATCCTATCATTGTATCTGCGGTTCCTCTTCCTGGACGTGGAGCGCTCTTTCTTGTCCCGGCTGCGCTCCCTCCTCTTCTCCCTCTTCCCACTTCACACAAAAAATAAAAAAGACCAAGGACAACCTCACAGACCGCATTCCTGAAGCACTAAGCACAGCTGAGATGTTCAACGCAGATTTAATAGACCTGACAGTTTGTGGTGCATTTACCGTTTGGGTGAGGGGGATCTGGCTTTCCTTCTAGGGCTCCTGGATCGCTCTTTACTCCTCCTTTTATGACCTCTGACAGGAAAATTAAATTTCAAAAAAGCATAATATAAACCAAAGACATTGTTTTACAAAACTACATTTGCTGATGCTTTAGAGCCCAAACATTATTTTATAAATGTGTTAATTGTTGGGAAATAGTGTCAAAAGGCCCACGTGTTAGTTTTATATTTTACTCAGATGTAACTTTGCAGATCAAAGCCAGAAAAAAACAAATCTTTCAGGAGAAGAAAAAAAGAAAAAGAAACACACATTTCTTGTTGCAATATTGTTCATAAGAATTCCAAAAAGGTATAATTCCTTTTGTCTCCATTTAATGCACTAAATGAGGCCTGCAAAGTCAGAGAAACGGTTTTTCCTTTTTGCTTTTAACAACTTTTACACATTTTCTTAAGGGGAGGCCCTCTGCTGGACAGTTTGAGTATTTTCCTAAAACTTTCTTTAACTGAAAACACTTTTTTCTCCTTAATTTTGTGATAAAAACTAAACTTTGGTTTATGTGTTTTTGCTTTGTGCTAAAATTTAAACAACAAATGTTGAGATCTAATAATCATGTGTTTCAAAAAACTTAAAGCAGATAAATTATGTATTTTATTAATTTTAACTGAGTACTTTTTGTTTTGACCATCGGTCTTATTCAGGTAAACAGTACATTACATTTACTTTAGAGTATGGTGAACCCTACTGTGAGATTCAGGAATTGCAGGACAATTTAACTTTTTTTTTAAAAGTACAATCTAAAAATTTTACAAAAGCTGAGATATAATTAAAAATTATTTGCAAACCTGGAGTGACTCCGGACGTGTCTTTTGTCTTTAGAGCGAGAGCGCCGCCTGCGGCCGCTTCTGGAACTGTAAGTGTCCCCGCCCTGCCATGACCTCTGCGAAGATCTGCTCCAGGGGGAAATAAAAGCTGTTTTTTTATTGGACAAGAGCACTTCAGCAAACACGTAACAACAAGAAAACACGCTGCTTACCGGTGTTTCGATCGGGACCGCTTCCTGTGTGATCTTGAGTGCGAGTGTGAGCGCGAACGGGAGCGCCGCAGCCTCTGAGAGCGACTAGACGAGTGCGTCTTTGCTTCTGTGAGCACTGGAGTGTCAGCATCAGCAGGTAAACACCTTCAGCTGCACCATCAACATGCAAAAGGTCTGGATTCTGTACCTGGTTCTATGGCAGCAGCGATGGTGGACTGAGCTTCCCTCACCCTCTTCATCACACTCTCCAGCTCCTTGGCAGCGGCTTGCGGTGTCAACTCTGGAGGCTTCACGATGGCGTTGTTGGAATGATTAACCCTGCAGAGAAAAACCACGTCAGGTCTCAGCTCAAAAAATGCCATCTCTTTTCTTAAAGGAGGACGGCTCTCCTACTTGAGAGGTCTGTCTCCAAACATGACTCCGTTGAAGGTAAGAGCTCTGGCGACAGAGTCCTGCTCCACGAACTCCACGAATGCGAAGCGCGTCGGCTGGGTTTCGTCGCCGGCCATTCGCACAAACTTTACATCTCCCACCTGCTTGAAGAACTCCAGCAGTTGGTCTGCAGTGGTGGTCTGTAGTGGAGAAGAAGGAAATTCAAACTGTAAGCCCACACATATGTGTATGGAACAATAAAGAAAAAAAGCAGGGAGATTGACTTCCGAAAACAGATAAACAACAGAGCTCCTGTTTGCTTGGAACTTCAAGGTTTTCTTAAATGGATCTTTTTAACAGAAAAAATTCTCCTCAACTGTAATTTGTTGTCAAATTGGCGGCAGTCGTGACAAAAATCCCCAGTTTTTCCACCATTTAAGGTGAAGTTCCAGTTTTTTCTCTGCTCTAAAATCTGCTAGATTTCCACTCAAGTGCTGTGGTTACCTGTGAGTTCAAGTTGCCAACATAAACGGTCCTCCTGATCTCATCAATTTTGGAGGGGTCAACGTTTCCCATGAGAGGCGGCTGGGCGAGCACCGAAGAGGTGGGGCTGAGACCAGCGGAAATGCGATTCACTATAGGGAGGTTTAGCTGTAAAAAAAAAAATCATACACAACCAGCGTGAGTTTTACGGAGGCCTAAGATGCTTTTTTTAAGTTAAAGTTTGTTTTAAAGCAATGGTGAAAACTTACTCAAAAACATGAAAATGTCTGATTTTAACCTTTAGACAAAGATTAGGATGAAGAAGAGTTTATTCAATTACATTTTTACAGTAATCTTAGTGATCTGTTAAATGACTTTGTTTCCGTTCATTGTTTTTGCTGGTGTTAAAGGGTTAAAACTGCTTGAATTAAAGAGGTAGAATTGGAGAGGGGGACCTGTTGGCAGACAAGATTGCGGCTGAAAATCATTAGCCGGAAGGAGTCAAGAACCGGAACATACACACACCCTCCGCGAGCGCTGCACATTTCGGTCTAAAAATAATCTTGTTTTTAATCGGAAAAGGCCAACATAACCAAGGACCCTAGCAGTTACATTTTATTTTTGTGTTTTCAGATTTGAACCTTTAACACCTGACGGGTCTCTGTCAAAACCTACAACACTCATTGACATACCATACATTGACATACTCCTTAATCAATGTGAATTTGCTAATCAGCATAGAAAAGCAGCTTTGAGCTGGTAAAGGACTAATGATGTTTGGCAATTTCTGTTTCCAGCTAATGATTTTCAGCTGCCATCGTGCCTACCACCAAGTCCTCCTGGAATTGGATGCAAAGAACACAAGTTTTTTGAAGCAACACAAAAATAAATGCAGGCGTGACAGGTGAACAAGTTAGCCTGAAATGGTTCTCTCTTCAGCTTGTTTGAGACAAAAAACAACATTCTCTCACATTTTGAAGGGGGCTTGGAGTGGGAATTGGCAGCAAACCTCCGCCAGGAATCAGACTGGGTACAGGAGGGACAGGTGCCAAGAGAGACAGAGCCTTGGCCTCTTCTGGGATTTTTCCTGCAGGACAAATCGGATATTATCGAGGGCAAAAGAGCCATTCGCCTCTAAGTCTCCTCTAAGTCTGTACAATTATCCCGCTGTTTTCTAGAGCGAAAAAGCACAAAAACTCCCCCCACACAAGTCTTCTACTGTCTACTCAAACCGATAATTACTTTGCTTTTAATGCTCTTGTGTGAAACTAACTTAGTGTGAAAAAAGAATTTACTTTTTTAGAAACAAACAGGAGCACAAATTTGTCCGTGAACTCTTTTCATTAAGTAAGACAAAGCAAAGAATGAGTCAACACTTTGATGCATGGGTCACCTGTACTGGAAACATATTGGTCATGAACCATACGATATCAAGCATGGGCGCTTTTCCGCGGGGCGATCGTTTTGCAGTGTTGGAAAGGTGTGCAACACAACAACCCCAATGGCTGCATCACTAATAGCACACAGAACATCAGATACAGAAAAAAACAACAACAAATTTAAGAACTGTAGGAAACGTTAGCCATAAGTTAGCTATGTAAGAAATCAGTCAAATTATGAAAGTAAATTTGATTTTCTCATGTCACTCTGGATTATAATCTGTTTCCTTGCAGGAAAGGAAGACAAGCATGTTATTTTAGCTTTCTTTCTAACAAGTTTCCCTCTAAAGAGAGCTCTGGGGAACCCTCTTTCAAAATCAAACATTAGGAGTTAAAGACCCACTCTGATGAAAATGTTTTTTATTTTTGACACGTTCTCGTGGCATTTTTCAGATTTTTCTGAGGGCAAATATTCAGAAAATTAAGTTCAAACTTGCATTTCTGAGTATTTCTTTATTCAAATCGTTGTGAATCAGGAGCAGACGGAAAAACGTTGTTTGAAAAACAGCTTATTTGTGACATAGAAAATATGCTGGGCGGGTCAAAAGCTCCCTGCTCCGCTCCAATCTGATGTATTCACTTGTAGACAACTAGATCCATGTACGTCCTATGCTACGTGGCGTTATATAATTCCGGTCGGCCACAAACCGCTGTTATTAATTTCTCATTTGTGATCAATTTTCAAATAGTCTGTATTTCCATGTTTTTAAAAGGACGCTACGCATATATTACTACCAAATCTGAGTTCCTGATTGTTCAAATTGGTTTTGTACAGATAGCCCCAACATGGATTTAAAAAGGTGCGTAGTGATGCGTCAATGTGAGAATTTTGGATGTGGAAGCAAATATGTGCATTTATGAATGTAAATTCGTTTTTCTCATGCCACTCTGGATTATAATCTGCTCCCTAGCATCCAACACTAAACGCACATAATATATGTGTTTTGGGCTTCCACATTAAAACTCTCACGTTGACGCATCACTACGCACATAGTCTATCTAAACGCACATATATGTGTGTTTAGATACTTTCCATTAGACTGTTTGAATGCGTGTTTCCTAGCCAGATGTGACCGTAGCTTTAGTTTTCCTCATCTGAGCTGGCATCTGGCTCAAAACTGTACTACGGGATAGCTCCAATATTGCTCACTACTTTTGTTGCACCGGTAATTTTAAGTTGGAGGTTTGAGGGGCTGTAAGATAGCGGGAGAGCATATCAACAGAGAGCTCTCAGTAACAGGGAGGAGAGGTTGGGTTTTCCCGTCCCCGAACTCAGAGACAAAATTCTAATGCTGTTGCTGTGCAGAAACTAAATCCTAGAATACGACAGGTTTTTTGATTGTATCTACAAACGTCGCAGTCATATTTACAGGAATCGCTTTTACATTAGATCAAAAGATGAACGGAGTGGGTCTTTAAATTAAAAAATATATATATTGCATGTGTTATTATGAGCTGATCAGTTCTGTATTATCTTTAAAAAAGCTGCTTCTCAGTGCAAATATGAAGGACAGATTAAAAGATGCTTCCAACACTAGCCCTTCACTACAACAAGAGTCGCAGCAGGAGAACAACAGTTAGCCGTCCTCCTAGCCCTCCTTGTGTGACACATCCCAGCGATGTGCCGAAGCAACCTGGACAGAACTCAACCACACACAAGCTGCAGCAGAAAGAGAGAGGGGAGGGGAGGGGTTGGACAACAACCAAAATAACAAACGAAAATAACAAAGATAAACACAGCGCTAGATATCAGCAAAAACTGTAGTTTCTAAGTAGAGACAGTAGAAAGTGGACAAAATGGAATAGTATGAAAGTAAACAAACCAAAAATAAATGGAAAATAAAAAAAATTTAAAAAAAAGAGACAAGGTGTCCATCTTGGAAGGTTCAGCTGGCTATTCTCCGGGTCACATTCCCCCTTGAAGGCTGCGTTGGCCCGATCGGGGGGGTAGTGGCTTGGAAAACAATGCCTGACTCAGGCTAGTGTAGTGTAACAGCTGGGCCAGTCTAGTCATCTGATATGCACACATAATCACACAGAAAAAACATACAGAACCAAATTAATAAACTCTGTAGCCATCCATCACCAAGTTACGAGGACAAAAAGCATCAGGTTAGAGGTGACATCATTGTGACCATACTAAAATAGAACAGTGGCACCCAGAAGGATGGTTTTACTAAAAAGGAGCACCAAAAATGAATGGAAAAATGGGTGGAGTTTCAAATGACTTGGAAAATCAGAATCCTATAGTTTAATCTGTCTGAACCACCTTGTGACACCAAAACAAGAACCTATTCAGGGTGGTTTGAGAAACTAGCTAGCCATGAAACCCATCATCTGTGTCTGATTCTAAACATATTGGTGACACAACTGTCCATCTGATCGCATAAACCACCCCCATAAATAAAAACACCGAGGTAATTGAAAGGAATAGGTCAAAGTAGGTCGTCTGAGATTGGCACTCACCTTCAGCACATGGGACTACTATCAAAGCTCTGTCAATAAAAACAGTGTTGGTCAGATGTTGCGCCACACCAACACTGGAAGGCTCTCGATACTTTATGTAACACACTTTGGATGAAAAATTCAGTGTTGTGTTGCTGTTGATAAAATAGAAATGAAAATAAACAGCGCGTTACTAAAATATTACACATTTATAGCTCTTAGCTAAAACAGTGAGGCGGACCTGCGATTAGGCCACAGGTCCGCGATGTTGCCTGACGTCTAAGGCCGAGGAAGGACGCACTCACTCGGGTGGGTAGAGGCGTAGCTCCTCGATGTCTCCTAAAAAACCGAACAGGGTTCGCATTTGCTCGCTGCTCACAGCCGCGGACAGATTTGTGACCTGGACGACGGTGGTCCCAGGTATCCCGCTCATTGTAAAAAGAAAAATTAAAATACGTTTTAATTTTGTCTGTAGGAATTCTTTATTTTCTACCTTTTCTCATTTAGCCTTTTGGGCACAGCGCACCCTGGAGGGCGAAGCGGGAAACCTCGCTCTTCCTCTTGTGTTCAAGCAGCAACACAGCTGGCTGTGAGGCTGACTAGCTCCCTCTACAGGTTCAGATGCCCCATAACCGCAAATGTGGTCAAAAATGTGTAACAACAGCAAATGCATTTAAATAAACACAATAAATTTGTTTTTAGGGTAATTTCTTTTTTGTTTTTTAGCAAATGACGATGACCTTCAGAGATAACATAAAACCCTTTTAGATGTGGTCATAACTGAACTATCAAAACTGAACATATGGTTTGATAAAAACAAAAGATCAAAAATAAGACAAAACAATATTTATAGTTTCTGGTCATCAAAAGATCAACACAAAGGTGAAATTTATGATTAAGAACACACAGATAAGAAGAGTAGATAAGATTAAATTCCTGGGTGTTGACCATAGATTAAGTTGGAAAGCCCAACCTTCTTAGAATTTAATGATACTCCGGATATTTCACCATGTGTTCTTTGGGAAACAGCAAAAGCAGTGATGAGAGGAACAATTATTTCTTATTCAACAAATAAAAAACACAAAGAGAAAGCAGATTTATTAGAAATAGAAAAATAAAATCAAAGATCTAGAGGCTTCTTATGCTGCTTCTGTACAAGAACACATTCTGGGAGATCTGAAAAATTTAAAGCTTCAGTTAAATTACACCATCAATAAACAAACACAATTCCAAATACAAAAACTTCGACTCGAAAATTTTGATAACTCAAACAAATCAGGTAAATTTTTAGCTAATCAGCTTAAAATTAATAAAGAAAAATCAAC
>BSAI01000108.1:4451608-4482377 GCA_036245035.1 Adrianichthys oophorus
CAGACTACTCAATTAACTGGAACAAATCAGTTTTATTGTCACTGAATGGTAATGTTGAGCAAACAATCTCAATACCAGTCAAATCAGGCAATATCAAATATCTAGGTATTTATTTCTCCCCGAAACTATCAGAACTGGTGCAACTAAACTACACCCCATTACTGAAAAGTATACAGGATGATCTAACCCGCTGGGTCAACCTGCCTCTGTCACTCATGGGTAAGATAGCCACAGTAAAAATGAACATTTTACCCAAAGTTAATTATCTGTTCTCAATGATCCCCACACAACCACCACTAAAATGGTTCAAAACATTAGACTCAGCCATATCCAGCTTCTTATGGAACAATAAACCTGCAAGAATTAGTCTAAAAACTTTAAAATCTAGAGAAAGCTGTGGAGGCTTAGAATTACCAAACTTCCATAACTACTTTCTTGCCAACAGACTGCAGTACCTCTTAAGATGGATAAAAAACAATCCAGAAACCAACCCATGGATGGATCTGGAACAGGCATTTTGTGGAAAGATCAACTTGTCAGATCTACCATTTATAAGCGGTTGTTTCATCATCGGGGGTCAGTTTGGTAGCTTTCCCCGACCTTCCCTCCTTCCTCATACGACCACTTATTAGGTTGGTAGGAGGGGCGTGCTTGCGGAATACCTCGAGGGGCCGAGCCACTTGGCAGTGGTCCACCCCTCCCATGGTCTCCGCAGTTTCGCCCCCTTCTCTTGGTTTTAAATGCACCTTAGACACGTAGGATCCTTGGTGGGGGGTGCTAGGACATCACTGCCAGCAAGCAGGAGGTGTCCTCTCAGTGCTCTACCCTCCAATTTTAACTGCACCGTAGACATTTAGGGCTCCTTGGTGAGAGGGCGATTGGACATCCCTGTAAGCAATCAGGAGATGTCCTCAGTGCTGTGCTCGCCAATTTTAACGGCACCCTTTATTACACACACCCATCAATCACAAGAAACACACCTCAACACACACACAAATACATTACACAAGGAAGGTGGGACTACTGATCTTCTGTCCCCTACCCCATCCCTGGTGGAGGGAACAGGGCCTTCAGCAGCGGTGGCCTTGTCTCCTGGGGGTCGGCCCCCTGGGCTCGGCGGCCCCCTCCCCACGCAGGGAGAGGGATCCCTTTGTCCTCTGGCAAGTCCATGAGCGGGGGATCATATTCCATCTGAGCCTGGAGGGTGTCTGTGTCCTTGTGGTGCGGGTTCTGGCCCTTACCCTCGGGTGCCGAGCCCCTTCTGGGTCACAACATTAGGAGAGCCTGGTCAGGCAATGTACACCTTCGGGGACCCCCACTTCTCTTGGTCATCCCTTTTCTAGATGGGGGTAGCTGACCCCCATCGTGCTCTCTTCTGGATCTCCGCAGCTGCCTGGAGCTTTGGAGCGGGTCTCCCGTGGGGGGCCCGGGCTCGTACCCGGGGCTGGGGTGGGGGGATGCCCAGAACTCCTGGGTGGTGGTGGGCGGCTTGTCTGGGGTGGTGGGGCTCTCGGGGGTGGGGCCCCGCGCTGGGCCACCTGGCGCGGTGGGAGGGCTGCTCTCCTGACTGGGCTGGGCCTTGCGCTCTGCGCTTCCGTACCTCACTGCGCTCGGGTGTTGGGGGCCCGTGTGGCTGTTCTGCGGGCCCTGGTCTGGGTGCTTGGCCGGGCTGCCTGGTGGGTGGATCTCCTCCATTGACCCCACAGTATGGGTGCGGGGGCGGGCCCTGGTCGGCGCGGGTGTCTTGGTGTGGGGATGGCTGGGGGTTCTCCCTCCTTTTTTGTGCATTCCATCATCCACTTCAGCTTAACATAACATTCACCTGAGTACAGGCGTCGGCTCACCTTTACACCTTCAAATGGTGTGCGTGACAGAATGTAATGCTTTACATGTGTTGGTGGGTATCCACAAGTGTGCGTGTGAACTGGATGTGGACAAGTTTGTGAACACTCTCGGAGCCGGCAGGTATGTAACAGCTGAGTGTGTGGACAGGCCCTGCCCATTTTAGACCAACACTCACTATTGCAATGGGTATAAGCTCCAGCATTTTGTTGCCTGTAGATTAACAACTCTACCTTCCCTTCACAGTAGTCCTTTTCTAACTTCTATAATCCACCATCTCTCTTTCCCCCCCTCCACCCCCCAACTCTCTCCTTTTCCCCCTTTCCTTTTCCGTCCGGTCCAACAAAAAAGACACAAAAAAATCAATATTAATAAAGTTTGGTTTAAATTACAAAAGGGGCTTATACCAACATACATTTTGTGTTCGCTATGATTTATAACCCCCGATTGTAAGAGTAAAATCTGTCTAATATAAGAGGCTCTCAGCTCATATCTGTTTGCTCAGCTGTTGGACAGGACAAGTTAAAAAAAAAAAAAAAAAAAAAAGTTGGAAAGCCCACGTTAAAAATGTTGCTAGAAATATTAAGTAGGATATAAGGATACGAAGCAAAGGTTAATATTTGCTCTAATACAATACTATACTACATGGGGAAACATATCAAACGACCCTTCAGCCACTATCCATATTACAAAAATTAGTCATAAGAATAATTCATGAAGTGGATTATTATCAACACACCAACATTTTATTCTATAAATCAAAATTTAGGTTATAGTAAATATATAAACTGTCATAAAGGTTACAGATATAATAAAATATAAAACAATGCAAATAATTTACTACGCTAAAAAAAACGACTCCTACAAAACATTGAAAAACTGTCTCTGGAAAATGAAGGAGAATATTTACTAAGAAAGAAAAAGGACATTAAACAAACTCGTGAAAGAACAAAACAAAAAATATGCACAATTTTGTAACTTTGAAGTTAGATATTGACCTGAACGTCAATATATATATACATATTGATATTGATATTTTGAAATGTTACATTATTTTCATATCTGGTTTTCATTAACATCTCATCCATAACAAGTAATATTGTGTTAAGTGCTGTGCACTTTGAGTCAGATTTGTGGAAACACTGCTAAAAATGTTTAAAGTTGTGCTTTTTATAATTTTATTTGATGTCATTTTATTTATTATTTTAATGTATATATGTATTTGTGCTTTTAAAATTGTTTTTTATTACTTTTTTATCTTTTTTACTCCTAGCTTTTTAATTATATTATATTTCAGTTCAATTTTATTTCCATAGCCCAATATCACAACCATAGCCGTCTCAATGGACTTCACACCGGTATTTTTGCAAATAGCATAAAGTCAATGATACAAATATAAACAATAGTTGCCTGGTAAACTAAACTAAATAGACTAAGCTAAACTGACATCCCTGCCCTTTGACCCTCATTCTCCGTGAGGAAAAACTCACTAAAGAAAACCAAGCTTGGGGGAAATAAAAAAGAAACCTCAGGGATGTCCGTCCACATGAAGGTGGGATCTTCTCCCAGGACGGAGAGCAACGTGCTAGAACTGTTAAAGAAGAATTATCTTATCTAACTCTACAACTACATGTTTGAATAATGACTATAAACCGTTAACATACATATACATCAATAGATAGAAAAAAAGGATTAGGACAAAAGACATCAGTTTGTTCTTCCAGAAAGTCTCAAAGAGAAATCTCTGTATGCTTTTCATGACATTGCAGGGCACCAGGGACAGGCAAGAACAATGCATCTCGCTAGACAAAGATTTTTCTGGCCAAAAATGGAGCTTGACAGAAAAAAAAAAAACTATGTGAAGTGCCGCCAAAAGTGCATCCTTGCGAAAGCACCAGACCCATCTGCTCGTGCTCCTTTGGAGAGTTTTTGTACTTCTACTCCAATGGAGTTAAGGTGCTTGGATTTTTGGTGTGCTGAAGATAATAAGCAGCGGTCAGTAGATGGGCTCGTCATAACAGATCCCTTTTACAACGTTTGCCCACGCTTTCCTTGCCCAAACCAAGCAGCTAAGCAAGTGGCAAAAAAACGGTGGGATCATGTGTTTTTTTGTGTACGCTTTTCCTGAGCGCATTCCCTCCGATCAGGGTACAAACTCTGATGTGAACATTTGTGTGGAGATAGCACACACTGAAACCATGCCATCGGATAACATGGTATTTTTAGCTCAGCAGAAAAATCTTACTTTTTCTGATCAAATGTACATAAAAACTTATAATTGAGACTAATAAAATGTATATCACTGACTTCCTCAACTTGTCAGCCTTTCAAAACTGAAATAATTATTTTGACTTGACTTATTCTTTAGACAATTTGTTTGGCACAAAGTGTGTCCATCTCAGACTCTGCAGTGTCTATGATTATGAAGAAAACATGCAGCTGCACTCATGCAGCAGACCTGGACTTTGAACCCGTTACCAGGGCGACGGCACTCTCTTTCTCACACATACACACACAAACACACATGCTTGATGTCATTCCAGGGGACCTTTGACAACATTTTTATGCAATTTTAGAGATTTTTTTTCCAGATAGGTTTCAAATTCTTTGTGCACTTTTAAAACCTATGCAATACTGGTATGAAAACGTTCAGCATGTTCAGGACATTCATGCTTGTACTTGTGGTATTCATATCTTTTACGCAATTTAAAATTGTACGCAATTTTTGCGATTTTTTTTCAAGCAATTCTTCAAATTCTTTGAGCACTTTCTGCAAGTTTAAGTTCTTTAGCAACTTTAGCATCATGCAAAAAGCTTTAGCCTTTTCAGCAAATCCCTTCAACAATTACAGTAAATTTCTTCAGCAACCACATTTAGCAAAAAGCATTCACACTAGATTTATTGCAGGTACTTTTCTAGTTTATCAATCATTTACACATTTATATTTTAGCTTGGGTGTTGGATTTTTACTGTAGCCCCCTCTTAAGTTTACTGTCAGGACTGCTTCAATGCCAAATATAAAATATTCAGTCTGTATAAAATTGAATAAATTTTTTTCTTTTTTTAATGGAAAATGCATTTTATTTGAAATTCACAGGCCTCTGTGAATGAATGTGTAACAATAGCTTTAAAAAAGAACAGTAGTTTGAAGGCATTTTTTTTCCAACTGAGAAAAAAGACAAAATAAAAAGCAAAGCTACAGTTAACAAGTTGACCATGGATTATTTTCAGATCAGATGGGTTGAATGTGGCCCCTGAACCAAAATGAGTTCGGCACTCCTGTCCTAGATGATTCGTACCTGCTGTCTCTCTCTCTGTGGGAGGGTCAAATTTTCTAAAGTGATCCTAGAGAATTTATCAGAAATGTTTAAACAACTGAAACTGTATGCAGCAGATGGAAGGAAAAAAGTAAAAACAATGTTACGAAGAAGTAAGAATACAACAATTAAATGAAGCATCAGTCGGGACTTACCATTATTAGGTCAAGGGAAAGTAAGGAACTCACTGGTACCAGTCAGATATAGAATCTTTACTAAACTAACTTCAGTGGTAATTGATGACAATTTATTTTTCCAATTTCTAGTTGGGCCTTAAATGCATCACACATCACAACTGAAGTTTTTGTGTGCGCAACAGGAATGGCGAATGTAAATCCAACAGTTATTGTATGTAAAGAACATTGCAGTCGTGTAAAGGAGGTCCAAGATTATATAGGTCAGAGGTCATTTTTGGGTGATGACATACACACTGTTATTATTACTGTTATGATTGTCAAGAACTTCAGAGTTAAATCCAGGAAAAAGAAGCACTTTGATGTTTTCAAAGGATTCCTGTTTCCAGAAAACAGAAATTATGGGGCAGAATCATTCTCATGTACAAAACAGTCACAAGTTCAGGAAATGATAGTCAAATTCCAGCTGGAAACTAATTTGATTCTTACTGAAAAGGCAGCTTTCAGAGCATTAGAGGCTCATACGCAGAAGAAGGCTGGTTTTAAGTTTCCAGGAAACAAGTTTCAGAGGAGAGTCTTCAGATTTTAGAGAGGGACAGCCCTCTACAGAAATTGATAAGGCAGTGGACACAGATAAGAAACACAAGGCAAAAAAATAGAATTTATGAGGAACCAAGTCAATGCTTTGTTTGAAGAATTAGAGCATAAAAGGCAGGAAAATGAAGAGATGAGAAAGAAATTGGACAGGGACCTAAAAAACATCCTGGAAACACAAAGGCCAGGCAAACATCACAGAACAGAGTTATTATTATAACAAAAAAATAAATTAGAGAAGCAAAAGCAAGAGGAACAGACACTGGGAGAAATTTCACTGGAAGAAGAAAACAGAGTCCAGAAATCAAACATGATTCTGGAGACGGAAGAGGAGCCTCTGGAACAACAAGAAAAAGCCAAACATCACAGAGAAGGATTCCTCTGTTTCCTAAAAGACAAAGTAAAACAGAACAAACAAGAGCAGACATTGAGAGTAGCCTCACAGAAAAATGTGAAGAAGGAGAAGCCGCTGGAACAACAAAAAATGCCAAACATCAGATTCATCCATCTCCTAAAAGACAAACTTAAGAAGAAAAAACAAGAGCAGACATTGGGAAAAGCCTCAAGGAAAAATGGAGGGTTGTCCCACCCCGTCCCAGAGCCAGAGAAGGAGTGATCCCAGCCCCCAGTGGCAGACGGGCAGTACGGCGTAGGCGGATCTCCCAGGGCCGAGGTCACACGCCAGCCCCCCCAGCACAGCAAAAAGCCCACCCCCCCAGCCAAGCCAGACCCCCAACCAATTGCATCATCCACACCCTCCTACGCCCAGGCCCGTTGAAATAAATTAATTCAAAGTAATCCCCTTTTTTTTGCTTTCGTTCATAAAAATAAATCAAATAAAGGAAACAACAGACAAGAAACACTGTTAAACAGAATTAGTTTATTTCCCACAGGTTTTTTGAAACGGATACTTCTGTACAAAATCTGGAATGTTGGATAAACTTCTACCAATCATTTCATTGTGAGCGTTTCCGCAGAAACCTTAAAAACTCTAGATTTACATTTAAACTGGTGTCTTTGCTTAGCAATTTATTGCTGCTTTTACAATCGCAAGTCACTAATGCCATCTTTGACTCTTCTTTTTTATTTAAAAAGAGTATTTACAATTTGATTAGTAAGGTCTAAAACCCACAAATGTCTGATAAATAAATACAAACAAAGTGGGGGCTTAAGAAACAAACCAATGTGGAAATTTGAGCAGAACATTTTATCTCCCAAAATTGTCTAAAATAATCAGTCAGTTTTTTTTCTTTTCTTTACTGCCATGAATATAAAGTGACTGTAAACCCAGAAATGAACCACCTTGGTCTAAAAAAGTCAACAAGGACAGGAATCATCCCGTTTCTTCTGCGTAAAATGCACATCACTCATTTGCTCTGGATATTTATCATTTGCCACCCTTCATTTAAACCAGCTCACTTTCCACAGCTCTAAAAAAAATTACAAAAAATCTCCACAGTGTTTCTAGTTAGATTCGACAGCGGCTTAAAAAAGCAGAAGACATGACCTGCTTTGGATTAAATCTGCTCCGTTTACATTTACAAACAGTCGCAAGATACACTGCTGGATTTTGAACTTGCTACACAAAAAAGATCGGAAACAAGCCCCACCCATTCAGAGCTCAGCCAATTAAGGCTGAGCCTGCTATTTTTTTTTTTTTTTTTTGTCTTAGCCAATCTGAAAGCAGCTCCGGGTTTGTACTTCCCGCATTTTCTCCCAAAGTTACACAACACATCCGGAACTCGACACAACAGTCAGTGAAAGCTTCAGGCAGAGCGACGACATGGATAGATTTGCCTTTAAAGCACTACTTTACATAATCATGTGCCATTTTCTTACAAAAAACAAGTAATTTCACAGTATAAAATCATGTAAAATTATCAGGGTTTGTTTAAAAACGATGTGTGAATTAAAATAAAGGCTTTTAAGTATTGCTTTCTGCTGCTAATGTACTGTGGAAATGGGGGTATTGCTCGGGTCGAGGGGGTCACACGTCCTCCCCGGTTTGAACAGTTCGAGGTCTATGGCACTTTGCGTCTCCCAATGGTTCTGTACAGTGACAGGAAAACAAAAAGCTGCTCAAAAAGTGAGGCGTGATCAAACTTTATAACGACGGGGAAAAAAAAGGCAACCTGTGGTCTCTTCCCATGCAAGAAAAAGAAATCTCAAAATACTGCCAGTCGCCTCCGGAGAAAAAACAGTCTGATGTCTTTCTTAAACGATCTTCTCTTGTTCCTGCTGAACACACTTTCACAGCTTCCTTTGGTTGATAAGCTTCACCAACAAAGAACAGAACCACCAACACGTTTTTCTGGGAAGGGGATAAAAGATTCTCTATCCCCTCTGCTACATCTGAAGATTTTGATGTCCAGGTGTGTTCACAGAGCTGGAGCCATGCTCCTGTGTGCCACGGGGTTTTCACAGAAGACACAGCGCATGTCGACAGGACCAGAAGCCTTCATGATCTACATTCGTCTCCTTCACACCTAGAACTTGACACACTCCTCTAGAAGAGGCTGCCTGGCGGACAAGGAAACTGTTTGCACTCCTCAAATCTAAAAAAAAAACAGGAAAACTGGAAGAGAATTAAGGGAGCTCTGCCCTCCGGTGGTCAGCATCAAATCCATCTTATGTTAAAAAAAAAGACAGAATGAGTGGTTTATGAGCTTTGGACAAAATGGATGATCTGTACAGAGACCACAGTTGAGTATTTGCATCAGAGCATCTCATATCTTCAGCTTCTTTGTATAAAAAATATCTATATATTTATGTACACCACAGTGACGGCCTTCTGAGGACTCATGCTTGCGGTCTTGCTTAGATCCACGACACGCAGTGGTTTCTCCCGTTGGACTGGTTCCACAGAGACTTCTGCACGTCTCCACTTTGAATCTTCCCAAAAGGTGCCAGATGAGTCTTTTGTGTGTACAAAAAAATGACTGTCAACCCCACCCCCACTTCCCACCCACAATTCAGTCAAGTCTATGCTTGCACTTCCCGTACGATCAATAAATCCACAGTGGTTGGAAACGTTTTCAGGATGGAAACAGCGTTCGCGTGATCGATATTCACAAAGCTGTATCCGTTAGCCTGCAAGACAAGAAAACGGGTTTATTTTTCATGAACAGCTGATGAAACTTCGGTTTAAACTGTTGCTACCCGATCTGTACCTGAAACCCGATCACAACCTAGCGTGCGCGAATCTTACGTCACTTATGTAGATAAGCAATTTCAATTAAATTAGCTTGCAGTATTTCCTATTTCCTGAGGGCTGCACAATGGCGAAGTGGTTAGTGCCCTCGCCTCACAGAGAGAAGGTCCTGATTCAAATTCTGGCTGGAACCTTTATATATGGCGTTAGCATGTTCTCCCTGTCTCCACACTCTAAAAACATTTTTTATAGCCTGCTTTCAAGTGATAGGAGTGTGGACGCCCAATAAGCTCACTCCTGATTGGTGAGAGTGGTTGCCATAGAAACTCAGACCGGCTCAGACGTAGATGTAGATGCTCAGTGCTTACTGACACCATATTGTGAGAAAAAAATTGCGACTGAATTGACTTGGTCTTTGGCTGGCGCCTGAAGTAAACCATTTTCTATGGGTGACGTCACACTCACTTGATCCAGTTCAGAGACATAGTCAATGCTGTAAATGCAAAGAAGGATACCTGAAGGATTTTGTCCCCAGGCTGAAGGATCTTAGAAGCTGGGCCCTCAGGTTGAACCCTTGTCACAAATATGCCCTGAAATCAAAAACAGAGATTTCAATCTACACTTAATCTTAAAAAAGGAAAGCAAAGCTTCTAAGGTGTGAATTTACATTGTCATCAGGACGAAAGGGGTTTCCCCGGCCTCCCACTCCACCTGATATACTGAAACCCAGCTCTGGATTCTTCTCCACTTTTACACGGATCTGAAACGACACCCACACAACTTTTAGCAGGAATCGCAGCTGTCCTTTCCCAGTCACGGTGAAGCGAAAGAAGACGGTGCCCGCCGGCAAAAAAAAAAAACAACTTTTAAGAATAGCTTCTGATGGCAAAAAAATAGAAAGTGTAAAAACATAGCAAATAGAGAGAAAAATTTCAAAGCAAAAGTAGTTAGTAATAGTAATGAAGGCTTTTAGCCAAAAACCAGCAACCAGCAACCTTAAATCTGGTTAATCTAAAGCACACTGCTCTATCTATAATCAGGGTTTCTTATATTTAAAATTAGGCTTTTTTAAGGAGGCTTTGCTATTTTGGCTTGGCCTCAGATGAACTTCTCTCCAACCATGTAATTTGAATTTGTTGTTGACGAGTCCAAACTCCACGTTCAGGTATCTGTGGTCATTTCTCACTTCAAAATTTTGATAGTTAGTTCCTCCTTTCAACCCAAACTGTGGGGTTGGAATGATGTGCGGGTCTTTCTTTGTGTCGTGGATCTTTTTTTTTCAGCATCATAGTTTAGACCTAACATTTTTATGGCTTTTGAAAAAGTTTTAGTTGTAGATTTGAAAAATATATAGGCATATTCAAAAATGAAGCAAAAAAAGGGGGTTATCATTCTAATTTTTTTCATGTAGTTTGCGCTAATTTGTTGAGTGTTTTTTGTGCGAATTGTTTCTGTGTATTTTGTGCTGATTTGTTCAGTGTTTTCATTAATTTTTTTGTGCTAATTTTTTGTTCTAATCTTTAAAGTGTTTTTGTGCTTATTTTTTGTGCAAATTTCTTTCATACAAAGTTTTGTGTGTTTTTTGTGAGAATTTTTTCATGATTTTCACATTAATTTTTTTTTAGTTTTCGTGCCAATTTTTGGTGTGTTTTTGTGCTAGTTTTTTCCAGTGTTTTTTGTGCTAATTTTTCTGTGTTCTTTACATTATTTTTTTTGTGTTTTCGTGCTAATTTATTGTGTTTTTGGCGATAATTTATTTGTGCTTCTAATGCTAATTTTTTTGTGTTTTCATGCTAATGTTTTTTAAGAACGAAGGACTTCAAACATGCTGGGCACTACTTATATCTTCTCATGAAAACCATAAGATGACCTGCAGTTAAAAGTTGGAAAGCCACAATTTGTTCGTGTCATAGACACAATTTGTGTCAATTTTGTTTACGTGCTCTTTACAACATTCCCGGTCTGTTTTGTTCTTTCTACTTACTTTATACTACGGCTGTCAATGTTACTGCGTTAATTTATTTAAAAAATGAATGCGTTAATACATATTAAGACTGACTGATTACACTCTATAAAGCAACTGTATTTTGCTGGTTCAGGCTTCCGCGGCTTGCGTCAAATTAGAAAAATGCACACTTTGTCGGGCAGAATCTCGCTTATAACACACTCACTTATAAAATAAATAAATACTCAATTGATTTTTAGTACTTTATTCTTGTTATTTGTTAGGTTCAGATCGCGTTTTCACAAAAGACGGACTATTTGACATGTAATATGGCCCGTTGTCACAATAACACAATGAGTGTCTGAGCTGGCAGCGACCTTGCTGCGGTAAAGGAAAGCGATATATATGCTGATCGTCACGGTAGGTTAATGAAGAATTAGTTCAGAGAAAAAAGTTCACCTCTTACTGCTTGTTTTCGTCCAGAAGATGAAGCAAAAAGTTGATTTTGAAGAAGCCTGAGCAAATAGAACATTTTGACCAGAGCTTCTTCTGGAACACTCAGCATCCAATCAGAATAGAGTATTCACCCGGACTATTAAAGTGCAGAAACACAATGTTTGTTTCTTAAGGCTGTTTATCAGCATCTTTGTTTTCTTGGAGTAATACTGCAGACGTTAAAGTCTTAACAGTTCTGCTTATCTTACTGTTGATGTGTTTTGCGCACACAGTTAACCTTCGGAGTTAACACATTATAAATGTAAACATTTCAGACAATAAATATGAAGGAAACATTTTCTCTCTGGACTTTTTATTTGTTTAAAAGCTGCATACTGCCGTATAAAATTTAACTCGTAAAACATGGTAATAAAATTGTGATTAATCACAACCCCAACGTGTGATTACTCAGATTTATTTTTTAAAATTGATTCACAGTACTACTTTATACACAAATATTACAGAGAAAATAGGTTGAGAAACTATTAAATATTGACTAGCTTGAACAGTTTAATTTTGTTTGTGGTGATGCAGAAAATGAGTTACAGCCCGAGTTAATTGTTGGTGTTTGTATTATTCTAAATTTTAATGTTAATATGTTTACTTTTATTTCAAATAAATATGAGCTCCAAATATCAGTTATTGGCATTCTTGACTACTAATAATCATGTTGGTCGATCCATACTAGTGTCGACGTCAGGACAAGTAAAGTAAAACAGAAGCCTTTTTCACCTCCTGCTGCCGCGTGTCATGGGGGTAACGGGGAGGCGCCTGGGGTTGTGAGACTTTCAGCATCAGGTAGTCGATGAGTTGCTCTCTGGACGGGTGACGGCCCATGGATGTTTGAGGTCGAACCGATGAGCCCATCTGGCCGTTTATCAAAGGCACCTGGGAAAGAAAAACACACGATTCATTATCATCTTCAATTCTCTGATTATACAGATTTTTAACCTTCTTTTGTGGTGTGATGTGCTTTTATTGTGATCTAATGTGTTAGTTTATGTCTCATTATGTTCTTGTTTTATCCTATGCTCCAATATTTACTTCTATCACTGTCTGAATAGATGTTCATTAATGTGCATTGTCCCTATCAAATAAATAAATTCTGCTCAAGGTAACTTAATGGACAGAAATTAATAAAATCTGCTTTTTTTATTCCTACTTTTCTGGGGTCCATGGTGTAGCTCTGTCCACCCTGGAGAGGAAAACCATCATCCTAAAAGAAAGATGAACTTACATGTATTATCAAAACAAACAAGTCTGGAGAAAAACAATCAGACGCAAAGTGAGTGTTTAGTAGATAACAGCAGAGGGAAAAGTTCACTTTTTTATTTAGGAGCATGATAACTACTCTGTAAGTATTCATCTTATTGGTCACTTTCAGCCAATCAAATGATAGAGACGGCCTGCTTAGGCCAAAAACAAGAAAATTAGGAAACAATTCACAATCTCATTTTGAGCACAATTTTTAAGGTGGAAGAATAAAAGACAACAAATAAACAAAAGCAGAATCGATCTATGCGTATCAATGGTTGTCATGTAGAGGTATTATATGGACAATAAACAAGTTCTAACTGTTCTGCAAATTGCTTTTCTGTGTTGCACGATCTGTCATGAATTGATAGAAACTCTAAAGCGGGGGTGTGTGTGGCGTCATAGAGGTGTCGTAAATGTGACCAAGGTGACCAACAAGAATAATTATAATACATTAACAAAGTAAGAGATTTATTTGTGTATTATAATTATTTCCAATAAAGTGAAAGGTTATGAAGTGATTTGTGTTAGAGCTTATCTAAACTCACTGTTTTCTATCTGTTACCTTATTTTTGTGCCTTTTAATACGGTGCGTGTTGTGTACGGGTTGAATACAGAAATAGAATCCCTAATTAAGACTGTGCCTAATAATACGGCGCACTTTATGGTGCGTAGAATACGGTAGATTAATTAGGTATTAAACAACAGAAATACTTTGAGAGCATCATGAGTTTAAATACACTTTTTTTTCAAATTAATTGCAGTAACTTTTTAAAGTGCATGGCTAACATTTTAGAGATAAACCATAAAAAGCATATAAATGTGATTTTCTACTTTTAAACTGGAAAATGGATGTTCTGTTTTGCATCAAAGGCAATAAAGTTTTCTAATACTTGCATCATTTTCAGAGAGAAACTTTCAAAATAAAAGCACTTTCTCTTGCTGTAACATTGCTTCAGCTGATAATTAAATAAAGGTTAAATTTAAAAAAAGCATTTGCGATGCTAATAACAGTATAAATGATTTATTTTGACTTGTAGATTTTGATTTGAAGGTCATGGCAGGTCAAATGAAGAGAAGTGAAAGATGATTTCCATTGATCTGACCGGTGATCGGGACAAAAAGGAAACATGCATTTCCTTAAAGGAAACGAAACAAGCAGGAAGAGGAGGTTCCTGAGTTGGTCTGATTTCAACAGAGGCACGGTACTCACACAGAAGCTCAGGTAGGGCTGTCCGTCCCTGCCACTAAACACCAGGGAGCCTTGGCTGGCATGCATGTCCCTATAGTTTCCGTCGTGAGACCAGCTCAGTGGGAAGTTATTGGAATTATAGGAGCGAGACAGAGCATTCTGACCACACACAACAACCAGCAGCAGGAGATGTGCCAGAGGTGACCATGCAATCCACCAAATGAGTGACACACACAGAACACACACAAAAAAAATGTACAAACATGCAGTTAGTTATGGTTAGTCGGGTTTTTGCACAGAAACTTTTGTTTTAACCATTAGTCTCTAAAATATCGTTTCCGCCACCGTCAGGTAAAGGTTGAAATATTTGCTCACAGAAATTTTGATCCCATGTTACCTTTTCTATCTTCTTGGCCTCGATGTGCCGCATCACCTGGTCTCTCCAGTCTGTGGGGACTCTTCCCGGGCCCGGCCCGTCCAGCAGCGAGTGCTCGGACTTGACCCTGACGTTGGGCCGCTTGCTGGGGCTGATGTGCTGGTAGTTGAAATCGCTCACAGACATGGTCCGCTCCGGAAGCTCATGCGGGGGTGGCCTGGCGCTGACGGGCCTGGACACTCCGGGACCGTCAATGCTGTAGGTGCGAGCCGAGAAGGGCCTCTGCGCCGCCATGGCCAGCGGGCCTCTGGGGAGCGCGTGAATGTCCCTGTACGTCATGTACTCCCCGTCGGCCGGCTGCATGCGCCTCAACTCGCCGATGGAGGCAGCGGAGGCACCGCTGCTTTGCCTCTGCAGAGTGCTGCTCCTCACCTGGCCTCCAGTAGAGTAAAGTCTTTCCTTGGTCCAGTCGCCTTTGGGGGCCATGGGGGGGCCCTTCTGCTGTGGCTGCAGGGGGTACGGGGGCGCCTGGTTTCGGTTTGAGAAGTTGGTGTTGGCAAGCGAGTGTGGAGGATGGGAGAAGTAGCCCTGTTGCTCTGGAGGAACCGCTGACCTCTGAGCCCACAGGTTCTCCTTCTGCATGGCACTGCTTGTGTACTGGACGTTGTACTGAGGGGGCGGGGCTTCAATGCTGGAGGAAACGGGATACCTGCCGCTGGTGGCAGGAGGCATGGAGGAGGACAGCAGGTCTGAGGAGGACGTGGAGGAGCTGTTGTAGACGTGGAGAGGCTGGTCGTTGAGTAGCTGGCTGGCTGATTTGCTCCTAACGATGCTCTGGGCCTGAGCCCCCGGTCCTGGGCCCACCCCCACCATCCTGCTCATCACAGCTCCACCTTCGTCTCCATCAAAAGAGTACAGCTTCATGCCTCCTGCTTCTATGTTACTGATGCTGTGCGACTTCATCACCTGCGGCACGTAGGACCTTTTCTCTGGAGACAGCTCCTCTGTGCTATGAGACAGAGACATGTCGCTGCCCACGGCCAGGGGGGCGGCGTGCACTGTCGAGGTCTCCAGCCTCTGCCCCCCCACACCATCACTTCCGCTCTGGTTTCCATTCTGGAAGTGGTCTGTGTACTGCTGGCCGTTCAGGTCCCCCTGGGGTACCGGACCGTTCTTGGCCTTGTCTGACCCGTCCAGGTGATCTGCGTCGTAGCTTGGCAGCTTGGTAACGTTCATATTGATCTGGTCCCACTTGGTGTACGACTCTCCCACGCCGCTGTTGATCTCCTTCCCAAGAAAGGGCAACCTGTTCTCCATGCACAGATCATAGTCAGGTGGCGTGGGCTGGGTTCTCAGGAGGGAGGGGAGGGACGTCTCCGAGCCGTTACCGTTGTGGAGGAGAGGGGTGGTGTCCCTGGGCTGGTTCATGTTCTCATCCTCTTCCCTGAAGCAAGAACGCCAAAGATGAGCGGAGGAAGTCAGATTCATGAAACTCATTTTTGCTGTCACCCGTTCACATCTGAGGGTTATCTCCTTAAGTCCTTAACCCTTTAACACCAGAGATATCGCCGGCGACAGTGTAACTCCTCGATCATTCACGAGATCACCAATCATTGGGTCTGTCACAGCTTTTCTCATTGGCTTTGCAGTGATATTCAACACATTACTAACATAAAAGAAAAGCAACACTAGATATGAAGCTCTGGTGTTAAAGATCTCGCCAGAGTTGCAGTTACAGACGTGCTTCTCTCTTTAGTCTAATAACAGGTTCAATAACTGGTTCTGCAGGAGGTTAATTAGTTTACAACAATCCTAATTTGTATTTTTGCTTTTTAGAAGGTTTTTAAAAATTCTTTTAGCAGCACTTTGGCTCGAAACTGTCAATAAAAAAACTGGACTAACGTGTTGATTCTGATAGTGACAAGTGTTTTCAAATATTGATGAACTTCAGGAATTCTATAAACTCTATGACAGTTGATGCAAACAAATCCTAACAAATGATCAGATTAAGCAATCCTCGACCAAAGAATGATTTGAAATGTCTGGTTTAAGAGTTAAAGATGCGTTCACACCGAACATGGTTGTAACGGCAGGGAGATCCAATTTCAATGTGGAGTCTGCGTTTTGGGCGGTGCGATGTTTCCAGAGTTTAAATAATTGAACTTTTGTGATGAATTTACATCACGTCAACCAATCGGGAACTGTTATGGCTAAGCTGTAATTCTGTGGATTGTATTAGTGTTTCTCTTTTCTGTTAAAGTGGGAGGTTTTCTGTCTTTTTCTTCTGCCATCTTAGTTTGCAGATTTGTGCCTGAATGTCTGGAAACCCCCTACCCCAGCTAGCAGCAAGAGTTTAACTTTCTTCTGTTTATGCAGGCTTTGGGGGTTGTAACTTGGTTATTTCTTTATGAAAATAGTTTTTCTATAAACAAATACTAGATTATTAATTCCTGGTGTTTTTATGAGTTGGAGTTTCTACAGCAATTAACTTTTTTCTTATTTGTTACATTCTTTCATAGCCCCCTAGACAGGGGTGAAACATAAATTGGCCCCTGACGTGTTGATGATCATCAAATGATGTGATCATCATTTTGGAGTCCAAAACCAACATGGAAGAGAATCTGATCGTTTCACTCCTGAATATTATGATTTTTTTTCTCATTTGCATGGACAATATGATAAAAAAGTCCTCTAATTTTATTATTTTTTCCCTCCTCAGACTAATGTAAGTCATCAAACTGGGTCACAGAGAGACAGAAGTACCGCTAAAGGCAGCAGTGATTCATACGCAGCTCCTGCAGTAGATGGTGAAGCTCACCGTACTGATGATTTATAAACAAACGTTTTGAAAATAAATAAAATTGGAATATTTGACATGCATCAAAACAGAGGCGGTGGGTGTGAATTAGCTGCATGAATCACATTTGGTGTGAATGAACGTAGTGCAAAACTTCTGCCTTCATTCGGTCGACTGTCTAAACACTTTTTAAATGATGGTTATTGCCAAACCCCCCCATAACTTTAGGTCATCAGGTGTAAGCAGTTCTGACCGGCTTCTAGGCAGGAAAGGCATCCTGGCCTCCCTCTCAGGTGTGCACAGAGAGTTGTCCTGACTGCTGTCCGTGGTCAGAGAGACGGAGTCGGACATGCGCGATGGGGATGAACAGTTGCTGTTGTTCTGGTTACTGTTGGCCACAGTGTCGTCCAGCAAAGAGTCGGCATCTTTCCCATCATCTGACAGATACAAAGGCTACAGTTAGGCGCTACCGTTTAAAGTTAAACCTCCAGTAATTACTGAGATCCGATGGTTACCTTTTTTATTTTTACTTAAAGTAACCACTTTAGGCTGGTTGATGGAAATCTCAATGAGAGGTGGCCTCATCTCTGCGATTCTCATGTCCACCTCTTCATCCGTTAGCTCCTCAGGATACTGAAAATCAGAATCGTTCCTTTACTGCATTTCTTCTTGAGGAAATCATAAGAACTTTAAGGTGATCACCTCCAGGGTGTCCTCGTGGTTCATTGTGGAGGCCTCTGAAGATTTCATCTGAGCTTTCTGTGAACTGACAGACTCAGAAGTGTCTTTTGAGTCCTCCGCAGAAGGAATCTGGGCTTCAGTGTTGGTTGATACTGGGGGTTGGATGTCTGCTGCCACACCGTTGGGATGGGTGGCCTCGATGACCTGTTGGAGACAACACGTCATGATCATGTTGGGGATAATAAAGCGATTCGCTTCTTCTGAAATGAAAATGACACTGACCTTCACCCCCACATCCTGCACTCCAATGTGGTTCCGCTCGGCTGGTTTGGATTCTTTCCCTGACCCTTCACCGGACTCACTTAGCCTGTGAGCCACAGACTGGGCCGTCTTCACCATGTTCTTCAATTCTTCTGGGTATGGCGTCGGATATCGTTTCAGGTTTCCCTCCTGAATGTGCAAAAACACAAAGAAAAGCTAACATTAATGGTGCAACAAAAAATGGTGAACAATATTGTAGCAATTTAGGCGTACAGTTTTGATCCAGATGCCAGCTCGGACGAGTAAAACAAAAACATTAACAGATCTGTTTGTCTGGAAGTGGATACATCGGAATGAAGCAGAGCGGGTAGCTTGTGACCTACCGATAGTAGTTAGTACATACTTTTTCAAACGTCAATTTTTCACCTCCTCCCCCTTTATTCACCACAATTTGAATAAAGAAATACTCAGACATGCAGTTTCAATCTTAATTTTCTTGATATATGTTCTCTGTCTCTGAAAAATATCACGTTATAAACACCAAAAACGATATTCTCACAAGAGTGGGTCTTGGAGTGGTAAAATTGAGTTAAAATAAAAATGAGATTGGGATAAAATTAAACTAAAATTGGGTTACGATGATGATGAGAGCATTTTAGCATCAGGAATGATCGAGTTAAGATAAGATTGGTGAGTGCTGTTAATTAGCAGTTTAATTTGCCAGGATGATCTGTAAATAATGCAGTGCTGGATCTGATCTAACAGATCAGAGCTGGAGACCACTGATGAAGAGGCCTTCACAGGAAAGAGGACGGATGCTTTAGCTGCAGTCAAAGAGGCATCTGATGTGAGTATAACTGCTGTGAAACAAGCAGGGAAGGAGTCATTTTTTCTACTGATTTGACCATGGATAGTGTCTGAAAGAGTTCTTTAACATTTACTCTGCAGCATGTGATAGAGGAAAGGACTGCGGTGGTTTTACAGCCAGTCAGCTCACATTTTTTCCGACTGAAAACCTTTAGTTTCATCATCTGGATGTAGGATTTTTGTTTTTTATTTACATTTTTAAACAATAAATGATAGAAAATGGCATGCAAACTGCGTACAGATGGATTCAAATGTTCATTTCATTACATTTTAACAGGAATTTTTAAATTTGCTTTAAAAGCTGTTGCATTAACTATGATTAGAGTCTGAAAATTAATCAAACATGCGATTGATTTGGAGATTTATCAGAAGAAAGAGTTCAGTACTGACAAAACGTAAATACATTAATAAGCTTCCAAGCTTCTCTCAGAGAAAATGACAGGAAATAAAAGTGCAGGTGTGTTACTAACCCTCGAGGGGGCTTCTCTCTCATCTTTGTCCTCGTCACACTCAAAGGCCACCTGAGCTCGCTGCTTGCGTTGCTCCTCCCAGAGCGCCGGATTGAAGCTCTCAGAATCAGAGTGAAGGATGTCTGAAATGACAACATTGGAGAGATTTTAAAATGTTCCTGCTCTTGACCACTAGATGGAGCTGAAGAAGCGGGAAGAAAACCAGGAAGCTGTGGAGGAGCTTGGAGAGGTTTAACCCTTTAAATGCAGCTTGTTTCTAGAAATTAAAACAAATGTGATGATTATGAACGAAGCAGAAACATTTAATTTAACCTAAAGGTTTTACTTCAAGGAGCAATATGCAGCAGTAGAAATGTGATTATTATATAAAATGCTATCGGATTAATAAATGTGTTTTTTACAATTTCCTGAATTTCTAAAAGTATTTTTTTCTTAGGATTCTTTGCTTTTTTTATACTTTTAGGAAAAACATAATCAGATTTGCACAGATGATTTAAAGCTTAATTCTAACTTTAAGGCAGTAATCTGTGGGGTTTCCTGTGTGAACGTTCTTCATTCTTTTAGAACTGAAGGATGATTAACTCATTGATGATTTAGAACATCTATAAGCTACTTTTAGGCAAAGTTTCTGCCTCTAAAGTGGTCCGCCACCTCAGAAGGTCAAAAGGTCTGGTTCAGTAAAACACAGAAAATGAGTCAACTGTGTGCAATAGGTAGTAAAACGTAATTGCACTCAGGCCGTGACAGATTTGAAGGAAATGAGGAGAACACAGCAGGAAGTGCTAGATTTCAGGAAAATCGACCACTGTGGCAATCACCCTGAACCCGTAATTACGGGGAATCCAAGATGCAACAGGTGAGCGCGAACCTTCTGCTGTAATGGAAACCGAAAGCGGGCCCACAGATGGATGCTCAACGTGGTGTGGGTTAGGATTTCCTGTGGAGCTTCAGGTGACAAAGTCTCATAAAATATGAAGCAGAGGATCCTTGTAGGTCACCTGGACGCTTGTGATAAAGATGAAAGCTGCGTCTTAAATCGAGTGTCTGTGCATACTCACATTCATCCGTCCTGGTCTGCTGGGGGAACATGTAGTTGGTGAGGGTTACTTTCTGGGTCTTCGGATCCTCGTCCTTCTGCAGAGGGATGAGGGGCTTGGACTGGAGGAGACCGAAAAAAGGTCTGAGAGTGACATCCGGGACAAAGACCAGCTTTCTATCTTTTTATTTAGCCTGAAAAGTTTCTCTGATAAGACAGTCACTGACGGATTGTGTAAAAAGTCACAGAAAGCATAATTATAAACATCTTTGCATCATGAAATCTATGCATTTGCTTTAAAATGTAGTCTGGAGGGGTCCTTTCAGGTCTGCACTGCATTTGTTAACTGAAGGACACCAGCGGATGAAATCTGATAAAATGTCTGAAGTCGGAGTCCATTTTAAAAAAATCAAGCTAACCCTAATCACTTCCATGAAGCAGAGAGCATCTACCATGGAACTGCATTAAAAAAACACAAGTAATATAAGTTCAGTAATATAATGAGAGGCCAGTGATCCCCATAGAAGAAAGGATCAAAATATACGCAAAGAATATCCTCCAGCAGGCTATGAGCATCCTGCATGACCCAGCGTCATCTTACCTGCCTGACCTTTCACAACCTGCAGCCTCCAGAGCGTCGCTCAGACTCAACTAGAGTTCAGGTTTGCTTCTTTATTATCAATAATATGCAGTGAGCTCCAGCATCAAACAAAATCCTTTTCACCTCTTTTCTTTTTTAAGGTATTCTAACATTTTCACTGTTTTTAGCTTAATGAATGAAGCTGTATGAATGGTTTCTATTCATTCTGTCCCATAGCAGTCCTGGACTGCTATTTTTTTTAGCAATTCTTCCTTCTTACTGTGCCTTTGAGCAAAAATTTCAGCCCCCCACATACTTAAAAACCCACCAAAATCTGCATGCACCAAGTACCCTTTTGAAAATGAATTTTGTCCCCCCCCAAATAAATAAAGGATGACATCACAGCAGGCGAAACTGTCAAAAAAATGAATGGGGCTAAAATCTCTTATGGGTTATAAGAATATTTGAGAATCCATTAATGAAACCAAAACACACGTCTCTGGGATATCCAAAGGAAGTTTGGGAATTTTTGTGGGATGGCCACAGGACATATGAAATTTGTCAGTTTTCTTCTCCCACAATTTGGGAGAAGAAAACTTTTGTTCGAACGAGCTTTGTGAAATTTCTCACACACTGCATCAGGTTATGTCTCAACCACAAACAAAATTTTGGTGCAAATTTAAATTGCTTCTAGAGATTCCAATCAATTGCCTCCTAACTCCTCGAGCACCATTGAGAAGCTACTTGGGAAAAAATAACAAAAAACCTCAGTTGCCAAGGAAATTTTAGCCTGGTAGAGGCAGAAAAGGAGAGTGAGGGGCGTGTAGTGCCTGCATGCCATGGAGTTTTGATTTTTGTTTTTTTTTTTTACATATGACTGTAAATTTACGTTTTGCTTGGGATAAACACACATGTTGGTGTGCCAGTAAGCCGTAAGGCCTCTTGTGAACCACCTGAGATTTTGTTGTTGAACTACTTATGTTTTAAACTAATGTTTATTTAAATAATTTGCAATGGCTGCTTTCAACCTAAATGCCCAATTTTCATAATAAAACGTGAGTGCTTCATCAAACTTTTACAGCTTTCTCATCTAAAAGTCAAACATCTCTGACTCTCTGTGTCTTGCGCATGTACACTGGCAAGGTATAAGCAGGTCTATAAAAATAGATTAAACGGATATGTTGCCCTGGGAATCATGGGAATAAGGTTTTATGTCAGAATATCCTGGATAAGAAAAACTGCCTCTAGTTCAAAACATCCACGCAGGCTGAAATTCTGAGATGCATTACTGAAGAGGTCTCCCTCTTTGGTTCTTAAGCACAAAAATCATCTGAAGACCTTAACTGATGTTCACTGGGGGATTCATTCCTCATGTTATGAAGACGTTTTCCAAGTGATTCTTCAGATATGCTCATATTAAAAGCCCTCGACTGTCTTCGCCTCTAATCTGCTCCAACTCTGACATCTGGGGGACTTTTTTCTGCCTGAAGCTGCAGGAGGCCTCGTCTAAACCCGCCTCGCCGCATCCCGTAAGCCCAAAGCAACATATGTACAGCCAGCGGAGGCGTCTTACAGATGAGATTTATTCACTTTCAATTACTAACTGGACAGAGGAGATTTTCTTTGATGCATCTGAACCTCCTCAAGGACGACTTGTCAAAGCAGCTGATTGGAGGAGGACAAAGAATTCAGGAGGAGGAGCTCTACAGTCTCCTCTGAATGCTTGATCCATGAGCTGCTCGAGAGAGACATGGGGCGCCATGACACTTCCTCACATGAGATGACTGGATCTGAGTGTTTTCATCAGCAGGGAAAAAAAAAAAACTCAACCAAGACCGCTTGCAGGCAGCTCTTTATCTGATCGTCTTCCGGCGAGCTGATGCTCCCTTATCTCCTTCTGGTTCACCATCATCCACACACCAGATCTCAGAGCTTCTGTCTCCATTACCACTCTGTTTTCATTAAACAATTAAGTATATCGCTTTCTGACATGAATTTAGGATCCTTTTCCACTTTAAGGGCAGAGTCAGGGCGTGTTCAGCTCAAATGTCCTGGAAGTGGTTTTACTGCATTTTAGATGGGTTTGTCTGTCAACTACTGACCCACAACCAGCTTTCAAGAGAGCCCTGGTTTTGGAGCTCAGGTGCAGCAGTTTTTTTTTTTATTTACCTGGTTTTCAGACAGCCACATTGCAGTCATCTCACTGAGTTTGGTGAAACTGTATGGAAGATTATTCAACCTGCAAGCAAGATGGTCTCAGTCACACAGGTTACAAAAAAACAGAATCCACTTAAACCACAAATAGGATCCTGAAAGTTTAAAGTCTCACTCCAAGCTATATTTATATGTTACAGTTTAGGAATAAAAAGTTCAAACTACAAAAAGACAAAGGGCTTTCATGGAATACCTTTGGTTACTTAAAATCCCACGTTTTACTACTGTAAAATCATTCCCAGTGGTCTTTTTATTATGATCCTGCAGTTTTTGGCCAAAATAAACAAAAAACCCTTTTTCTGACATATTTTCAGCAGCGCGGCAGTAGTTCATTAAAAATTCACTTTACGAGCCCAAGCTATCAATACATTACTTTTAAAAATGATAAACATTGATATTTTCTTTAATCAGGGAGCCACAATGTAGGGGTAAATAGAGCCTCAGGTTGCAAACTGTCAGCTGCAGCAGGAAAGACTTTTAATTCAGTTATCTTTTGGTTGAACCTGAAGCAACATTTTTACTTCTTTTTCTGCCATTTTAGAGTTTTTTTTTATTATGCTTTAATATGAAACAGTTTTGTCAATTTGCTTTTTAACTAAAAATTTCCAGTATTTTGGAATCATTTCTAAGTAAAAGTTTTGTGTTTAGTATAAAAAAATGTGCAAACTACAATTTTTACGTAGCATCAGTATTCAATATTTATGAAATTAAGTTTATTAATTTTTGCACTCTTTAAGAAGTCCAGCTTCACATTTTTAAGCCCTTTCCTAAACAGGAAGCGCAACTGAAGGTGTCTAACAAATTAAAGGCTTGTTAAAGCAAAAACAATTTAAAATGTCCAAAAATGAGATTATAAAAGGAGCATGCAGACTTAAAACAAAGTTATAGGACTTATTTCAAATGTTGAACTTGAACTTTAGAGCAAAGACTCACTTGTTGTTGCTCAGATTGATGACTTTGAGCTTCTGCATGTCGCCCATCTCCTCAGGCAAAGACTCCAGCTTGTTGGAGTGTAGGAACAGCACGGTTACGTTCCTCCAGTTGCCCATCTGTGACAGACACCCAAGACGTTCAAGCCAAAAGGATGTCGGCTAAGCATCTAGACAGTCCAACCGGAGTGCTCACCTCAGGAGGAAGCTGAGTCAGGAAATTGTGATCGGCGGCAAAGGTTCGGATGGCAACCCACTGGCCGATGGAGGAGGGCAAGGCTTCAATTTCATTAAAACTGCAGTCTAGCTCATCTATAGATGTCAGCCTGAAGGAGGAGGATGGAGGAGAACTTTAAAGACCCATTCCAATCTTCTTTTGAGCTTTTCTAAAATTCCCAGTGGTATTTTAATTATGATTATGCTGGAAAACATGCCGTACACGGATCTTTATGTATGCATCAGAATGGAGCAGAGCAAGGATCTTGTGGCCCTCCCAGTGTATTATTAACATCACAAATACAGTGTTTTTCAAACCGCATTTTTTCTGTCTGCTCCTGATGCAAATTTGCAGATTTAAGTAAAAAAATACTGAAAAACGCTATTTTAGCTTGATTTTTTATATGCCCCCCCATTAGCAGAAAAATGCTTTAAAAACATGTTAAAAATTGCCAAAAACTAAGTTTTAATCGTAGTGGGTTTTCAACCCGCATGTGTAGCTGTATTTTCACATGTGTGATTTTAAACACTGAACTTCTTGGGTTTTTTAGAAGAACAGGAAAGGATTGCTTCTCTACTTTTTAACAAAACAGTCTTGATTTACCATGAGACTGAAAAGAAACGCGAACCAAGCAGTGTCTCTGCTGAAAAGAAAAAGAGAAATTCTGGTCAAGGCAAACCAAACCTTAATTGTACCAGGTCCCACTAAAATGCACAATATGACTAATTGCAGTTCATTATTGAAAGCACTGAATGAAATAAACCAAGGGTGAATGAAAATGTGAGCTTTCTTAGTCTGAAACCCTTGAATGGGATTAAGATCAACCCAGGTTTAGTGACATAATCTGAGCGAAACGAAGCCTATTCTGATATAAGGGATAGTCGAGGGTGTTTGGAAACAAGTCTGTGCAGCTGCAGTTGTTTTTGCTGGTAAAAGGTGGTTTGTCTGCTTACAGAAATAGAACTTGCTTAAAAAAAAAACGGATTAAATGAAGCTTAATCTGTTTTTGTTAGACCAGAGTGATGGTCAGCGTGCGGCCGGGCTTCCACGCGCCTCGGGAGCAGACAGATGCTGGATTTATGCGTCTGCTGCTGGAAAGATCAGCCTGAGATGAGGTGTCGTTGATTTAGTTTATGACATATGCGTCCACACACCATGAAAAATGACCGCAAAATGTAAACTAAAGACCCGTTACCAAAAAATTTAGACTTTATGATCCCATCGACAGAGTTATGAGCAGCAGACGGGCTGCATGTCTTCCACTTTAGACAGAATCCTGCCTGATCAATCAACAGATGTTTCATGTGATGGGTAGAAGAAAAAACAGTAATTATTGATGAATGTCTGGCTTATTTTCCAATCCTCACCCTCCAATGGAGTCTGGCAAATACATCAGCTGGTTTTCATCCACTTTCAGCGCCGTCAGTTTCTTCAGGGAGCCTGAAAACAAAGAAACCGATTAGACGGATAACTCCAGCACAGCGGGACATTTATTGATTCTCACTTGCAGCTCAACCACAGAACGGAATAGCCGGTTAGGGGAGTTAATTAGATTCATTATTACCCGTATCAATAGGGTTGGCCGTAATGAACTCTGATGGTGACAAACGTCCAGCCTGAACTGAGCTGATTTTATCACCGTGGCCTAACCTTGTTATGCCCAGGGGAATGGAGAGATGTAAGTGCTCTTAAAGATGCACATTATGTTGTTACGGCAACATCAGCTGTCAGCGTGGGACAAATCAACACCATCATTAAAGTGTAACAGATGATTGATCAGCCACGAGGTCTTCTCACAGCTGGAGTGACAGATTTAATCTCACTAGAGGAAGAATAACCCCTGTGGAGCCCCATTTTCTTAACTTTGAACAAACAAAGTGTTTTTTAACAAAAAATTTGAAAGCTTACCATTTAAAAAAAATGGGAAAAAAATATATGGGGTCAAATCAGGGTCATCTTAAAGTTAATGATGAACCAATTTGTAAATTTGAAAATAAAAAAAAAAGGATGAAAAACTGTTTTCATCTCTAAAGTACACACTGCAAACTTGAAGGAAATATCGTACATTTGAAAATAAAAAAGATACATCTTAAAATTGAAAGAAATATTCAAAATAAAAAAAACAAAAAGTAAATTTACCAGAATTCCAAAGAAACAATGTTTATTTGTAACAATTACTGTTTTGTATTTTAAGTTTTGTTTTTTTGTTTCTCTCCCTCTTTGCTTTTTAGCCCTCAATTTAGAGTTGCAATTCAGAATTTCCTTTTTGGAGTTGATCCTTGTTTTACTTGGGGGTGGGGCTACCAGGACACGAATGACATCACGTGACAAAAGTTATGGTGCTGTCATTTCCACTCCATAACAGCGTCTGTTGTTGGAGCCGCGTGTCATCCATCCTCTTATGTGGCGCACAGTAGTGATAATGATCTTCCAAAGTTTGGAACATCACTACTGTCAATCATGTCCCGGTAGCCAATGGGATCAAAGCCCCGCCCAAAAGGAAAACTAGGATAACCACTGAATACAAAAAGTCTGAATGGAGACAGTAAATTGTGGGCTTAAAAAGAAGAAAACAAAAAATCAAGAAAACTAAACAGCAGCTGTTACAAATGATTTTTTTAAAATCTGGTAACAGTTTTAGGTTAATAGGTGTTTTCAATTAAAGTTTCAGATTTGCTTTTTCCCTCCAATTTTTTATACATATTGCAAGTAAAAATATATATTTTTTTCAAATTTACAATTTTATAATTCAAATTTTGAATATTTCCTTTAAGTTTACAATGCATTCTTTAGAGTTTTAAACTACAACACCAGCTACCTTCATGAAGACATGAAAGTAGCTGGTGTTAGAGGAGAAGACGCAGAAGACAGAGTTAAATGGAGGAAGCTGATTCACTGTGGCGACCCCTGAAGGGAAAAGACGAAAGACTTCAGAGTTTTAAAGTGTTCTATTATTTAAATTTTTTTTTCAAACTTACAGCCTGGTTTTTCATTTACTTTAAGCTAATCCTGATTTCCCCCCATAGATTTCTGACATTCAGCAGACCAGAAAGTTTGCAAAGGTCTGTAACATTGTTGAAGACATACCTTTGAACGTCTGTGATGAAAAGCTAAACATCAGTTCTCAGGAAACTCAAACACAAAATGACAAATGAACCAGAAACTTAAAGATACTTGGCAGGAGCCGAGGGCATAAAAGTGAAGTGTTGCAAAAGAGAACTTCACCGATAGAGGCGGGCAGCTGCGTGAGAGCGTTATTGGAGAGGAGGAGGTCCTGCAGATTCTCACAGCCACTGATTTGTTCGTCCACCATTTCCAGGTGGTTCTTTGACATGTCCAGATATTCCAGATTTTGTAGCTTCCCCACCATCTGGACAGGTAAAGAAAAAAAATAATGAAGGTTCAGCTACTGAAGTGACAGCAGGTCACAACTTTTAATGAATTGGGTTAAAGATGGGGACATTTTGGGGCGGAAAACACATTTTTAATGAAGGTTTCTCTGCTTTACAGGCTTCAGCGTTAATAAAAAGCCGTCTGTGATTACAGCTGATGCTGCAGAAATGCTGGCAGCAGAACTAATGCGGCTGACCCAGATTCAATAAGCAGGTGGACAGGATGGAAAAAAGGAACATTTTGATCATCAAATTTTATCTGAATAATGATAGCAGACCAGTAAAGATACATTTTATTGACTGATTGATTGGTTTATTTCAAGCAATTATTGAAATAAAGAAGGGAAAAAACAAAAAAAACCAAGGGAAATAAAGGAAAAATCAAAGACAAAACAGATTTATCAATTCTGTTTGAGATATTATCAATTGAAAAAAAATAAAAGACAACGATCTCGATTTTGTAAGTGTTCCTAATCATATATAGACATATTTGCACTTATACATACAGTGCATAACACATTGAATCCATCAAATGTCTCAAACTATTTATTTGATTGTCAGAGTTTAATTAATTATTTTAAAAGGAGTGCGAAAAAGAAAATGTATATAATCCCACCTCTATTTTGATGTATTTAACTTTTTTTATATTATTAGTTGGTTGCCATATTCCAGTCCTAACATCTATTAAAATCTATTAAAGATCCATTCCAATGAAAATGATGTTTTTTGTGTTCTTCACACATTTTTGTGGCACTTTTCTGATGATGGAGGATGTATATAAAGAAAATTGAGCTTAACGTTGCATTTTAAGTAGTGGCTGCTAATGTTTGCTGCATACTTCAAAGTCTTCGCTGTTCCAACCAACAGCCTGACTAGAACACAAACACTCAACTGCCCTTCGATCAAGTTTTTTTTTCTAATCACTTTTGGATTCAATTACTTCTTCAGCTAATTAATTACCTCTATTAAATTGGATGGCAAGCTATCCACTGAACTGCAATGTGGAGTTGTGGGACTAAAATCCACCACAGAACTCTGGCCACAGGAATAACCTGGAACTCTAAACTAGAGAAAACAATTCATCTTGGAACCCGAGCAACAACTGGACTCGACACAGAATCTGTTTGTCTCCTTGAGACTGTTCTGTCTAGTCAAAGTGCCTAGCATTAGTTAGCGTTGCACTGAGTTTTTTGTTATTCAAGTCATTGTCAATCAGAAGCAGATGGGAAATGTGATTTGTGATGTAGAAAATACGCTGTACGGGCCACAAGCGCCCTGCTCCGAGCTCTCAGCAACAGGGAGGGCAAGAGGGGCGGGGTTGCTCTGCGCTAACGGTCCCATCCACAACTCTGAGGCGAATTTCTAACAAAATACTGCTACTTTCCAGAAAATATGTCCTCGAAAAAGACACCGATTTTTTTATGTTTGCTAAAGACGATATAGTCAAAATATTAAAAAAAACACTGGGAAGGCTTTTAAAAGATTAAAGATTTTTAAAATTGGGTCTTTATTATATTTGTTTTGTTTTGTTTTAACAAAAGTTAGTTCTTAGCATCTATCTAATATTTTGAATAAATTTTAAGTCTAAATGCAGATTATTTATCAAACAACAAAGATGTAGTTTTTACTGGTTCTCATAAAAACGTTTTATTGTGTCACACATGATAAAAATTTAATGCTAATTGATTATCGTCAACTTCAGGAAGACTTTGTGGTTTGTTTAAATGAAGACAAGTCAAAGAAAATGATCTGAAGATGAAATGATATACAGTGGGGATCAAAAGTTTGGGTGCTACAGGTAAAATGTTATATAATTGGGCATAAAGAACCCAAGGAAAGATTGGAAAATCTCCTAAAGGCAAAGGTTTACAAATGAGACATTTTTTAATAAGTTAAAAAAAATAGGCTTCCATCATTTGCCCTTGAAAACAACAGAAAACAAAATAATGGTGTGCTCAAAAGTTTGAGCATCCTGCAGAATTTATAGTATGCACCATCCCCTTTGGAAAAGCTGAGACCTGACAGTTTCATTATTGTTCACAATCATTGTTTGAGAAGATAAGGTGATTTCAATCTCAGAAATTTTAAATAATCTGAGTCATCTGACCTTGCCCCAACAATCAGCATCATGGATTCTTCCAAGCAGTTGTGAAGAACAATGAAACTGAAAATAGTTGATGTTCACAAAGAAGGAGAAGGCTATAAGGAGATAGAAAAGCCTTTTCAGATGCAAATATCCTCTGTTCAGAATGTCATCAAGAAATGGAAGTCAACAGCAACAGAAAGTTAAAGCAAGATCTGGAAGACCAAGAAAACTCTCAGACAGAGCAGCTCACAGGATTTTGAGAAAAGCAAGTCCAAACCCACGTTTGACTGCAGCATCCCTCCAGAAAGACCTGCAGACTCTGGAGTTGTGCTACACTGTTCTACTGTCAAGAGATACTTGTACAAATATGATCTTCATGGAAGAGTCATCAGAAGAAAACCTCTTCTACGTCCTCACCACAAAATTCAATGTTTCACAAATGAACATAGAAAGAAGCCTGATGCATTTTGGAAACAAGTTCTTAACAACTGTTGAGCATGGGGGTGGATCAATCATGATTTGGGCTTGTACTGCAGCCAGCAGCACAGGAAATATTTCACAAATAGAAGGAAAAATGGATTCCACCAAATTTCAGCAAATTTTGGACGATAACTTGATGCCATCTGTGAAAACGTTGAAGAGAGGATGGTTTCTACAAATGGATAATGATCCTAAACACACCTCCAAATCCATGCTGTCTTACATTAAGAGGCAGAAACTGAAGGTTTTGCAGTGGAACTTCAATCACCTGACCTCAACATCATTGAAAATCTACGGATAGACCTGAAAAGAGCAGTGTGGAACAGACATCCCAGAAATCTCAAAGAACTGGAAGACTTTTGGAAACAAGAACGGATGAAGAAACCTCAAACCAGAATTGAGAGACTCTTGGCTGATACAAAAAATGTTTACAAGCTGTGATACTTGCCGGGGGGGGGG
>BSAI01000108.1:4482477-4543286 GCA_036245035.1 Adrianichthys oophorus
GCGCATTATAAGGTACTAATTCTGCAGGGTGCCCAAACTTTTGCACACCATTATTTTTGCTTTCTGTTATTTTGAAAAGGTAAATGATGGAAATAAAGACTATGTTAAAAGCATGTCTCACATGTAAACTTCATGATAACTTTAGGAGATTTTTGAAAGCTTTCCTTGGGTTCTTTATGCAGAATAATATAACATTTTACCTGGGGTGCCCAAACTTTTGATCCTCACTGTTTGATGGTCCCTGAGAGCAGGAAAGACGGTAAATCTTACCGCAGGTAAAACAGTCAGCTTGTTCCCGTCCATCCACAGTTCCTTGATTCCAGACAGGTACTCCAACACCTCAGGCTAAATAAAGGCAAAGGAGACAGAGGTATAACTAATGGAAATGCTTCGCAGGAAAATGCAATGTTTTCAACATTCAGGAGTAGAAACGTAAGCACATTAAAGAGGGATGACAGAAGGTCACCTCAGGAGAGGTGCAGAGCTCTGGGCAGACGTCCAGATACTCACCACTTCAGAGAACTCATTACTCCCCAGGTCTAGCCTCTCCAGCTGCGTGAGCTTCTGCATGCTCCTGCAGACACATAAGCAGGAAAAAGTTAGAAAAACAAAACAAGAACTTGGTGAAACTGTGCTTAAAAGACTGGAAAACTTTTGGAGAATGATGATTTTCCCTCCCATGGGGAGAAAGGCTCCAAAAAACAAACCAGGACAAATCAAGAAAACCTGTCAGTTTACGTGAACTTGCAGCTCCTTCTAGAAAGCATGCATGCACAACATAAGTCTCTTTTGGAGCTGAAGCGTGAGAGGGTTATGCTTTCAATAATGGAAAATGTGATGTATGCCTTAAGCTCTGCTCCAGAATTTTCTCAACATATTTAGGTCACAGGCTCAACATTCCCCTGACTGGTTTTAGCCCGTTTTTACTGTAAACTTCCTGGGTTACTGAAAATCAATTTTGAGTTTTTAGAGACCCAGGGTGGGTGCCCCAACAGTGAAGACATGACGCCAGCCGTCGAGCTGCTCTTTATGACATCAGAGATTGACTGCAGGAGTAAAAACGGCAAAAACTCTGAAGCCTGTTTTGCGTTTTATGTTCCCCCTCATACAATAAAAAAAAGTCAGACACGCAGCGCAACTTCTAATTATGATTTATACCATTTGGTAAATTAAAGTAACAAGTCAGACAAGAATGAGCCACGCTGGCATGCAGCGAAACAAAGTGACTTCACCAGAAACTGAACTCCAACTCATCTGACCTCAAGCTGTGAGGAAAACAGCAGCCATCTTTAGTCTATGCAAGGGCTGCAGGTGTGTCTATGCCCTGGGACAAAGAGGGGCAAGAGGGTTGTCCATACAGAGGGCCCTGAAAAGATTTGTCGCACTGCTTTTGTACGCACACACATTTGTTTACATCTCAGGGATGCTTGTGGGTTGCTCTGGCAACCTTCCCGGCCATTAGTCCATCTTTTTGTCAAGGCTCCAGCTTTTAACGGGTCTGGCTTGTGTCACATAAACACAGCAGCAGATGAAGTGAAATCTTTGAGGGCTTGCTGGCTTCTCAACAGCAGAAGGGAGTGAAATGAACAGAAGAGGGAAGGACAGCACAGTTTTAAAGACGCGTTCCGATTAAAATTGAGTTATTGACATGCTCTTGTGGTATTTTTCTGATGATGGAGGAAACACAAAAAGAAAATTAAGCCTCATATGGTATTTCTAAGTACTATAATTGTCGGACTATGGGTCGCTGTGGGGGTCGTGGTGGTGTGTAAGTCGCAGCAGGTAAAAATAAATAAATAAACAAACAATAATAATAAAGACGAAAAAAATCATTCAAAAATGGCACTTTTGGGAGAAATGTATTCAACAAAATAGGGGAATAAGAATGGACATTTACCTCCAATGGCAAATCATAATAACAGAATAGATAACAATAACAGACTGAATATATGCACAGTTGTAATACATTGATGCTTATTTAGTTTCATGAACTATAGGAGCAATCTAGCATATTAGCCCAACATTAAAACAATTACTCAGATAACCATAACCCACAAAACCTTGCTAACAAGTCAACTAAACTTTTTATATTTGGGATGGGCAATATATTGGTGCCGGTATAATTATTGATTGATATTTGCATAATTTGAGTTCATCTGTATGGGTCATTATGAAACAATCCCATCTTCAGAAACACTTTATTTTTTAAAAGTTTACCTTTCCAAATAGATCCTTGGCATTGGGAAACTTATGTTTACAGTCATAGTCAGTAATTATTCTGATCAGGTGTATTTTATTTTGATAGAGATCCATGTTTTTCAGAATATCCCTGGTAATGGGAGGGTTGTGGTTTACACTTAAGTCTAATACTCAGTAAAAGTTTACAGATATATGTTCAAAGTTTTAAAGTGATTCAAGTTCCTATGAGGACTGGACTGGGATTTGGTAGGGACATATATGTAAGTAGCATCCTTTTCAAAGCATGGAAGTCTTTTCATGAAACAGAGTCTTTCATTTATTAAAGCAGAGCTGTGAAAGAAAAAGGCTGGAGCAAGATTCACCAGATTTTCACCAAACCTTCCAAATACATGTGCTAGAATCTGGTAGCAACAGTGCAGAGTGAACACCACTGGCCAAAAGCGTGTTAAAGAATACCTGTTTAACGAATTCTTGAACGCGCATCACAAATCCAGTGTGTATGTAGAATAAGACAAAGCGGCACCTCTTCTTCTGCGTTGCTATCAGTAGCAACTATCAGTAGAAACTATGCTGAGTGGAGCACAAACTCTTTGTTTTGCTCTATTCAGATGCATCCACTTGCAATTGATTAGATCCATGTACGTCTTTGTTTTTAATGGCTGAGCTGGTATTTGGCTTAAAACTGTACGGTTGGATATCTCCAATGTGACTCGCCATTTTTGTTCCATCGGTAATGTTAAGTCCCGCCCACCCACAACTTTGAAGTGAATTTCTAATTAACTCTGGCCGCTCTGTAGAAACTATGTCCTAGAAAATGACACAGGTTTTTTTATTTTGGATAAAAACGGCATAATTATATTTAAAAGACCATTGAGAAAGCTTTTGAAAAGAGATCAAAACGTGATCGGAATGGGTCTTTACGGAGGAATTAGGAAAAGGTGTTTGCAGAATGATAGAACAGAAAGAGACAACCTTCTATGAAAGCACCTGAAGCTTTATTCCCTCACATTTAAGGGATGTTCAGTCTGCTTGAGCAAATGGGGAAATAACACTCGCCCCTGCGAGTTAGATGAGGATTATAAAACCTGTCACAGCAAGCAGCCAAGTGTGTGTGTGTGTGCGGGTGGGGGTTATATAACAGAGAAATTTAATACCAAAGTCGGAGGTGCAGACAAAAAAAAAAAAAAATGCACAGAGGACAGAGATATTTACATGAGCTACAACAGGAAAGCAACCAGGAAACTGGGAGAAAACTTCTCCATACGCTTCCTCATGTTCTGACATGAAAATAAACATCCTGGTGTCTGATGAGCGGCACGCGTGAGGGTGAAGAAGACTTACTTTGGCAGATTCTGCAACTGGTTTTCCCTCAGCTCCAGGATTTGCAGCTTGGCCAACCTGCAAACAGGAAGCAGTCACTTTTACAATGACAACACATCAAGTTTCAGAGGCAATGATGATCCAAACGGATGTTCAAACGCATCAGATTGACGTGTGCCGTCAGCTGATTTGGCCATTTTCTACTTGATGGTGGAAAAAAAGGACCTGAAGAAGAGAAGATACTTGACAACTAGAAGACGACGGGTTTTTCCCGAACAACTCCATTCTTTAAAATAAATCAAATGCGACTTTTCTTTAACCATTATAAAACAAGAACATAAAATTGAATGAGATTTTATGTGGTCAACAAAGAAATATCAAACTAATTATTACAACTAAGTGAAAAATAAAGAGACTTGATGCTAACTTTATTGAAAAAAAAAGTATTACAGACTTAATTTTTTATATTTAAATTGACAATGAGAATTCTTTTTTTTTACACTGCTAAACCAGGCCCCCTAGAAAAAGGTTTTAACATTTCTTAAATTTCGAAAATGAATCTATTTATAAATCAATCAATCAATATTTATTAAAATTCCATTTCATGCATGAAGCTCAAAGCTCCATAAAATTAAAAAACAAACAAATTTAAAAAAAGAGAAAAACGAAAGTTCGTTTTTTTCCGCCTACAGTGCACATTAAACTAAATCACCTGTTTTTGATGACTGACACAGAGTAATTAATGTACATTGTGTGAAACTATAAAGTTTTATTGAAAAAAGGAACAAGCAGCATGGGTAGGATCACAGTAGCAACCCTGCGTGATTAGACCCTTTCCTGATGATGCTATAAGGGGAAAAAAAGCTCATTGGGAGAGGAGATGGTAACTTTCAGATCAGTGGATGTGTTTTTTTCATGCTTTCATTAAAAATACAATTTTATGGAATTTTCTGGAATTAGTGATGTCAATTTGACAGGGTTGAAATGTGTACATCTTTTCCAGAGCTTGGGGATGCTGGAAATGTGGTTCTGCAGGCTGAAATACATTTATAAAGGTTTACTTTCTGCTGTCTGACAGCAGAAAGTAAAAATCTATATTTTCATCATTTCAATAATTTTAAAATAATTTCTTTTACAAAATCCTATAATATATCATGAGAAATTGAAGAAATTCATTTATAGTGAATCATTCCATAACAATAATTTGATAAACGTTGACTCTGATAATCCTGATGGCTGTTCTTTAAACATTTTGTGCTCTCAAATCTGCAAACAGAACAACAAACCGACCTGCCAAAGCTGGCTGGTAGGAACTCCAGATACCCATCATTCAAGTAGAGCTGTGTCAGGTTCGGGAGCAGCGTGAAGCCTTCTGGGAGCCTGAAGAGACGAAAGCAAAAACACCTCAGCGTCGCATTTCACCTCTTTTACTCAAAAATGAAGGTGCGGGAGAAGTTCACTCACTTTGGCATGTGGTTCACACTGGCCTCAACTATTGTAAGACCTTTGCAGTTCTTAATGCTTTCTGGAAACTCTTGGATACCTGAAGAGAAGGCAGCAGAAATTGTGTGAATGTCTCACTGTAACAACAAAAGGTGTGATGAAATCTTGGAGAATCTGCAGGCCAACCCACTAAGCTTCAACTGTAAGACAGAAGACGTGACCAAATCTGAAGGTTTACTTCCTGCCTTTTGTCTGCATGAATGTTGTGAAAAACAGGAAGGTTTCAACTGAACTTCAATTGTCAACAGTTAAAATGTCTAAAGCAGTAAAACTTTACCAACTGCACCATCCCATTCGGAGAAATTACTGAACAGCTTGTCACCTCTAAGAACAAAAAAACATGTTCATGACTGTGCTCCAATCTAAAGACGTTGTGCAGCATGCTGCAGGTCTGGACTTGTGCTCTCTTTATCCATCGCATCAGAGGCTTTCAGAAATGCTGCGACGACACATCTGCCAACCCAAACACGCCGCGACATTTCTTCTTATTTTCAAAACAATAGAACGAAAATAGATTCCCATCTTTGGTCACGTCTTTTATCGACGAATGCCAGAATGTGTGAGGACCATGCTCTGCGTGTCTGCCGTGGGCAGAGCGGAGCTTCGCCTCTTATCTGGATGCCAATGTTTGAGGTGACCACTGGGAACCCGTTAGATTTCACATGAAAAAAAGGTTTTACTGCTCACCGTTTTTGCTGACATCAAGCTCACTGAGATTGACAAGGTTTGCGATGGCGGCTGGCAACACTGCAAGCTCATTATCTGGCACACTCAGTCGGTTGAGTAACTGGCAGTTGAACAGTTGCTGGTGAAAGGGAAAACAACAAGCAGCTCATTTAGTCATTTCAGTGAAGCTGCGATCAAAAAGAGTGTGTTTGAGAGGCACACTTTAGAACGTCTTAACCACTTGAAATTATTTTTGTTTGCGAAATTAACAGCCTAAGTGAAGATTTTGATTAAAATTGCGCCCCAGTTCTTTAAAAAGCACTAGATCAGGAGTCTGCAACCTGCAGCTCCGGAGCCACGTAAAGCTCTTTTTAGGAGGTATTGCTTTTTGTAGCTTTTTTTGTGCTATTTGTCAAAATAACCATTTTTTATTCTTAGTAATCCTAATTTTTTTCAATGATACTTTTCTGTAATGCAAGTTATTCATGGTATAAACTGATCGATCAGATGCCTCAATAAAAGCAAATGGGCTTAGGTCAAACATTTGAGATTCTCTCAAGCCCACCCATAAGTGGGTTGTGGACTTCAAACACAGCTCACTCACATTGACATAGAAACAATGGACAAAGTGAGGTGTGACGTCACCCATAGAAAATCCCTTACTTCCGGCTCTCGCAAAATTAAGCCAAATCTGTCACTTTCTATGGGTGACATCACACTCACCCAGTCCAGTTCTCATACGCAGTCAATGCTGCTAACTGTACATTAAATCAAGAGGCCTTGCGTGTTTTACCACTCCTCCAAAATGTGCATGTATAACTTAGCAAAAGGACTGTAGAAGGTTTAATTTATTATAAGACCTGTTTATGATTATAGTTTCAAGTAAATCTGCAGCAGTGGGAGGATCTTTTTTGACACATGGTTGATTTTATTTTAAAAGGATCTTGCATGCAGTGCTGTCAAAAAGTAAAAAGTTCTTCTTTACAGAAAATATATAACTGTTATAATTCGATTATTGTAAATAAATAAAAGCCACTAACTATAAAAGAATGGCTTAATGGTCACACAAAGATAACAGGTATTTTTTTAATTGGTGAAGTAGTGGCTCTTGCTTGGTTTTGATTAGGGGTGCACTGAAGTGAACATTTTTGGCCAAAGTCGAGGCCGAATAATAATTCAAATGCTTGGTCGAATACCAAATAGTGGCCAAATATCAAACGATGTTGAGTTTTTATTTATTTTTTAAATATTGCAGTAATAGCCTAGAATAAATGTCACCTTGTTTTTTTTTATTAAAACAGATGTCTTCTATTTCATATTTTATCATTTAAGTGCTAGTGCATTTCATTTTTATAAGACTAGGCCTTCAAACAAAACATCAATTCTTACAGATTCTTATCATTAGGTGTGTACAACGCACATTCACCTTGATTGATTGATTATCCTTTGCGAATTTTTTCATCTTTTCAAACACGTCGGACACGGAAGGAGTGCCGCTAACACTGCAACCATTCCTTTTAGCCCTCGAAATTGTCTCTTTCTCGTATTCCTCATGCTGTTCTGGGTATTTAGCTTTTAAATGTCAGATTAACACAGATGTGGTGAAGGTTTTGGCTGATGAACCCTCTCGCCACAATTTAGTTCAGCTGCTGCTGCAAACTACAGATCAAAGTCAAGCACTTTGAAATATTTCCACACAGTCAACATTTTAAAGTAGGAGCTGGATCGCCAATCCGTGCATCAAGCGCTAATATTCGGCCACTATTCGACTTTACCCTCACCGAAGCAGAATGTTGTTTTTTTGCAGTATTCAGCCTAATACTTTTGCTAAACAAATATTCTGTGCATCCCTAGTTTTGATCAATAAGTAACTGGACCAAGTGGCTATTTAATGTTAAAGGTTGCAGAACCCTGCAGAACCCAGAACCAAAGACTGAATATAGTTTTGACAATATTTTGACTATCAAAGATCAGTAATTTTATTATGTGCAATGCTTTATTGAATTGAAAAACACAAAAAAAATAAATCTTACTTTAGGGAGTTCCTCGATCTGATTGGCATCGAGGTACAGTTCCTGCAGGGTCTTCTCAAAGCTGAAGATCTCCTTAGGAACAGTCTCCAGGCTGCAATGGGAGTAGTCCAGCGATGTTACCACCTCCTCCTCACCGCGCAGGCAGCGGCACGGCACCAGCCGAACAAAAAAACTCCGCTTGGACATCCTCAGGCACTGCAGAGGGAAAACAGAGCAGTAGGGCTTTAGACAGACACTCTGAGGGGTTGAGAGGCAAACATTTGCTGTGAGTATTTACATTTTAGAGGATGTGAAAAATAAACTGTTCTGTTTAATAGTTTAACATAATGTCTGGACAAGTTTGATGTGACTTAACCCATAGGTTTAAATCGGCAGAAATTGTTTAAAAAGTACTGGGTGAAAGGTCACCCAAAAAAATTACTTTTTAACCTTATGGAATATTACGATTTCACAATAATACAATGATTGCCAGGAACAAAACCCTTTGGTCAGTTAGCAGACGCTTTTATTAGGCGCATAACCATCCGGCTGGAGAGACGTTGGGGAAAACAAATGCAGAAAAGATAAGCAGAGATGCTATCAACACTTACTTTTTATTTACTGAGACTTTTATGTGTAAAAGATAATGTTTTTTGCTTTTTACCACGTTTTTAAAACAAACTTTTATATGTTCTTTGAATCTTGACTTAAAGAAAATTTCAGATTTATTAGATATATTCATCCAAAGTTAAATTCGTTTGCTTATGAAACAACTGTTTTCACATAAGTTGAGAATGAAACTCAACAGAATGGGAAATTTTACAAATAAAATAATACATTTCTACATTAAGAATCCATTTTTTAAAAGTCTGTTTTTCCCTAATAGTTTGCTGATGGATTTCTTAAATCAATGTTGCATCTTTTCATTTTAATCTATTAAATTCATCAGCCATAACTTATCGGAAGGCTTAGTTTTTAAAAGAACTGCACAGATCACTGCACTTGCTAAAGAGCACTTCAAAAGCACTGAACAAACATGTTTCATGCATGAGCAGGAGGGCATTAAATGGCAACAATGTGTAACAACTGGTTCCGCTTATTTATGAAGAGGAGACAGTAGAAAACAACTTCTTATATTATTTAAAATTGAGCTGATGTGCAAGAAAACGACTGGAAAACATGAATCAAACCAGACAATATGGAAAACATAGCATCTGAGAAGTCAAATGTGAACAAAGTAAGAGGATAATGCCGCGACTCCACTGTTTCAGTTTCCTCTTAACCATACTGTAGGACTAATCTCTGTGTTCACTCCTCAGAATATTAACAGTTCTTTAATGGGGGGTAGTATTTCTATTTTGTCCTGCTCTAAACATTGCTGCTCCACAGACCACTCCATCGTAATGCACATAAAACCACAGATCAATCATTGACTCGGCTTGTCCTTTTGATGTGAAAAAGACTAGTTTCTTTGGAAAATAAATAAGATGATAAATGATGAGCTGGGTAATCCGCCTAGGAAACATTGCAGTGTACCAATAAAATGTGTACAAATGTATTAGCTATGATAGAGGCTTTTGAAAAGTTAGGAAGACTTTTCAAACAGACAATGTTTAATGACAGGGGGTATATCTATAGAAAAGCAAATAAAACATTTGCAGCAGGGGGAGAGATTTGGTACCAACAAGGCAGTCAGCAAAAACCCAAATATCCCAGATACACATATGCAACAATACCACGGTGGTTTGGTTGCATATGCTGTGGTAAATATGAGTCATTCTTTTCAACAATTGTGACGCTACACTGGAAATGTAGCAGCACAATACACAGAAACAGAGTCCATTTTGCCACACTGCTGCATAGAAGCACGTGTGTCTGTGTAGTAAACATAAATTCTGAGAAAATCTACCATTATCTATCAATCCATACTAACACCAGAGCATGTTCAACACCCAAATACAGTTTACTGAGCTAGTCTAAACACTCACTTCAGTGCTCAGGCACAACTAAAGGCTAAAACTGTCAAGCAGAACTAGATGAAGCATTTTGCGCCCCTTGGCTGTAACTCAAAACAACTTGGCACAGAATCACAATTAAAAAAACAAAACAAAGCAAAAACCCAAATAATCATGTTTTCTTTAGAGCAGACTATAGCATACACATTTCCCTTTTTCCTTAAGACCTATTTCTAAGTGCATACCATTTTTTCCCATCATCTCATTTAGACATAATTCAAAATGTGAATTTACATTAATTCAAAGTATTGAAACAAATTCCATCTGTCTATTTGACTCAAAAGTACAGATTAGTTACTCTGTTCGCTCTGGTTGCATTCTCGTGCATAAACCACTCAAAGAGTCCAACAAATATAAATGACTTTGATTATGACAAACCACCTTCCAAATACAAAAACAAGGTTGTATGACTGGTCTACAGCAGATTCAAGTGTCTGCTAAATTTTTGTGTCAACAAGAAAATCCAGGAACTGCTTGATGAAATGCACACAATTTGCAGTTGAACTCCAAAATCCACAGTGCAATGAATTCTCCTAAATAAGAATGATGATTGTACAATAGTCAAGAATTTCTTGGTGATGTTGTTCAGCTTGACCCACAGCTGATAGGAGTAAACATCCCAACGACTGTATCAGTGGTCATATCAGTGGTCTTTGAGGTTGGATGTTAAACGTTTTTCAGTGTAGCCTGTGAGTAAGCCTCCCAAAAAGTTTGGCCATACCAAACTAAAATCATACAATCAATGATTTTAGTTTCAACATCCAAGCAAACCACAAATTCGTGTGTGTATTGTACTGTTGCACGATGGCGGCCACGCTCAGGCTCCAATCCTAATGGACATTGTAACTGCTAGTCAAGGTTGAGGGCAAACATTTATACTCTGGCACGTTTGGAGCTGAGATGTTAAAGCAAGGGGCATTGTCAGACACTGGACACATGTACACAGATCAAAACTGGGGTTAAAACACAGGATTTCAACAAATACAGTGCACAACGTGGAATGTGCCGTGGTCAACAGAGGCTTTGTTCTTTGTAGCGTGTAGAGAATGTGGCTTCTCCTCCCCCTTGTCTTAATCTAGCACTGCCAAACTGCATAATTTCAGGGTACCTCTTTCAGAGCATCTTGAGTTGCAAAATTATCATAAGATTCATCTGAGAGCAGAAACCATGAAACCTCTGAAAGTTACTCAAACTCTGGTATACTAGACATGCTGTTTGTTTTGGGTATGTACTTTTATACTATTTCAAATTTTTACAACACCTTCTAACAATCCTCCTAAAGTTATCTCAAAGGAGGAGAAATCAGTTATTCTTTTAACGCATTCATAGTGAGCTCATTTATGCACTCAGTCACATTCATGAAGTATGTGCAATGAGATGGCTGTCAGCCTCCCATGAAACCTTTGCCATAGAAGCAGACAGCTTGTGCATAAATACTCTTGGTAATCGGGTTTATCACCAGAGGGTCTGACATAGAGCTTGACTCCATTTACCTCAGCAGAACTGAGCATATGGATGACGCAGGCAATTCAGAATGAAAAGAGAGGAGTGGAGGCTGGAAGCAAAGGAGAGAGCCACACATAAATGGTGTAGATGTGGGTTATCATGAGGCTTGCCAAAAAAAAAAACAAAAACAAAAAAAAAAAAAAGGAATCAGGAGGAAAAACAGAAGCTGTCATAAGAAAATGTGTGGAATATCTCTTAGATACTTTAAAGTTAAGTCAGACAGAATAAAATGTCACCTTAAGGAGTAAAGTGGAATGAAAAAAATCCAAAAAGGATTTGAGTTTGATGTCTTAAAGGCATCGTCACAACTGCCCTTACGACTAGATACGTGCTAACTGCAGGTGAAAAAAATGGGAAAACCTGTATGGCCCCGCATAAAATATCAAGACTGTAGACTGCTCTGAGAGGCAGTAGAGATGAAAATGTTCATGCTCATTTTTTCCTATGGGTATGCTCTCTCAAAACCCTGTGGGTCAAAGGACCAGTGAATGCAGTTCACGTGACAAGTGTGTTCTCCTTGGTGGCTGATTGCAGCCTGACTGTTAGAAATTAGACAATCAGAGTGCAAGAGCGGCTGGATGGTGTGCAGGTAACCATAGTTCACTTCCTAGGTGGTGCAGTGAGCCAAAAATCCAGTGAGGGTCTTTAGGCAAGACCCTTCACACAGCTGCTATCTGGGTCTCTCTATGCCTCAAAAATACAGCGTATCAGGAAGGGAAGGGCATCCATCATAAAAACTCTGCCAAACCACCAATGCAAATCAGTGACAGCTAATTCGCTGTGGCAATCCCTGATAGGATCAGTGTCAAAAAGTAAACAACAAACAGGGTGCAGTTTGTGTGGGCATTCTATGGACGTTCAGTGGACACCTACGTGTCCCGTGCACGCCCTGTGCGTCCGGCATTCACACGTGGTAAGTAAGGGGCCAGTACTTGCATTTTACCAACGACTAGTGTGGCACGAGGGCACCATACGACAGCATTACTCATACGTAATAAGTGCAAGCCACTTACATTATCCTTACCGATACTTCACGATACACTTTTCACATGCGTTTCACAATCGTTTTTACCAGTGTGATGGGCGAACCAGTCTCAAGAGAATTACAAGACACATCTGCGCTACTGAAATGTAATTGCTTATGTCAAAAAGCTGCAGTCACCATTACAGTTCTGGCACCAGTTTTTGTTGTTGATAAAACATTGAAAAAACGTTTTTTTTTACTTGTTTAATATGAAAGTAAATAGGGCTCTCTGCCTTTAAGAAGAACATGCAGGATAAAGAACTCGGTAAATATTTATAAATGAAATAAAACACATGTAAATTAAAAATCCTTTTTAGGTTTTTTGGATATACATTTGGATATCAAAATTCTGCAAGTTGTTACACTTATAAAGATGAGTTTGGTCTGTAAGGAAAAAATATTCCAGAAAACCACACTGTATGATCTTTAAAGAATATTCTGCTGTGAAGTTGAGCTGTTTAACTTTACAATGAATTGGAGACATCTCGTAATTTAACAAGCTAGTGGTCACCTGGTGATCTGGATCCAGTTACTTTTGTTTTAAAATTAGCCTCAAACAGGATGTCAATGTTTGGTGTAAGAATTTTTCTTAAATTTTGCAAATCTCTCTTATTTCATGAGTTATCTCACACACTGGAGTTTGTGTGTCAATTTCAAAAGTTTGAAGAACCCCTGATTCAAACAATCATTTGTTGGTGATTAAGATAAAACTTGTTTGTTTTCCAGGATGTAAATTTGTCAAATTTTTTTTAAAAACAGATGTTCTGAAATTGTTACCAGAATAAACTATTTTAAGAAGATTTAAGAACATGAAGCACATTTAGAGAATCCTCTAACAAATTACAAGTTTTTGTTCTGACAGAAGCTTGTATGGAGAATATGTCAGCAATGTTCTTGAAATGACTAACATGATGCGAGTTTCATATTTACACAGTCCAATTCATCAGTACGCTCAATGTTTTGAGCCACCAAATTCTGTTGCCCTAGCATTTAACTGCACTGAAAAACTGCACTCTCCACCACAAACATGTAAAGAATCAGCAATCTGCCAACATGAGGAGGACAAAAGCTTCCTCATGAAGTACATTGTGCATGTTGGTTGATAAGCTCAACCCCCAGCTAAAGCCTGGTACTTTCTTTCATTTTTTTTTTCAAATTGGCATTACGTTTCCCCTCTACAAAGCAATCCAACATTTCTCTGTTTTTCCTTTTTTTCTTTTCCATCTCTGAAATCCCAAATGACGGTTGGGTTTCTGTAGATGACAGAGAAGTTATCAAATGAACCGCTGGCAAGTTTTTGAAAACACTAACTGTATTCACAGACTTTCCATCAAAAGGCCAATAAGCTTTGTGCAGACGAACACACACTTGAGAAGTCAAATTAAGTGATTCTCGTTTGATCTGATGATATAGGGTGGTAAAGGCAAATGGCTCCTTAAACCCAAACACTAGACAAAGAAGCAAAGTGGAGAAAGTATTGACAGTTATTTTTAACCTATTTTTTTTATTTTAGTTTTTTTTTTTTACAATTTTTAGTAACGTCTAAGGAAAACTGGTCCCAAGTCAGTCTGCTGAGATGGTGTTTATCCATGTTGTTCAAGTCACTTAACTCAAAGGAGCCAACTGTCATTAGTTACTTGAGTGCATGTAAATGCAGCCACTTTGACTTTTCAGAGACTCAACCCAAAGGATGAAGCGCCTTTGACTAAGTTACCCACACACACTTGATCTATTAGAACAACCAATCAGAACAGAAGCCTGTAAAAAAGCTGCTGATACTGAATTTCAAACAACACAGTTTCCTCATCAGGTGAACAAACTTTATGGATTACCAGATCAACAGCCTTAATGCAAAGTCATAAATGCTTTCAGATCTGTCTATAGGCTAGAGAACGTTTAGTCTATCTAAGAGTGAAGCTTAAAAGGCTTTAACGACCCCCCAAAAAATGCAATTTGCAAAGCAGGGAGCTTTATGAATTATTAAGAAAAATATTAGGTTCAAATTGGTTTAAAAATTGTAAAAAGAACTCAGAATTAATTCAAAATGCCATTAATCACAGCTAAACTACAGAAATGATTTGATAAATCCAGTTTTGTTTGCTTGTAAAAAGCAGTTTTCACATAACTAGTGACTTAAACTGAACAATGTGGATCTTTTGTGACTAAAACACAAAATTCTAACATTAAACACAATCAGAACAGCTGTATGTGCCTGAAAAGAATTGCAATTTCTTAAATACAACCCAAGTTTTAATAAAACCAAAGCACAGAGCTTTAAAACATGTATGTACAGCTGAAGCACTTTTTTTTCCAAAAATATGTTGGTAAAACAGAAAAAAGTCCCTGAGTCATTTGATACCCCCTTTACTTTTGCTTATTCATTGCAACAACAAAGCTTTCCTCCATGTAAAATGAAGACAAATAGCCTGAATAACTGCCAACACCAGCCTGAACATTTGAATCAACCCCAGATAGTAATCTGAAAGGCAGCACAGTAGTGATAACTGCTCATAGATGCATCCTCTGACCTACATGTAACCGGAATGGTGGCTGACTCCACTCACACAGATTTACAAAGCAAGGAAATTCAAAGCATGCAATAGAGCTTCCAAACGTCTTAAGCTCTGATCAGAGATTTTCCTTCTTAGCCTACTTCTTTAAGCAAAACATCATTAAGCAGTGAAATAGTAAAAAACGGAAACCCAACTAATAAAACAGCAAGAGCTTAAAATGCTCTAGCGGTCTTTTGCGGATAAAATGTGCTGCTTAACAGCCGCTTAAAATCCACTCCTAAAGCTGATATCTAAAATACAGTTTTTCAATTCAATTCAATTCATGTTTATTTTTCATGGCGCCTTAACTTTACCGCAGCCAGACAAGGCGGCATACATTAAGAGCTCAAAATATTACAAACAACAGCTAAAAGGTTAACACCAAAAACCCAAACAACATGGGAAGCAACAAACAAGGAGCCATCTACACTGGCGCCATCCTTTTTTGTTCAAACATGAGGTCAACATGAAGCAAAATTTTGCTGACTAAATTTACAGACAAAGATACTGGGACAAATAAATTAAATCCCAAACCTTGGTTACAACTGTCTTTACGGGTGAATACATGGGCAAACCTGTACAGGACACGCAGCTGTCCCGCACAGATTAGCAAGGTTGAAGACCGCGCGGTGAGCCACTAGAGAGAAAATGTTCATGCACATTGCTTTCTATGGGAGTGAACACTTATACAATATATTTGGTAAAGTAAGGGTGAAGTTGCTACGACCAAGGCATGTCATATGGATTTTTTTTTAACCCTTCCATCCTGCCCACTGCGTTAGAGACCCACCCGTACAGTTCATGTGATAAGTGCAAGTTCCTTGTACGCAGCCTGACTGTACAAAATTAAGAAATTAGACAATTAGAGCATAGTGTGTGTGGACATCCTACAGGCACTTGCGTATAACATCCCCACCCCATGTGTGCGGCATTTGCGCAGTACTTGCACCTTACTTACCACTAGTGTGGCACATAGGTACTGTACTTTCCATTTTTATAATGTCCCTTAAAGTGACCATGAGAGCCTCCATGGAAATGCAAGTCACACCTACCCTCCCCTCAAGATGTGGTCCCCCCTCTACAACCCTCCACAGGCCTGGACAACTCAAAAACCAGCAGCACACAAGGCAGAAGTGATAGAAGAAGTGATTTTTAAAAAACAGCTTTTTTTTTAAAGCACTTTAAAACAATCAGAGGACCAAAATAAACAATCTTTTTATCCTGAACATCTGATCACAGATGATTAATCTTATTAGTAAGCATTGAAAATCCATTGTTACTCCCACTCCCACTGTCTGCTATACAACTACAGTACACTTTGGGCACAAATGAATTTTCTATAAAATTACAAAACATTTTTTGAAATTAATATACTCATGAAGCTTAAGCCATGTTGGTCACATTAGTCAAAGTTTTCTTGCACAAGAACAGTGTGAGTGCCCTCAAACAGAGGCTTTACTTGTTCATACTTTCAAAAATGTGTGGGACAGCGTGAATTGCGGGCATGTGACTCTGCAGCCTAGCAATGAACCTTGCAGCTTCCCTCGTATTAGAGTGAATTAAATGTACAGATGTTGAGCCACTCAGATTCCCACTTTATTCTGCCCCTCAGCCAGAAAAAAACCCTCTCTTACGAATCTGTAACTCAAGCTCCACCCTAGAGAAGTTATGGTCAAGGGTAGAATAGACCCTTTACACTAGCTCAGGGGTCAGCAACGTTTATGACATGAAGTGCCAATTTAAAATTCTCTACTTAACAACTGTGCCATCACCAATTATAATGCGAATTATATAGTTAATATATTAATAATTATTAACCCATTTAGGGGTTGCCACAGTATTCACACAGGAGGTTTGGGAGGGAGTTTTTATGTCAGATGCCGTTCCTGACACAACCCTGTATTTTTAAAGGCACAGGGAGAGCCAGCCAGGCAGCAGCGTGAAGGGTCTTGCCTAAGGACCGACACTAGATTTTTTAGCTCATTGCCGCCTTGGAAAGTGAACCCTGGTGTCCTGAGAGACAGTCCTACACCCAGCCAATGGTAATGCAAACTCTAATACAAAGAAATGCAAAAACATTTGCATCCATCCATTTTCTGAACCAGTTTTTTTCCTTTCGGGGTCACCGGGCTGCAGGAGCCTAACTGGGTCACTAGTGGGCGAAGGCAGGGTACACCCTGGACAGGTTGCCAGTCTGTCACAGAGCCACAATCACAAACCCATACACACTAAAACAGCAGGTCAAAAAGTTTTTTTTTTTTTTTTACATTTTTTGACATTAACTCAAAAAATGCTTTTATAGCAATATTGCACAAGGATGAGCCAAAGCTGAAATAGTTTTGTAACTATGTTTGTTTAAAAGATAAAAGTACTGCATTTGTGGTATGTCATACCTACAGTAATAGGATTGGATACGTCAGAACAAAACATCATCAATATTCATAAGAACTTCACCACCATGAAAAAAAAACAAGCATATGCTTTTAGGGACTGAGTAACTTAGTGTAAGTTAATTCTGTGATAGTGCTTTTATTGTATGTAAAATTAAATGTTTTTACATTTTTGTTAGTTTTCTATTTATAGAAATAAACATTTTTTGCAATTGGACAGAGTCATTATTCATTTTTTTATCCCCAGTAAATAGAGTGGTGATCAGCTGTAGTATTATAAACTTGTTCACATTTCATATTGACGTTGGTCAGAACAGAAAGACAGTCTGAGTATAATCTGAACTTGCTTGGTTATTATTCAACAAACTGAACTAATAAACTCTTAAATGTCAGCCGCTGCAATGCCAAAAACATGACCAAAAAACCCAGCTTCGTGCAACGGGTGTTTGGTTTCAAGTAGTTAAATTCCACCAAATACATGGTAAATAGTTGTTTTGTAAACATTTGTACCTGAGTGTTAGTCTGTCTGAGGGTACTTGAACCCAGCACAGTGCAAGTGCAGACCGGAGATTCCTGCACAGGGCTGAGAGGGAAACACGGAGGCAGCAGTGTCATATTTTGTATTCTGTTATCCCGATTAAAAGAAATTGACTCAACGTCCAAGTGTCATATTTATTTACTGGAGCACAACGCAGAGCATCAAAGTCGAATCGGTTACATGTGCAGTCAGAGATGTGTGAAACAGCTTTGCGCTTTTCCCTCTCATGCATGAGCTCATGTTCCATCCACAGACACTCACTCATATCACCACACCTGTCATCTCATTGGCAATTGTTCGAAAACAGAGTCATTATTACAACATTTTACTTTTACCGTGGCAAACATGTTTTTTTCCCCTACGGTGCGCATTAATTTAAATCGCCCTTTCATGAAGGCTGACGCGGAAAGTAATGTACATTGTGATTTATTGAAAAAAAGCAGCAGTATTTATACAGGTGGGAAGGGTCACAGTAACAGCGCTGCGTCAACTGACCCTTTTCTTTTGACACTATAGAGGAAAAAGAGTAAATTGTGAGAAGAGATTGTCACTGAAACCAGATTTTGTCTTCCAAATCCGAAAGGCACAAACAGACAGCAGATCAAGTGCTGATTGTTGTCACAACCCCGCATGCTACTGTTTTTCCCTCCACGTGCCACGACGTTGCCAGCCCCCGCACTAGAACCACCAGGATTTCCCCTTGAACCAACAAGGAGAAACAAACAACAAGCAAAGTGATTTTAACCAACTCCTTTTTGAAAATGAACAGTAAATCTTGAAACCAAAATAAGACCTTACAAGACATTTTTGTTTATTTACAGATTTTAAAAATAAATATTTATACACTTTAAGACCAGCTCTAACAATTCAAAAGTTATTTACAGAAAAGCAATGGAGAGTAAATTAAAAATGTAAAATAAAACGATGTATTCTTAACTGCAATGATAGAAGATTTTAAGAGGTGAAATGAGGAAGGACCTGGTGTGGAAAAATGAAACAAAGTATGTAACCATGACAACCAGCAATGAGCCACAAAAGCTTGGGAAAAACATTTTTCTTTTTGATTGAAAAAAATTAAGTATTTTGTTAGATGCCACACTAGTAAAACTTCTTTATTAAAACTATTTTAGTATGAGTTATTGAGTTTTTAACAGAGTAAATGGAAACCAACTCAGTTGCCTGATGGTAAAGTAGGTTAAAATCAATGGTTGAGTCAAACCAAAGACTATAAAAATTGTACTAAAAATGGTACCTTTCAGTTTTGGCTTCTAGAGTATTTAAAGATAGCTTTACATTAATGGTAAACGAAAAGAAATGATTTATAACCAAATAAATTAAACTTAGTCTTTGTAGGTACGTGTGTTGCTGTTGAGGTCTATGGGTCACTAAAATGAGAGCATCCTTTGACACTGGTGAACAGCTTGTGTTATTTATAGGACTCATCTGGTTGATATGGCAGAATGTGATTAGGACGCAATGACTCATGTTTTATGAGAACAGATTTTGATCCAGATTGTGTGCCCTGTAAAAGGATTGGTGGCCAGTGGCAGAAATTTTACATTACAGATTATGGCAACAAAAACAATGCAAAGAAAAAAAGACACAAATGCCCTCTTAACTAATGGTGTCCTCTGTGTGAAGAAAGAACAAAAAGCCATTAACGAGTAAACCAATAAATTCAAAGAAAGGCCAATAAATTCACAAAACACTGTATAATCTAGAGCGGAGAGGGGCAACTCCAGGCCTTGAGGGCCGCATTCCTGCATGTTTTCCAACATACCATGCTCTGGCATGTTTTAATTGGTTGGACACACCTGATCCAGGTAATCAGTCATGAGTAGGGCTTGGATATCTGGAAATCATGCAGACACTGCGGCCCTCGAGGCCTGGAGTTGCCTATCCCTGATCTAGAGTCTAATGACTTGGGAGTCTTGTCAAATATAAAAAAATCACACAATTCATGTCTTAAAAATTATGGTGGAATTTAAATGGATTGCAACATGAATCCCCAAATTGGAATATTAACCCTGTAGATCTTGGTTGAAGGTTTGCAAGTGGAAAGTGAAAGATTGGTAGGACAAAAACATTGGTTGCAAATAACCACCTCATGGAAGTTAACTTTGAGCCTTCAGTGGATTAAATTAACCTCAACTAGATTTGAGCTGCTTTGGTGCGGATTTGGTTTTTTGGTAATTTACCAAAAGTGTGACGTTTGTCTGGATTTTAAAATGATGAGATGCTCAAAAGGAAACTGAAGGAGTTTTATTGGCTGATATGCAATTCATCAAAACGGAGCGTCTGGAGCTTTTTAGGAGAGTCTTCCAGCAAGTAGAGAGCAATCTCGGCAAGAGCAGGAGCAGAAGGGGAATTGAAATTCCGCTTATGCTAGATAAGGAGTGATGAGTGAAGGACAACAGGTGGCTTAAGGATAGAAGCAGGAAGATGACTGAATCCAGAGGAAAGGAATGAGATATGGCGGCTGCTGGAGAATGCGTTCTTAAGCGTGGCGGTTTCTGCTGAGGAACAGGTGGTTTTGCTTGGCACTCCTTAATTAGACAAAGACAATCCACCCTTAGAAATACAAACAAAAAACAATCCATATAACAATGCCAGTTCCAAGCACAGAAAAAAAGTCTGAGTGACTGATATTGGTGAGCTCAGGGCAGAATCCAAATCAAACATGCTGGATTTAAAGGCAGGAGAACAATATACCACCAGTTTATTCTTATTAACATCTATTTATTAATACTTAAACTTATTAACAGTAAGGAGTTAATAATTAGCAGTAAGAGGGAAGCACTGAGGCTCAGCCATGACAGAAAAAAAGAGGATTTTTGAGTTTTGATTTGGTATTAAATCTTTAAAAGATAAAAATAAAAGTTTAAATATTGATCATTACTGATAAACATTGGCCATACATAGAAAATATTAGCAGGCCTGCTGAAATTCAGTGTTTAGCAGCCTAACTATAGACTTTTAAATTGTATGTTACTCTAATGGCAAGATGTAAAAAAAAAAATAGTTTTCAAGCTATTTTCAGACACATTTTTCTATTTTGGACACCATTTTTGTCCGCTTATAGACTAAATTTCTAAATGGAATCCTAAATTTAGAGTGTGGCTTAGTGTTTTTAAAAAATATCAACATAGAAACATGCAATGAAACAAATTAGAACTTTCTGGACACAGAAAAAAATCCCAAGTTGCTTATTTTTAATATTAATACAGGATTGCAGTGAGATTTTATTGCAGTTACAAGACGGAAGCCTTTCTGAAGAAGAGAAAACTTGAGTAGGATCACAATCCACTCCAGCTGGCACAACACAAGTAGTTCTACTTTTTAATAATACAGCGGGATATTGGGTTAAAACAACAGAGCAGCAGCCAAACCACACAGAGCCATGTGTACACTGCATTCTGTCCAAACTGAAAACACAAAAACTGAAGTAAGCTTTTTTTATTTAAGTTACAACTGCTAGCAGCAAAATTTATTCATGTGCCCTAAAAATACAGGTTCCCAAAAATGATTTCATTTCAGCAAAAGTTAAGTTCAGCAGCTGAAAACAGAGCTGAATCAGGTAGAAAGACGAGCCTGTTTTTAGTATCACTAACAAGGAATGCAGCCAAGCGGAACCTGAAGTTCCAGTTTTGTTCTCACCAGCAAGATTTGGTCTCAGTGGCTTGGTGCGACTCGGAACAAAACCAACACTGTTTTCTTTGACTATGTGGTGAAATGAGGGCAAGAAATCCGATCTGCATCCAACCGCTTTTTCCAGCATCTTTCCGACTTCTTTTTCTGAATCCAGAGACTCTGGATAAATACACGCTTCAGAGGGAGTTCACATTTTTAAACAAGCTTGATTTTTGGATGCAAACAAATGGACATTATTCTCAGTGAGCCTGTTTAATTTTTAGAAGAAAGTAGTTGAATGTTTGTTCTGGGACACAAAAGACATGGACGCTTCAATCCTATCTTTTACTTCCCTTTGTTAGTCCAACTATTGTTCAAGATGCATAGCAAGAACTGTCCCTTTGATCCAAGCATCAACTATGTCACCTGAATGTGGTTATATGTGTCATAGTCTGATACAAGAGTCTTGACGCATTTTCTAAGAAATTCTGACTTAAAAAGTTCACAGGGTTTTCTGGTAATCTGCACTATAATCATTTAAATCAAACCACATTTTTATTCTGTAATAGAAAGTAGTGTTTTTGTAGCATAAAATGAAGGTGAAATAAATGTAGTAAATGATTCAAAGAGAGCAATAAGTGAAGCCTGGCATGGAAAAAGTTATGGTTGGTCCCTCTAGGAGGTGTTGATGCATTGCAAGGTAGCACTGGTGTAGTGTGACATGCTGTGTCTGCAGACAGGAGGTGAACTTTCAGCAAAAAGAAATGTGGTCAGAATCCAGGGTAAAGAAGCTGCCTTACATTTACAGTCATCAGTAACTGTGCTTCTCAGTCTGGTGAGCGAAGGAGCTTGTATATTGTTGGTGTCTTAGCATCATTGTTCCTCAACTTTCAAGATAACGGATACAAACAAAGGGCAACAAAGTCATGTGTGGAGCAAAAATGGTAAAACAACAATTAAATATGCATTTAAAATGTAATTCAACAACATCAACATGATTAAAGGACAATCAGTTTGGTTCAACAACAGAAGGGACTGATACTGTGAATCAAGGACATACACGGTCCATTCCCGTTCAAGATGCCCGTCATAATTACTCTAATGAATAATTCTCATGTTATCTTTAGATGCGGATGGGCCAGAGGCAAATTAATGCAGCCTTGTTTTAGGTTAATATGTTTAGGCTTTTCTCTTTTATGTTAGAGATATAATGGATCGCCTAAAGGCAAACGTGGTAACACAAATAAAAAAGTCTCTGCTGAGTCACCAGACATCTTGTTCATGAATAGACCTGACTTTTATGGAATTTAAGTATTCAGAGCCTCCAGATTTGTGAAGTATATTAATGAATATCAATCTTAGCTGTGAACTATTTAAGAATTGATAAAGGAGGGTAAAATTAAAACCAATTTCCTTTTAATCATAACGTATTTCTGAATATGAATTATTAAGACAATAAGTGAAGGATCGCTCTTTAGCATCAGAAATGCAGAAGCATTCACAAACAAACCACAGGACAAGGCCGTAAATAACAGCGACGTTTAATTTAGCAGCCAATATGAGCGCTAACTGATGGCGTCAAGGTGAAATCTGCAAGCTTCCTGATCAAAACCTCAGTCTGAATTTTGCGTACCTGCTTTTCTCTCTGAAAACCACTTCCTGGCTAAATGAAGACTGACAGCAGTTCTGCTGAGATGTTGGGTTCGCTCACCATGGTTATCAAATTGATTTACAGGGTAAATGTTCAGGTTTTTTTTACTGTTCTCTGCAACTGAAATGCACATGACGATTAAAAATAATGGAAAACAAGAAGTTGTACAAATTTAAATAACTTCCTTTAGAAGTACAGCGTTCGTACTCATGGAAACAATTCACAAGTGGCTTTATTTATAAACAATGATTGCCAAAAGAACCGTAGAAAACCTGTGTAGCTTTTGGAGAAATTCACTCAGCTTCCAGCCTAATAGCCAACATTTAAAAAATATATTGTTTGTTTTGCTGACAAATTTGCAAAAGTTTTGACATTAAGTTGAACGCCTTTAACTTCAAGCATCCTAACTATCTCTGGGTGCCACTTTAAAACACATTTGTTTACCAGCTGCAAAGGATTAAAAGGTTAGACATTATTTCACATCAAATGAGACACATTTGAAGAGCAGCTAAATGTATGCATAAACACCAAACCAGGAAAGAGAAATTCCTGAGTAACAGTCTACTGCTAAATCTCCTTCATTACCTTCTTAAGGAAATGAGATCCAGTTAATTATCAATTGCTGGTGCTCACATCTTACTGTTAAACTTTAGAAATTAATTTTAAAAAGAAATTTTCGATTCAGAGTACATTTAAATATAAAATCTCTATATCCCCAGATCTGTCCTCTTACTATGTTGCCACATTTCAGTTTGTTTAGTCAAATATCAGGTCAAGTAAAATTAAAAGCAACAAAAACTCCAACTGTGGAAGACAAAAAGGGCCATCTCTACTAATGTTTTCAAACTCCTTTTCTCAAGATAAGTTAATAAGGTGTTATCTCCAGAAAACCAATTATGCTTTCCCTAGATAATAACTTTAATTAAAAAAAACATAGCTTTTCATCGGATATCATAGCATGTGATAAGATCCAAAGTTTGAAAGTGCTTTCTGACTGACATTGTTAGCACAATTTCCTGAATTTCACCACAACTAAAATAATTAATATTTTAATTGTAATAATAGAGTGTAATGCCTGTCACAATAGATGATCTTTGCATGTTTGTTTGTTTGTTTGTTGCCGTTTTGTTTTTACGTCTTTCTGTTAAAATAATGAGCACCACCATTTTGTTTTTTTTTAAAGTAATGAGTTTTTAGGTCGTTATCTCTTGAAAACGAGCTGAATGTCTTCCACATTCTAAACAAAACTGCAGTGTAACCTATCACACAGAATGAAAAAAAAACAATATCAAAAGTTTGAAACAAAAGCCACATGACTTTTGAAATCTTAATCACAATAAAGTGAATTGAAAAACGTTAAAGTTTTTACAAAAAAGGTAACTTTCATGACTGGATCTGAAATGCAAATCTTTCCCAGTAAACGGGCATTGTTTGAGGTATCTGCTCGTTTATTTTGTGCATCTGTCCACATAAGTCAGAAAGACAGACAGAGCGAACCATTAGCAGAGTCTGGATAACCAGGTGGGACACATTTGGGTCAAAACCCATCATTCATGAGCAAATATAAATTTTTTTTTTAATGTTCATCTTACTAACTGAAACGGCTAACATTTCCCCTCATTAAGACGTTAAATCATTACATAAAATTCATCAGTAGCAGACAAATAAAACAAACTACAATACCGGAAGAAGAGAAGTAAATTATACTGTAAAGGGTGAACGTTACTGATGCATCAACTAGAGAATCAAAGATTTGAAGGTTGTTTGAGGTAATAACTAAATAACAAAATAAAAATATTGACATGAACAACAGGAAATGAAAACATCGCTTTGATCAACCTTAATAGTAACTTAAAGACAAGTTAGTTGGGTTTGAACAGCATTTCTTCTATTTGTTCTTAGATGTCTCTATTGCCAAGTGCCTTCTATTAAGCTGCAAAAAGTTGCTGGTTAAAGCCTTAAAGCCAACACTTGATCATATAAAACATTGCAATGAGCCATGCTTCAAAAAGATACAGAATAACACCCACTCTGCAGACAACTCCCAGCAGCTGTTACTTTCATTTTCTCTCCTTGAAAACGCAGATTAAGACTATGAATCCTTTGAGTTCTACCAAACAAGTTCCCAAGGTTAAGCTCCCACAGAAAATATTGGTGTCAGCGGAGTTCATATTTCAATTAATCATCATTCTCTGAGAATTTGGGGGGAGGGAGCCTGGCTGCAGGGACTTTGGACAATATCACAGACTAATGGAATTGGAACATGTTTGGCCTTGACACCTTAAGTCATGACGTCCGTTAACAACAGTGAAGTAGCATTTACACTCTCAAGCAAACAAGAACACCACCAGTTTTTTATAGACAAACTGAAAAATTAGTTACCAACTTACTTTTTGAAGGTTTAACAAGACTTCAAATTTTGACAGTGTTGATCAAATGAATTTACATTGAAAGCAATCAATGGATTGGCCCTTCTTCACTTGCTACATCAAGTATGTAGTCACAGATATTGCATGAATGAATAGAAGTTTTTATAAGGCCAGAGCAGGACACGTGCATTTATCAAAGCTGAACATGTGCGCACATTCAAAAGGTCAATCATAATTATGCGGCAGTGCAACACAGATTTTGTGCTCCGTGTAATGTAGTGATTCTATTACAAACATGAGGACAATTGCTGACTTCAGTGCAGATCTGAACTGAAAGTTAGATGACAAATAAAACTAAAATAAAAAACCCTGCACTGTGAAGTCATTTCATGCAAAGGCAACTAGAACAAGGCGAAGTTGTCAAACATGTAAATGTTACAATCAGAACAAAAGGGAAATGCCACAGGCTCGAAAGCAAACGCCATCATGACCAGAATGCAAAAGCATAACAACGGAGGCCTCTGTCAGCTACTGTGGAAAAAAAACTTCAGTGAATACAGTACTGTGCATCAGAAAAAATGAGAAAAGTCATACAAAAGCAAGTAATGACATTGCCAATAATCTAAAGAAACAGCTTCCAACTATCAATTTCTTCTGTATTTAGTCACATAAAAAATTAAGAAAATAGCTTCTATAAATGAACAATGGAATGTAATTTCACAGGAAAACTTGATATTCTCTTGATGTATTTCAGCTTTTGCGACAAAAACAATCACTGGTAAAAATTGGGACAGATGTAAATACACTGAAGGAGTAGAGCTGTAGTAGTTAAAAATGAGGTACAAAGGATCTGAGAAAAAAGCATTTTTGATCCTTTTATGATGTAATAGAATGCAGATTAAATGCAGATCTTTTTTGACAAGTGTGGCTTTTTAGAAACTAATACCCCGTATCTTCTAGTAGTAGTCAGTCTCTTATTGACGCCTACTTCAAATATAAATGCCAGGTTTGAGATGTAATGACAAAAACGCCAGTCACCATAATAGCTGGTCTCCTTTAAGCACCGGCCTATTTCTTAAAGTCCAAATAATAATACTACGGTACTGTACTTTATTGTGTCTTTATTATCTGATCTCATGTCATAATGCAGGCTTATTTAAATGAGTTTGGAGTTTATCATATTTCCTTATGCTCCACTGGGGACTTGTTGGGCTGATTAGCACTTTTGTGCAAAAATTGGAGTGGTGCAAGTGAGGGCTGGTGGATTCATTGACAAAAATGTTAAGTAGACGTCTATAGTACCTGTTTTTTCTGCTTAATGCAACACAGTATACTACTTTAACAATAACAAAATACTTACTGATCATTTCCTTAAAGCCAAACGTTGTATCAGTGCCATTAGCTACATGTTGAAGCCCTATAAATGGTACATACTATATTACACTGTCAGATGACCCCTGTTAGCACACCAAAATTTTATTTTTGAGGCGAATAACAGCTGTTCTCCAATAAGATGTTAAAAGCATTTAAAGATTATAAAATAGACTGTCCGTTTCTTTTAAACACCAGGCTGTCCAAATATTTTTGAATTGGAAGATATACAGACTGTATTCCAAGTCACTAAGCTTTATCAAAAGTCATAAATTCAAAACAGCTGAGACTTTTTCTGATACATATAATAGATGTGCTTGTTTCTCTGAAAAGAGTTAATAACGAGTGATAGGCTTAAAACACAAATGTGGACTGAATGCCAGATGCACAGTCGAATTGAGCAGAAAATACAAACTTGTGATGTAATAAAAATCTAAAATTAAGGGATTTCTCTGCTTTACATACCTTGTCATTTATGACTCAAGTGCCAGGATCCCAGTGGATGGTAGATCCAACAATCTTTATCTAAAACAAAAAAATAAAACACCAGGTTAGAACTTTTGTGGTTAAAATGTCCATTTTAGTTTTCCCTCTTTAAATATATGTACGTGTATGATAATACAAAGCAGTGTAGCTTTAGGAAGCACTTTAATCTTCTGTAGGTTTAGTAGTATTAATACAGATCTTTTCTGAAACCCTACAGAAGAGAACCAAAGACTGACAATAACCAAACCACCTGCAAAATGATGCTTTTCCAATAACTGCTCATTTGGAGATTGTACTGCTCAACACAAACTGAAGGAAAGAGAGAAGAGAACTGGAAAGTCCTGTCACTATCACATATTTATAACCAACTTCACTCCCTCAGTACACCACAAGAGCACCCACAGGGCCAAATGGATCTATTCGCTGATAGAAGAAGCGAGGTTGCAGAAATTATGTGAAAAATAGTATCTACCATCCATAACACACATTGGATGATATTTCTTTAGTAATAAAATAACTCAAATATATATTTAATACAATTACTTTATGGCATTGTCTATCTGGCTAATAACAGACAAAGGTGCACTTAGACCTGCATTTAACATTGCTGTGAAAAAGGGGTTAAATTAAGGCCAACCTTTTTCCTGTGTCAGGTCAAGTAATGCCTCAAGCCTGTTAGACATCGACTTAAAAAATGTGGCAGCAATTGTTTACAAAGAAATTGATTATTTCACTTGAGTTGCTGGATAAGAGTTTATCAATCTTTTCTGGAGATACTGAGATAAGAAAGTTCCTTCAATGACACACACAAACAAACCTCATAGACATTCCCTTTCTACAACCTAGACAATAAAAAAAATATACTACAAGACAAAAGATGAATAACTGAAGCAAAAACGTGCCCTTTTGCAACACATCACAATAACTGAATCTCGAAAAACAACAAGCTAAACAAGAAGGAAGGAAATAGGAAACAGAACATCACTTATGTTACTAGATGCCTGGAAAAGTGTTGGTTTTTTCCAGCAAATGCAAAGGCAGAAAAAAGCCAAAAAGATAGGATCACTCCTCCTCTGCCCTCAATGAGCACAATAGATCTATACAGAAGGAAAGAATGAGAGAAAGACGAGGCAAAAGGGGAGCAATAGAATAGAGCAGATTCTTTCACTTCTTCCCAGCACATCCAAATCAGCTGCAAGCACACTGGACTGTACAGACACTCATTAGTTGCTGCCCTACTTCCTCTTGGGTGCCTTTATTCTCATCATTTCCATTTGCGATACCGTCGGTTGCCAAACAAAAGTTTGTTCCATCATGTGGTGACATTAAAACGAACAAAATTCAATTTCATGTTGGGAGAGTTCAGGAAATCACCTTTGCATGCAATGCACTCTGCCTACACAGAAAACATCAATGCAATTTAAGAATGGTCTTACTTTAGACTACAAACAAAACAATTAAGTTGAACTTTCAAATGAACACAATATAAACATGTTATTGATTATGGAAGTTCTTTAAGTAGCTTAAAATGTATTGCATTGTAAAATGCCATGATGTTTTTGTGTCAGAATTCATACGGAATTGCAAAACAAAGTATCACAGCAAAAACCCATCTCAATTTAAAATACAATTGAATACTGTTGAAATTTTTTTTTGTCATTTTGAACTGTTAATTTGTAATACTGAATGGTAAATTGCAAAGTGCATTCTTTTTTGAATTATGACATCAAAAAACCCATGTCAATTTAAAATGCAATTGATCTTGTTTTTATTTAATATTTTATTTATAAAATTGTCAATTTGAATTGTAAATTTGAATATTGAATTTAAATTGCGAAATGTATCTTCATATTAAAAGCCTGAATTGCATATTGAATTGTCAATTGAAAAAGGTATTTTTAAATTGCATGATCAAATTACAAATGTAATTGTCCATAGAGACTTGCATACTACTTTGACCTATGACTAAACAAAAATGTCCATATTTGATGTGAAAGCATCAGTGGTTCTTCTAGCTCCCAAGGAACATAATAAAATCCTAAAAATGTCACCATTTTACCGTCCGAGAAAACTCAGAATAAATCTTTACAACCATTGATAAGGAAGTCAATAACACAGATTGCACAAAGTAATAAACAGTGCTGTTTGTTGTTTGTTGTTATGGTGATAATGCCGTTATTCATGATGACAAGGCTCATGACTCCATAATAAACTAATATTTGAGCTCTTGTTTAGTTCCATCTGTTCATCTGTGCTTTGCTAATTCTCCCTGAAGTACTTTGAAAAATCTACATTAATTATATCTGACTTGGTGTCAAAATTGACTAAGAAAGAAAATGAGAGGCCTTGTCTTCTTCCCGCTGTACGACTAAGTGCTTTTAAAGTCACGTCTTTAAAAAAAAAAAAAACCTTTATGTTTTTGACCAAAGGTAACACTCTCACACCAAAACCGCGGTGAGTCATTTGACTTAATGAGCAGGCAAATGTGAAATGGGGTCAGTAACTGAGGATGGGACCAGCTTGTGCCAGTTCAAATCACAGTACACAAATTGAAGGCTAACATGGACCTACTTTGATTCTGTAAACCCCAAGCTGTGAGCATGACTAAATGTCCGCACCCTTTTATAGCAAAATTGGGTAAAAACATTTTAAAACCCTACCTAAAAAAAAGACCGTAATGATCCAAACACAGAAAAAAAAATCAGACAATTATTATAACTGAATGAGGATGACAACAATCATTCTCGTAAGATTATTTTGGGGAAGAATGTTACTGTAACTCAAGAGATACAACTATTTAAAGGATATAAAACAGGAACTACTTTTGGTACCAACAAGGTTTTTTTGAGAATATACGAACAGTTTGCATGATAGAAAAACCCAAACCTCAGATACTGTTAATGGTTGAATAAGTACACGCCGGAAGTGTAAAAAGTAGGGAAACAAAATATACAAATATGCATCAAAAATTGATCGAGAGCTAAGAGTAACAGCAGTATTGGCTGAAAGACAGAGAGACAAACAAGATCTTGTTGGTAAAAAGGTATAAAATCAATTGGGAAGTGATAATATATTTTTGGCAAACTGTCATTTTCTCTTCCTGTTGTGTGTCTATTATCTGCCTTTTATGCACATGTGATGCAAACAAAAATACATCCAATCACAAGCTAGCTTCTGTTATAGCTGGTAGCTGGTTGTTAAACAGACTAAGCTGAACAAACATCTCTGCCCTTACACCCCCCCTCTCGGTGAGGAAAAACTCATAAAAAAAAACCCCATCTTTTTGGGGGGAAAAAAACTAAGAAACCTCATGGTTGCCCACATGAAGGAGAGATCCTCAACCCCGGACGGACAGGTGATGTGCTAGAACTATTATAGAAAAGTGAGCTTAATTCATTCTACAACTACATGGTTGAGTAACAAGTATATGTCTCATAAACAAACACGTCTAGATAAACAGCTACAAGTTAAGATAACAGCTAAATATTTAAATAAACAACATGATTGGATAGTGCAGCAAGTAAGTAGTACTAAGTAGGATAGTGTAGCAATTAAAACATTTGTTTAACCATAAAAAACTAAAGTCTGCAGATTTTAATGCTCAAAGTTGTGATGTCAAAGACAATTTGTTTTTGTTGCTTAAAATAAAATGTGCGAATAAGAAAAAGAAAAGTTTCTGTTAAAAGGTATTTTCATTTATAGTTTTAAAAATCAATCAAATAATATATAGCTATATCATATACATTTAGGTAAAAGAATTGAGAGGGACCTGGTTGGAGACAAGATGGCGGCTAAAATCATCGGCCAGAAGCAGAAATTAGACAACTTATTCTAACCTTAACCCAAAAGTTTAGAGAACTGAATAAAAAAAATGCAATAAAGCTTAAAGTGGGAAAAACCATACCTTTTTTCTTTTAAATGAAAAACATTTTGAGCGTGTTGGATATTGATGTCTGCCGCCAGGTCCTCTTGAAAGAATTGGACTGTATCATATCGCCACAAAGATAGTTGAATCTTTTATGTAAGACACACTAGTAAAAAAGGAGAATTTTTGTGCTTTAAATCAGTGGTGAAATAGACAAGCTAAAAATACTGCAATGATCCAAAGAATTCCTCTCAGCTTATTAATAATAAAACATTAAATACCTAACATTTTACATTAGGTAATGACTAAATGCTTGTTTTTTTTTAGTGGAAGTTACCTGTTCATGTGGGAATGTGTTCCAGGTTTTGAAGCCAAACCCTGAATCTGTCGACAATTTTCTCAAATAAAAGATCCCGGCTTCATCTTTATTTACTGATTTATTTTTTATTCTAACCAAATCATCACTTAACTGGAAGAAGTGTGAACAGAATGCAATCCATGTGAGCTTAACATTAAAACACAATTGAGCAGAAGAACCGCAGAAGTCTGTGGTTATTACAACAGACTATTTCTTACGTTACTTCTAGGAAACCTTTAACCCCAATAGATCCTGTAAATCATTGTGAAACTGTTTCAAACAAACCACGACTAGTAGGTACCCTACTTTTCTATAAATATGAATAAATACTAATTCTTACTATTATTTGTGAGGCCATTTGCCAGTTTTTTTTTTCTTGTTTTTGGATTGAAAACACTGAGGTGGAGTGAAGCATGGACAGATGTTTTGGTAAGTGAGTCACAAGAGAAAACAATTGTAAAAGGAAGCAGAAAAATGCAGCAGGTCAATACACCAGCATGACATACACACACCAAGCTTGTCATGAGTCACTCCTTCAAACTTGATAAGCAGTTCATTGAGTATTTGTATCATTACTGTGCATCACCAACTATAAAAAAAACACCTAAAAATATTCAAAAGTGTGACCAAATGCCTCAGCTTTACTTTATATGAAGGACCAACGGGAAAGATTTAAATGAGACTCAATGAGTTTACAACTTAATTACATCAAGAGCAATTTGGCTCTGAATGAGGAGGAAAGTCTGAGCTTGTTTTCAGACCGGAATAGGTCAGTTGGATTGAAAGTTGACATAAATTATGATATCGGTTCAGGATGTCCCCGCTCTGAGAATAGCCTGCTCCAGATCTCAACCTGCCTCAATTATGGCAACAATTTGCAGTGAGGGTTAGATTGCCACCACAGTGCTGTTCCATTTGCCAACTAATCCTAAGTACTGGTAATCATCTTGATGCCTCAGAAAATAAGTCTGTCTGATTCATGAAAAAAAGCAAACATTCATATTTTTTGTGTGATCAAAGCAACAATTAGACATCATCTTGTGATACTCGGATTACTAATCTCTAAACAGTTCAGCAACAGGATTAAACATGCAAAGGTAATACAGCCATTACATACAATGACACCATCTTTTTCTGTGTTGCAAGCTTTTACATGCTCTGGAGGATTCTTTGTAGCCAAACACTTTTGCTTCTAAGCTTTGTTGTGCAAATACTCCTGTCTTGGCATGTTATCCAAGATAATTTTATTATTGTACTATCCATAAATATTTGGTGGTTTGTTTTTATTTTAGACTCTTTTTCTTTGCATGTATCAAGTTATTTGTACATGTTTTTATTTCTTTGTTTAACATTTAAATTTATACCATTTTCCTTTGAGATTTTCAGACTCACTAAGGTCATCTTCTGATCTATTTTCAAAGCGTTCCCAGTGATCTAATAATTATCATTATGCTGTTTTTCTGGCCAAAAATCTATCGCTTTCTAGGACACAGTTTCTGTGGAGCGGCAGTAGTTTATTAGAAATTTACCTCTGAGTTGAAGGCGGGACAGTAGCAACCCCACCTCCCTTACCGTCACCCATAACTGAGAGCCATCTGTTTACTTGCCCTACCACTAGCTTACAGTTCCTCTGTTACCGCCCCAGCCATATTTGGTTTAGCTTTTCCGTTTTTTGTGTTTTTATTTTTCTGTCAGAGTGGGCCCTCTGTATTGTTGTAGATCTTTGTGTGTTTCTGTCTCTCTTAATTTATTTCAGGTGTCATTGGACTCAAGCTGATGGAGGCAGCCTTTATAACCAATGTGTGGACCTCCAGCCGGCGAGCACGGAGCCTTGCTGCAACTTATGGAAACAAGTCTTCTGGTGTTTTTCTATGTTATACATTTTTATTAGCTTATCTTTATGGTATGTTCCAGATCCCCTAGACAAAAAAGGGGTGTAACAACCTCACACCCCTAACTTAACATTCGGAGGCAACAAAAAATTGTGAGCAATATTGGAGTTTTGTGCCAGATTCAAGCTCAGATGAGGAAAATGAGGGTGTAGATGGATCTAGTTGACTACAAGTGGATGCATCAGGATGGAGCGGAGCAGGGAGATTGTGGCCCACCCAGAGTTCTTTGTATGTTATAAATGTTATCTTTTTCAAACTGCATTTTATTTTTCTGATCCTGATTCACAACAATTTGCATAATGAAATAATCAGAAATGCAATTTTAAGCCCCATTTTCTTGATGTGTCCTCCATCATAAGAAAAATGCCACAAGAACATGCTAAAAACACCAAAAACTGTTTTCATTGGAGTGGGTCTTTAACGAACTGTCTACCTCCTTGGAACCAGTCTCTTGTTCCTATGAAGAACTACCATTTAGAATAAATACACAAGCTTGCACTGAAGGGTTAAGCACACTTTACTTTGCATCTTTATGTCATGGAGAGCTGTCAGCACTTGTTGCAGTCTGAGCACTATGTGGAAAAACAGATTCTGTTTTCGCTGGGTTTTGTTTTTGTTGAACCTGCTCTTAAGCGAAACCAAGCTTAGTAAAACTAAGCTGCAGCCAAACATACTTTTCTTCTCCCCAACCTCCCCAAGAAGATGGCAGCTTTGGATGTAAAGTCTGCAACTTATTTTGTGTTTTAGTGTATTTAATTATTCTGTAAGCTCTTGAGAAATCCCAAGGAGGAGGAAGATACCATCACAAGGAGGATCAATAAGGAAACTCAATAAAGCAGCTGAATTTGTGGGAAAACCAACAAGAGTGCGATTTCTTATCAGAAGTGATTGCTGTTTTATCTCACACAATTGATTATGATTAAAGCCCTCACACTTTTTTCAGAATGCAGAAAACAAAGATGAAAAAAAATAAGAATTTTTTTTCATGCCATAAAACATTGTCACACTGTTAAAAGAAAAGCTTCTGAGTCTACACTAAAACACGCCCTAATCCTGCAGATTAGACCTCCTCGCTCTTCACGTTTTACGCCACTGACACGTTGATTCAAACGGTTCTTTGATGTTAAGCTTCTGATAAGGCTTGATGAAGTGTTCATGGGCTGAAACAAGAACTGTAAGATCTGTAAACAAAGATTTTGGGACAGCAACTGCTCTGAATGGGATATAGAATGCAAAAATCGAAAAGAAAGCCGTAATTTGTGTTTGAGATAGTGTCTCCCTGACTGCAGAACAGTATCAGCTCCCCCCATTTTGAAGAATTAAAGACATTAGCACATTCATAAAACAACACTGCAGTCAATCCCACTGCACTGGATGACCCAGGTCTATAATGCGCTGCTTGGTTTGGTCCCATCATTTCTCTGTTCTCTTTTCCAAAGAACCACCAGTCAGTAGCCATTATGCTCGACTCGAGTGGAGTTTTCCACCTGCAAGTCCCCCAAGTACAAACTGAATTTGGCTTTCAGTTATTCTGTTGCCTCTACCTGGAACACCCTCCAAACACAACTGAAATGACCTGAACTAGCTTCATTTGGGTTATTCTGCTCATTTCTGAATACCAAAGAAAAAGATTGCTTACAACACTGCCAATGTATCTAACAAACACTGTTAGACATTTGCACCTTACAGTTATTGTACTTAAATGTCTTGCAGCACACAACTTTTGCACTCTCCAAATGATTGTTTGCTTATATTACCTCTTATAAATCCCTGTCACTTTATTGCACCTCACTTTCAAATCTTATATTGTAAATATCCTAAAGTCATCCTTTTGTTTTATACCGTCTTTGTTGTAACCAGGCAAACATCTACGTCACACACAGTGGAGACAGACGCAGAAACCAACCACGCCTCTTGGATTGCAGTATGCAGGTATGTCGAAAGAAAGGAGTAACTTAAGAGGGAATGCACAAAAGAAAAGTGGGAAAAAAGAAGGCGATCATTAGAACAGCTTTTCTTTTAATAACAATCTCGATGTGAAAGAGTGCAGAAACTCTGTGATCCCCGCTGTTGGCTTGGCATGTGAAAAGTGAGCCGTGTCCACAGCACAGCGTCCTTTCAGAAAGCCTTTCAGAAAATCAGTGTCTCCATCCACACCAGTCAAAGTGGAAAATCTAAATTAAAAAAATAGATCTGTGAGTGACAGAAACGTGACAGAAAACAGCTGCTTTTCTGTCCATCAAAAGAACTCAAGCAAATTAAGATTGACCCTTAAATAGTAACAAGAAGATATTTCATAAGCAGAAAATTCCCACACTGACATGACTGAGGAGAAAAATATGCATCATCAACAATATGACAAGTATATTAAGTCACAGACGGCCTGTTTTTGGATCTGCGTTTCCCCATATCTACTCAAAAAGCAAAAGAGTCTCTTTTAGGGAAATGAGGACTTGTTGGGTCACACGTGTGTGTTCACGCAAAACTACAGAAAGATCACTTCCTCACACAACATTCTCAGAACAAAACCAAACAACGCAACACACAAGGCACTGCGATCATGTGTCTTCAGCAACAAAAACTCCAGCAATAAAGCTAATCTTTAGTCCACTATGGCGTTTGCAGTTTCTGTTGAATTAAAGCCCACATGACTAGATTCCCACGTGCTTCTGGAGAGTTCAGCCTCAAAACCCGGCTTTCAGGGAGCATGAGAAAAGCTTTGTCTCCATGTAGCAAAAAACAAACAAAAACTGTTGAGCAAGACTCAAACCACAGCAAGAACACAACAGTTGGAAACTCCTTAGCCCAGGTTGATCTTATCTTTGGCCTCAGATAAGGTGTGTTGTAAATGATCATCCAAGGAGCTTAAAGGAAGTTAAATACAAACTTGAGCTTTACACACCTCACACAACACTTGGTGGGCCTTCTGTAAAGCATAGCTCTGCTTTGCACAGAAAAAAAACCTATTTAATATTAATAAAATCGTCTAACAAATAAGATCTGAACACAAACACAACTTTGATAAATATAATCATAAAAATACGTTTTACAACAAATAGGTATCAATTTTTAAACCACAGGTCCACAACACTTGCCCTTTGTTTATGTTTTACGGCTGATGGATTGCCTTTGAAAGCCAATCAGACGGAGTATCCCTTTAAGTGCATGGCAAGTCCAGTCATTAGATTAAAGGCTTTGGTTTTAAGGTAGCTGTAACAGTCAAGACGGGGCAATAATCTCTCTAAATGAGGTCACTGTTAATATTTACACATCCAATGTCCGTGTGTCTGTGCTACAAATACAGCAAAGTTATGTTACCAGTGGTCTTTTAATTATGATTATGCTGCTTTCAGCTAAAATGTATACATTGTTTAAACTGTTTCGTTTTCTAGGACTCTGCAGAGCAGCAGCGGTTAATCAGAAATTTACCTCTGAGTTGTGGGCGGGACTATTGGTGCAGAGTAAGACCACCCCTGTTTCCCATCATCCCTCTGTTTACACCCTCTCCCGTTAGCTTACAGCCCCTCACACCCTGAACATTTCCAGTGCAACAAAAATGGTGAACAATATCGAAGCTGTCCATCCTTACAGTCTGGAGCCAAATGAAAGATTGGACATGGAAAACGAAGACCACAATCAGTTTTAGAAAATGCTGGGCATATTATTGATTTTCTGAAAGTAGCCTTGGAAATGTAAACATGACCCAAGAGCCGGACTTTGGACATGTCAGGTATTTTTATATTTCTTTTTGCTTTGCAAACTTGTTTTTATTTTTTACAAGAGACACGCGGTTGTAACACGTAAAAATGAAATTAAAGTCTCATCTGCATCATGCGGTTTTGGCCTGAGGTTTTATTTATTTACTGGCCGCACGTATTTACAAAATTAAGTGCAAATAGTCGCTTCGTTTATTTAGTTCCTTCAGCGGAATCCCCAAACATTTTCCAGGAGACAGAAAAACACAGGAGCGATCTGGTCCGACTGGTTGAATCCATAAAAGAGATAAAGATCCAGTTCCATCTCCTGCTGGAGCGCTTAATCACGTAACAAGCGGCTCTGAGAGCGGATGATAATCTGATTAGCAAAGTGGTGAGAAAATGAAAACGCCGATATGTTGAGGTCAAGATAATCCCATCCACGGAGGGGAGGGGGCTCCACAACAATGGATGCTGCACCTATTAGATTAATGACTGTATATGGTGACAGCTTTAACGTGTTCGACATTGTTTACGCTGGAATGCGCACAGCTATGTAGAGATGTTGATGCGGATGAAATCCTTCCAAAAACACTTCATCAATGTGATCAATCTGGTGCTGCTGAAGGAAAATACGCGTAGAGGTAATATTGCTAAAAGAAAGGTTTAAGACAACAGTTTGAAAAGTTAAATCCATTGATCAACAGTCAGTATCGGACCAATGCGACGGTGATGCTAGCAGTGCGGTTAGCATATATGCTGGCCCCTGAAAGATAGACGCTAACAAGGCAAGAAAAAAAGGGAAGAAGATAAACTTACCTTAATTGACGCCGAATGTTTTTAAATTATGTCCAGATTGTAGAAAGAATGCGGTTATCCAAGAAAAGAGGGAACAGACTGAGCATGAGCAGGCGTCACCTTAATTCTTCGGGGGAGTCGAATGGACTTCGGCTAATGCTAGCAAGTGGCTAACGCTCCCCACTTAAAGAGCAACTCGAAGCTGGCCCAGTGCGCACATTTTACCCTCAAGTTTTTCAACGTCTCCAGCTGTTTTCCCACCCACGAATACTCATTTCTGAAGAAAACACAGATTAAGGAAATAAAGGCGGAAACGGGAGCGAAACTGTCCGTTGTAGGTGCGAGTTGATCAAACGGAACATTAAAGAAATTCCAAAATGTCCACGACAATCAGCAAGGAAATACAAAAGGCAAAAAGCGTACGACCTCCGCCACGGCAAAGCCTTTTTCTTCTTCTTCTCCAGAGAGCCGCGCCCAGATGTTTTCCCTCATTATTTCATCGCGTATCACCCAAAGGGAAAAAAAAGCAACCGAGCAGAGATGAGCGGAGTGACACTGAGGCTGAAGTGCAGCGGTGGATTTGTCCGCGACCTCTGCGGTGGAAGGGGGCTGCCCGCCAGAAGTCGCTTTCCCAGCCTTACCGGGAGCCCCTCAGTGATGCTTTCACTATCTCCCGCAGACAGAACGCTCCTATCTGCCCCCGAGCGCGCGTCCGGCTGTGTTTGCCTTTCAAATGAGGAGGGTGCGTTTCCCCACACAGCACAAACAATCAGTCAACCAACCAGGAAATAAAAAGACTGTTTTCTTACCATTTACACATCTACCAAACAGACGCACCAATGCTGCGTCGAGGTTATGGCGCCCCCTGGTGTAAATTCATCGAGGAAACTTTGAAACCATGAAAATATTGTATAAAATATTTTTAAATGTATTTGACTGTAAAAGCTCATTATTTGAGCTCATTATGTATCATTAACTAAAAGGTCAGACTAAACAAGTACTATATAAATTTCTAGTTACTTAAAACATTAAAATTTACTTGTTTTTGTCCTCACAGATTAATTTTGTTATGAAAAAAGGACATCAAAGTTAAAAAGATTTGTAAACAAAAAAAGAGATGCAACATATCATAAAATAGACAAAACATGTCATACAATTGAATAACAATAAAAGTTACATATAAATTATTAAATAAAAAACCAAATTTTTACTTTACAACTATGTTTTGATTGCCATTTTTTCCCCTGTTTAAAATACACTTCTGGTCATTCATAACTATTTGGTTACATTTATTTAGATTTTTTGTTTTTGAAATCCAAATAATTTGTGGACACATTGTCATTCTTGAAATCTGAATCAAAATGTGTTAAGACTCCTGGTTCTCACAGCTGTCATACAAGAAAGGTTGATTAAAAAGATAGTTATTCACCCTTAAAAAACAATAAACTAGTCATTTATACATCTCTTAAAAACCTTCACAATATTTGTAGGAAAAATGTTAGCAAAAAATGACAAGATCTTAATGTGCAAAACATGAAAAAACAGACACTAAATGAGTATGCAGTGGACCAATAACACTAATAAATGTGCAGATCTGAATGTAAACATGGAAGATTACATAATGCAGAAAACATTTCCATGACAAAAAAGTCTTTGGCATAGCTGTAAAACATGTTTTGTCCGTCAAACAGCTGCGATAGCTCTCAGACGTATTGGCGTAGAAGAAACTGCTCCTTATTTCAACGTTGTTTATCAAAAAGTTCATTTTTGAACCTATTTGCATTTGCAGAACCAAATAACTAATTTAGTAAATTCTAATCTGCTCTTGTTGAACACCGTCCATTTGTAAATATAATTTGGACAACTGTTTGAAATCGAAACAAGAGGTAGTTCTGTTTTATCACAGGCTGTCATCTCTTCAGGTGTTTGTCTGCAGGAATGTGACTGCAACCACATCACAGCCAAGCTCCTGTTCACAACAACACAACGCCCCCTGGTGTGTTCAGATTACATCCGCTCTCCTTTCTAAGGATGGTTGCTCAGTTCTTTCATTTTTTTTATGAAGAAAAAATTAAATTTTTAATTTTGTGTAAAATATCTCTTTGTGTAATATTTGATGAGACTGTTAAAAAATAGATTTATTTCTGTTTAAAATTTGAATTGCAAGGCAGTAAAATTACTAAAATTTGATATCTTATTGACCTGAGCTGACCAAACAAGTGGAAAATAAATGCAACAATAATGTGAGAGTTGTTGAAATTGTCCTTAAGAAAGACCTGTCTGTTTCATGGTGAGATGAAGTTTGGGGGGAAAAAATCAAGCTATTGAACATTATAGTAGTTCATACCAAAGATTGGCTTAAAAAAATAACAAAATTCAAATCCATTTGGATCAGTTTTGGCAGATTTCTGTTGCAGGTTTATGTAGCAGTACATTGCAAGTATTTATTTAGTATTTATTACAAGTATTTATGAACTCATGCACTGATTTCCATTAGTTAAAATGAAGCACAGAGAGGACCATAAACAAGTTCAAAAGACAGATTCAGGCTTTTTTTTTTTCAACAGAATATTTATTTTGTAGATACCGCAAAGACCCTGCTTTTATTTCTGGTTACATGAGTCCCTTACACTCAAAGAAGGCCTCCTGCTGAGGTTCCCGTCTGAGGAAGGCCTTCAGCATCTCCATTCCATCCACAGATCCACCCGCCTCCAAAACCACTCTTCTGTACTCCTTTCCAACCTGCTCCAAACCACCAATTATACACATAAATGTTTCCCACTAATTGAAAAAAAAATAAAATTCAAATGACCAACCTTTGGATTCATAATGCCCTCCTTCTTGAAACGACTGAAAAATATGTCAATGGCAAAAACTTCGCTCCACAGATAGCTGTAGTACTGACCGTCATATCCTCCAGCCAAGTGGCTGAAACTGGCCGTCATGTTAGTACCTGAAGGTCACAGATGTTGTTGTGGACACAAATTAAGTTAATGTTAGATTAGTCACAAAGTTGCTTCTCAAAACAATGAGTGATTTACTCTTTAACACCTGAGCTTTAGTTCCAGCGTTTACATTCTTTCGACTACCGTAACTCTTCAACCGATTACGCATCATTCCAGCTGAATCTGATGCGGAAACAAGCAGCTCTGTACTGATATGCAACATTTTAGAGTATTGTGCTTAAACAATTACCGTAAACCAGCAGACTATGTTGCAGAAAAAAGTGGCTTTGCGCCATTATACAACTCTTTATGTCATTAATGTTTTGCAAATATGTGAAAAGTTGATATGAAAAGCTGACTGGAATGAAATACAAAAGTACAGAGTGTCTTTTTTTAATACTAGTTATTTGTTGTGCGGAATAAAACTTGTAATATTTTTTGTTTCGTTGATCTTAGGGACTGACCTGGAGTAGCAGGAACGCCCAGGATGTCCTGGCAGAGCTTTGCAAACACCTGAGCTGTGTCCGCACTTTTACTAGAGTGAAGTGTCTGGTCCACTGTACTGAGGACCACCTGACGCAGGTTCATCAGGCCTGTGACAGAGATAACTACGTCACCATTGGTGCTTCATTCAGCTGTTCGTGTTCCTGAGAGAAGCAGAGACTTTGACCTGTGTTGGCTACTCTGGAAGCGATGAGTTTGTCCAGCAGCTCGTCCGGAATCGGCGTACCGTCTTTGTAGTGGCGAGACATTCGCCTCAGAGGCTCCTTCTCCCAAACCCAGTTCTCCAGCATCTGAGAGGGAACCTCCACAAAATCTGTCTCCACCTGAGTTCCGCTGAATTCTGAAAACGTGGTCTGCATCAAACAGAAGGAAAAGTTCAGCCTCTCCTATCCTAATTCAAGTGTAAAACTGCAAATCCATGAAACTACCTTGGAGCAGATTTCATGCATGATGTGACCAAACTCATGAAAGTACGTCTCCACTTCATGATGTTGGAGGAGAGACGGCCAACCTTTGCTCGGTTTGGTAAAATTTGCCACCATAGCTACTACCGGAAGCCTTCGTTTCCCATCAGGGCCTCTGCATCCCGGCTGCAGGCCAAAGCAAGCTGCATGGCCATATTTCCCTTCCCTGGTAAAGGTATGGACATTTCAGGTTTCTGCTGGAGCTAAAGGGAGTGGAACATAAATAATCTCTACCTTGGATGAAGGTCCAGGTAAAACTGTCCAACCTGCTCCCCTGTTTCAGAGTCGCAGGCGGAGTAAAGCTTGACATTTTCATGCCACACATCAGCGTGCTCCACCTCTGTAAAGCTGAGGCCCAGCAGCTCCTGGTAAATGCCAAACAACCCCTCTGTCACCACCTCCAGCGGGAAATACTCAATCAGCTTGTCTTTGTTCACGGCAAACTTGCACTGCTCCACTTGGTTCATGTAGTAGGGCAAATCCCAGGCGTTGATCTGCCCGTCAAACGTGTAGCCCTTCATCAAGCACTCCCTCTTCTTCAGAGCCAAAATGTATTTCCTCTCCTTGATTCCAAGTGGCTTGAGCCGCTGGTAAAAGGCATCTGTAAAGACCAGAAAATGATGACATGCAGCAGCAGCTCCAAATCCATCACAGAGAGTTTGACAATAATTAGGTAAAACTTTGTTGATTTCATAACCGGGGGATTGATTTGTTACCACAGCTCTATACATATAAGCAGATAATAAAGACTAAACAATAGGGAAAAAAAGGGTTCAGTGGCTATAATATAATATAATATAATTCCAAACATTTTTTTCTCTGCCCAAAACTGTATCTATAGATGGCAGCATAAAAAAACGTTTTTTTTATTATTAAATTGACAAAACAACATAACATAGAAATTATTCAAATAATTTGTTCTCTGTTGATTAAATTTAGCATTTTAACAAATACATTCTTCACATTTTGTTTTGAACTATTATAGTTAACACTATTTAATAAGGGTTTTTTTCTACTCGTTTTCTACAAAACACTTAAAATCCCATAAAATTAATTTGAAAATGATTTTTCATCTCCCTAAATTGCCCTTGAGTCCTATTTTATTTTTCAAACAAAAATAGAAATAGAAAAAAGCTGAGGTTTTCTGTGTTATTGTGGTTATAAGTCATTTATCTTTTGCTCACTTGAAAAATAATATAAACACATTAAAAAAGCTCTTTCCATGTAATACTTTGGGAGCAAAATTTTTTTTTTGTAACCAAAACATTATTCAAATAAGAGTTTCAGATTCCAAGGAGCTGATCTACTAGGTTTCCTGCTTCCAATTTTTCTTTAGATTTTCATGTATTTATTCATTGAATTGAATGATTTAAGTATTAGTTTAAAAATAAGATTTTATGTGATTGTTTTCTTTTCAGACGCAGAGTACAGCCTTCATGCAGTACAAAGTCAACCATTTCCCAAGATGCTCTGCAGCTGGATTACATGCTGGGTCATGTAGGACAGCAAACAGTTAATTTTCTAACCTGTTCTGCTTCTATTGTCAGTTTCAGACCTGAGTCTAACCAACTGTGGCTTGTCTGCTGATTTAATGAAGACTAATGGCATCTGTCTGGTTTCTGTTTGGAACCACACACAAAAAGGTTAACTTAAAAGTCAACTGTGAACCCTCTTAGCTGCCCCTGGATTGTGTTTTGATTGGATTTTGGTCAAATATTTGAGTTGGATCCTAACGTAGTTACACAATACTTTGTACGACAACACAATGTGACACCCGTCAGTGTCAATTAAAGATGTTTGATGGTTTCTTGTCTACTCTGTTTCATCTTTAGTGACTGAATGTGAGACGAGACACATCAGAGGCTTCGTACCGATAAAACTGGACACCCTGCTTGCATTTTTGGCCATGTTCATCTCCAGCACATAGTCCGCGTGGCTGCCATAACCCAATAGGTCTGCGACCTTTGCCCTGAGTTGTATCAGCTGTTCGAGGATTGGCGTGTTCGCCTGCAGACAAAAAAAGAAAGGTGGTTTCACATCTACGACAGGTGCTGCTTTTTCTGGGACTTCAGTTCTGGCTTATTATGAGGCCCAGGCTGGTTCCATGCAGAGTAACATGACAGGTCTGAGAAAATCCACAGCGGCTTCCTGAGCAGCAACTGCCGGAAACTCGACACCGCAGCAGCTGCTGAGTCTGCGGCCTGAGCCCGCCGCTGCCACCATCTGTAAATGCGGCGGTTTTACTGCAGATGGAGCCGTCTTCCACAGGCTTGCTCTCAGGTCAACCTCGGATCCCACAAGCTACAGATTTATGGATCTTATGGAAGCCTGAAGTGAAGCTGTAGAAATGTAAATCAGCAGACATATTGAATGAATGTGACAAATAAGAAAAGCTAACTGTATGTGAATGCAGTGAAAAGAAATGGGAAATAAATGGTAGAAAATAAATATTTAGGGTAAATGGATTAAAACTGATTAAAACCCCACAACCCCTAAAAAACAATATCATGTGTGACTATCTAGAGTCCTGGAGTTTATTGTTATTCGGACACAAACACTACTTTCCTTAAACGCTAAATATGACGTCATCCATTCGCTGAAGTAAAAACTAAATAAATGTGAAGATTTTAGAATTTATTTATGTGTTCTGATGATGAAAACTTGGATGATTTATAAAAAATCTAGTGAACATCGATGCACGCTTGTTTTTTGCAGACTTCTGGGAAATTTCCGAGACACAAGGCTTTGGAATTGTAGGTTACCCCAAAACATCCAATAAAATGCACAAAGTAGTGAATAGTTGGGTATTCTGGATAAATCCTGAGTCACATTTTTGCAAAAAAATGTACATTTAACTTTTTAACAATTATTATTTCAACATGGCTGCTATTTAAATGCCCAGGATTACTTAAAGATTAAAACATGTTGTCATAAATAACCTTTTTTTCAGGAAAATAATCTGTCAATCAAACGTTTCGCACGTTCAAGATGGGGGCCAGCGGCCACCACATGCCCTTATTAAGGCATCTGATCGGCCAGTTTATAACTTGAATAACCTGGAAAACATTTCATGAAAAAAAATAGAATCAGCAAGAACGTGTTAAAAAGAAACACCAGAGCAAGAATGGTTACTTTGACAAACATAATGACTGAGTAACGGCTCTTTATTTTGGAAGAGAAAATCCACTCACTAGACGTGTGTGTGTGTAATTCTTGATTTGTAACTCATTCAATACATTGTGTGTGTGTAAATGTGGTTTTGTGTGTGTATCAGGCGATTGGTGCATACTTTTTTAAAGATTTGTATGTGTGGTTCGTTAAAAGCTGCTGTTATTTAAAGTTGTGCATGTGTAAATTGTATTTATATATTTAAATATTTATATTTTTAATTTGTCATTTTTGTACATGTGAATATGCAATTGCAAGTACACACAGTTACACACAAAATGTATTATTTGAGTTACAAATCAAGAATTACGCACACACAAATCTAGTCAGTGGATTTTCTCTCTATGTTTGTTTCTCTTTAGAGGTCTATGGGATTTCGGCTTTGTGTGACCAGTGGGTATTTCCTATTTGGAATGCGAGAGGGGAGGGGTTACTTAGACAAGTTCACATATGCAGTCTATGGATAATATCAAACTATGTTGAGAGTTATTGTCAATTAAAGTTAGTCTTTTTGTTATGATGCACTCTCTGCAAAGGCTAATTATTGCAGATAAAAGACATTGAGAACACAGTACACTAGAAAAACTTCCTATCAACCCTTCTGACCAAACACCTGGCTCTTAGCCCCTCTATGCATTCTGGGTAGTGTAGTCATAGCATTTTATTTGATTGTCTTGTTTTGCTGAATGCGCTCTATAGTCCAACAAATATTACAGGACTGTACCATAAATGAAGTTTAGTAGGTTTGTTTAGGAGTTTGTTAGAGGAAAGTTATGGAGTCTGATGACTGAAAGTCTTTCACTGAAAACACTCGTGAATCTCTTCTACAAACAGAGTTTAAAGGTTTATTGTCAAACACACAGCAAATACATGAAGAGCATTATGAGTTTTAAGAGTTTGGTTCTTTTAGCTCACAACCTTTGTTGAAACAGATGAAGTTCTGTTGGTGTCTCCTCACCTCTTTACACCTGCTGTGAAAAGCCATTTCCATCTTCCTCCTGGTCTCAGAGTTATGACACCTCTTCATCAGCGGGAAGTAATGAGGATATTCCAGTGTCACTTTGTAGCGGCCCTCTGCCGTCCTCTCCAGGCCGTTGAGGTAGCTGTCAGCGAGCCCGCCTGCACGCGGAGAACAGGTGAAAACGGTTCTTGCGTGTTCACGCTGCAAAAGCCGGTGAAGACGAGCTTACCCAGTTCGCACTCAGAAAACACCAGAAAGGTGTTGTCCCCATTCAGGTTCTTGTTGAACTCTATGGAAAGCTCACTGATGAGCTTGGAGGTTCTTTTTATTTCCTAAAGCGCCAAAAGGATGAATGAATGTCACACAAAAAAAAGCAAAGCACTTTTAAAGATAAATAACAGCTTAATTGTGATCATTTTAAATTTGTGCAATGTTATTTGGGTGTCAGTCGAAGGGCGGTGCCTCAGCGGCCGGGAAGAGTAAATTCCATGCTGATCTATAAACTGAGTTTAAAACTTGTTCTGATGATGGAGGACACTTATAAAGAAAATTAAGGTTGCATTTCGGAGTATTTTTTTCATCGTTGTGAATCTGGAGCAGACAAAAAAAAATTGCAATTTAAAAAATGGTATTTGTGACGTGAAAAATACATTTTGCAGGGTCCCTACTCTGCCCCATTCTGAAACTCAGAGGCAAATTACTACTGAACTCCTGCTGCTCTGCAGAAACTATGTCATAGAAAACTACATTGTTTTTTTAAATGTTGGCTAAAAATGGCATCACTATACTGAAAAGACAGCTAAGAATGATCTGAAAATAGATCAAAAGATGATCAAAGTAGCACTTTGAGTGAAATAACTTGGAACTTCAGTGACTGATAAATACGTTTCTACCCCACCAAATATCTGAAAAAACCTCTCTGTTTAATACAGGATAAGGTGGGAGAAGAAGGTTTGGATTTCTGCCCTTGTGAGCCGATCCAAAATAAGTACAAGATAAGGAACGAATTATTAGGTGAATGTCACAAATAAATATTTTTTACAATATAAACAGCTCATTTTTTTCTATTCATTAAACCCTGTTTACCTGTTTGTTTAATTTAATTTTTTTTCCTTTGTGCATAAGCCCGATGAGGTCTTATCCTGCTTCCTTTTTGACCAGATAAACATTGAAACTTGGTATGATATAAAAGTGGGATATAAAGGAACTGTCGTATTTTGAAAGAATTTAAAACTTTGTCTGGATAAGACAGAAACAAATATGTAATTTTCTAACAACTTCAATAAAACCCTTACATTTTAACGTTAGGATGGAGAAGTCAAACCCTGAAGGTCAACGCTCAAACCTACAACTTCAAAAATGAGGAATTTCTGATCCAGGTTAACAGCATATATTTGGAAAGAGAGAATCACCTCCTGTATTTCCTCAGAAAGATGCAGCCCTTTCCTCTGACCCAAAGCTACAAGTCTGTCCAGGAATCTCTTCTCTTCCCAAGATAGATCGTCTTTTTGTTTTTTCTGTCAAAATGCAAAAAACAAACCGTTTAGAATCATTTTTATAAAAAAAATTGTGATTATGTCAAATTTGGTAGAAGTTCTTTGATCAGGCAAAACCGATGATTTGAGAAACAATGAGGGTGGTACGTGTAAGGCAGTGATGCGTCTGAAGACATCTTCCCTCATGCTCATCTCCACATCAAAGTCGGACAGCTTCTTGTCTGCCTCTGTGCTCGCCGAGCGCACGTCCTTACGAGGACAAACGTACTGAGGGAAGTCCAGGACATGCCGCGACGCTGGGTATGCAGAGTTCAAACTGGTTATTCATAATCTGTGGATGCATGTTAAGGTTTCACAGCAAAGAAAGGCATGAAAACTTGTTTTTTATGCAGTTGTAGACCTTTTTAATGCAAAAGGCCAACACAGTATCGAAATGATCATTCAGAAATCTAGTAATCTAAGCAAAAATGCTTTAAATTTTAGCTTAGATTAGTTTATTAATTTATCAGGACAGCGTACAAATACATTAAGCTTAAAAAAATGCCAGATTGTAGCTTAATAGCTCATTTCCATCCGTAGTCCTTTACAAAACAAGACATTATATCTAAACATTAAAAAAATATTTACCAATTGAATAGTTTTTAAAAACAAAAGCAAAATAAAATACATAATAAAATACATTATAAAAATAATTCAATATAAAAAACATTTCCAGTTAATAACAGCAAAACAACAACATAAAACAATTCTAAAATGTTTTCCCCACAGCTAGTGTTGCTGTCTTCTTTCTTTGTGGTGGCATAAAACAAAACAAAAACATTTTTTTAATTCCAGTCAATAATTTTTCATCAGAATTAAGTAGAAATTCTCAAAAGCTTTAATTGATCAATGTATCAGTTATTATACAGCTAGTACACTGAGATTTTGGTAATTTGGGTATTTTATCACAAATATCATATCTTCAGATGCATCAAATAATGCTTTTACTGAGGCATCTGATAGGTCGGTTTATAACTTGAATGACTTGCGATAAAGAAAAAATAAAGGAAAAAAATTAGGATTAGCAAGAAGATGCTAAAGAAAAATGTTTCGGAGCAAGAATGGTTATTCTGACAAATGTAATGATTGAGTGACAACTGTTTATTTCTCAATAGAAGTCTGTGGGATTTTGGCTTCTTGGAGCCAGCGTGTACTTCCTGTTTGGAACACCAGGGGGAAGGATCACTCAGTCCAGTTCTCATTTAAAATCAATGTTCTGCTCCTTGTCTTAGAACCTGAAACTAGTTTTTTCAGATAAGAATGAACCTCCATCAAAAACAATTCTCCTCAGATGACTTACATGCATAATCCAGCCTGACATCTGCCAGCACCTTCAGAGTGTTTTCAACAGAGACATTCTCCACGTTCAGAGATCCGACCTCATCGTACACCTTCTGAACTCTGTCTATCAGGCTGTCTGTCATGGATCTGATCTCCTCCGGAGTCAGGTCCCACCTCAGAGTGTTTTTGCCCCCTACAACCTGATAGCAGTCTCTGGATGACGTTACTGAGTCATGAGGGATGGTCATTCTGAGACGGTGCTTAGAGAACCTGAAAGAAAGGGTTAGGGTTCTATAATTTTGGGTTAAGTAATGGTAATACCTTGAAATATAACATTTGTTTAGGATAAACCTTTTAGTGACAGGGGAGTGTTGGTGCAGAGTATCACTAAAATGTCATAATTATTACATTTTTGTGAAAAAGGTTCAAATTTAACTAAGGATGCAAAAAAAGGGGTATGGAAGAAGATGAAAAATGGAAAGGTAGTTGACATTTGTGGAGGTATGGAAGAGTTTAGGAGAGGTGGCAATGGAGGACAGGTGTTCTAGTTCCATATTAAGACAAAAATAAACGTGCAGAATTGTGGAAACTACGGAGGAATAGAGCTGATGAGTCACCAATTGAGTTGAGCCAAGAAAAAGCACCATACTGTAGATGGCATATTTGATTGACCTCACACTATGCTATGATTTATAACCCCCGATTGTAAGGGTAAAATCTGTCTAATACAAGAGGCTCTCAGCTCATATCTGTTTACTCAGCTGTTGGACGGGACAAGTTAAAAAAAAAGAAAAAGCACCATACTGTAGGATGGCATATTTGTTTGAGGATGCTTCCAAAGAAGAACATAAAAGGTCAGACGGAGCTGCTCTGTGTCTTTGTAGGTCTAATAGGAATATAGGTCTAAGACAGGATCCAGGGAGAGGAGCTGTGGTTTGGACGAGGAAGTCTGGAGTGAAGGAAAAGTACGTTGGAGTTGTTCAGGATATGAATGAGAGCTGTCGGAGAGTGGTAAATTGCTCTCTTGGTGTGACGGAGGAGATCAAGGTGGAGATGGGACTGCACCAAGGATCAGCTTTGAGCTCCTTCTTGTTTCCATGGTGATCAACAGACTCACAGGTGAGATTAGACAGGAATCTCTGTGGATCATGATGTTTGCAGATGATATTGTGATCTATAGTGAGAGCGGGGAGCAGGTGGACGTTTGCTATGGAAATAATATTTTAACGGATCGGCCACTGCAAAACTCTTTTCCTCTGTGGCTCTTTTCTGTGAAAAGAAACTTTCCAAATATGTTTGTTGTTTGTTAACTTAGCTAGCTCGGGGGGTTTCCTTTTCAGCTTTCAGAAAGTAGCAGATGTATTTTTGTCACATGATCAAGTGTCTTTACAAGCATCAAGAATGAGTCGGATGTGGTTGAGAGTCCAATAGTTTTCCAAAAAAAATTCCTTCAGAATGAGATTACGGTATAAATAGAACGAAAAAAAATCTAAGTTGTGTTTTTTTCCTCTGCAGACCAACTGTTCCGTGGACCGGTCCCGGGGTTTGGGGACCACTGTTTTAAAGTATTTAAGAACACAGTAGTCAATTTACTCAGATTATTCACATTTGCCAACAGTTCCATGCCAATATCACAAGTTAACAGGTATGGCAGAAACCATGAGACTCTAAATGAACAAATGCCTTTGGAAAAACTTTAGCTTCAAGAAAATGGTTTTTTTCCAGGTCAATCATGCTTGGTTTTTTTTTTCTTCTTCATTAAAAAACATAATAACCTGGAAGTTTTTTTATAGTTTCAGCTGCAGCTCAGAGACATCCCCAGCATTTAGCAGGAGCAGTAAATCTTCCACAAACCCATAACGTGCTTCACATTTTTTCCATGCTAAGCAGAAGCTATCAGCCAGTCAGTTCGCTCCCTTCACACACACCAAGAACTCCTACATTTACCAGATTATCAAGGGGATTGTGTAAACAGGATAATCGCAGCACTAGAATGAAGTATGGAAGGATAACTATAAATCTACATTACCTCCATTACACATGTTACATAAACGAGCAGCAACAAAGTGGAATACTTTGAGAATACCAATCAACTTTTTTATACAGTCAAAACTATAAGATCTTGTGAAGTATCATACAGTACTAATATCACATAAAGCATGTAACTCCTTGTTGCCAAATAACATCCAGAAATGATTTAAAGTACTAGAAAATTACCATCATCTGTTGCGCTACAACATATTTGGAATTTGAACAAAATTAGTGTAAAATATAGTAAAGTTTGGGAACAATACAAGAAAATATGATACATACTAGCATGTATAAAGATAATTTTGAGGATGTTAATGATAACCCAAACATGGGTACTCGTAAATATAAACAAATGTTAGTGTTACTATTATTATTGCATATTGGTGATGATTAACTCAATTACTATTGTTAAATTGTATTTGTTATTTGGGTGTCTTAGACTTCTTGATAATAAAATTATAGTCTTTTCTTAAGAGGCAGGCTTCTTTCTGCCTGCTCCCTTTCAAGCATGTTTTGTAACATTATTATTATTGTTGTTCTTTTTTACTAATATTAGATTTATAAGATGGTATCACATTGACTGTACCGTAATTTTTTACCATTTTTGAAACAAAATGAATGAAAAAAACAGTTAACATTTATTTGAGAATTGCAGTTTATCGTATTAGGAAAAAGCTGGATTAAGTGACCTAAAAATACCCTAAATAGTCAGATTTTTGTCATGCACTTATACTTTAAGGACTTATTTTGTTCCCCAGAGAATGTTTAAAAATTGTTCAAATCAACATAATGAAATGGTAGTTAAATTAAATACAATGCTTCCAACATAAAATGTGTTTTCACTTTATGGAGTGTAAACAAAGGACTGCAAACGCATGGAGGATCATTTAGACCCTTAGAATTTTGCACAACAAATCTGAGGCCAGGCTTAACTGATTTTGGTGATCAGATTAGAAACAACCAAAAAACTTGAAGTCTTCAGCTCAGCTCCATATTCACCTTATAAAGATTCCTGGTTCTGGAATAAAGTGTGTAAACCAGGATCTTGTTGTGATCTGGTTTTTGTAGAACATGTAAACTGCTGTCAGATGGAATTACTGCAGTGATCCGGTTACTGAGGTGGTGTGTAAAAAGGCTGCGTGCGCGTTTCAGAGCCGAGCAGCCAGGAAACAGCAGCCAAACGTCTCAGGAAGCGAGCTGTGAGCGTACATGACGTCCTGCAATGTGTGTGAGGTCGATCAAACCCCGTCATACCTGCGGAGCGTTCTGCAAAACACCACTCTGAACGCACACATGGCTCATGCGCGTCTTCGTGCATCAATCAGTGCGTAAAAACCTTCTTTCTTCCGCCTTACTGTCACTGAAATCCAGAGAGAGGCAGAGAGGAAAAGCGTGGCTCTCCTCACGTGTGTTGGGAAGCTCACCGCGCATGCGCACTTCCCTCATGACGCGGCCACAGACAGCTGAGGAGCTCAGGTAGGTGGGCGCGGGGGGCACGAGCAGCATCCTTTCACCTGCTGTTTTTTTTTTTAGCTGGAACCCTTCACGATGTTGTCTTGCGCTAAGTTTGTGCTCGCGCCCTCTTTTCACAGATGATTTGTGTTTCCATCGTGTCAGATTAGGCTTCAAAAATCCCGAATTAGCCTCACTGCGTGGGGATTTTTTTCTCCCAAACATATGCGCTGTGGTGGATCCGGTTACATCACGGCCCCGCATGCACACGCAGGAGGAGTGGCTGCAGATCACGGAGGCACGAGGCTGCGTTTGTGTCTGCTGCCAGCGGGGAAATCTGCGGCCCTTCTTTGTACCTGAGCGCGCGCGCGCATCCCGGATCTGTCAGGAGACGCTCGCGGCGCTGAGTCCCAGTCTCTCATCCGGCTGCCAGTTGTCTTGGAAACAAAACAAAAAAATCAAAAATGTTATAAAATTGTAACAGTGCTGTGATTCAGTCTCCAGGGAGAATTAGGTCATTATTTACTTTTACTACCACGTGACATTCCTTTATTTAGATTTCTGTCGATGTTTTCATTAAAATGTTATGACTTATTTATTTATCATCCATCACAATGGATTCGGGTCACGTGACTGGTTCTTTCCCAGATGTCAAAGGTGTGGTTAGCCGTTTCACCATACAGTGAAACCGCTTCAGGTGTGAAGAACCTGAACCAATCCCATCTGGGACCTTTGGGTGACCCTGTGACAAACTGGTGACCTGATTAGGGTGTACTCCACTTTCAACAGTAGCTGAATTGGAACCAGCAAAGCTATGAACCTATGCCCCCAAAAGGGATTCAATGGGTTCTAAAGATGAATGGATGTATAATTACAATATCTTTTTTTTAAAACTGGTATATGTTTTTTTTTTTAAATACTCTAAAAACATCTAAAAATATCCCAAGATTAGTAGACCTCTTAGCAGATTTCTGTCAGAACACTATTGCTAGATATCTAATAGAGCGACAAAATAGATTTGTCAGTTGTTTTTGCTTGTTTTACCAAAAAAGTTTAAAAACATTTTTTTAATTCAAAGACTTTTTTTGTTCTTTTTTCATGTTTGTATAGAATGAAACATTCACAAATCAGACAGTTATTCAATTTAGGAGCAGCTTTTTACAAATGTTTTTCATTTTGTTTTACATTGGAATATCTTTTTTTTTTATTTCTTGTTTTTTTATGTTTTGACACTCTAATTTCATAAATATGAACAAATAAAATATTGCATTTATCAGAAGGTAACTGAACTACATCCATCAAAGAGCTTAACTGTCTCTGATTGGGTCTCTTATCCAGAATTATTCAACTAGTTTCTTCTTTTGTTCATTTTATATTTATATTTTAATGAAAATGATAAACTTGCAAGTAGTATTTTTTTTTATTTAGTTTAAAAATTGGAATTACCTTTTACTTATTTCCTTCTCTGTCTTTCCTGCTGTAGCAGCTTGACCTTCATGATTCATCTTGTGCTCAACAGGCGTCGTCTTGTTTATGCCAACAGATTTTAGGTGAAAAATGGCGGTGGAGAAGCGCTTGGCGTTGGCCGTTGTTCAGTTCCTCCGAGATCAAACGCATTGTGGAGCTTTGAATTCTGACGAACAGGAGAGCCTGGAGGGTGAGCCAACTCGCTGCCTGTGTTTATCTCTGGAAATGACCCATAATTCTTCTCTGTCCTCACCAGAATAAATATCTACAAATCTGTTTTAAGTTTCTGGATGTTGAATCCTAAAAAAATGACCACAAAGTGAGCTTAGATGAGTTCCAGGTGTTGTTCTTCCTGTTTAACTGCAGACGCTGATTTAGTATGGATTTCTTGATGGGAAAGTTTGATGTTTTTGATTGTTTCTGACATTTTTCTGATCTCCCCCTTCAGTTGCCATCCAGTGCTTGGAGACAACTTTCAAAATCAGTTCCAGTGATGGTTACCTGGCAGTTTCACAGCCGCTTAGAGAGATTTTTCTCAACGCTCTGCTTAAGGTGGGGATTATACTTCTAACATGAACATCTTCAGGAAAGTTTCAGTTAAAGAAAAAAATCAAAAATGTTATTTGGTTATTAGTGAACCAAGGCTTTTATTTTTAGGTGGATCAGGGTTCTCCAATTTTGTCTGCACCACAGTTCATGGGATTTCATTCTTACTCGGAAGGAGATCATCCGAAAAAACCAAAAACAGCCCAACGTGAAAAGGGTCTAAATGTAAAAGCAAAGAGGCTCTTTTGGGATTAGATAATCAACGTTAGTTCATTCATGAGCCAAATTTACCAGCGCTGAATTAAAGTTTCCATTAAAAAGAGACTGTTTGGTGTTATGAATGCTGCTTTCTTTTCGATTGAAGTTTCGGCTCTTTTTTGTTTATGCAGAACGACAACATCACCTCACCAGAAACTTCCCCGTCTCCTGAGGACATCGAACAAGCAGAGCAGCTGAAGAATGAAGGTCATTTCCCTTTAAGCCCTGACACCTTGGTTACCACTGATATCACATCCTTGTCCTACTAATAGGCTATAAAAACCAATTAAAAACACTTAAAATTTAATGAAAACAAGCAAGAAGGGTCCCTGATTTTGACTAAACCAAAATGTAACTAAAGAAAGGAAGTTAAGGAAGTAAATAATAACATTTTAGAGGATGATTTTAACTAGCACATAAGTATAAAACAAAGATAAACACATTAAGCTAACATTGAAGGGATCTTACAGCTCTGTTGCGGTGAGCGGCATGGACCAGATGGAATTCTCCTCATCCCTGAAAATCCATACAAAGCTTTCACCCAGAAAAGAGGATCAGTGTTTTAGCTGCAGTTTTTAATTCAAGCTGGCCCGATTTAAAAATACTTATTCTCTAACTTGTCTGAATGTTTGAGGTTTTGTCTTTATGGATTTAAAGACTCACTGATGCCAGATAGGACAAATCTCTGGAGAATTAATCTGTAATTTAAATGTTTTTTTCTCCAAAGTTTAAGCCAAAAAGCAAGTTATGTTTTGTCATTTTTATTTTTTCTAAAAGACATTTTTCTACATGAAGCTATGCTTTAAAAACACACACATAACTCAGTTTTTCTTTATAATTTCATCTCAAAATTTCTATTCACTTCTTTTTTAAATTTTTTTTTACTAACAAAGAAATTTAAAATAATTTTTTTCTCTGAATTTCTTAAAGACATTTAAAGTAAAAATGTATTTTTTTTAACTAGATGCATTTTGGAGGAAATAATCTAAATTCAGCCTTTTTTCTTAATATTATCTGGACAATGAGCTATAATTTACATTAGATTTTTTTTAAATTTACTTTACTTTTTCACAAAAGTCTTCCAGTTCTTTGAGATTTCTGGGATGTCTGTTACAAGCTGCTCTTTTCAGGTCTATCCATAGATTTTCAATGATGTTGAGGTCAGGTGATTGGGAAGGCCACTGCAAAACCTTCAGTTTCTGCCTCTTAATGTAAGACAGCATGGATTTGGAGGTGTGTTTAGGATCATTATCCATTTGCAGAAGCCATCCTCTCTTCAACTTTTTCACAGATGTCATCAAGTTAGTGTCCAAAATTTGCTGAAATTTGGTGGAATCCATTCTTTCTATTTTGTGAAATGTTTCCTGTGCCGCTGACTGCAATACAAGCCCAAATCATGATTGATCCACCCCCGTGCTTAACAGTTGGACAGAGGTTCTTTTCATGAAACTCTGGACACTTTCTTCTCCAAACATACCTTTGCTCGTTAAAAAGTTCCATTTGAACCTGGTCGGTCCACAGAACCTGTTTACAAAAAGCATCAGGCTTGTTTCTATGTTCATTTGTGAAACATTGAATTTTGTGGTGAGGACGTAGAAGAGGTTTTCTTCTGATGACTCTTCCATGAAGACCATATTTGTACAAGTATCTCTTGACAGTAGAACAGTGTAGCACAACTCCAGAGTCTGCAGGTCTTTCTGGAGGGATGCTGCAGTCAAACGTGGGTTTGGACTTGTTTTTCTCACAATCCTGTGAGCTGCTCTGTCTAAGATTTTTCTTGGTCTTCCAGATCTTGCTTTAACTTCCACTGTTTCTGTTGACTTCCATTTCTAATCCTCTGAACAGAGGATATTTGCATCTGAAAAGGCTTTTCTATCTCCTTATAGCCTTCTCCTGCTTTGTGAGCATCAACTATTTTCAGTTTCATTGTTCTGCACAACTGCTTGGAAGAATCCATGATGCTGATTGTTGGGGCAAGGTCAGATGACTCAGAATATTTAAAATCTTTGAGATTGAAATCACCTGGTATTGCAAACGATGATTGTGAATAATCCATGACACTGTTAGGTCTCATCTTTTCCAAAGGGGATGGTGCATACTATAAATCCTGCAGGATGCTCAAACTTTTACACACGCCATTATTTTGTTTTCTGTTATTTTGAAAAGGTAAATGATGGAAATAAAGCCTATGTTTATATAATAAAAGAATGTCTTATCTGTCAACTGATGTCTCTAGAAGATTTTTTTAATCTTTCCTTGGGTTCTTTATGCACAATAATAGAACATTTTACCTGGGGCGCCCATACTTTCGATCCCCACTGTGAATTGTTTTCTAATAAAATCAACATTTAAATATAATCCTGAACTCAACAAACTCTAAGTTAAGAGAAAACAAATCCATTGGGTTATGTTTCTGGTTTTTTGACCTTCCAGGGAACAATCACATGAAGGAGGAAAACTACAGGTGTGCAGTGGACTGCTACACAAAGGCCATTGATCTGGACCTGAGGAACGCTGTGTATTACTGCAACAGGTACTTTGGTGTCTGATTCCTGTACTTCTGCAGTTTAGGTTGTCAGGTTTTCATATTTTATTGGGATAAAACATCCTTGCAGGGCTGCAGCTCACAGCAAACTGGGGAATTATACTGAAGCCACGAGTGACTGTGAAAGAGCCATCGGCATCGACCCCACCTACAGCAAAGCGTACGGCAGGATGGGGTGAGCGTCTTCCTGAAAAAGGAGTAGAAAAAAAAGCTTTTTGCTCTGGAGGTTTTTATTAAACCTGTTTTTTTTTTTTCTTCAGTTTGGCTTTGACAGCAATGAACAAGTATCCTGAAGCGATCTCCTACTTTAAAAAAGCTTTAGTGTTGGACCCTGAGAATGACACCTACAAGTCCAACCTGAAGATCGCAGAGCAGAAACAGAAGGAAGCATCAAGCCCTGTGAGTTCAAACGGGTTCTTTTTAGTCTTCCATCTTCAACTTTGAGGCGTTTACATCATGTAAACGTGTGCTGCAGATAGCGGCTGGACTGGGGTTCGACATGGCCAGTTTAATCAACAATCCGGCCTTCATCAGCATGGTAAGAGCTTTTGAACGTTTTTAGACATTTTTGAGAGAATCGACAGACTCGAGCTGCCCTGTTGTTCGTAGGCGGCGAGTGTGATGCAGAACCAGCAGGTGCAACAACTGTGAGTGCAAGCCCAGCTCGATTCTCACTGAATGTTGGTCTTAGATAGTGTTCAGCAAATGGTGACTCGCTGTTGATGTGTGCTCAGCATGTCAGGAATGATGTCCAACGCGGTCGGAGGTCCTGCTGCTGGAGTGGGGGGAATGTCAGACATTTCCAGCTTGATTGAGGCGTAAGTACTCCGCCCTCGAGTCCAAATGACTTAGTCACATGCACCCCTATAGGGGGTTGGTCTGTACAAGTGCTGCAGGTTTTTGGGTTACCAGAGCTCATAAAGGGTTGTAAAAGTCCCACTCCGACCATCTTTTGATCTATTTTCAAATTGTCCCCCAGTGGTCTTTTAATTATGATTATGTCGTTCTTAGCCAAAATGTTTTTTTAAACTGTCGTTTTCTAGGACAGGGGTATCAGAAGGGGCATCAGGTATTCACCTTTGAGTTGTGGGCAGGACCGTAGCCACGGGGCAACCCTGCCCCATCTTTGTCTTCCTCGTTTCTGAGAGCTATCTGTTTACATGTTCTCCCGCTAGCTTACAGTCTCATATATTAATGGTGCAACAGAAATAACGAGCAGTGCCGGAATTATCCAGCTGTACAGTTTTGATCCAGATACCAGCTCAGGACTGTTTTAACTGCTTTTTTCATATGCATTTTTAATCTTAATTTTGTCTCAAAAACATGATTTTCATTGGAGTGGGTCTTTAAGAGAGCACAAGTAAGGAAAGTTCTAAAGTTGTTGTCACCGCTTTTTAAATTTTTTACAGAGCAACAGGATTATTTTGTTCATAAAATTCATGCAGCAGTTTGGATTAGACATAAAACATCATTGTTTTAACAAAAGACACACCCAACTGTCCTCAGAAGGTCACCGGTCAGCAGCCCCTCCAAATCTCACATTTTTCTCTGTCTTTACAGTCCCAGACCCCCCCATGACTCAGTGATTGCAAATTTTTTGTAACAAAATACAAAGATTTATTAATTCTCTTCATAATTTGTCACCAACAGTGACGTCAGTGATGAGACTTTGAAAAAACGTTTTTGCTAAAGACCCACTCTGACAAAAATAGTGTATTTGGTGTTTTTCACATGTCCTATACATTATACACTATAGAAACATTAAGACTAAAATTGCATTTCTGAGTATTTCTTTACTTTAACCCCCATGAATCAGAAGCAGACGAAAAAAGACAGTTGGAAAAAGAGCTTATTTGTGACAACTAGATCCATGAAAGTCTTCGTTTCCTCGTCCTGAGCTGGTATCTGGCTCAAACTGTACAGCTGGATAGCTCCAATACTGCTCGCCATTTTTGTTGCAATGGTAATGTTAGGTTGGGGGTATGATATGATATAAGAGAGCATGTAAACAGAGAGCTCTCAGCAATGGGGAAAGGAAGGGAGGGGTGCTCCAGTCCCAACCATAACTTAGAGGCAAATTTCTAATGAACTCCTGCCGCTCTAAAAAAACTATGTCTTAGAAGACAACACTGTTTTTTTTTTTTACTTTAACTAAAAACTGCGTAATCATAACTAAAATACCACTGGAAACGCTTTGAAAATAGATCAAAATCTTAAAAAAAAAAAAAAAAAGTCCTCTTGATGTTAATCTCAGCGAGACTTTCCTATAAAATAATCCGCATTAAGATGAATTGCTCAGTCCAGTTAGTTTAGTGTCAGTGCTCTTATAATTAAAGTGGGTTTTAAACTGATTTGTCTGAAGTCTTTTCTGTGAAATATTTTGCTTTCCATGAGGTCCAGTCCTGGAAGAGCATCACTGTTTTTCCACATTTGTCAGGAAGCAGCAGGTGAACTGATCTTCTGCTCTCTCGTTCAGGGGACAACAGTTTGCTCAGCAGATCCAGCAGCAGAACCCGGAGCTGATCGAGCAGCTGAGGAACCACATCAGGAGCCGCTCCTTCAGCGGCAGCGCTGAGGAGCACTCATGATCCATCCAGGTACATCCCAAACTAAACTCTCCCCGACCAAACTAAAACTTAAGTACATTGAAACTTCCTTTTTTTTTCTTTCAGTCACAACTTTGTTTCTTCTTAAAAGAGCAACCATATGGCGCAGAAACAATCTCAACACCCATTTCTTTAAGTCAAATCCCTGGCTTAGCTGGAACGAAGAGACGAGGAAGGGGTTAAAGGCACTTGAACTGTGACTGAAGGCTCCGCAAAGAAGGCCGCAGAGCCTGGAGACAGAAGGAACTCATCAGCCCACCAACAGAACCCAGAGAGATACCTGTGCCCAAACTGCTGCCCTTTTCACGCTCAAACTAAGGTTCATTATGAAGAGGCATTTCTCTTACAAATTCTGCTCAAATCAAACATCCGGTTGGTTTGTTACATTTATGTCATTTTTGTAGACAGAAGTAACTGTAACTTAACACCGAACCATCCCTGCGTCACTTTTAATCCAGACGACTGCGTAGGTGTATTTATGGCAGTATTTACAGCCTGTGTTTTGTTGTTTTTAGCACTTCAGCAAGAAAAGAACTGCTGTCCCCTTCAAGCTAATCTATTCAGTAACATACCATTTGTTTGCATGCTCTTCAGTCGGGTGTTTGAGATCAGATGGACAAAGGTGTGCTGAGGCAGCATCGGTTTTATTGAAGACACACAAAAATAAACGTTTTGAAATTGAACTCTTCCTCAAGAACTGAAAATTAAACACTTCATCTGCTGAGTTTGTGACATTCATTTTGCCGTTGACTTAAAAACTCATTTCATTTTGCTTCATTCTCGACCACGTCAAACCACTGACTGTGTAAAGAGAACTGGACAGAGCAGTGTGACCTCACCCATAGAAAATGCCTTACCTCTGGCTTCAGCGAAGCCAATTTAGTTGCCATTTTTCCACGATACAGAGGCCACTATTGGGAACCAGATGACAGCGATTGGTCCGAGTTGGTCTGAGTCAATGTTTCTATGGCAACTACTGTCTCCAATCAGGAGTAAGCTTATGTTTGTAAACATAGAGTAAACTGGAGCTGTGATTTGTTCTGAAACTGTGCTTATTTTCAGACTATTAAACCTTGTACACCAGAGGTGTCACTGGGACAGCAAAATAATGGACACTCTTAGAAGTATGGTAACTCTTTGACTGCTCACGCTTTTTCTGAATTCCAACAGATTCAAAGTGACTGCGCTGACATGCCACTCTTCATT
>BSAI01000108.1:4543296-4554734 GCA_036245035.1 Adrianichthys oophorus
TTGGAATTACATAACTGCGAAATCCGTTAAAAGAGTTTTGGTAGTTCAAAGCATGTCAAAACTGGAACGAAAATTCCTGTGTTAAAGGGTTAACCAAAAACACATCTTTCTCCCACGCCTTCATTACTAACACTACTAGTGGCTTGCAAAAGTATTCACACCCATTGAACTCTCCACATGTTCTCACATTATGACCGCCAACATAAATATATTTTATTGGAATTTTATGTGAAAGACCAACACAAAGTGGCACACAACTGTGAAGTGGAAAGAAACACTTTTGCACACTGCACTTTTCAGTTTCTGTTTGTAAAAAAGATTGAACTCTTGTATAATTTTCTTTCCACTTTAAAATTGTGTGCTACTTTGTGTTGGTCTGTCACATAAAATTCCAATAAAATTTATTTGTTTGTGGTCATAATGTAAGAAAAAGTGGAGAAGTTCAAGAGGTATGAATATTTTTGCAAGACACTGTATACTGATGTCCCCTTTTTGGGCACAGATTTTGAGTGTGGGTTGAGGATCACAAACATTTTCTAAGTGATACTGTGACACAAAACTAGAGCAAAGGAAAGTTTACAGAGAATTTATTAACACTTATTACACATTTACATAAATTTTTTTAAGGAAAAAAGTTTGTATTATTCACAATTCATTTTAAAATACAGCATTACCCTCTTAGCTTGCAAAAAGAGTCAATATATGAAGTGCACAGTTCCACAGTTGGTCCATTCTAAAATGCAAAAAAACAAAAAAGTAAAAGTCACTAGCATTCGTTGCTGGTGTACGGACAAATCACACACACTTGTGCTATGTCATCATATTCATAGGTCCTCTTCAGGAAGGTGTCTGTGAGTCTGAGTCCAGAAATGCTCTGAAAACAAAAAGCAAGATGTCAATATTTGAGGGGAAGAGCCAAAACACTGATGTGGACGATTTGGATCATACCTGCAGGCCCTGAACGGAGGAGAAGATGGTGAGGGGCAGCAAGAGGGACGCGCTCGGGCTGAGTTTACCCAGCTGTCGCCCAGATATACCGCACCAATGGATCGACCGCGTGTTGCACATTTCTACCACTAGATCCATGGTTCTCTCGCTGGAGAGGACATTAAAGAAAGTAAAACAGTATTTGCTTGTTTTTTAAAGAATAGGAATAATATTCAGCGTTTAGAGATTTGTTCATGAAAAACCAGCTGCTGACGTCTCACCTTAAGCATCATTGTCTTCCCTATACTCTGTAAGGGTTGGTTAATTTTGAATTGTAGTGACACATTTTTATCAATGAAAAGTGAAACATAAACATTTAACAAAATGTATAAATCCAAAAAAGTTTAGCCAAAGACAAACATTGGCTTTTAAATGATTTTTGTCGACAGTTTTGGAGTGCTTTTAAACGGTCTAATTCCGTGGGTCGCGGTGGAGAACATTTATTTGATCCGTTGTACTTTCACACTGCACTCTTCAGAGTGGTTCATTCCCTCAAAATGTAAATAACACGCAATGTTTTAACTTAATAAATTTTGTTTTACTTTTGTGACCAACGCTGAACTTAACCCTTTAAGATCAGAGATGTCGCCGGTGTTGCATATCAGTGCAAAGCTTCAGAACCCATTGGAATTACGTTAATTGCATAAACGGTTGTAGAGTTATAGTTGTTGAAAGAACATCATAAGTTGTATTCGAGAACTGGACCGAGTGAGAATGACATCACCTGTTGAGAATGGTTTACTTCGGCTCCAACAAAATTAAGTCAAATGGAGTACAGAGGGGAGAGGAGGGGTCACTCTGTCCAGTTCTCATATACAGTCAATGGTTTTGGCTGATAATTTTGTTGTGTTTTCACTCATGAAAAAAGCTGAGCCCACATGCACTAAAATCTGGAACTCTCTTCCTGATGATGTCATACAAGCCTTCCCTCTGGCAGGGTTTAAGCCCCACCTACAAACTACTCTTTCTAGCTCACCGTTTTACAGCTGAACCTTTTTAGCTCCTCCTTCCTCAATCTTATTTTGTTACAATTTTACATTTCTCAGTTTTAACTCTTTTATTTTCTGCTTTTTGTGTTTATAATTCATCTTTTTTTTTCAGTAAAGCACTTAAAATGACCTTTTATCTTAATTGCCCTGTTGAAATAAACTTGCTTCTTCACTACTTTCTGAATAAATGCTTTTATAAAAAGCAGCATTTTCAAAGGGTTTGCACCTGCAGTTTGTGATTTTACAAATGATGTCAAAAGGTTCCTCGAGATTTACGGTGTCTGGGATCATCTCCAAGGACAGCCTGATGTCTCCGTACCCTGGAGCCTGCAGAACATTCGAGAGCGGAGAGTGTTAGGGGGAAGTTGATGGAAGAGAACTTCCTACAGAAGGTCAGGCCTCACTAAATATACCATTCTTTGTAGCTGACTTGTCTGCAGCCTCCCCCTCTCCCCGAGGTTGGTCCTCCACACAATGTCCAGCTTGCCAATCATGGTGACCCCCTTGATGATGCCTGCCTTCTCCGCGTACTCTGCCTTTGGTTTCAGGCAGTACAAGTACTGCCGTGTGTCCATGGGCTGCAGGTAGGACATTTTCCCGAATGTCGTCTCTCTGAGAAGCAAAAATGCAGGTGAGCATCGATGCTAACATCGAAATGTTAACAGAGAGGTGTTACCATCAAAGAAGAGGTTTTTTTTTTACCCATCATCCCCACTGGTGACTGTGTTGAGCTCTGTAACGTCGTACATAATAGTGGGTTCTAGAGACACTTTCTCCATGTACATGGGCGAGGTGGTGATGTTCTGGATCTGAGCTTCCAGAAACACTTCGTCCGTCTGGAGCGCAGAGGTTGGAAGGAGGAGAATCACACTAGAATAACGACTCACTGAGGTTAGACTTTTATACCTCACTGCCTCAAAGGATAATTTCACTGTTTTTGAAGTAGGTCACATCATCAAGAGTCAATTTTAAAGCTTTCTGGTGACCCATTATTACCATCCTCAACACTTTGTATGTGCAGCTCTTCAGGGTGTGTGTTCATGGAACCCAGATGATCTTTTTAAAGAGAAGCCCAATGAGTCCTTTGCCTGAAAAGATCTGGCAAGAAAACATGAATTTATCCTTTGAGCTACTCTTCAGGTGACGTGAGAGTCCTTTAGTGAGCAAACAAAGTCAAGACAAACATTCATGGGAAATCAAACGTCAATTAGATCCTCTCAGGTCTGCTCAGAGAACCTTGAGAACGTGTTAGTACAAGTGCTGCGCTGCAGGACAGGGTAGAGGCTGCACATCTCTTATGAAGACAAGAAAATCTCCAGCATCGATTCATTGTGTTTCTTTGCTTGTGAGCGTTTTAACTGTTCACATGTGAAGCACATAAAAGCATTTGAGCCCATTTAGCTAATGAGTGCTTACATTTTGATAAAAAAAAAATAGTGTAACCAAAAAATTGTTTTTTTCAGATTAACTTTGGAAGCATTCTTCACCATCACATTTTTTCTAGTCAATGTCACATAATTTATGGTTTATTCTAGGATTACTTAAGACAAAAAAAAAAAACCTTTTTTTTTAGCATGACTCGATTAGCATGATTCAGTAATTTAAAAACATTCTCATTCTTGGGGCGTATAAATGTAGGATTTAATTTGGTTTATTTTGGTTTTGTTCAGCCGACCCCCCCCCGCCATTTTTTATGCACTATTCAGTAATTTAAAAACATTCTTGGAACTTTTAGACAATTTTACATCATTTATCATGTCAAATTTAGGATGTAATTTTTATTTAGCTTTAATTTATTTTAGTTATAGTTTATGTTGGCATTGTTCAGCCAAGAAAAACCCATTTATTTTTATTATTAAGTATTTTCAAATAATTTTTTGAATGTTTAGTAGACATTTTATAGCATTTATCTAATCAATTCTCAGGAGTTGATTTAGTTTTCTTAGGCATTGCTGCCTAATTTTTTTAAATTAAACACTATAGGACTTTGATCTTCAGCATCCCTTATTTACTTTTTAGATTTTAGTCTATATAGCCTTGTTCAGCATTATTTCATTATTCTTTGAAAATTGTTCAGTCCTTTTGTTGATAAAAACAAAGCATTAAATATTTAACAGTTCAGCTTCAGTCCTTTACAAGGGCTTTTAAAGTTCATTATTCAGATGTTCTATTCAGATTTTTCAAGCATACTAAGACTTGCTTTGGACAGCATTTAGCATTCAAGTTTTTAACATTGCTAAGAATCTTTTTACAACTATAACATTAGTCTTGTTCTTGCTAATTTAGATTTTAGCATTAAAATGAGGCATTTTGCTTTTGTTGTTTCTGTAGAAAATTTTCTTTTCGTTAAATTAGCATAAATTGAAGTTCAACAAAATGTTGAAACTTTTGTATAAATGATCTAAAACCCATGCAGGGAGTTGTAGACGGTCTGGACGATGCTTTAGGAGATTAACAACATTTTCTTGTAAAATTTCTCGGTGCAACATCTACATAAAAGTTGAATTGAACAAGACAAAAAGCAGAGATTAGTTCATGCCCGCAGCTTCTGGAAAAACATCTGAATAAAAGTCACAGAGCTTACTGACTCCGAGCAAAGTCATTTATAATGTTGAATTATTAAAGGGGCTCTGACTGTTATATTATTTAACAGAGCAAAAAGCAAATCTTTGGAACTTGACAGTAATTGCCAAAGATAAAAAGGTAAATCTGTGGCCACACCCCCCAAAGCACACCCACCAATCAGATTAAACCATCGGTAAGGATTATTTAAATCAGATTAACATCAAATTTGATGTTTGGCATCCTTTTCCCTGTGATTTCAGTGTGCCCACACCACAAAAAAATCAAGAGTCCAAGCCCTGTGTAAAGCTGCGAAAGACACGAGCAACCGCGGAAAGAGCTAAAGGAGAACTCCTGGAAGGTCAGGTCAACATCGCCTCCAGTTTTTTCCTTTTTTTGAGGTCAGAAATATGAAAAGCCGTCTGCACCGAAAAAGGTGGAGAGCCATGACAACAGAAGAAAGAATTACCACAGAACTGAGGTCGCTCTAATGGAGAAAATAAAATACAAAGACATTATGAACAAATGGAGTTACATGCAAAAAGTTGATGACAATGAATATGTGCATAAAAAAATTAAAAACTACTGATATGAAAATTAGAAAAAGCACAAGAGGAAAACTCTTCATCTCCAGCTTTTACATCACAAGAAATATAAGAATGGAATAATCCAATGTCTCTGGAGTAGTAAGAGTTTTACAGCAGGTCTAATCTATCACTTCCCCTCTAATAGAATGTGGAAATGTTCCTGACCAATACCCAAGCTTACCTCTGCATTGTAGAACTTCGTCTTTACATCCAGCGGCTTCAAAACCTGATTGAGAAAAGATTGAAAACTGAAAGTTTTTTCACTCTGTGACGCCATTCCACTGAAAAACAAAAAGAACCAGGGGAGCAAAGCTTTGACTGAAAGTCACTCCACTCTGGGGAGGGTGATTGTGCTCGCCCCATGGTGGCATTTCTCAAGCCGCCTCCAGCTTCAGCACAGCCGTCCGAATGAGAAACGCCAAACATGTTTACCTGGAATTTGAAAAACTTGCGAAAATAGAGCTTCTCCCCGAACTGCGTGGTGTAGCTGACCGCACAAACTAAACTGGAAGAGGAAAAAGGCAAAGTTTCAGTGATTTATTTTAGAGCTTAGATTTAAAATCCCGCTTGGATCAGTTTTTGAGCTATTTTAAATTATAATTAAGCAGTTTTTACCCCAAAAAAAAAGTATCATTTCTAGGACATAGTTTCTGCAAAGCAGCAGTAGTTCAGAAATATACTTTGAAATGCAATAAATGCAATTTTAAGGTTAATTTTGTTTATAAATGTCCTTTAGGGTTACGGTGGTCTTACATATGTGTGCCGATTTCTTTAACTTCATGGTGGATGACGTCGTCGATGCAGCATTCCGGTTTGAGCTCGGCTACAGCAGAGTTTGAGGCGGAGAGGTTGAGCCTCTGCGAGCTTGTCTGCAGGTCTGCCTGTCAGGAATTGGGTCATAAAAACATTTTTAAAAACATTTTAAAAAGAGCAAAAAAACATTCATTCATTCATTCAATGAAAAAAAAAAAACATTTGAAAAATGAGCCACGCTTGTTTCCTCCTTACCTTCACTAGAATATCTTTCACAATCTGGTTGCTGTCATTATGTACACTGATATAGCTGGAGAAAGTCTCACCAAGAAAGATATTTCTGAGGAAAAAAACAGTTTTGTAAATGCTAATTTAGTCTAATTTGAAGGAAGAACCTGCTTGGGGTGTGATTACCCAAAGTTCTGGGGCAGCGTGAGCATCTCTCCCAGCATCAGCGACTCCGCTCCTTTTATGGTGGACGGGTCCTGCCTCATCAGCTGACCAAACAAATCTTCTGCATGGAAAAAGGCGGAAACACGTCAGAAAAAAGAAAGCAAAAGACAAGCAAAGGTAAGAAAACAAACAAACAAAAAGGAAAACAGTTTTTATGTTTCCTCTAATCTTCTAAATCTAAAGCAATGATATTTTGACTCAGTTGGATACATTAAAGTGAAGGGGTAAAAAGCCACATGTACATGTCAGGTTGCAGACTTGGTTGCTTTTCTCTCCCCATAAGCATTAGTATATAGAACATACCTGTACAGTGTATCCTTTAAGAGCAAGAAACAAATTTGGTATCCTTTACAGTAAACAACACACCATTCTGAACATCTCAACAAACCCAAGAAATCCTGTCGTATCTCCTGAGCAGCACAGCAGACGCACTTATAAATGCTGAGACATTAAGCCTTGCTAAATGTTGCTACTTCCCATTTTATACATTTTCTCTGCTTGTTTTTGGATGAATGTTTATCAGAAAAACTCACCGGGCAGATCTCTTTCTTCGCATGTCACCGGCAGGTTTGTGAAAAGAGTTGGTTTGGTTAATCGCATCACTGTAAGGAAAAAGGAAGCTGGTAAGATGGTTGCACTGATGATTTGATTTCTCCATCACACAGGATTTTTCTCAGATGTCAAATTCCTGCAGCCTGTGCATGAATCAAAGTACAACAATCTAAGACATTGATTGATATCAATATAAGTATGTAGTAGTATGATATAAGTATACAAGTATTCAAAATACCAACAATATATTGGCAACAACATATCTATAGAGTGATTTCATACCTTTCAGAAAATTTGAGCTTAATTGAGCCTATTTTTAACTTATAGGCCAACAACTTAAAAAAAAAAAATTCAATTTAATTTTATGTTATTTGTTTATTCAGAGGACAAAATCTGTTAGCACATGAGCCATTTTTACACAATTTTTTTGGTTACGGTATTAAAGATTTTTGAACATATAGTTTTGGGAATTCAAACACATTATTTTCTATTGGCTGACTGATCATCATTTTCAGTATATTTTTAGCCTTTATTCATTTGTTCATAGTTCATATACAGGAAACATTTTCACAAACAAAACTTTACTAAGTGATGTTTTTAACACGCATGCGCTCTGAAGTCGTGGATTTAAATAAAAGAAATTCATCAAAAATAAATAAGGAAACTTTATAAATAACGATAAACAGGTTTGTAAGATATAAACAGCATAGATGTGTATATCAGCTTTACGAACACAACAATATTTGGAATGAAAAAGACAAGCAAACACGTTAAAAGCGGCCAACGATGGACATTTTAAACAATTTTTGCTTCAATTACATGAAAACCTAGAGATCAGTTATTATTATACTACAAAAAATATATTAACAATATTGTTAATTTAGCTTTCCATTTAAAAAAAGCATTATATTAACGGAAATATGCCGCTTAAAAAGGTTTATTTAAACGCAGAAAGCAAATTTGATCATTTGCTGACCCCGCAGTTAGCATCAACTATGTAGACAATACCTCTTTATAGCGATAATTATAACATACAACAAGCTTCTGAAATATTCTCATAAAACGTAACTACCTTTTAGTGCAAGTAGATGTTCCTGTTTTGTCTGATTTACATCCATTTTGACTGTTTTTTTCTCCTTAGCTTCAGGCTAGCCGGTTGTTCTCTAGCAGCTAACGATCTTTAATCTTAAAAGGAAGTGCCCGTCTTCTTCGTTGCCTATTTTGGACAATCAGACACATATTCGACTCACGTCTGCTCCCTACCGTTAAGTAATGGTATTACAAAAACAAAAGATCTCCTTTTCCTTTTTTTCCCCTTGCCCAATTCAAAAGTGCACTGATACTGAAAGCATTGTGACAATAATTCATATTTTGTGTGATGAGACAAAATTACAGTGAATATACATTATTTAAAAAAAATAAATGAAAAAAACATGCTGCTATACCACATTAGGTCAACAAAGCACAGGAGGGTGCTCTTACTTTAAAAGATGATTAAAAACAAAAGATGGAAAAACATCTTTATGTTGGCAGATAAGAATAAAAAATAATATAAAATCATCTATTGAAATCAGTATTGTGCTAATGCACAAAATCTCTCCCGCTCACCCCAGAGGGGAGTGGGAAAGAGGGACAACACATGAATTGCACTGCACCAAACAGAGGCATGAAGAGCAAATAAAAATAAATTATAAAGAATGGTGGAGAGGAGGAGAGAAGTAGATGGAGATAGAGGACAGAATCCCAGTGAACCATACTTTCCTCAGCCTCTAGCTTCCAGCAGCCTACAAACAACTTATGAATTAAATGTTCTGTTTAAGAGCTTTCAGCAACCAGGAGGGGAAAGGGAACATTTCTAATGACGCATTGCTGCCCTGCAGAAACTTTATCCTCCAAAAACTACAAGTTTTTAAAAATTTTGGCTACAAATGGCATAATCATAATTAAAAGACCACTGGAAACGCTTTTATTAGAGCTCAAAAGATGATTGGACTGTGACTCTGAGGGTTCAAAACTGCAAAAACTGGAAGAAGTTTTTTATTTGTTCATTTTCAAACACTGAAATAAGAAAAAAATGTCCTTAAACAAATAACATTTTCTGTGGTCTCTTCCATGTCTTCAGCTTCCGCGTCCGCCCAGCAGAGGCTGCAGTTGAAAATCAAAGCTTTGTTAGACACACATTTCTCTTCAGATGCGCAAAAAGAAGCAGAGATCATAGTAAAACTTCAAAATCAATGTACTTTTTAAAGAAAAAAGACAAATAAAGTCAACAAAAGGCTTTGGTGTTCCTGATAGTTGGTTTTAGAGAACTCACATAAGCACTTTCCTCTGTTTCCGGCCGCCGCCACTCATCCTTTGACAAGATTCTCAGGAGAACCATCCCAAAAGCCACAATCAGAACGCCCAAAAAATTAGCAAACTTTGCTTCCAAAGGCAAAGAGCTGTAGGATTCTTCAGTGCTTCCATCCCTGCAGCACAGTAAGAACATTTAAAGAGATTTGAAAGTTCTTCACATGTTGGCTTGTTTTTTAGCACTTACAGTGAAAAGATCAATTTTTCATTGATTCCGCTGATACAGGAGATCAAGCTGAGGATTAAAGACATGTTCCCCAACCAGATGTGGACAGGTTTGAGTCTGCTGCGAAACCACAGAGGAGAACATGGTAGCAGGAAACCAGCCAAGCCGAGGAGCCACTGCAAAGTGGTGAAGAGTTCGCCTTCTCAAAGACCTCAAACAGCATTTACCGGTATGTGTTTTGATTTTTGCCTTTTCTACCTGGAATGCAAACAACACCACAGTGAAGAGGCCCACCCAGCTGTGCAGAGAGTACATGTCAGGGATGTTGGCGACCCGGTGAAAGCCAAAGACGGCATACAAGCCCAGAGCAGACAGGAGCAGAACCAGCAGCATCAGGGCGCCATGCACCAGCTTCCAGGAGGATTTCTTCTGCCTCCAGGTGGATGGCACACGATACACCACAGCCGCTGCAGGTAAAGACAGAAAATTACATAAAAAAACCATCTGCATTATATTTAAAGTATTGAAACACAACCAAACATATTGACACAGGTTAATAGTCAGATCACAAGATGTATCAAGATGTTTTAAGCTGCTTTAAAGGATACTTTATTAAACTTTCTTTGCTCAAAATCTCACCAAAATTTGCACAAATATCTTACCTTACCTGACCTGACCTGTTTGTTTTTGGGCAAAGCTGACTAAATTCAGACAAGGACTAACCCTTTAAATTACATCATTATGCTTCTCAGTTTAATGCACCTAAAGCAACATCTATCAAACAAGCTCAAACAAAATCATCTTTAAGCTGTATTGTATTGTCCTGTTTAAAAAAAGTAATGTTTTAAAAATATCCTAAATGACAAGAGTTTCCAGAGTCACAAGAATCGGATTTTGTTTGAGAAAGTGTCAGGAATGCGGACTTCGTTTCCACATAGTGAAAACTCACCGTTGCCGTACAGAACCACCAGACCCGACACCATGAAGATAGGGTGCCAGTTGAACTGCAGGTTTGATCCATCCCAGCCGAGGCCGCCTCGCCACACACAACTCCAGCAGCTGACAAACAGCACGCAGAGCAGCCCCAGACACAGGCACAGCAAGAAGGACAAGTAGAAAGACTCAGCAGGCCTCATGTCTGGAAGATGGTGATGGAAATATTTCAATTTGTTTTCCTTTGGAGATAAAAGAGTCTGTGACACATTTAGAAAAAAAGAGATTTTGTAGAAAAATAAAGAAAATGTTTCTAATATAAGTTTAAAATCTAATAATTTAGGTAGCCTAAACAACAAGTACAATCTATGATTTTTTTAAAGTTGAAAATTCTCAACCAAAGCACAATTTGACTACAACATTTCTCTGGCCCACACATACAGGTTTTTGAACACCAAAGATCTTAAAATCCTCACTTACCAGACGTTTGCTTCACTCTTTAACCCAAATCTGTTCAGTTTTCACAAAGACGTTGCTCCTTTTCATGCTGAGGTTACATCAGGAGTCGTTTCTGATGTTTAATAATTCTGCAAGGAGGGCGGGAGGGAGATTTGTTCTGCCGAGTTTGAGTGAGAAGAATATTTTCCTGTCTTCATGCTATTCACTGAAACGCATTGGATATGGTGAAGTCATGTGGAAACAACAACAACAACAATAGCATCAGGTGACTTTGTTCAGCAAAATATTGTCTTCTTTATTTCTAAATAGCTGGTTTCAGATAAAATATTAGCTGGGAAAGCAAATCAAACAGTTGTTTGTTATTCAACCCTTTAGTTCTCATTGAAATATTTGTATGTGAACTGACTACAGAAAATTGAAATATCTTTCTTATGACAACTGTAAAGCATAGCAGTGGGAGTCTCCTGGTTTGGCAAACTCCAACTCACACAATTTCTGGTTTTACATAAAAACAATTTATGACAATATGATGCAGTTGTACAACAAATGTACCTAAAAATACAAATCAATACCTAAAAATACAAATCAATCAATCAATCAACCAACCAATCAATCAATCAATCAATCAATCAATCAATCAATCAA
>BSAI01000108.1:4554744-4637128 GCA_036245035.1 Adrianichthys oophorus
AAAAAAAAGTGCTTCTCATGCCTTGTGCAGCTCAAAGTGATTTACATTTAAAAACAAAAAACATACATAATATTTTAACAACAACCCAACAATAATTAAAGCCACGAGACATTGTATAACCTATTAGTGCTACCCGCCCTTGCCCTCACCACCCCTTGGCTGAGCGCTTGCTACATGCCTCCCTCTTCCCTTCTGCCCCTGCCAGCCTAGTCAGAGCTGCATGCGACAAATTCCTTTAAAAAAAAAAAAATTAGAAATGGCCGCTTCTCTCTTGGTAATATCTCCATAGCAACCATTTTATTTTTTGGTTGCTTGGGGGTAACAAATAGCTCTATGTAATTTTTAGAAGCTTCGGCAAAGTACATTTTTGGATTTCCTTGGCAACAATTTTTTTTATGTTCACCACATTCCTCCATTGAATACATGGATCCATGTATTCAATTTTCACAATATTTCTGTAAAAATAGGCCATTACAGGGAATCACTACTTTTGGGAGCTCGCCCTGCTAACAGCGTTCAAAATCTGCAGAGGTAAAACCAATGTTTCTTCCCAAATAGTTTACCAATGATGCTCACAGAGTTAGGAAATGATAGACAAGTCTTCTTAAGTCTCCCAGATAAACTAAGGACAATTTGTTTTTAAATTCAAGACAGCAGCTTGTTTCAGACTTCTGTGATGTCATCACTTTGTTGTTCACTTTGCCCAGAATTCATTTTCACCAGGTACAGTTTTGGACTATGCAGTGGAGGTGAAATCTTTGCAGAAACAATCTGGTCCTTGTGGTCCAGGACTGCTGCAGAACATGCAAATATTCAAATACAGACGTAAAGACTGAATCTTTCTATGAAATTGTTCTTGGGGACAGCAGAAGGTTGTTTGCTATAAAAACAGTTTTTTAAAATAAATCGTTATGCATTGATCTCCTTTCACTGTTTTGTAACTGTTTCCTGGTCATTATCTCGTTTAAAAGATTCATTTATGAAAGTTAGTTGCTTTCCCTGTTAGGAAAGAGGCGAGTGACAAAACAGTTGCAAAAGAAACCGTTTCATATGAAATCAGTGAGCTGAGACATGTGGATTGTGAAACTAAAAAAACATTTCTCATTTCTTCCATCTGATTAGATTTTCATTCAGCAGCTTTGAGTTGTGGTTAAAATGTTTTTGGCATTGCTTTCTCCTTAGCATCAAAAGTTCTTGTTGACCTTGACTCTTGTTCCTGTGATTTTTAAAAAAACAAAAACTCAATGTTTGCTTCATATTTCATCTCAGGCAAGTCAAAATAGTAGAAAATGTTCTAAATCTTCAAAGCAAAAGTAATGACATTTAAATAAAATCAAGGACAGAGCTGGATGTTACCACCTGCCGCAGTGGTCCTCCATTGTTTTGTTTTGGTTTTTTTTAAAAATAGTTTTTATTCTTTAATCTGGAGTAGACTTGAATAATCCTGATTCTAAAGATCTATCACAATCTGGAATCCGCAGGGTGCCAGAATTTAACTGGTCGACATTTTTAACCCTAAAAGATTTCGTTAACCACACTTCGTTTTTTTGGTCAGTTTTTCTTTAACTTATTATAAATGTAACCACAATTAACAGTCTAAACATATTTTTACATTGTTCTTTTCAGATCAGCAATAAAGCCTTGTAGTCTAAATATATAAACATCAATTATATAAATTAAAAAGCAGCTATCATTCCACCTGTAAAGCATGGCTGGGTAAGAATCATGGTTTGGCAGTTCAAAAAGAAATAAATGTATGTTTTGTTTTACTTCCGTCTTAGAAGAAAGCTGATCCACTTAAGAAGAGAAGTAAATCTAAGGTATGTGAGGACACAAACATCTAAATGTAATGTTATAAAGATTGTTTAAAATGACTGTTTTTGTTCTCAAAATGTCAGATCTCTTATGAATGAAAAATATGTTTCAATATATGAAAAATATATATGCTGAGAAATGCATCAGCAATTTACTCCTATTTTAAAATATATTGCAATATATGGATGGACAACCTTTTTTTTTTCATCGATTCGCATATATTAAAAATCCAAACACTATATTTATAATTGCTTGTATGTTTATTGAAATCTTTTTTTTTTTTTTTGTCAGGTTGGAATTCCAGATCTCGTTTTTTGACCAAAATTTTTTATTCTAAAGAGATGAATGGACCACATATGGCTATGGAATAATTTATAGAACTTCAATGTTGAATGCAATATAAATGATTATTACATCACCAAAAAAGGAAAACATTTCTTTGAGTCACATTGAGTCTATTGCTTCATACTTGTAACATATATAACATCTTATAAGTCTGGAGTTTATTAAGTTTATTATGTATATTGTGCAATAATTATAGATATAATGCATCTTTCAACATGTAACTTATGTCATTTGATATTGTGGGATATATGTCAAAATGTACCGATATCAGTGTATCAGTGTTGCAGGACGTTTCAGTATCACAATATATTGCATAGTACATTACCATATATGAAAATGGCAGTATTTTAATATACTCAAAAATATACTACTTCCATATATGGAATATATTGTCGATACATTTTTGCTCAGTATTTTGAGAATTATATTATTGTTTCGTAAGGGAGACATTTGTATTTTTTTTCCTGTATTTTTGCATTTGTTTTAGTGAGTGAAATGAGTTGAAACACCACAAATGGGAGCAGTTCTGCACCAAACTGAGGCCCAGCGTTCTCTTAAAATCATCCCAACTGTCAGGATTATTAAACATTTGTTGATTTTTACATCCAAACATTCCAACATGCTGGGTTTTGCATGTAGAGCACAGAGATTAAGCGAAAAAGGGTTAAGAAAATGTGCTTTTTTTTTTGCCGATAACATGCCACGTGGATGAAGTTCCTCCATCATGACATTGGATTTCACAGAATCTATTAACAGTAAATGGAAGCAGTAAATTGGAGCAGATGATCACAGAGGTCAGTCACACACAAACACAGCACATGAAAGTTTCATCTCATTTTACTTTGTCTTAACGATACAAAGGTGAGGAGGTCAGAAATGGGATCATGCATGTTTATCAGACTTTTATGAGGCGTGTTCTGCCTTCTCAGACGAGGTTTCTACACGTCGTACAGCAGAACAGTGATGGGAGAACTCAGCGCCATGTTGAGCAGGATTTGTTTGGAGCAAATGTTTTCGTCGTCTTCGTCCTCCACAAAGACGGAAATGAAGCGCTCCGGCTCCCAGGGCACTTCCTGAGTCTGGGAGGCCAGCACGCGCATGCAGCTGACGTCCTTCCTGAAGGCAAACTTTTTATCCCCAGGGTTCTCGCTCTGGCCCTCATCGCCCAGAGAAGCGATGAAGGCGTCGATCTCCTGGGCCTTCTCCGTGATGAACACTCGCACATTCCTCTTGCTGTAGTTGCTCATCTGGCACGCAGAGCTGTTATTCCCCATGATAGGTCAGGGCTGTGACTGGGATTAAAAAAACAAAGTACATTTTCTAACATTTGTGTTCGAGTTTCTGCTTTGATGCTGCAGCTTCACATGACACATCCTTGAAGCTTCGAACGATCACAGCAGAAACAGCTGCACATGTGTACACTTTATAAAACCACCAAAAGCCCGAGGCACATTCCTGAAAAATAACAAAATAATCTGCAGATGAATGAAGAAAACAAACAAGTAGCGTGGATCAAAGGTTGGCGTGCATCTTACCTGCTAATTTGGAGGCAGCTGAACAGTCTTCCTTCCCTCAACACTTTGTCTTCTGGACAGTCTGATAGCATGCAAACGTTAGAATAAATGCCGCTGCCTTCACAGACCAGACGTGCTGCTTTGAATGCTGACATGCAGAGAGATTAGCACCGAAGTGGGAGAATCAGAAGGTTAGTTTTGTAGAGAAGTTTGCTCTGTTTTCACGATTTCTAAAATGTAAGTCCTGTGAGCTGTCACACACCCGGGAACACTCCCAGAACCATTTGGTGACTTAACGTAACCCTCCAAACCAACCCTTTCATGGTGAGTATCAAACAGGGAGGTCCTATTTTTAAGCCTTGGTATGACTATGGATTTGGAAATATGGATTTGAACCCATGGCCGACAAGTTTCCGGGCGGACACTCTACCATTAGGCCACCAAGTTGTCAAAATTGCCAAATTTTAGTTTCAGTCATCATCAGCTGTTTGAAGTTCAAGATCAGACAACAGTTTTTTGCTTCTTCTTGCCAAGTTTTGTAATCTTTCAGTTTTTTAAGACACGTTATTCAAATTATTATTTTCCATCAGTATTTCTTCCTGACACTAAAGGGTTATAAAAAAAGGCTTTTTTCCTCCTCCGATGAACTGATGAACCTCGAGCTAACAATCATCCATATGACTAAACAGCAAAAAAGCAGCTTAAATTGTTTTAAAACAGCTGAGCACAGAATCAGGAATCACATTAGTCGAGCTTTCTGTTCCATTTTTTTTTGGCTCCTCTCCTGGATCTGTTAATATTCAGTTGGGATTTACTCAGATGAAACCACGAAGGCCACGTCTATCACAATAAAAGAACAAAAAGAGACAGAGCAAGATGGGTTGAGAACAAATATCTGCCAACAATGCAGACGATCATCCAAAACCAGACTTAAGGAAAATGGAACAATGTGCCGTTTTGATTTGTTCAAAAGAGCAAAAACTGTTTGGAACACCACAGCAGTAGTGGATCTTGACCTTGTTGCATCCAGTCCTTCATTCGCACGAGGCTCTTTTTGCTCAAGTGGGCTTATCAGGAACTGCAGAGGTGGTGGGAACACACATGCTGCTGCAAGTCTAAGCTACTTTTTGCTTCCTTTTTTACCATTCAAATGTATCAATCAGACTTTCTGCGGTTCTACAAATAAATCCATCACTTAGTCACCAAATACCAAAGAAACACAATTTTTACAATGGAGAAAAATAAAACAATAAAAAATTAAAGCTGCATGCGGCGTTGAATTGCCTGCAGGTGGTATCCATCCCCGCCCCTGCTGCCACCTTCTGACTCGCCCTCACCAGCTAGCGAGCTTGTAGCCTGCTGCTTCACACCTCATCCTCCCCTCTCTGCCCCTGCCACCCTGGTCAAAGTTACATGTGACAGATTCATTTAAAAAATGTTTTTTCCAAAATATAAGCTTTTCCATTGATTTTATCTCCATAGCAACCATTTTAGTTTTTGGTCGGCTGGGGGCTACGAACATCTTTATGTCATTTTTAGAAGAATTGGAAAAGGACGTTTTTGGTTTTCCTTGGCAACAGAGGTTTTTTGTTTACCACACCTGTGTTAAGGTAACACATTACAAAATAGCAAATTGCTGTAGTTTAATTACTTTTGTCAGTAACAGAACAACCTGAAAAATTACTACAGAATGCCTCATTATTTCATTACTGATATTTTGGTGCAGTGAAACCACCGCTGACTAACAAACCAAATTAACTTGTGTAAACAGTCGGCTCTGACATTGTTTGTGCTAGCTTTATTCCTTTGAGAATTTGTATGAGTGAAAAAAAGTAAAGTAATGAGTAGTGAATTACTTTTTAAATTAGGGAATGAGTGAAGTCATTACAATTTCACCCAGTAGCTAAAGTGAAGTAATCAATTACTCTTTAAAAGTAATTTATCCAACACTGACCACACCCAGATTCCAAATATGTTAAAGTTGTTTGTTATATTGCTTCATTCAGCTTGAGCCAACGATTCATGTATTATATTTTTACCAAATTTCTGTGGAAAATGCGTGAGACGCCATTTTTGCGAGCTTGCCAGGCCAACGTCGTTCAAACTCTAAAACCACCATTTTTTCCCCAAGTAGCTGTCCAATGACGGCTGACGAGTGAGGAGGCGACAGATCAAAATTACTAATGCAAAGCTGGGAAAATTTCACAATTTGCCAATTTTAATTCAAAGGCACAGTAAGGCAGAGAATCTTGTCCTTGGGGTCCAGGACTGCTGTGAGACATAAAAACATCCAAATAAATTACTTGTGACCTTGGGTCTTTGGTCAAACAGACGGAGAAGAAAGAGTGACAAGACATGGCCTTATTTGAAAGAACAGAGCTAATATTTGCAGGAAGGTGTTCACATGCAAAGCAGAAGAGTACACCAAAGATAAAACCTCCGTTGTGGAATTTATGCTTCCCTTTTAGCCCTCATCCTCAAACAATGAAGCCGTGGCTGCTGCTGGTGTCTCTGCTGCTCTCTGACCCGAGTCCCCCCGGTGACGGGGATTGGATTATGGATTACTTCAGATGGCCTTTGTGCAGAAAACTACGACTGAAAGTTCCCAGTAAAGTTCTGGGGGTCGTTCAAACAGCATGTTTCCATGGAGACCGCAAGTACAAAATGATGGGCTCAGCCTTTTACTTGGTCTCTAAAACCCCCAAAGCTCAAGATCAGACTCTCCGGGACATTATTGGAGCAATCCTGAGGAATCCGATGTCTACACTGGTATGGTTTTTAATTTGACTGAGTATTAATGTGCGATCAGTGTGACCAAAACCTGCTTGTTCTCCTCTGTGAGCGTTCTTGTTTTATTCGCTCTGTGCTGCTGCCCGCTGGCTGCAACCAGCATGCACGATCAGCATTCCAGGTGAGGTCGCCACATATTACAGAGCAGCCAAGCATCACACACATTACACCTCCACCCACATGTGGGAAGATGATTTCTACAGCCAAACTGGTTGATCTTCCAACTGATTTCACATGGATAAAATGAAATAACACGAGTTTGGGAAATGAGTTTAAAATGAAGAGATTTGAATCTATTCAAGCAGCAAAAGTAATTTACAGCATAGAATTGTTTTTAATGTATAGTTATCGTATGTCATCATGCTTCATTAAGCTGAATTTATTGGGTTTTTTATTTTTTTTACTTTTAAGATGCTGACACAGAGCCTGCTTCAATTTTGACGTCACGCCAACTTCTTAAAAATTTCAAGTGGGGATTTCTGAACATGTGGGCTGTTTTCACAGCCCATAAAAAATGCAAAAACTTTGGAAAATATTTGAGAAATGAGCTACTTTTAATGCTCCGTGACTTCAATTGTCAGAAAGTTTAAATTTAACAGATAAAAGATCTCTAAATGTTCATAATCTGAAACACTGGAGAACAATTTTAGGATTGAGAGACGCTCCAATGAGGATGAAAGTTATAGCTGTAGTTTCAATGTAGTTTCAAGCATTAAAGATGAATGTTTGAAGGAAGTTCTTTCTCATCCAAAAAAAAGTGTCTGTTTTTGCTTTAATGAGGAAATTAAAAAAAATGCTAATAATTTAAGAAAAAAAAAAATCTCATTACCAGCCGTGCAGCTCAATGACGCTAAAAACCCATTTACGAGACAATGTTTATTCCCAAAACGCAGGCCAACATGTCAATGTTAATGCATTTAAGTACAGATCCAAGATAAACATTAACAAATAAATAATAAAAAATATTTATCCACTATTCAAATAAAGTCCTTTCTAATATAAAAATTGGAGGAAAAACAGAAAAGATTTTTTGCTTGACAGAAAACAAAAACAGTTCTACTTAAAATAGTAAATATCTTCATCTGAATTTGCCAAATCTCGTTTAACTTAAAATCCAAAACAAAATGTTTGCAAAATATTAATTATTTCCAAATAGATTATAGATGTCGAATAGCATTGAAATGAAATCCTAAACATCGAGCTTAAATGTTGTGAAGCAAATGCTGTAAAATTCACACTTCGTCCATCCTAGTCTATAAATCGACTTTATTTTCAACACATGGAACTAATATCTGAAAAAATGTCTCCATCTTTGCAAATAAATAGTGGTGCATACCAGTAGATGGCGCTGTTAGCCATGAGTGATCGGTCTATGAATGCTTGTTATTGTCACTGCATTGAGTGTGGCAGCAAATGCTTTTGCAAACCGTTTTTAGCAAGAGCTGGAAACTGGGCGAGAAAAAATCGGTAAAAAGAAGAAAGGCTGCCTGCAGATCAGGAAAACTGGTGAAAACTAAAGACAATGTGATGTAGAAGTTTCCTAACACTATATAAACAGCAACATGGGGCCAAAATCATGGATAAAAAGCAACAGTAGGAAAGGAAATAAGGACAAATGTTCTACATTAAAAAAACATGTAGATATTTCCAGCCAATAGGCAGTCAATTCTGAGCTCAGGAGATCTGAAAATACCTTTGTTGTTATCTTATTTTGTTTATGTCTGACTCCACCTTCTGCTTATGTTATTTCAGGCCAAAAATAATTTTCACGAGGAAGAAAATCTCGTTTCAGTTCTGCGTGTTGTTAGTGAAACGTGTCGCACGACCATGAACGTGATCAAGACAAGAACTGGTTCAAAGTCGGTGTGGTTGCACTGTCACTCCATGGCCTCGGGCCCCGGTTCGTTGTTTGAGGAACCCAAGAGCCGCTTACCTGTCACTGCAGCTCATCTGCGCCGATGCCTCACAAAGAGATGCAGTGAAGCGAAGGCTGGGGTTGCTTCCTGCTGTCCACATGATGGCAAAATGAAATCAGCCGCACAGGAGGAGGCAGAACCACGAGTGAGAGCAAAGGAGCTCACAGCGGACGTTACAAAGCGCCTGAATGATTACAGACAGAGGCCTGTAATCAGCCGTCATGACACTGCTCAAGCTGCCCAGCTGCACGCCGGCCCCCCTACAGAAACCCCCAACACACCGCAGACGAAAGGAAGCGTCGAAGTGAAAGTTCGTGAAGACCTCTTGTCATCCAAGATCCACCAGAAGCAACCTTCCTTAAAAACTTCAAGGGATGAAGGGTTTTCTGTTCTGAAGCAGCTCCTGTTAATTTCCAGAAAGAACAAAGGGTCTAACAATAGACCCCAGTATGGAATCAGGCCAGATGAGGATGAATATTTCAGTGGGAAAATAATCACAAAAGAATCTGAGCCACCCGTCCTCAGGGGAAACAGAGTCAAGTCACACATGAAAACTGCTAAAAATGAAGAAAGTAAGATCTCTGCGTACTTGATTGGCTCTGCCAAAACAGATCATGATGGTGTCAGGCTAAAATATGCACCATCTGAAGCCCTGACAGGGATTTTCCTTCAAGAAACGGAAATCGAGATCCAGACGCAGAACCTAGAATCAGCAAACGTACATTTAATGGGATCGTTCGACTTTCCACCCATGACCGACTTCATTACTGAACCAGAGAGATCAGAATGTAGATGCTCAGACGGAGGTGAGAGCTCAGCAGAGACAGAAGAAGGAATAAAATCAGCTGATGAGAATGTAGCCACGGTTAGAGCAGAGGAATTGGAACTTTCAGGGACTCTTGATTTATCAAGTGTGAGCAAAAACGACACTGAAGAGCTACATTCTGCCCTACCTACAACTGTCCAACTCAAAATGATCGAAACCACAACAAATGCGCTCACGGCTCAAACCACCACAACAAAAATCCCAGAAACGACAACAAGAGATAAAGGAACCACAGCGAGCGCAGAGGTCAGCTCTCATGCAGTAACGTTTAAGGCAGACACCACAACCACAAACCTGTTCACAGGCTTCAGAATGAGGGACAACTTTCACACAACGCTGATGGAAGACACGGATGAAAGCAGACCCTCACTAGATAAAACTATGAGGAGTCACAACCAGAACACTGAACCCTCCAAACCTGTTGAAATGACCCAGAAAGAAACCACAAGCGTTTATCTACAGGTGAGTCAAACTGCAGATCCGCCCCTCAGTGACGGTTTCAGTCAAAACAACTGTTAAGTACTACCATTGACTGTATATGAGAACTGGACTGAGTGACTCCTCCCATTTGACGTTTCAAACAGGAAGTACCCGCTGGTTTCAACAAGCAAATGTGGTAGTAGATTATTGTCAACATCTTTTACCATCTTTTCTGGTGCATCATAGCCAGACATGTAAGTCTATCAAGCTAAAATTAAATCCGAACTAATGAAATTACCTTTACGGTATTTTTTTTCAACAATAAGGTACTCTTAAAATCCTTTAATATGAGAAAAAATAGAAAAATCTGTCTTATCCCTGTAAAGCCTAAGCCATTAAATAATAATTCTTTTGACTCAAAACAGGAAGCTTCATGGTCAGCAAAGATGAACCCAAATCATTACTCCTCTTCTGCCATGCATAGCGGTTATGTGAAACTCTCTTAATGATCGCTGTGTTTTACAGGCTAAAAGTGCGCCCGTGCCTCACTGTGGGGGGCTGATCGCGCTCACCCAAGCTGGATGGAAACACTGCATGGAGAGACTTGGAATCCCGGTGTCCAGGAGGTTCTCCTCAAAGGAAGCTCCAGATGTACAGAGACAGAAGGAGGCGCCTTTGGAGGGCAGCGACCCTCTCAGTGACGACGGAAACGACCACTTCTACTATTTTGATGGAGTTATGAAAAATGTTCCTGCGAACGTTGATCCCGTTGATTCTCTGAGAGGCGACGTTTCAGAAGAAGCAGAACAGAAAACATCAGCTCAGAGAGACAAAAGACTTTGATTTAGTCTCCAACTGGGAAAAATACAACTGATGTGGAAACAAACGTTCAGCTTTTAAAAAGAACGATTAAGCTTTTTAGTCTTTAGATTTAAAACAGTTTCTACATGTTGTTTTGTTTACATATATTTTTTTAAAAATGGTTGTAGTCCTCCGAATTAAAAAAAAGTAAATGGCTGTGGTTCATAGGACCCACATTTTAATTTTTAACTGTAAATATAAATAAAAGCAGGTTGAGGCCATGTGCATTCCCCTAAAGCTGTAAAGAACAGAAAATAATTTATCCCATTTATCTTACAGAATTTAGGATTGTGTGGTAAAATGGAAGAAATATACGACTTATCTGGGCTCCGACCAAATGAAGTAAATTCAGTCACCCTTTTTTTGTAATATGAACGCTTCCATGTTGAAACCAGACAACATCAGTAAGCAGTGATTGATCCAAGTGGGTCTGACTCATGTTTCTATGGCAACCACTCTCTCCACTCAGGATTGCCTTTGTTTGAAGTCCACACCCCTACCAGCAGGAACCACATACTCTGGTCAGTTTATACCTTGAATAACTTGCAGGAAAAAAATATTTTGTCAAATAATTAGGATTATCGATAATTAAAATATTTATGTATTTTTTGAATAATAATTATTAATTATTTTTAATTTATTAACATAATTAAAAATAATTAGGAGAGCATGTTACCAAAATAGGTAACAGCAGTTTTAATATTCCATGTTATGATGATCTTTGGAAGTACAGTTGTACTTCAAATGGGCCTATTTGTTTGTGTTAATGGATGGTTATAAAAACCTTTTAGTCTTCTTTATTTATGGAAAATCATAAATTATTTTAGGAAAAGTCAGGAGAAAAACAAAAAACAACACTGCAACAGAAAAGTAAAACAACTGCAGCATAAAAGAAAAATGAAAACCAATTAATAACAAACATTTTCACATCATCACATTGCTGTTCACCTGATCCCACACTCATCCTCTGGATTTTTACTGTTACGAAATCTGACAAGTGTTGAATGTTAAAGGTGCAAGAAATTATGGGATGGAATTTTCTTTTTGTTCCCATAGAGGATGTGTTTCCTGTCCTAAAGGAAATAATAAAGGAAACATTGATTCTCATTTCCTTAGAATTTAAAGAATTTGAACAACTCACTAAGTTTAGACTAAAAAAAAGAAAAGTCAAAGCAGAGAAAGTGTCAACGCAAAGTAAAACTGTGCAGAATTAAACTGACATTTACTTAAAGTTATTTTTTACATTTTGAACAAAATTTTGGGGATTTAGAATATTTTCGATTTATTTATCTTTTGGGCCGAGACAGCTTGCTACAATTAAAAAAGATCCGTCCTGGGTTTAAAAAACCTGCACAACCATGTGCTGGGGTTTTTCCTTTTTTGTCGCAGAAATGAGTAAAAGGCTGAAATTAAAAGACCTTTGAGTAATAAATACATTAACATGTCACGGAACACACAAGTAAATTTAGACAATTTAGACAAAACCCTTTAGTTTAGACTCTAAAGTAAAAACTTTCACTATTGGACTTCCATGAGATGCTAGCCTTCATTAGAAATTATGGAAAGGGTAACGCCACAAAAGGTGTCCTCTATCACAAATAATGGATGTGGCAGAGGAGAGAACTGTTAGATGCTTATACCATGGGCCCTTATGAAAGAAATACATATGGAAGAAATTATTTAATACTTTACTCTGGTTATTTTTAATGTTGAAATTGTTTTTTATAAGAAGCAGACAGTGTGATACTCCATCATGGTAACAGCTACTGAGCCTGCACCAACCTCGCTCTGTTGCAGCTGGTGTTTGGGGAATAACCAACAGAGGAGAGTGCTACAAATGCTAAACGTCATGGTGATAAACTGTATCACGCCAGTCCGAAAGTTCACCTTTTACTGCTTGTTTTTGTCTAGGTGATGAAGTAAAATTTTGTGTCAGAGAAACAAAGTTCACGAGTAGTTTCCTAGATTGCTTTTGATACAAGAAAACTATTATCTGCTTTTATCTGATGTTCTTTTATCATTATTTCATCTTTGGAGCTTTGGTAACAAATCCCCCGTAGTGGGATCAATAAGAGTTCAATTTCCTCATCTATCCATTTAGATCATAGAACATGCATCAACAAACAACTCCTTCTAATGCTTAAAACTAAAATGATTTACTGGTAATTATACGCATTTATGTGACAGGTATGTGACCGGAACTTCTTTTTTACCAGGCTATTATCATTTTTTAACCCTGCAGCCAATGCAAATCATCATAGTATAAGTACTAATCCTAAAAGTCCGTGCGAAGCTAACTTTAGCTTAACTGGTTTTGTTGTTGACTTTCAGTAAAGATTGGTTGATTTGTCTATCAGGTTACTTACTTTTAAGATATTTTTCAAAATTCAACTAATAGGCAGGAATTAAAGACTACCAGTTAATTTCGTAATTGCGGCAAATACAATATTATTGCACACTTCAATGGTTATTTCGAAGCTTATGAAAATCAAACTGCACACAACTTTAAGATCAATAAACATAAGCTATTGAAGACTGTAAAACTTCCTCCTTAAAAGACTTTTCATAAATATTAAATCTGTTCACGTTTAAGAGGAAGTCCCCCAGTGGTTACTTGGTGAACTGCATCCAACTTCAGCTCATTTTGTTTTCAAACGAGCATCAATCTGGAAGTCACACGGACATTTCTTTGTTTGACTGAAAAACAAAAACCCCATCATCATATAAATAGAAAATATTCTAGCTTCAATCAACAACAAAAACGTCACACGTCCATGATGCAGCTTCATTGAAATCAACAGGCAAAGCATTAAGTCAATAACAAAAGGCTGACCAGGGACAAAAGAAACGTGTCAAAACACACATTTTCTGTACAAAATATTTATTTAAAATCAATGTAAAAACTGTTGTGACATCTTTATATCTGAAATCCTTGGCGAGCACACAAAAAACAGTAACAGAGAGTAGTTACACGAGTAAAAGGAGCCAACAGCTCTGACTTATGATCTAAGTGTGAAAAAACAGACATAAAAAACACATTCACTCACACATTCACTTCATATGGTACAAATAGCAGCACATTCACTGCTGCTCTAGGAAAACAAGGTTCGGTTGAAGGAAAGAGGTGAGGGGGGGTTTGAAATGTTCCCAGAAACTGATGCTGGGTGCAGTTTCTTTGTCGGCAGTGCCAGCACTGTAGCATCACTGTAACAATATAGAACTCTGACTTTTATACATACAGAAAATCAGGGGAAAAATCCCCACATTTTTCCCCAGCAGCCTCTTTGGGTTCAATGTATTGACACATATGTACACACTTGGCGAAGCTTTGAGGGATGTGAGTACAGGGGGGGGGAATAAACAAAGTGAGGTTTTCAGAAAAGATTTACTTCATCTGGTCCAATTGAGACGAAACGAGCCGTACCTGCACCCGCGCCGCACATGAACTTGTGTCACTTTGACCTAAAAAACATTCATGAGCGTTTCCACGCCGTCCTGCAAAAACTCGCAAGAAAGACGACAAGCAGGAAGAGAAGTTTTAACTTGAAAAATTCTGTCATTTGGCGCTGTCGCTGAACGCCACAGCACAGACGATGGCTGCTTTCCAGAGTAGTTTGTTTTTGGCAACTGCATAAATATAGAGAGATAATTATTCATTTCAATAAATAGATCAATAAATAAAATGACCTCTGAAGTTCTCCAAGCTACAACATTATTTATGGACAGAAAAAAACTTTGAGGAAGGTCGTTTGTGATTAGTAAGGACGAACGTTAGCGTCTGTCTTTGCTTTCCTGCTGTTAGGAAGAAAAAAACATCTGAAATGAAACAACTGAAGGCGAAATCTACAAACCATCGTCTTGATTTAAGTCCTACATGTGCCGAAGGTCAGTGCATGAAATCGAGCACGGTTTCAGTGGCCTAGCTAATGCCACTCCAACAAACCAGTGTATTTCCTCCTGGTAGTGTCTTTGGATCTGGCAGGAGAACCAGATGAGTAGAAACACAGACTTTAGTTCAGCTTCTGAAAAAGAGTTTCAAGGATGCAGCCATTGCTGCTTGCTTGAATTTTTTTGGCTCCTTCTGGAGAAAAAGAGTACGTCTCAAAACAGACCGATCCAGATCCACTTTCCCCTTTTTTTTTCTCAAATCTACTGGCTTCTTGAATGCGTGGCTGCTCCGTTGTGACAAAGTTTAGCCAGAGACACGAGCAGCTGCGTCCTTTTCGTCTCTCGCTGCTCTTTCACTGCACGCCTGCGTGCTTATAGTAGTGCTTTCTGAGGGCCTCGAAGGCGATGCACTCCGCCGAGCGGCGCTGGTCCAGACTGAGCAGAGCGTCCAGCAGGTTGTTGATGTCGGCCTTCAGTCCCTGCTTCTGCATCCAGTTCTTCAGCAGTTCATAGACTTTGTCGGCGGCGGCGCCGCTCTCTGCGATCCGAATATGATTGTCGCTGATGCCAATCAGTCTGAAGAACTTATTGTGGATTCGCACGTCCAGATATTCATCGAACAGGTCAAAGCTCTTCCTTAAGGACTTCTCCGATCCTTAAACACAGATAAACACGCCATGAGTTGTACCATCAGTGCTGCTCAACAATGGCTCTATAATGGATTGTAAACATTCTCCATTTCTGTGTCATATGTTAACAGTATGGCTATTGTTCTTTGCCCGTTGCATAAACAGTCAGTGTATCTCGATGCGCTTCCCTTCAGGGGATGTCAACTTAAAACCTTCTGCAGAAGATCAAAGGAATCCAAGGAGCCGTGTCCTCCTAAATTCAGCGTGAGAAACAAACTGTGAAAAAGACAGAATGTTCCAGCACCCCGCGGCCTCGGATCCGGCCTGACTATCATGAGATTACTAATCTATTAAGCAAACAGCGATCTGGTGCTATTTTCTTTTTTTGATGACCTTGCAGTTTCTGTGTGTGAATTAGAAGAAGCCCGAAAGAAAAAATGATGTTTATGATAAAAGAAAAAATACAGCTTTTACAGGAGACCTCTTATATAGCTCATCAATATTGCACAGACAATAAATGGGATTTAAAATCTTAATTTGTTGCGATTTTGACTTTGCGATGACTGCTTTTCCTCCACCACTCTAAAGTCAATCGAGTTTTGATTTGAGATTTTTTTTGTCTGTATTAGTTTACAAAGGACAGCTTTATAAGTAAAACTTAGAATGAAGATAAATACTGTAAATGTTGCTTCTAATAACAGACATTTTTTTCACCTGGCCAGGAGTCTGCTGAAAAAAAACAGGTAATTACTTTTTATCTGTATTTGTAACCGTGTCAACATAGCTCGGTGGGTAATAAAACTACAGTAAGGGACCGTTCGTCTTACTAGTTTTCTGCATTTACTTTACTCTAATGTGGAAAAGGGGCTGTGATATACAGCGGTCTCTCGTTTATCGCAAAATTTTCGCTCAAAATAACCTGCGATGGGGAAATCCATAGGATTTAGATGTCTTAAGGATGTGAAACTCCTCACTACACTCTTAACACATTATCTGATATTGATTGTTTTATTCTGTATTTATTGTGAATCTCTTCTTACTGAAGAATTCCGTTTTCTTTTTTTAATATGTCTATGTAATGTCAATCTTAAGCTACTATCTCCACCTTGAAATGAATTGCCCCCCGGGGATAAATAACGTTTTTTGAGTTCAATTGAACTGGAAGAAAGTTAACTGAAAAAAATCAGTAGTAGTATTTTTTTTCAAACAATTTCAAATCAATCCAATAGAGGAAGCAACCAATCTGAGGAGACTGTTATGCTACGTTCAAACTGGGCTCGGAAACGTTTGAACGACCACTTCCAATGTAAAGTCTATGTAAATGCCTGCACATGTGCGCGCTTTGGGCACTCTGGTTCGAAATTCTCACATTCACGCGTCAGTACACAACTTTTTAGGTGTGCTTTAAGCTTTATGTACAATGTGCGACGATTGGTTTGTTCCCGGCTGGAATTTTATGACACCAAGTCTTTCATATATTGGAATTGAGCTTTGAAAGAAAAAAACCTGGAGCATGTTTGTTGAGATTTGCACCGCTTCAACATTTCGCATCAACCGTAAGTACATGTACTTGTATTGGGTAGTGACAGACCGAGACCTAGTCTCTCCTTGAGTGGAGAGACTGCAGATGAGATGGCGCCTGACATCATTAGCCAGAAGCAGAAATAATGCAACATACCCCAACATTAATCATAAACATAACCCAAAAGAGTTGAGAATTTTAGAAAACATTTTTTTATTAAAGCTTATAACAGAAAAAAATAACATAACTGTTGGGGCGGCAGATAAAAATCAAATTTTTTTCAAACAATATGGGAGGACTTCCAGTTTTGATTGAGGATTTCTGGATGTTGATGTCTAAAGCGAGGTCCTTTTGGACCTGTGTGAACACCATATGTTTGAAGCTCGTTCAAAAACCCGCGTTCAGCAAGTTTTTGAACGAGCTGCGCATGCCCACTGTGCATGTAGCTTGATAGCTAGGAGTGGGGCCAGAAATCTGTGTAATCAGTGCAAAAATCACAGGTGTAAAGACACATCGACATCTTTAGAAAATGTCTTACCTAGTAGCGGCACCAGTCGATGTTTTAGGGGGTCATCCTGTGACACGAGAACACATTTAGGGTCAGGATGTTACAGACAGAGTAGCAGCGATAACCACATTTTGGGTGATTTCTGCTCTCACCATGTCTGCAGGCGGCTGCCTGAATGCCGAGGGGCTGTGGCGGGGGGTGCTGCCAGAGGACGCAGCAGTGGCGGGCAGAGCCGACAGACTGGTTTGAGACGAACTGGTCGTGTTGGGCAAACTGTCCCCGAGTCCTCGGTCCTCGTCTTCGAGCGGAGAGGAGGCCTTGGTCATCCCGACCTGAGTCTCCTGCAGGAGTGGTCGTGACTCGGGGCGGGGCTCCTCGCACTCCAAACCCGAGTTCTGATTGTTCTGACGCTCCTCTGGACTGTTTGTGATCTCGTCCTGAGAGAAAAACGAGCAGAGGAGGGAAACCGGTGACACACAGACTTGGAAATGATCCGAACGTGGAACAAAAGTTAAACTTACAATGGGAATCTTGACAATCTCGCTGCTTTGACAGTCACTCTTTACACCTGAGGAAAACAGAAAACAGCTTCAGTCAATGCAAAAGACTAAGTTTTTATGCTGCAAAAATTCTGTCCACTCACATAATGTTTGGCATGACGGTTTGCCTTTAAACCACCAAACAGCAACACAGACGATGATTGCAATGGCCAGGATGACAAAAATATAAATGACTGTGAAAAAAAAAAAATCAGTTGGAGAAAAGGTCCAACGGGAGCCGTTTTTAAAGAAGAGGGAGCATAAAAATGTACCCAGGTTGGTTTGAAAGGCTGAAGGTGAAGTCGGGGAGGGGTGCACTGGAGCAGGTTCAGTGGAGGATGGGCCCCGTTTTTGGCAAACAGTGTTAGAATCGGGAGTGCACTTCTTGATCTCCTCCTCACCTGCCTTACACCTTTTAATAGAAAAGAATAAATATTTCTATCAAAACAAACACAGAAATTCACAACCCTGACAATGTGTCATTTTGTGCTACAGTTAAAAGAAAAACCTCTAACAAAACCAAAACCCAAGTGTCGGGATATCCAAAGAAAATTATTGGAAAACTATTGTTTTTGTACAAGCGATCTTTTACAAAATTTTACACACACCAGGTTAAATCTACAACCACAACTGAAGATCCATTGACCTTTGACCTCAGGAAGCGGCTGCCATATTGAATAAAAAAAAAATAAAAATCACGGTTTTTTCGGATTCTTTCAAAAACTATATAGACTGGTTTGTCACCAACAGGGAACTAAAAAATAAAATGGTTGCTATGGAGATAAAACTAGCAGAAAAAAAACGCTTTTTTTTTTTTTTTTTTTAAAGGAACTAGGGTGCCATGGGCCGGAGGGGAGAGTGAGGGGCATGGAGCAGCCGCTCAGCCATTATGGGTGGAACTAAAGGGGCGGGGGCAGGTAGGGGTGGGGTGTTTGCAGTAACTTCCTGTAAAAACCATCTTTAATGACTAAAATCAGACTCACTTGGCGCAGCGTTTGCAGACTTCGCAGGCCTGCTCTGGGGCACAGAAAGTGCCCGGTTTGCACTCACACCTGGTGTTTGTCGTCACAGTGCACGCTGCAACTTCAATCTGATCTGTGGAGTTTCAAAAAGACAAAAAAAAGAGAAGCGATTGTTTTACTTTCCATTGTTAAAATCTAAAGTCAAAGCAAACATCCCTATTTAAGTATACACAATCTAAGGTAGATTTTGCTTGCAAAACACCAAACAGATTTATAACTGATTCATAAGTTCACACTTTGAAAAATAATTAGACACACTGACTGACACACTAATTGTTATTTAATAGTTTCATTTTTTTGTTGTAGAACCCATTTAAACCACATTAAACCATTAACCACATTGTATTAGGAATGTTCATTTACTTGTTAATAAAAACTAAACAAAGGTGGAACTTTATTTAATAAAGTTTTTCATTCACCAAAAAAACGCTGTTTTTGATATTAAATAAATAAATACTCGAATCTGCTTTTAAAGAAAAAATGGTTCATAGATTTAATGTATTGATTTTACGCAAAATAAATATTTGAAACCTCAAAAACAATAGAGCTTTTTCTTGGCATTTATTCTGGAAGAATTATGTTCATTGTTAAACCATCAACTTCTTGCTGATATTTATACTCTTATTCCATTTGAAGTTTAGTTCTTTTGTTGATTTGTTTGTCACTAAACACATTAAAAACTCAATTATTTCAGAGCTTTTGTGTTTAATTTCCTTCTAAAATTTGCTTTTTTAAATTTTATGCAAGTTAAAGACTGATGTAGAATCTGTTTAATGGCAAAAATATGTCAAGTTTTGTTGGGAAATTTATTTTCAGATTTTTTTTTTACCAAAACGGGTGAAAATGCAAAAAAAATAAGACACATTTTCTCTCCGTCTTCAGTTAGAGCTTCTACCAAAGCAAACATGAAAATATGAATTAAAGTCACCTTAAGAGACGATCCTGGAAGTTTAACATCCTAAAACTTCAGGAGGAAGAAAGGAGGAGGAGAGGTTCTTTGTTTACTGACTCGTTGGAAAAACGTTTTAAGTCTTTAAATGTTTGTCCAATAATCATCAACAGAAGCAATCTTTTATTAGATAAAATCAAATGAAACAGTAAACTTAGATGAAACAGAAAACCTTTTTCCCTCAGCATCCTCCCACTGCATCCTAGAGTCTCTAAAATCATAAAGAAAAAAGAACGGTCTGCTTTTAACCTTTTTGTGGTTTATTAGTAGAGATTTAGCCATTTTTTCCTGAGGAGTAAATTAACATAAACAGGTTTCTCATATCATCAATGTCACATTTTTGGGGAATATTTTAAAAGAACAGACATCATTTCTTCAAAGAAATGTCCTTTCAGAGATGTGATCAATGGAATGGCATTTCTTCACAAACAGACAGCTTCACACTTCCTGCTTCCTACACAAACTAAGCCCATTTTCTCCATTTACTCTTCCACACTGATTTCAAGCTGTTTTATGGGAACAATTTGGCTGGTTTACAGCTGTTTGCGAGGATTTCTAATGATGCTGTCACCTTTTCTGGCTTCATTCTTTCTGCAGCATCTTGCTGATCTCCAGCAAATCCTTACAATCAACACAGTATTCCTAACGATCAATTAAGACAAACATCAACCTAATATTTCAGACCATAAGTGATCCTAATCGCTGTTAAGATGTTTAAACTGCCTTTAAACATCTGTTTAGAGATGACATCAATCTTTTGTTTAAAACTGTTTATTCAGAAAATCAGATAGCAAAGTTCCAGCGTTTCTTAAAATCATGATGTCAGTTTTTGATGCAGTTGAGGACATTTGGATTTGGACGGAAGCTGACCAGACTGTTGCCGGGTGATTCTCACTTAAGGCGAATGCAAATGCAAGGACGCAGAGCAAACAAGTCAAAGTGCAAAAAAGAAAAAAAGATAATTTGTATTAAAATCCACTGGATAATGATGGAAAGAACAAATAACTCTCAAATAAATAAAAAAAAAAAAGACCACACAAAAGTTTAAAAAGCGTCTTTTCTTCCTTGTTTTCCCTCTTCTATAGTTTTTTTTGTCCTACAGTGTTTACTGTGTTTTGTTTTGACATGTAAATAACTTTTTTTAAACCAATATTTGATGTTTCTTGAGCTTTCTGTCATTTCTGCCTCTTAAAAAGGAAAATCAGATAAAAAAGAAACTTTGTGTAACCACTGAATCTTTGAAATTGGTCCATCAATAAAATATAATCAAATGAATCTAAAACATGTTGTTTTAGAACATTTTTCCACAGAAAAGAACAGTTTGCAGCTAAACACAGCAAACCTAAAACATGTGGTTGTTGGCAAACAAATCACATTTGTTTGCCATCCAGTTAATCTGATCATGGCAGAATGTTGGCTTTGGTTGTCCTAACGCCAAAGCCCATTGCTCCCCTTCATGCCGGCTGAGAGGCGAGTCACAGAGGTCTGGTTAGAGTGCGGGGAGAGATCTTCACAGAGAAGGGAAGACAGGGATGAAAGCAGAAGTCAGGAGGTCAGAAGGTCCAGGCTGGGATTTTGGTAATTTAGGATTTTTTTTATTGATTTGCACTTTTGACCTCCTGTTTGGATCATTAAAAAAACTTAAAGAAACAAACAGCTGCTTTCCTTTCACTGAAAATACACTTCTGCTTTTGTCACATGGTGGCAATTAAACTGGGTCCATCTTTAAAGAGGAGTAAAAGAGGACAAAACCTGTCCTATGTAACAGGAGTCTCTTTTCTGTGGCTGCTGCCTTTCATTGGACACAAAGACAGCCAGTGTGGGAGGACAATGACACGCAGACACACCCAGTTCAGGCAGGCCCAGCCAACTTACCAGCAAACCCTCCCGGACAGGTAAGGTGCTCGCATTCAGCCGTCAAACAAAAACAACAAAGACACGCCCTGCTGCTCCGGAACATCACAAGATCACCATTTCAGCGGGGGCACACACACAGGGGGATCAGCTTCCCTAAGACAATATATCTGTGACCGACTCAGTGATTTTCAGCACTATGCTTATCTGATTTATTGCATCTAAAGACTGGAGTTCAGGTTCTTTTGGTTTGTTTTGAAAACAAAGGTTTTTGTCGGCTTAAAACACTGGTTCCGCTGGACTTTTAAATGTTCTGCGTTTGTATAAAGCTGGGTTTCATCTTTTAAATGTGACTTGAACTCCATGGAGTGAGCAGAAAAAAAACAACATTTCTTAATGGATTTTGATGCAAAATTTGTCATTTAATTCACAAATGTTCCACCTTTGCTTGTTTTAATCTCCAATTTTAGAAAAACATGGTTTTCAAACTAAGATTAAAGATTATTCAAACAAACTGTGTAGAATCAGAGATTAGATCAAAGAAAAAACTTATTTAAAACTGAAGTTGCTCTGAAAGAAAAAAATATTTTAACAAACGTATTTTGTTTTATTTGATTTCTGAAATCTATGATCTTATTTTTAAAGCAGTTTTGTTTGAAAACTGCCATGCTATTTCAGATTTTAAAAAAGGGTTCCACTCTGTTAATGAATTGCTGTTATAATTTGTTTTATTTTAATATTTTCTCTTGTGAAACTCAAAAGAGAAAAGAGAAAAAAAATGCCAAAAAAGAAGATGGTAATTTGACTTTTTGTGTATGTTTTTAACAGATTAACCTAATCCTAACTTGTATAAAATAATGAAAAAAAAAAAAAGAAATTTGAAGAAAAGTAAATGTCAAAACTTTTTAGAAACTAAAATGATGTTGATCTAAGCAGATGGCTTGCAGTTTAACTGTCATAAATCTGCACAGATGAGACTTAGGAAATGGCAGGAAGTCCATTTGATTTTCAAAATAAAGAGGTGGACTCGTTTGCAACCTTTACTTAATAAACGTAAATTCCCACAGAGGAGATGGAGTCCGGCAAAAGATGCAATCAGCGTTTCACATGACCATCCAGCCGGTCACGATGCAGGAAAGACCGTTACCTTGGCGACAGTGGTTGCACGGCAGACAGCGGTTCATCCCGTTGGAGTGCTCGGTGTGCGTTTGGCCGTGCTCGCAGGGCTCACAGGTGCCCTGCTGCTGGTCTCTTTCACAGGGCTTCTTCACAAACATTCCTGCAAAGAACAAAAATGAAAACCCTGAAGAAGACTAATTTCTTTGGTGTGAAGCACTTCCTGCAGACCGAGAGTCCACAGGAACTGCAGTCACACAGATGGAGGTTTAGATTCTTAAATGTTCCTTTCATTTCCTCACAGCTCAACTTTAAAGATGATTTTTTTTTTCCAGGAAGTTTTAGTTTAACCGGAATTAAAAGAAAGCCCTCAATAGCGACCCACTTCACTAGCCGATTGTCATGCTTATCTCTGCCATCAGTTCATGCATGCCATGAATAAAACCACCTGATTCTCATGTGTTTTCACCATTTTTTTTCTCAAAAAAGTAAGGGAAATAAAAGTAAGTAATTTGGACCTGCTGGTTTGGGGAGATGAACTGCTCAGTTCTGGTTATGACATGAAGGTTAAAAACCCAACAAGGATTTAGAGGATAAAGTTGATGTTAAATACGTGGGAAAAAAACAACACAAAAAATAAAAAAAGAGGAACTGCAGAACTACTTCTGTACAAGTTTAAAGTCAAAACAATATTTATCCTCAAGATATAAAAGATTCTATAAAGTCAAGACAAATTTAACATAAAAGATGTAATTTTTTAATACAAAGAAGTTGGCAGCTCAAAAAAAACTAATTTTTTTTAAATTCAACTCCAAATTAAAGTTCCAAAATAACAATCAGATGTTTTCCAAGTAAAAAAAAAAAATGTCTCCCAAAATTCTGTATGAATTTGATCATAACAACTTCACAGCTTCCTTCTTTTTTTAAAGCTCTTGGCACCTTTTACACCCTGATTTGGGAGCTATTATTTCCCTAAATGTCTTCAGAGTAAAATCATAACTGTTTGACATCTCAGGCCATGAAAAATAAAAGTGTTTAATAATAAATAAGTGTCAAAATAAATAATCTGCATCTCAATCCTCAAAGAAATGCTGCCAACAGACGTTTTGGAACAGGCTTTCACGGTGAAGTGAAATTTCAGATGGGATTGCTTAATCTCAAAGGGTAATTACCTGAGTTAGCCCAACAATGAGGAAAAAAAAAAGGTTGAAAAAACCAAAGTGAAGCTTTGAGACAGTGTGAGGGCCTTAAAAAACACACAAGTGTGTTTTTATACTCAAAAAAAAGGGTGAAGTTGAAGGTTCGAGTGTTTTTGGTTTGTAGAAACACTGTATGTATGATTAACAGAGCAAAATGACCGTGACCACATCAATTTCATGACCAGCAAGAAAAATAAATTGAATTCATTTGACTCAATTTTGAGAAGTCTTCAGGCCTGGAAGAAATCTCCTGAATTTTATTCAAAAACCTGTGATGTTTGGAGCTGCTAAGGGAGGCGGCGGGTTCCTCACCGGCCTGGCAGTTAAGGCAGCACACCCCCTGGTGGGGGTACTGCTGGTTTTCCACACACTGCGTCTGGTGCTGCCGAAGTGTGATGTTTCTGTAGTCGCCGCCGGACCGCTGAGATGCTGGGGGCTCTGCTGCGTGGCAAATGAACCCCGTGAAGAGCGCCGCCACCTGTGTGGAATAAGAAAAGGAGATGAAAGAGAGCTTTGGTCTTTATGGCATCGCCGATGAGTAAAGAAGAGAGTGCGTCTTCATAGGAGGCCTTGTGTGAGCAATAAACGTCTTAATCTGAAGCATCTGATCTGAACATCTGCTTCAGGTGCGCAATTAAAGGAGCCTTGCAGCTGGTCACATCTCCAGGCAGCTCTGGACCATCATGAGGCGCACGGGGACCATCTCCCACCATGCAACAGTCAGCCAAAAGCAGCCGGTGCCCGTATCAAATGCAACTCCTTTCATGCGCTGGATAATAACAGGCTTGTATAGGTGGGGTACGGGGAAGAATACAGCAAACACTTTACCGAGCTCCCCCCCCAGGCACTGGTGTTTGTTCACACGCTTTTCACCGTGTCAATGTGAGAAGGCTCCATTCACTGGCAAACAACACACTTTACTGCCTCTACTTCAAATGACCCACATTCTTAAAGCCTGGCTCTTTGAATGCCGGGACATGCAACACCAAGGAGAGGCACCTGAAGCGCAACGTGACACCTCTCTGGGTAAATCTGAGTCGCAGATCAGGAGGTTTTGTCTTCTCCGGAGCATCAACAACCCCCACGGCCTCAACAAGGTCAGTTGATAAAAGGGAAGAAAAAAAAACAACAAAAAGAGAGGATAGAGAAGTTTTAAAGGGAAAAATGAAGGGTGGGAAAATCGGCAGCAGAAAGGTTGGTTATGGAGGACTGCCATGCTCCTCTGTTCCCCCTCTTCCTCTCCTCCTGCTCACGTCAGAGTTTCCAAAGGCGCTGAGAGGCAGACATGCAGGGGCAGACGGCCGGCAGAGCGCTCACAATCACACCATTTAGATCTATCCAAACATTCTGGGGAGGGGGCAGAAGAAGAGGAAGAGAGGAGGGAGACTAAATGGGAGAGGAGACCAACAGCCCGCCCGACACAGGGCGAGTCTCAAGACTCGGCTGTGTTCTGAACAAGCCGAGGAATTGGGGGTGGAGGGCGGAGAGCCGTGGAATCAGGAAAAGTAAAAGCCATGAGTGAAAATCAGCGTAGAAGCACATGTGCACGACGAAGGAGTGGAAAGAAGAGATGACGAAGAAGACTGTCCTGAAGTAAATCAAACCTCTGAAGGTTGGAACAGAGAAACGCAAAAAAAACCTAGTTCAGAAAAGTCAGGTGTTCTGGCAACAAATGACAGAAACTTTCTCAACATTTTCAGACGTCAGGGTCTGGTCGTACTTTAAGATCCGTTTCAACATGAGTTTTTTACTTTCCTGACAAACACGTCTTATTTGAAACCACAACGAAAGGATTTAACCCTTTAACACCAGAGTTTTAGTTGAGATTCTTTGAATTACCACAACTCTTCAACGCAACTAATCAAATTCTAAAGCGGAGAAAAGCAGTCTTGCGCTAATTTGTAATGCTCTATGGTAGCACTTTGTGCTAAAGTTTCTAAACAGCAGCCAAACTAATTTGCTACATTACATTACATTTTTGCTCCAGTGTTGACAATAAATGAATTATCGCAACTCTTTAACTGTTTCTGCTTAATGTCATGCAAGAATCTTACAAAATAAAGCTTTCTTCAGAATCCGATAATTAATGAAACAGAAATAATGTAAGCTCCACAGGTTTTCTGTGTGGTTTGAAGTGATCCATAGAATGGGGGTTGGGGACAGCTGATTTCAACCAGAGAAACCGTCTTTTGGGAAGTGGCTTTATTGTAATGTTTCATCTCAAACCGTTTCCTTTTTGAACCCACATTTGAATTTTCTCCAAAAAAAGTCAATAAATCAGAAGAAGTGAGGCACCTGAATGCATGTTTTTAAGGGTGGTAAAGAGCACTGCATTTCTGCTGCTCTTCTACGTTTAACCACTAGTTGCACAATGTGTAAGGTGTGGGGGCTGCAGTATATGACGTGCTGCATAAATAAAACTCGAATAAAAAATTGTGTTTTCTGGTTGGGGTTTTTGTGGGAAGTTTGCATGGTTTCATTCCACTACTGTTATTTGGTTGGAGGTCGTGGTAATGACTGACCCCGTCGCTGTAATAATAAATAAAAATGAAAGTGCTGAAAGCTGAAAGGTCATTGTGTTCTGGGTTGACTGAATGACTCTTCTCGGCGCAAACTTAACACTGAGTTGAGAAAACAAATCTTTTTCCTAAAGTTTTTCCCGTCCTTTTGCAACACTTTGTCACTGATTCAGGTTTTCGTTTCTTTCAAACTGCTTTCAGATGGAGATTTGTATGTTTTAGGGTGTCTGTTTAAAACAAAAGATGTTCTGTGAAGGTATGAATGTTTTTAGAAGAATTAAGGAGGACTTTAATAACTTTTTAATGTGCAAATAAAGGAGCAATCAGCTTTTTCTCGAGGCCTCCATCCTGATTTGAGGAACAAAACCGTGTGTCCACAATAATCTTCCAGACGGCTTCACTTCGTCAAATGTACAATGGCACACATGTGCTGGGTGCATAAACATTACAGGCCACAATGTGGCTTCGTTTTACCTCCATAATCAAGTGTGGAGGAAGACCGGAGTGACCGTAACCTCAGAGCAGGAAGCCCTCCAACCCACAATCCCTGGAAACTCTCCAACGCGGGCCGAAGCGCCTCAGTCCACTTCACAGTCGCCTCTTTCCACTCCACAATGACTGAGCCTCAGTGCAGCTCATTTCTGTCAACAGAGTCCTATTGTCGTCTAATGCGGCTCTATGATAAGATAGTCCGATGCTTCTGTGGCTGTAAGTTAAACTAATAAAAGTGCATTAAAATAACGAGGGACTTTCTGCATGAGGAACAGCAGCAGCGCTCCTCCGCTTCCTCTGAACAACCTGAGCTCTTCCGAACTGCGCTCGTCCACTGAGGGCGCGTTTGTGACTCAATGACAGGACATCCTTTCAGAGCATCAATGGGCCTTTTACGGAGCTGCCACAGCGCTGAGGTTACAGCAGCGGGGGGAGAAACGGCGCAGGAAAAACGTTCTGCAAAACACTCAAGAAAAGAATGAAGATATTCGCTATTAGATAGACGATAAACCATTACAACCTAATGATGCTTCTGTAATAACAATAACAAGTGTTTAACATAAGCCATGGCTGTCGCACAGTGTTTTCCATCTCAAACCTGTTTGCAGTCAAACCGATCACCGCGTTAATGCATGTAGGCGATTACAGCTGCGCGAGACACGAGCCAACGATTATGACCAAGCGATTATTCCTCCTGTACCTCCATGTTCCTTTAAGGAATTCTGCTATCTCCCCTAAAGACATGAAAGCAGTCCAGCACATGACAGGCAGAAGAATGGAAGAAACTGTTTCGCCACGGCGGCTGATTTGTAAAACTTCATAAATAACTTCAATTTGAAAGGTTAATTTCGGTTCAGAAGACCAAATCATGCGCCACTACTTGACCTGCACTTACATATTTATCCAGTTTGCTTGGCACAGCCAGAAGAGATGAATTACAGCAGCTTTTCTGTCATTTTCGATTTGTAACTACATTTCCTACAACAAAAAACATTTTTTTCTTTTTGGTTATTTTGTTTGAAAAATGAAATATTTTGATTTCATTTTCCTTTTTTCAAGCAAAAAAACTGACTAAAGTTAGCTTTTATTGTAAAAGTGTCCTACTTTTGTTAAAGCCCCAATCCAACTATATTTTTTATTAATTGTAAAATTGTTCCCAGTGTTCTTTTTGATTATGATTATGCAGTTTTTAGTCAGAATTAAAAACTATTTTTTGCAGCACGGCGGAAGCTTATGTCGACTCCTGGCGTAGAACTTGTTGACGTGGAAGTAACCCTACGCTGATATCCCATCATCCCTTTGTTTACACTCTCAACCTCTAGCTTACAGCCCCTCACAATGCCAAGATAACATTAGCGGTCAAACAAAAACAGCAAGTCACATTGGATTCATCTTGTTGTACAGTTTGGAGCCAGATGCTAAATCAGACAAGGAAAATTAAGACTTTATGGATCAATTTGTCTGTTTTCAAATTGTGGGTTTTAATCCGTTCCCGATTCATCCCATTTTGCATAAAGAAATACTCAAAAAATGCAGTTTTAATCTTGAATGCTTTTGTCCTCCATTATGAGGTAAATGCCACAAGAACGACCCCCCTCCACACACACACGCACAATTTTCATTGGAGTGGAAGTTCCAGTTTTGTTCAGTTTCAATTATTATTTGTGTGGAAACAGTTTTTCTTTACCAAATCAAGCAGTTTTTTTTCTTCTTTCTAAAATATGCTGATATAAGGACTATATTTGATGTGAACTTAAGTTTGTTTGATTATTTGATTACACTTTTAACTGTGTAACAATTTTAACTATTATCATTTATATCACTCCTGCTTAGATTTTTTTTTAGGTTTTCAGACAAAAATTCACAGGAGTCTGTTCATCTTCACTCTACAATAAACAAAACTTTGAGTAAAGAGTCAGGTGGCTGTTTGACCTAAATAAGTCATACATTGAGGTTTTAAAAAGCCCAGAAACGCTGGTATGGCAACAGAAGTCTATAGAGAACATACATTTTTAGGTGGTAGAAAACCCCCACTTCTGATAGAAAAGTCGGCATCTGTGCACTGATCATGAAGTGATTCCTGCACTACTGTACAGTAGCAGCTGGATCTCTCTGGCATTGTTAGTTACTGTGCGGTTCAAATCACTCAAGGTTGACCCTGATAGGACAGAGAACGCTCCCAGCTTTCCTGATAAATCCTGGCATTCCCTGGAGTTGAGGAAGAAGGGAGGGGGGTGTGCACAACTTTCCTGAGGTGATAAATTACACTGACATTTTCCATGAGACGATGAAGACGAGTCCGGCCCAGCTGCTTGGAGCACGCGGTCATAAATACCTCCAGAGTTCAGCCGAGCTTGCCGGCATTCATCACTTTGATGCAGAGTGATGTAAAGCGAGGGGAATGACTCCTTTCAACGGGGGGAACAAGGGAGCCCTAACCGTTTTAAAAAAACTGCATTGTCGATCGCGCACACTCCAGCATGAAGTGAAAATACAGTGCAAGTGGGAGCGTGTGAAAAGCGACAGCCCCCTCCTCTCAGGGAGAGCAGGAAGCTCGAGACAATACGAAGGCTTCATGCAGAGTTCAGCTCGAGCCATTCTCCTCAGCAGCCCGTCACAGCCGCGGTGCATCCGCTGGGCCCAATATTTTTATAACTCGAGGAAGCTGCATCTCCCCTAACACAGACTCTGTGCCTCTGTCACTCCTCCCTGCTGATTGGGTGAGCGTGCGCGGTGTTCACCTTCATGGAGAAAAGACAACACAAACCACGATGACGACAATCGTACCCAACTTCCTGAACACCGCCGGCTCGGCTCGGGAGTTCACACACAAGATGCTTTCATGAGTAAAACAGAGCAGGATGATGCAGTTTCAGAAAATTCTGACGCGTTGGCAGGTGCAGCGTGACCTTTTCTCATCTTTGTTTGTGTTGTGATACTAAGGTCCCCACCCCACATTACACATAACTTTATACTGACTCATCTACACTGATCTACAAAAGACAAGCATTTCTGTGCAGGAGGGCTAATAAATGAGACCTTTCAGATTCCAATTAGGCCCGTCAGGAAGATGCCAAGCACAAGTTCAGAGGAGAGGGACTGAGAAAGTGTAGAACACAGATTTAAAAGATCCACTCCAATGAAAATTGTGTTTTAAAAATGTTTTTGGAGCATTTTTCTCACGATGGAGGACATATATTAAGAAAAGTAGGATAAAATGGCATTTATTTATTTGAAGTCCCACTTCGATCATCTTTTGATTTTATTTCAAGTGGTATTTTAATCACGCTCAGCCATTTTTAGCCAATTTTTTGCCATGAAAAAAAAAAGACAAGGACGAACCTCCAATGTTAGGTTAGGGGTTATGAGGGGCTGTAAGCTTACGGGAGACTCTGTAAACAGATAGGGGATGGGCTTATTCCGCGTCAATCACGCACACTACTCAGAGGTAAACCTCCAAAGAACTTCTGCCGCTCTACAGAAACTATCTCCTTGAAGACAAAGTATTTATTTATTTAAATTTAGGCTAAAAAACACTGGGAATATTTCAAAAAATAGATCTTTATATACCAGCATAAATCCATCACCTTGCACTTGAGAGAATCATGTTGGCTCCATTACAGACGGTCCTCATGCTAAAGGGAGAAACAGCATTCTCCACAAATCAACAAGCACTCAAGTGATGTTTCTGTGACTCAGCTGTCACTCTGGATCAAAAACCACCTTGTTCTAAGACATTACGCTTTCATAAAAAAAAGAGAGCAGAGTTTGGCAGTGCAGACGGTACTCTAAATATGCAAAAAACACATCTTAAAACGTCAAAACCTTCAGTGTTTTAGCTCATCTTGTAACAAACAAGTTGGGATTTACTATGACTTCATTTATGTTTCCGGGTTAAAGTCAGAGGGTAATAAAGCTTATCGATAACAAAAGGTGACTTATGAACTGTTTGACATCACCTCCTTACGAAGATTTAAAAAAATGGTTCTCCAAACTATCTTTAGATTCCAGACCTTTACTCTGATTAGACAACTAAAATTTAATATTTTAAAACCACTAATTTACCTCAAATGTCCAACATTTGCAAAAACGTTGACTGTGAGGACACAAAGGAATTGTGTTTCAGCTCCCCAAAAAGCACGGAGTTTGTCACTAACTGCTTTACTGAGTTAACCAATTATTGGCATCATTGATTTACTTTTAAATCAATTTTCGGTTATTAAATTAATTTGAAAAAAAAAAAAGACACAAAAACAAGACACTGGATGTATCCAAAACAGCATCCGTTCATCTATCTTTTAGTTTTGCTCCATGTGCCGTTACACCAGGGGCTTTTGGTTGGTTTAAAGCCGCATTACAACACCTGGAGTATGAGCCCCCCCCTTTTCCGGTCACCCATGTACAGATATTTAAAACCTAGTGTACAGAGTGCAAATGGGGTGTCTGAAAAGCAGTAACAGCTGCTGCGGATGCTAAAATATATGTTGAAATGGTGGTATGTGTGTCCATGAACGACTGTTTCCTTACAAGCCCTTCTTGTGCTTTCTCGACAGTGCTGTTTTTTCCAACACCTTCGATTGATGAAGAGGTGGGCGGCTTGTGCCTCACACACCTGTGGAAGCCATTACTGAGCTGTGTTGAGGTCATTGTGTCAGACATAATCCCAGATTACCCATTAGCCCAAAGGGCTGGTGACTCAAAATACAGTTTTATGGCCGATGTTGCCTTCTAGATTAGAGACGATAAAAATCTTGAGAAACTAAGTAGAGCCGGTCCGGTTAGCCTATAAACACATACGTTTACCAGAGATCGGACCCTAGTGAATCATTGAACAAGTGTAGGAGCGATGGGTCAAAACCCTGGTTGGGGTTTACATAAAAATTAACAGAAACTAGTCATTTATAAAAAGAGTTGAGTTACTGAATATTAGGAGTGCTTTTGTTGGAGGTTTTTGATGAGCCCAGTTTAAGAGAAAAGTTTTTTTTTTTTTTTTTTTTCTTCACTTCAACAAAATAAACCAGTGAATCAAACAAGCATTTAAGGTAATTTTTGAGCAGAACTTCAATGCCTCCTTCCTACAAAGAGGAGAATGTACCTCAGTCATGTGACTTTACCCATCAGATGACTTCACTTTCTTGAGGTATTTAAGAGACTCGAGTGTGGTAGTAAATTTAAGAAGGTACAGGGCGTTTGGCTGGCGCTGCTGTGTGAGGTCACAGTGCTCCATTTTCTCTGCCATCATGTACCCGCCTCTGCAGCACCTGAACAGGTGTGGCTCAAGATGCCTCTGAACTGAATCACCCGTACAAACAAAAGAGCATGGGAGCACGATATGTGGATTGCGCTGTATTGCATCACTCTGATCCCGGGTAGCCTTTTTCTTTTTTTGCATCACAAGAATGTTTACAGTTGTTTGAGTTGACACTGAGCAGGAGCAGCCATGAGGGGCAGTCTGTTAGTTTATTGCCTCAGTTTGGCCCACACAAGTCCCAGACGTCAGTCCTGCCCTTGTCTGTGTTGTCCACACGGACTGAGGGGACCATTTCCTGTGTGAACCAACACCCAGACACAGGCAGCAATCACAGATAACAATCCACCAATCTAGTTTACACTTGCATGGCCATGACAATTTGAAGAAGTAAACAGATGCCCCTAATATCAGCATATCTGTGTATTCTGGACAGGAAGTTTACTTGACGGCCGAGCACGTACACCCTGGCGATTTGAAGTGGGGTGGAGGTTAGAAGGGTGAGGAGGGGGCTAAAATTTCCTCACAACCCTTAGCAACAAGGCCTGTTGGCAAGGCCTCCAGAACGTACTGTGGTTTACAAAAGAGATAAACATCGCCTTTGCTAGCCGTTCTGATTCGCACAACGAAATCAAAAAAATGTCTGGCTCCTCGATAAAGGTAACGGTGTAAGGTGTAAGGCAGTAACGGTGCATGCAGGTCATCTGTGGCAGCCGATATCAACCGGCTTAATTTGTTATGTTAAGTCAGGAATTCTGATTCTTTCTTATCACATCCTGCTGAGCAACAAACTGTGTGAGAAGGGAAGCAGAAGCATCCTGGTGTCCCAGATAGGATTCAAGCACAAAATTAGACTCCAAATGTCACTTTTGCTGCGCAGTTGGAAAAATACAACAACAACAACAACAACAAGGAGCTAAGGAATGAAGAGATGTTTCTGTGAGGGTGAGAAAGAAGCACACCCCTGGAAAATCTGCTGAGACTTTCTGGCTTTGACTGACTGACTCACTGGCAAGGTGGATTATTTGGCTCTATTTGAGGGCGTCTGACTCTTTTCTCTTCAAAATCAAACACTTGGGAGGCTCCACTTATTAGTAGATTATAGCTACATCCTATGCAGCCTGTCTGCCCAATCTGACCACATGATGCCCAACACAGATGGCGGCTTTGCTGTGTGACAGAGCACATGTACCATACAGAAGACGGCTGAAGTGAGGAGATGTACTCTGAAATAAACATTTAAAACCAACAGCAACAACAAACACACTGTTGCTTCCTGTGTTAGAGCTCCTCAGGGACAATGAGGGGGCCTTGTTCATGTATCTTCTCCCTCAAGTTCACAGGCCTGGTCGTGATTTCGGCTCCCACAAAGCACTTCTTCTTATCCTAATTCATTGGTTTATGAGATTTTTCAACATTTTATTCGACTTTATACTAGCTAAAATATTTATTAATCCATTTATTTTATACATTAAATAAAACAAAGACTGATAAGTGATAAAAACCCAAACAAAATGATCCAAAAATGTGCAGTCCACTTACCCAGAGTCCCCCGAGCACCGGTCCGAAGTTCATCTTGGGAACTTCGAGTCTATCCCAGGCGATTCGCGTCACAAACCACCCGTCAAGAGAGACTAATACTCGAACTCACAGCAGAGAGAAACAGACACAAACTCACGAAAGCGAACTAAAATCCGTTTCCTTCATGAATTCGCTCGGAACTTTACGAGCTTTCCTCCTGACGACAGCCGGGACAGACGGTCTTAGAGCGAATGAGGCGGAATAGTTTTTCCCCCTCCCTCTTCGCTCGGAGAACTGTGTGTGGCGTCATTATGCCCACGAACCAATCAGGACGCCCCTGTTCGGAGCAATAATTAAGCAGCAAAGTCTGTCAAGCAAAACGTTTTTTTGTTGACAGAATCATCCATTGACGATTTATTAACGACGTTTTCCGTTTCTTACGAGGCTTTGCAACCATTTCTAATTAGAGTTAAACCCTCACTCAGACTTGTTACATACATTAACAAAATAAAACAACGTGTAACCTACCAGTAGTGGCAGACAAGATAAAAAACAAAACTTTTAAGCCAGGGATCCACTTGTACCCCTAGATTATAAAGGAATTTGGCCCTTGAATTTACACATTTCTTGCTTTTTTTTCACAAGTCCTATTATAGCAGAAAGCTACTAAATGTAAACAGTTTCACAACAAAAATACCCCCCTAAAAAGATTATTTTATTTTTTTCAAAAAACAAATGGGCAAATAATATATGCCTAGTTCGCAAAAAAAAACAAAAAAAAAAAAACATAAAAACATTTAAAAAAAACTGCAGTTGGCATAAATGAAGGAACTTAAAGCAGTTTTTTAAAATTTAGAAATGTTTACTTTGTTTGTTTTCACGGAAGTACTAAAAATGGGAACAGAATTTTTTATTCAGTGACATGTATTGCCATTGTCAACACAAACTAACATGAAACTCCATGTCTTCGTACATGTTTATCCAAGTAAAACATATGCTATCACGCATCTTATCAGAAACTGATTGAACCACTGTGATTAATAAGAGTTAAAGTGCCACTCTGATGAAAATTGTGGTTTTAACATGTTCTTGTGGCATTTTCCTGATGATGGAGGACATATATAAAGAAAATTCAGTTTAAAACTGCATTTCTGATACCGTTATGAATTAGGAGCAGACAGAAAAATGCAGTTGGAAAAAGCTTGGAGCAGTGTAGATGAAAAAATCGGCAGGCCACAAACTCCCTGCTCCAGTCCATGTTGATGCATCTGCTTACAGACAAATAGATCCATGTGTGTCTTCGTTTCCCTTGTCTGAGCTCAAAACTGTATATATTTCTTGCCATTTTGCTGGACTGGTAATGTTAGCTTCAGGTTATAAAGGATTTTAAGCTAGTGGGAGAGAGTGTAAACAGAAGGATGATGGGAAGTAGGGATGGGCTTACTTCATGTCAATAGTCCCGCCTACAACTCAGAGGGGAATTTCTAATGAACTCTGCAGAAATGATGTCCTAGAAAATGACTGAGAGAATCATAATTAAAAGAACACTAAGAGTGATCTTATAATAACTCAAAGGAGGATTGAAGTAGAAGTTTAATTGGATTTGGACTTGCTATTTAGTACGACTTTAACAATATTTGAATACAAAAAATGTTTATTTTTCTATTTTTTTCATGTATCTGGCTGTCTAAATAGATGATGATGGTAGAAGTGGCTCCTGCCTCATTTGAGTTTTAGACCCCTGATCTAAGCACCAGATAAGTCTAATCTCACACATTAAAGTAAATTTGCTGGAGTTTTAAGTAAAGTTAGGAATGCAGTTATTTATACAAGGCAAAATCCAACAACAAACATCCCGCCAAATCTGGTTTGTGACAAAATTTTATCTCAAGTGGGTCTGCGGTTGTCAAGGGAGGTGGGGTGTGTGTGTGTGGGGGGGGGGGGGGGGGGGGGGGGGGTATTTGGGCAAACCTATGATAGAGCATCTCTGTGATTTACAAAGCAAACAAGCAGATAAACTAATAGTGCAGGGTGTAAGTAAATCAAAGGCACGCCGCTCCAAACAGACACTCGGGTGAGGAACCAGAGATTGAGCAAGATTTTTTTTTTAAATCTTAAGAGTTTCTCACTTCTCATTCACTCATCCAGAGAAACCACAGCGTTATGAAACATTCCAGTGATTAGTTAGATATCTTGTGACGAAAGGCATGATTAGCTACGGAGATAGGAAACATGAGCGTTAGCATTATCAAGCAGCATGGTGAAATATTTTGGTGAATTTGACATCCAGAAAAAGTGAGTGATGTGTTTGCAGATGACCTCCATCCCACTTAAAAAACAGTCCAAGAATAGTGTCAGCATGTCAGCTTTTACATGCCTGTGCTTCACTTTCTAAGTGCCTGTTGGATTTGCTAACAACCGTAACTTCAGAGGTGAGGAGGACAAGAAAAAAAAGGAGACATTTTCTTTGGCTGCAGAACAGATGCAACTTATATGCTCTCCCAAGTAATCCCGTCTAGGAAATCTTTATCTTTAACTTTGGAGCACATCCTGCACTGCTCCTTCTGCTCCCAGTATACGTGCTGGAAAACAGGAAGTGTGCAATTGAGTTGTTTTCAGGCTTATCCTGAGACAGCCTGTATTTATGGCTGCTGGGTTGATTAATCCAAATTAATTCTTGAGCTGTTTTTGAACATATTTGTCATATTTATCAACCCTTATAAAGGAGTTAGCATCTTGAGTTCATAGAAAATCGGTAAAATCCTTGTCTGGTGAGGATTCAGGCAAAATGACGAAAGTTTTATTATTTTATTTTTTTTTTAAGCAGAAGTGCCCTGAAGAGAAAAGGACGCGAACATAAATAAATAAATAAAAGGAAGGGAAACCTTCCTGAGCGTCAGTGACTTATCTTGTGACGCCTGCTGGGCATTGTTTCGCCTGGTGTTGAGGAAGATGGACTAAAAAAAGAATTTGAAAAAGTCAGTGGAGAACCACAGACTTTATTGTGTAGTCACACTCCAAGTGTGAAGGCAGAAAGTTTGTGCATACTTTCTGTAACTGATTGTGTGAGTGGATCTTCCTCCAAACCAAGACAAAAGAAAAAAAAAAAAAGATTATAATTTGAGTTACTGCTTTATGGAATGTGAAATAATTTAAATAATTGAAAGTCAGATTAAAGGGACAGCTCTCTGCAGCTTCACGGTCAACACCACTGCGTACAGTCAAAGGAAAGAGCACACATTGTGAACATTGCAACAAGCTGAAGCTATTGTTTATGTTTGTTGTGCTTACGTAGAAAATTGGAGCTTGAAATTCAGCCCAACCTATCTTATTTAACTATAGACATTTTACTTATAGACAAGTTTCAACAAATTGATTTAACACACTGTAGATAACCCATGATGATTAGTTTCTATAGTAAAAAGACCATAAACTAGGCTGATTTTCTGTGAAATGTTCTCACTGTCAGACAGTATTATCATCCAGCTGACAGAACATTGACAACAACTGGCAAAACACCTCTGACTTTATGGGCCTGAGAGGTTTCCATTATAAAAGAAATCCCCACAAATAGTTATTTTCAGAGATTAGGGAAAGGGTTTTGAACAAAAAGTGCTCCAGCTTTGTAAGATTCTTATTTGCATGTCAACAGATGTGTCTTTAAGATATGTAACGAAAAAAAACACAAACAAAACACAGCAGTATAATAATAATAATAGCCCTCCACATAACCTGCAACCACCAGTTTTAGTTAGATTTTTATTGAAACTTCAAATCTGACTCAAAACTCAAAACCTCAAGACACACAGGCTTCCATGATTACCAACAACAAATTAATCCTTGGAGCAGTATTTATATTTTTTTCACATTTTTCGCAAGACAAAGTATCAGAACCATACATAAATACCAAATTCTGACCTTTTGCTCAATTTTTTTTTTTTTTTACAAACAACAATTGTTGCAGTTCCTGAAATTACCACTAGAGGCTGGTGTCAGAGGGAAGCAATTTTCCATCGACTCCATTGTTAACGTGTAATTAATGCTGCACAAGACGGGAAAAACTTGAAATTCACAAAGAAATAAACCAGGGATTTAAAATCAAATCAATACACATTTATACCTATATGAAATTAAGTCTGAAATCTGATGATTTATTGGGGAAAAAAACTAGAATTATAAATAAATAAATAAAATAAAGTAAGAAATAAAACATAAAAATAACTATTTAAAAATTAAATCAAAAATAAATACAACAACAAAAAAATAATAATAAAAAATTTCTTTTGGCTGAAAACGGCATAATTATAATTAAAGACCACTGAGAATGCTTTTAATATAGCTCAAAAGATGATTGGAGTGGGTCTAATTTGAGTGCTTTGTGCCACTTCTGCCAATTTGCCAACATACAGCGTTGTTTTCCTATTCACCATGATAGTTTAATGTTTTTTCCATTGGAGTCGATTTAACATGGCTGTTTTATTTGGTTGTTAGCAAAATATCTGTCTGTTGTCCCTTGTTCGTTTCAAATTCTAAGCACATTTCCACAACATGACCGAACTTCCAACGTGTTCTATTGTAGGAATTTTTTTCCCATAGTCATCCATTTAGGTTATGATCACGTCCTACAAAAGTCGTCTTCTTTAGTTTTCTTTTTGTTTTACAAAATGTTCCTTTCTGTACAGCTGTACTTCATTCTTTTTGAGCATCACTCATTTCAGTAAGGTCGCAGTTTCCACTAAGCTTAGAGCCTGAAGCTGTTTGAAGCAGGAAGGATGTGCATTAAGTAGAATGTTAGAAGTTTTGTGACAGTGATTCATCATGACAACATTGTGAAAATGTTGCAACGATCATTTTTACACACATACCAAGCAGGGGTGTGGATTTCTGACAGTAGGAACTCTCAGAAAGACCATAACAAACATGGCACAGAAAGAGCACATGTGAAAAGAATCTCATGAACTTCCTAGCCTCTTGCCTATTCGATGTTCATGCTTGGTGCAAGGGAAATAAGTTTGCTTTTGAAAGGTTAATGCAAGAGGAAAGGAATGTCCTTTAAGTACTCTAAGCTTCTTTCACACAGAGATTGGGCCTTAATGCTGCTAACAGACTCCTCATTATGCTGCCTCCTCTGATTCACACCGAGCGAAACAAAGCTGGCCTAATGTCGCCTCAGACTGTTTACAGACAGCATGCCGACGTTCTGCAGACTTGAAGACTCGCCATGTGAGAATGCTCACAGAAAGCAATAAAGAAAAACCATATGACTGAGCTGCAAAGTAAAACAACCAAAAAAACCTGACAATTAAAAAAATATATACTTCGTCTAATAACTTATGAGCAATCCTTTCCACGTGAAAACGACACTTACACAACATGTGTTTGTTGTTATTTGATGTATCCAAATATTTCTGATCTGCTGCAGGAGGTGTAACATCCTTATACCCCTTGCACAGAAAGATGTGAAGGAATGTGAATTTAAAGTCACGTCTGGGTTTGTTTAAGCCCCATCGACAGTTCCAGATTGCTCTGAGGCTGTTTTCATGCATACAGGAACCCTGAATTCTAACTGTAATGTTCAGGCACACAACATGTGACATACCTATCTTTTGATTCCTGCTGCAACTTCCACAAAACAAAAAAATCGTTTTTCTTTCAAATGAACATGCTTTAACAAGTTCTGTGATCATCAGCACAGCCTTGGTTTGGGTCTCTTTAAAATGAATGCAATTTAAAGCGGCAAGAGTTCTATAAATACATGAAGAAAACGGCTCAATGAAGGTTTAATAAGCGAACCTTGCAATTAGTCAGTTTCTCCTGGCAAAAGTTTTTTTAGTCTCATCTCTCTTCCCTCAAGTTAGATTTTAAGTGAATCCTAGCCATTGGCTCCATCTTTATGGTTTAGCCCCACCAGTGAAAAATTTAAAGGAAGAACAAAGAAAAATAAGTTTAATGGTGGTGATAGTTTTGACTTGAAGAAGATTTCACAACCTGAATTAAAATCGATCTTCAAGTTCATCAATGTCATTGATGAAATATGAAATATATTAAAAAAAAAAAGAAGGATTCCAAAAAAATGTAATCTAGCAACTGGAACCAGCCTGTGTTCATAGAAAGAAATGCAATTGCTTTTATTTCAAGGTACTTCTCAGATTTTGGGAACAAATTTGCTTGATTAGTTATTAATATGTTTTTACTATAAACCCACATGTCAGGTAAACACACTTCCGGTTCAAATCAGTTCATATTTCAATGAAATGTTGAGTAAAATGCATAAATGCCAGCTATGTTAGGAAAATGCTAACATAGCTTTAAGCACAATGATATGAAGCATAATTTCCTTTTTCAAGCAAAGGACAAATGTCAAAATGAAAGACGTAAGAAAGCAAACATCTTTAGCATTTTAGCCATCACGTGTTAGCATGCAGAGATAGAGGCTTTGTCTGAAGGCTCTCACTGCCCCTAGAAGACTTTATACCCTATATACCTGTGATTCAAAGTAAAATACAGATATATCTTTATTGTCATCATCACAAGGTGATATGAACATTTTATCCTGACTATTTATGAATCCACTGTGTTCTGATAATGAAAATTTGAATGATTTATGAAAAAAATAACTCATTTATACTTTTTAAAATGACAAATTGTTCAAACGTAATGCATTGTGGTCTATATTCTCCAATCGACTGAGCATCAATGCACATTGGATTTTCGCAGAGACTTCTGGTAAATTTCCAGGGCATTGGATTTTGAGATTGCAGATTTGGGGACCCATTAAAAAATGACGAACGCCCTATATAGTGCACTAAGTAGTGAAATAATTCAGACAGAACCAAAATAAGAAAAAATGCTAGCATAACCTTTAGCGCAATAATGTGTGTAAAATACTTAGCAACAAACTGATAAATAGCACTTCCGTTGTGGAAAATCAAAACTTCTTTAGCAATTTAGCGGACAATAAATGTGATAATACTGATTTAGAATTACACTACACATTATGAAGCCCTTCAACAGAACGTCATGTTGTCTCATTTATCAGCTAAATATTAACTGCCACTTATGTGTTTGCAGAATGCAAAACTTCTTTGGAATTTTAGTCCACAGCAAGTGTCATAATGTTGCAAAGGGAAATGCTAACATAGCTAAGCTATATTTATTAGTTCAGCAAGAAAAAGTAAAAAAAAAACGTTCACATTTGAAAGGGTTGTTGTGGAATACCTTTTATTACTTAACAACAGTCCCTTCAGTAGGAAAAAATTTGCTCATGCCAAGTTTATAATGTGACAAGAGCAGAAGGCAAATATTGTGGGAGACCCATGCTGTGCAGTCTCCCAGTCAGCCCTGTTAACACTGCCTAATGCTTCTGGAAGAAAATATGTTTGCCTGTGAGTTTGAAAAAAGTCTCCTGAAGTGCAGCAGGTGTGAGAGCAAAGTGGCACAGTCACGGATGTGAAAAAAACCTCCTGGCTGTTTTAGTCTTGCTGAAGCATTATCACGCTGGATTACCACGCAGAAAGGAATGCGCGTTTTGTTTAGACCTTTTGGTGATGTCATTAGTACTTTCCATGGCAGCACCTGGGCACAGCTTACAGTTTAAGGCAGGGGTTGTGTTCTTGCAGTGAAGGCTGTTTAGTCACCTGACGCAATAATTTTTTTCCCCGAGGGTGCTTATCGAGAGGCTGTAGTCATAACTCCCTGGTAAAGTAAGCCGGTTAAACTGGCAGCAGGAATCTGTGCACACAACCGTTTAAAGATTTGGGGTCACTTAAAAATTTGCCAATTTTGAAAGAAAAGTGCTATTTTTTTCAATGAAGATAACTTTCTACTAGTCAGAAATACACTTTATACATTATTAATGTGGTAAATTAATGTGGTGTCTGGGTATTGGTGCATTATCTACATAGATGGCGAGAACATCCATCATCACTCCAGTGTTTTAATGGCAAATGTGTTTGCTCACGGTGTCAGAAGGCTAACAGATGATTAGAAAAGCCTTGTGCAATCATATTAGCACAGCTGAAAACAGTCTAGCTGGTTGGAGAAGCTATAAAACTGACCTTACTTTGAGAAGGTTAAGTATCTGGAGCATCACATTTTGGGGGACGACACGTCACCATATTAAAATTCTTGCGTTGGCTTCCCATAAGCTTCAGGATTGATTTTAAGACACTTTAATAGTTATGAATGTCTTAACAGTCTTGCACTGTCCTATTGGTCAGATTTTTTACTAAAATATGAACCCTCGAGGACCCTGAGATCCTCCGGCACTGGTCTTCTAACCATTCCAGCAGTGAAAACCAAAACTCACGGAGAGGCATCTTTTCAGCACCATGGCCCTTGTTTATGGAACAGTCTGCCAGAGGACCTGAGAGCTGCAGAGAGCACAGAAAAAGGCAATTAAGAAAAGGCTCAAGACCCATCTTTTAGCTAATTTTATTACTTTTTTTTTTTTGTATTTTATTTATTTCTTTAATCTTGTTTTATTAATTCACACTGGATTATTAATAATGTATTTAATAATTCCTATTGTAATGTTTTATTATTTAATTGTTTGTTGCTTTTATCAATTTGTTCACTTTTTATCCTTATTTTCATTTTTTTCCGGCCCCCTTCTCTGTTGGCTCCTTCCCCTTTGGGTTAGCTGCTGCGGCTCTAGATGGGGATCTGCATCGACGCCTAGCTGTGGTAAGGCTGGGCCCCCGCTTGTGATGCTGCATGCGGCTGGCTATACGGCTATCCCCAGAGAGGGAGGTCCCCAATATTAGCGTTTCCACCAACAAACTTTTTTTGTGCTCAGCCTGTTTCCCATTCTCTAGCTCTATGAGTTAAGGGGGTGGGAAGTGTGAAAGGGGCTGTGTCTGGGGGAGGGGGCTCTATTTTTATTGCCATACTTGTTTTTATACTATTTCTTTATTGGTTTGGTGTAAAGCACTTTGTGTTATGTTTCATAAGAAAAGTGCTATAATAATAAAGATTGATTGATTGATTGATTAAATGCTCGAAATGGCCAGAGAACTTTCATGTATTAAGGGTAGCTTTTTTTTAAACTTCAGTCCTTGTTTTACTACGTTTTACTATGTTTGCAGCTTATTATTGATTTTTTTTTTACCTCTGTTTTTATTCGATTATTTGCTCCTTTTTTAAAGCACTTTGTGATTCATTCTGGGAAACATACTGTTTTATTCTATTCTATTCTATTCTATTCAAAACTTGACAGTCTACCGTTGTTCTTATAAATTAAGGCTATTCCATGCATGAAATTGCCAAGAAACGAAAAATTTCCTTCAAAGATGTAGAGTAGAAAAAGAAGTTGGCCCCGCTGCTCAATGGAGCAAGACGATAAGCACATTAGAGTGTCCAGCTTGAGAAATACTGTCAAAGCCTCACAGGTCCTCAATTTGCAGCTTCATTACATAGTACCCACACAACGCCAGTGTCAACATCTATAGTGAAGACTTTGGGATGCATGGCTTCAAAAGAACGTGGACATTGGACAAAGTTTGAAGTGTTTGGATCACACAGGAGAACATCTGTGAGACGCAGAACAACTGAAAAGATGCTGGAACAGGGCCTGATGCCATCTGTCCAGCAAGGTGGGGGTAATGTGATGGTCAGGGGTTGCTTTGGTGCTGGTGAGGTGGGATTTTTTTTCAGGAATAAAGGGACTTTATTTAAAAATGAAGGCCATCACTTCATTTTGCAATGCCATGCCATACACAGTGGACAGGGAACCAATTGACTGGAGCCAATTTCATCCTAGAACAGCACAATGACCAAAAGCACATCTACAATCTATGCAAGATTTATATTTGGAGAAGAAGCATGGCACCGCTGGGATTCTATCTGCAATGGAGTCGCCAGCGCAGTCACCAGACCTAAACCCCATTGAGCTGTTGTGGGAGCTGCTCAACTGTTGGGAACATGGGAAGCACCCATCCAGCCAATCCACTTTATGGGGAGGGTTTCTCGAAGAGTGGGGTAAATTTCTTCCAATTCATTCAACTAAGTAACAATTAGAAAGCCAAAGGTCTGCAATGCTGGAATTGGTGCAAATGAAGGATTCTTTGACAAAAGCAAGCTTGAAGGAAGAAAAATAAGATTTCAAATAAATATCATTATCTCTAACCTTCACAATTTTCCTGACTATATTTTCTATTCATTGTACAACTCATTTGGTAAATAAAGGAGTGACTTTTCATGGAAAACACTAAATTGTCTGGGTGACCCCAAACCTTTGAGTGGTATTTTAGGGGTCAGTAAATTAAGACAAATCCTAAATACCTTTGAGTAAGAGGATGCAATTAAAAAAGAGACATGAAGGTGTATGTTTGCATCAGAACGTGTGGCTAAAGGAGCTCCAGCAAAAATAAAGAAATTCTGGAAGAACACTTGGAGTGAATTTAAGGAGAACTCGTGGCTGATCCCGCTTTGATTGTAGCTGTCTGATCCACTCAGAGACAGTTGGCTGCAGACTGTCTACCCGCCGCAAATGTACAGTAATTCAAAGCATGCGACATGACGCCGTTCTCTGTGAGCTCAGGCTGCAGTCACCCACCCACCCACAGACACACACGTACACACTTGTAGAGCCAGCATAGGCTGCAAAAGTAACAAATATACTGAGTGCTCCATTCCACGTGATGCAATTATTCACAGTTTCATGGCAAATTTGGACTGAGGCTAATCTAATCACTGGGTAGTAGGGTGTCTTTTGCAAAAAAAGAGAGACTGGAAACAAGGAGATCTACTAAAGTTTATGAAAAGTTGTAGCACAAAAGATCACATTTGGTTTATTTCCTTCATCAATTTAAGCTTGAGAGCAACAAAAAAGCGTGAACCTTTAAGTGACGAAGGCTCTTTTTAAATGAGAATCAATTTTTCCTTTTGGAAGGAGCTGTAAGGTCAGGAAGATGAAGGCTGACAAACAACAAACAGAAGTAGAAGAGTTGGAGAGAAAACAAGATTCCATCTTTTCAGGGTTAGTTCTCATGAGCTTCACATGACTTGCATTTAGCCCTTTTTTTTTTTTTTTTGCACCCACTTTCCTCCTCCTCCCCCCCCCCTTCCTCCGCCACTCCCCCCGCTCTTGGCTCTTCGGCGAAGCACATAGACTTCCTGTGTGTCCTGGCCTGAATGGTATGCGCACAGAGTGGGTGTCTGGGAGGCCTTTCATCCGGCATGGAAAGAAAAGAGAAGTGGAGGGAGAGATAGAAGAAGAAAAAAAGTAAAGTGTGAGAAGAGAGTCATCTTTAATCCGTTTGAGTCAGAGCAGTTGTCCAGAGGCGAGTGGGGTGGGATATGTTGGACGGGATTGTGCCAGGGATGTGTGTGTGTGTCTGGAGGGGAAGAAAGGGGTCTGCTGGGGCACAGCCTGCAAGCCGGCCTGTTGGCCATCCGGCCGGGTTTGGGTCTGCACGGCAAGCGAGCTGCTTTTCTGTGGGGATCTGTAAAAGTGGAGCAGAAAAAAAGACATACAATGGAGCTGCAGTGTTTGTCCGATGAGCTGAGCGTCTGTCCCAACCCCTGCGCTTCCTCTCTGATGTACACCACTGTATGCCTCATGTCATGGAAACAATCCCCAGTTGTGTCTGTGTGTGTGCACATGCGCACACGGAGGTTGTGTGCGCATGTGAAGGCATGCCCTATTAGGCTGACCTTTAGGAAGCTTAGTATCTTTAGCGCCATCTGCTGTTTGGATCATGAGTGACTGCACAAGGCGGCAAAAACCAAAAAAATAAACCAGGGATTTAAAATCAAATCAAAACACGTGTATGAGACTCAATCTGATGATTTATTGGGAAAAAAAAACTAGGTTTATAAAATGTGCACATTTTCTGTCACATCAGAAACGGAAGCAGTAAATAGCAGCCGGATGATTTAAAATAATAACACTCAACAGACTTATTTCTAACTAGTGTGACCACCACATCAAAGCAAAAGGCTTTATAGTATTTTTCACGTTTCTCACTCAGAAACAAGAAGAAAAAATATTCTAAAAATTCAGGAAGGAGTTTTGAGACAAAACTAAGACATTTTGAGTTATTTCCACAGTAATCTATTTTCAAAGCATTTCCAGTATTATCTTTTTAAATTTACAATTTTGTTTTTCAACTTTTGAATAATTCTTTCAAGGTTATAATGTGTACTTTGAGCTTAAAACTGTTTCAAGTTGCACATTTTTTTCAGATTTACAATCTCTTTTTAAAAAAAAATTAGAATCTGGTTTTTCATTCACTTTAAGCTGATCCTAATTTGACTCCATACAGATACCAGCTCAGACGAGGATAACTGAGAAGTACATGGATCTAACCGTCTACAGGTGGATGTATCAGAATGGAGCGGAGGAGTGAACTTGTGGCCTCCAACTTCTAGATACCATCTACAAGCTTGATCCTTTTTTGGTTTGCTTCTGATTTACAACAAATTCAATAAATACGTATTCAGAAATGCAATTTTAATCAGAATGTTCTTTATACATGTCCTCCATCAGGAGAAAAATGCTTCAAGAACATGTTGAAAACACCAAAAACAGGATTTTCACTAGAGTGGATCTTTTTAACTTTTTTGTGAAATAAGATTTACACAAAGTTTGTTTTGAGGTGGAACTATTGACTGTTTATGAGAACTGGACTGAGTGACCCCTCTCCCCCCTGGCATTCCAAACAGGAAGTAACTGCTGGCTCGAAGAATCCAAAATCCTATGGACGTCTATTGAGATATAAACAGCTTTCTACTTAGTCATTCTGTTTGCCATAATAACCATTCTAGCGCTGCTACCTTTTCATAACATATTTTTGCTCATTTTAATCTTTTTGATTATATTTTTGGTAGTGCAAGTCATAAACTAGCCATGCTCATGTTGAACAATCAAAAAGGTTGACAGATTCCGTCTAACCCTTTCAAGTAGTAGTGGTGTGAACCTTCATCCAGATAACTTCTGATTGCTAAGAGTGGTTGCCATAAAAATGATGACTCAGATCAACTCAGACCAATCACTGTTCACTGATGTTGTTTGTCTGCAACATGACGGTATTTGTACTTCAAAAAAATGGCGATGGAATCGACTTTATTTGGTTGGAGCCTGAAGTAAACCATTTTCTGGGGTTTATGTCACACTCACTCAGCCTAGTTCTCAGATACAGTTAATGAGTGGCACCACAAAATGACCAGAGATGCCCCATTGCTGCATGACTTAAGTACATAAATCCCCCAAAATATTATATTAAATATTACTGTTGAGCACGGAGGTGAGAGTGGAATCATTTGCGATTGTTTTGCATCCACAAGATCTTAACAGATAAAACTTAAGGGAGTCTGTCTGCATTTAACACCAGACAAGCCTTACAGTGAGACACGGTGGTGGAGGTGTAATAGTCGGGGCTTCATGTGAAGGACCATCGAATAGTGAGGCCATTTGACCAAAAAGGATCCATTAGGAGAAGAAATCTACAACATACTTAAAAGAGAATCAGAGGGTTGCGGTTGCACTCAAAGTCTAAACATATCGGAAGCAAACTGTTACATCCTTTGAGTGAGGCAACTTCCTCCATGCGATACACACCAGATGTTTTTTTTTTCCATTACAAGAGGAAACCATCCAAGTGAAAGGGGCTCGACTACTCACTTTAACTGTCACTTCTCACAAGAGTCCTGCAGAGCTTTGGGGTGAAAAAATCCACACCTGTGCACCTCAGGTGTTTCTCATTACCTTAACCATCAAACTTAGCTAAAGTCCAACAGTTGAGGCTCACAGAGCTGTGCACAGCTTTGCTGTGCAGAGTTCCCTGTCTGTGGATATGAGTGGAACCTTCACTCAGAAGATTTATGAAGGGATTGGAAGCTGTGGGCGTCCTGTCATTGGTTTCGGAAGAAGAACAGATTTCCTTCACAGATGTCTGCAACTGCTGAGACTCAAAAAAGTCCTCAAACATCACAAGAGCCTTTTACTACAGAGAAAGAAGGAATAGCTTATTTCACCTAAAAACATTTTATGCACCTTTGGAGAAACAAAAATAAAGACGTCAGAATTCCACTCATTTGAAAATATGACATGTTCACATTTAAATTCAAAGTATTTAGCATCTGGTACAGTTTTATGGCATCAAATGAAACAGCCCAAAAAAAAAAACTTGAATAAAAAAAGTGATGTGGTTTGAAATAGCATCGATAAGAGATATTTCCCTGATGAATTGTCAGCTGTAAAAAGATCACACAACCTTTTCAATGAGCTGAAATCACAGTTCAGCAGGCTGCATACGCCAAAAAACACACAACACTGCTTAAAAAGAAAAGAAAAATCACACTATCAGTCTGGGCTTTTATGTAAAGTTTAAATGGTTTTGTTTTCTCAGGAGACACCTCTGCAGCGAGGAGCACAGCCCTTCACCAAAACACACCAGGCTTTGATACGGTAAGAAGAAAAAACAAGTCCTGCTGCTGTTGAAATCAAAAAGAAGAGACACAACCTGTTTCATTTTTTTATATTGCACGTTTTTACAATAAATAAGTACTGGCTGCACTTTTGTCGCTTTATTTTGAAGTTTAGGTACTTTTTTGTGTTCAGGCTTTCTGTTTTTCTCAGGTTTCAATCACCTACAACTGTTTCTGCTTCTGTAGCCAACCCCTGTTGATCAACTTTATGTTTTCTTTTATTGTCATCGGTGTCAAATTTGGTCATTTTTTCATGACTAAAAGGTTGTGACCCAGATCCTTTTTCAAAAGGACTGTAATAAAAAAATGTCAGTTTTAAAGCAGGTTTGGGTCACCACCCTCCTGACTCAGATCTTCATAAACAACACTGAAGTAACAACAGTAGAAATACATTCAGTAAAGGTAGTTAAATAAAGAAATCGCTTTAATAAACCATTCTGACAAAGTGAAGCTAACTGGAACGCATATTTCTGCAAGATATTCCTGATGTTTCAGCCTGGAAGGATCAAAAAAGTCATTTTGAAGGTTTGAGATCCAGAGAGTGAGAGCCTTTATCCTCAAATGGAGACAAGTTGGAACCAATTAAAATGACTGAGAACACGAGGACTCATCCAAGAGGTCATAAAGCTCGCAGCATAAACTTAAAACAATGCTTTTGGACCAAAATGGATCCTCAAGGGAGCTTTAAGGTCAATGACATTTTATTTTTTGGTGGTGTTTTCAACATGGTCTTTTGGCATTTTTCTGATGATGGAGGATGCATTTAAAAAAATTAAGCTAAAAATTGCATTTTTGTGTATTTCTTTGTTCAAATTGTTGTGAATCAGGGTAAGACAAACAATTGCAGTTTGAGAAAGGTTGTTTTTGTTTTGTTAAAATACGCTGGGCAGGCCACGCGCTCCGTGCTCTGCTCCATTCTGCAAATAGATCCAGTTATGTCTTTGCTTTCCTCGTGTGAGCTGACATCTGACTCAAAACTGTACGACTGAATAGCTACAATCCTTCTTGCAGTTTTTGTTGCACCGCTGATGTTAGGTTGCAGGTGTGAGGGGCTGTAAGCTCGCGGGGGAGAGTGTAAACAGAGAGCTCTCAGCTAGGGGAGAGGGGGGTCGGGGTTGCTCTGCACCAACAGTCCCACTCACAACACAGGCAAATTTCTAATGAACTCCTGCTGCTCTGCAGAAACTCTGTCCTAGAAAACAACACAGGTTGTTGATTTAGGCTAAAAATGACAATCCTAATAAAAAAGACCACTGGGAACGCTTTGAAAATAGGTCAGAACCTGATTCGAGAGGGACTGTAAGAAGAAAGACTCTCTTGAGCTGCAAGAACACAAAAACCTTTCTCACATTTGATATAAACATCTGGATTATTGTCATAACTTCTGAACAGGTGTGTGTCCTGTTGCAACTAAACCCACTGTACATGGCATGACAATCAAAAAACATTTCATCAATAGTCAAACATGGTGGTGGTAGTGTAGTGGTGTGGGGCTGCTCCAGAGCCCTAGGTTAGTGATTGTTCCCTCCAATGAATTTGAATTTCTGAACCATCAGCACATACATGAGAAAAACGTGGGTTTATGGGTAAATTTATTCATTATGTAAGGACTCTTCATTTAAAAAATAGGATTTAAATCAGCATTTTGTGTATTCTAAAGTTACAGAGATTTTACAGTAAAATTTGTTTTGCAATCTGTACTATTTTGGTACAGATGCAAAATTAACTTTGGTGCAAATTAATTTTGGTGCAAAATTTACAAAAAAAATGGAATAAAGAGGTTTTCCATGGGAGACACTGAGCGAACATTGTGGGAAGAGAAACATGTTTGTGGAGCAGGACTTGGCAACCTAACACGTCCTTGCCCAAGATTTGAGCAAAAGACTCCAACACGGTTCAGAGCTTTTGGCTGAAAACAAAATTCAAAGTCCAAAGTAATCATTAACTTTGACTTGCTCTACAAAATCCTTTGGTGTTGGCATAAATCGGAGCGCAAATCAGTTTGGGACAGATTTACAGATGAAGACTAAGCTCGTTCAAAAAGGAGGTTAATTCTGAAGTGAAGAAAAAGCCTAAATCTATCCACTGGGAGATGGAAAATAGAGGTTTTTCTGGCATTTGCTTTGTTAGACTCTAAGCCCGACTGCACCCTGTCTCTTTGGAGTTTTCCAGGGAGTCTCAGAGTCTCTAAATCCAGTTGAGAAGCGGGTTTCTCAGCGGGTCGCCATGCTTTATCCATATACTGTGGCATTTTTATCATGGACGCCCAGCGGGAAGGTCAACAACACTCCCCTCCTTTGAGCTTTTTTATTCCTCTAAAGTACTTTCAGACTTTTGTTGGTGGAGTTTAGATTTTTTTTTTCTCTAATGTAATATTTACCACTAAGAAAGCAAGCCAAAGGAGCTGTCTGACTGAAATCCTCAAGAAAAGCCAAGAAAAACTGACAGCTTTCCTGGATTCATTAATTCATGTGAACACAAACATTTTTGAGCCCCCTTCTGTCTCCCTGCATTTGCTTGGTTTCAAATGTTTTCTTGCTTGACTCCAGTAACTGCCTCAGAGAAGTGCGCTGCAGGCCATTTGTTATGATGCAAAAGGAAGCCAAGATTCTTCTGTGTGCAATAAAAAGTTCACACAATGGTTTGAAGTTACCAGATATGATTTATCTGGAAGGAGCTGCAGATGTTTCAGGACAAATTCTGTGTTCCTGAGAAAGAGCTTTGAATTCAAAACAGCAGAGAAAAATGCTCTTTTATGCGGCATAAAACAATCTCAAACAGTTGAGAAACATTTAAAGAATTTGTCAAAATTTACATTCCTCTGTTTAAGATCTAGCATTTGCCAAATTACATGATCTAAAATGACAAAACTCACAACTTTTTAAATTATTATCCTTTTAGCAAAAAAAAAAGCTCACACTAGTTCCAGATTCATTTGAACAGAAACCAGAAGGATTCCTTTGTGGTTCATTTTGTTGCAGGTTTCTCTGGATCTTGTTTGTGGTTTTTAGTTGTCCACCAGAGGACGCACTTTCCTCCAAACAATTAAGATTTCACGTGATTTCCTGTTTTGTTAAGAGAGCATGAATACTGGAAAATACCATTTTCTACTTTGCCTTATTTAATTCAATACTGTGAGTAAGTCCAACTTACAAGCCTTTTAAAAGGGTTACACCATAATAACTCATAATTCATACTATATTTTTTTAATCCAAACAAATGTACTCATCTAAATTCACAAGAAAGAAGAAAACTCAATAGAAAAAAGATTAATAGTATTCTGGAGAATATTTGAGAGGATTGTATTTCGCATATTTTGGGTTCTCTTTTATATTCTTTTAATAAAACAAAAGTATGTACAGAGTGGTACTTCTGACAAAACTTGTTCAAATATTAGCAAAAACTTTACTAAAAACCAAATCAGGTGGTTTGTAAGAAAAAAAAAATAGTGCAAATTGTCACAAATAATTTTTAATTAACATTTTAAAGTAAAAAAAAAAAACCAGATTCATTTCTGTTTAAAGCTTTGATTCTGTATTTTTTTAACAGTTTAAAGACATACAAAAAGCTGATTTTTTTAAATATGTCCCAGGGTAAAATAGTTTGAGAGGGCAAAGTCAACATCAGGTGAGCTCCCACCTGGAAGTTTGGATTGCCGAACTGTTGAAATTTTCAGCTGAGGGATGAAATTCTCTCCTAATGCTGCAGGATTGTTTAGAGCAAACAGAGTCACTCCACAATGATTGGAGTCTTTCAGAAAACCTGCAGGTTTGCATCATTTCCACCAAGCACTCCTGACTTATAGAAAACAGAGTTCTGCATGACTGAATGAAATGCATTCCTCACCGTTTGAAAATGTCTCAATATTTCCATAAATGCTCAAATCAGCACGTGTTTGCTCGCTCCTTCAGCGAGCCAGCAGGATTGCATCAATCTTTCTTTTATTCTGAAATTCGTGACAGAACCTTAACAGAAAGCAGTCCCATCCATAACCTTCATGCAACGGTGTTTTCCCACATTTTCGTCTCCTGATTACGGCGAGAGCTGCGGATTCTGCCTGAATCTTCCCGTGTTTGTCAGACTGAACTAACAGGCTCACTTTGGCCTCATGTAAGATTTACTCAGCCTTTACCAGATTCTCAGAAAGAAAGTTTATTTTCGAATGAATAAATAACTAGCTGTCTTTTTAAAGAAAGCCTCAAATGACAGAGCAAACTTCTGTGAGAATTTACTCCTAATCAAAGACGGAATCTGACAGCTTTTAGGCTGCAGAGACTCCTGAGCGCCATGGTACGTCTTACTCCGAAAGAGTTTCAACAACCAGCGACTATACGTTCAGTTTTCCAAATGCAATATTCATGCGGTCCTTTCATCTCTGCCGTCCAAACTCAATCTTCTTTTAGCTGAACCTCGCTGAGGGCTTTGTTTAACCTCCTGAACTCTTCCAGGATGGAGTTCATTAACCAGACAGACTGAGTTCAACACAAAGTCACTTTATTAGTTCAGGGCAGGTGGAGTCACTGACTGTGGGGGGTTTTCTTGACCAGGAAATGATCTTAAAGAGGCTCTGATGAGACCACAGAGGATGGGGGGTGGGAGAAGTCCGGCAGTTCATCTAAGATAACTCCAGTTAAGCCACACGTCCAATTTTTGATTGCAGGGAGAGAAAAATAAAAGCTTAAGGGGGAAAAAATGAGTGGTTTTAAAAAATGTACACCACTCCTCTCCTTCCAGCAGGGTTTGTAATGTTCCTCCAGTTCCAGCTCTTGTGGGTTTTCCTAACGAGGCACAGATCAGTCGACTCTCTTCTGCTTGGTTGGATAATTGTTAAGACAATTAGTCAAATATCATGGCGCTGACCCTTCAGCAAGTCCGTCCGGGTTCAAACGTCTGCAGACGTTGCTGCTTTTGTCCGAGCTCACAGGATCACCAGAATGCAAGAAATGTCTTCAACTTCAAAACATTACTCACACAAGGCAAAAAGAAAAAAAAAAATCATCAGAAGATCTAGAAATGAGAACATACGGTTATGACTTTTAACACTAAACATTTCAATCACCCAGAGGACTGGTTCTTAGTAAACTCTGGATCGACACGACACGCACTGGGAGAGTCACGTCATTCCATCTGAAACACACGCCGTTGCACTCGGAAAGTATTCTTCACAGGTATGCTTTGAAACCAGCCGAAACGGCCTTCGGTGCCGCGATGGCGAGACTGTGGTGTTAAAGTCAAGTGCAAAAGAAGGTACACCCACTTTCATATTTACTGTTTTAAATTAAAACAGACATCTCCAAAACGATATTCAACAGGCTTTAAATAAGCGGTAAATGCCTTAAATGAACAACATACTGTCAGTCACATTGATCTCTATCAACATTTATTAGAAACCGCTCTCTGGTTCCGTCAGCATCTTTTAATGACAGGAGTTCAAATGTGTTTCATCTGGATAAAAATAACTTCAGCTTCCATTTCATTTTTTCCTTGTCTGGGATCGATGAATGTGTGTAGCCATTTTTGTGTCTCTACATCGTAAGGAGTTTGTCAAAGTTCCTTAGCAACCTTCTTTTACACTGACTGTGCTCATGTTGTTGACATGATGACATTAACTGTTGGATTTGTTCAGCTTGGAAACATTTCAAGGGTTTTTAGCTTTGTGTCAAGGAGACGATGTACAGTAAGTCAGATGGGGTTGATTTCTACCATTGACTGTATATGAAAACTGGACAGAGTGACTCCTCCCCCCTGTTGGTCAAAACAGGAAGTACCTGCTGGCTCCAAGAAGCCAAAAGACTTCTATTGAAAAAAAACAAAAAAAACCAAAAAACAGCTTTTACTCAGTCATTGTATTTGTCAGAATAACCATTCTTGCTCCGCTAACTTTTTTTAAACCATGTTCTTGATAATCCTCTTTTGTCATATTTTTTTCTGTAGTGCAAGTTATTGAAGTTAAAAACTGATCAATCAGATGCCCCAATAAAAGTAGGCGGTCTTACTTCAAATGTTTAAAAGGTTAGATTGACAAATTTTGTGTAGCACGCTTTCAAGTGGTACGGATGTGGACTTTGAACAAGCTCACTCCTGACTGGTGAGAGTGGTTGCCATAGAAACGATGATTCAAACCAACTCGGACCAATCCCCGTCTACTTGCCTCCTAACATTGCAGCGTCTGTATCACGAAAAAAATAGTGACTCAAATGATTTCATTTTACTGGAGCCAAACGTAAGCCAAATTCTATGGTTGATGTCACACTCACTCGTTCCAGTTGACAGTTATACAGTCAATGATGTCTAACATTAACTTTTGTGTGGGCTCAACAGGCAATCCTTTCAACCTATTCATACTTTTTAAAATTATTTTTACACCTTTTATCACAGTATTTTTATAGTTTCTTTACATCAATGGCAAGTTTGTTTGCATTTTATTTTGTATATTTTTTCACAAAATTATTGTAAATAGAACCTTTTTTTATATAAAAGAAGAGCTTACACAAATGTTTAGATCCATAGCAACCGTTGAATTTTATTCTTGTCTGCGCCTCAGTAATGAGTCTAGGGATTTTTATCTTCCTAGATTAAAGGAACATTTTTAGTTTTTCTCAGCAACCAGTGTTTACCTCTTGTGCTGTGTGGTCCAGATGACCCCAGAATTACGTAGATGTGTCTGCCAAGGACACCAGTGAATTGGTTTTTTTTTCTTTTGAAGTTCAGCGCGCTGTCTTGGGGGTTCCAGATGACCACATAATTTTCGCGTTAAAAACATGGATGTACTCAACTTCAGAAGGGCTTTTGGGGGTTTTGTGTTGACCGGGTGATGCTCAGAGGTTTTAATTTCAAACAAACCTGCCATTTTTGTGTGTTTGCCACAAAAAAAGTATCTGGAGCAATCTAAAGCAAAAAAAAAAAAAAAAAAATCCCAAATTTAACGTTTTTTAAGTCAAGCCACAAGGGTCAGAAGTAACAAACCCTTTTTTTAGGTCTTCATGTCAAGAAATTGCATTTAAAAGCTAGTACCTGTTAAAGTAACATTTGCTGCCTAGTTGTGGAATGGTTGCTAAGGTAACAAGATGAGAATGGCAAAGTTGTCTTTTTTTGTCTTAAGTTTTAAATGGTTTTGCAAATGTTTTTTCTTCTTCAATGAAGTAAAACAACATCCTAGATTTGCAGGGAGGCTTTTACTTTGGTGGCTTGAGTCTTAGCCAATGGGTAAACGCAGTCTTCCTGCTCTTAAAAGTAAAAATAAAATGCATTCAATTGACTCATCAGAGTCTTCTGATGGGCATCAGTCAAAAAAACAGAAAAAGGTTCCAAGAACACTTTTCAGACTGGTTGAAGTCTATATGAGGTGAAAGATTTTAAAGACAGTTGCCAATCTTCACAGAAGGACAGATTCCAGAAAGTTCACTCCAAGGTTAGAACTTATTCAATATTTAATTTCAAAGAAATAGACTAGAAAAGTACTTGAAAAGTAGGGGTTGCAAAGAAATGCAGCTTTTCTTACTAAAAAGAAAACAGCCGCATGGCTTTGGTTTATAAATTTGGATCTGATTAAACCAAAAGATCTTTTAGAAATAGAGCATTTAAGAAAGGAGTGTCCAATATGTCGCTCGAAGGAAGTGTGGATCGATCATCAAAAATAAATAAACAAAATATTTATTAAAAAATGACTGTCAGCCAATCATCATCCTTGCCATGTCACTTGACTGACATGCAGAATGGCCGATCAAGCATCCTCTGATGCATACGTCACTGCACATGCGTGCTCAACAACACTGAGCAAGCACCACGTTTTTCTTCCTCCTGAGCATGAAAAAGGTGTGAGCGTCCGGCGTCAGACTCCTAACCGTGCACAGAGCTGCTAATGTGACGTATTTTTCTCGACAGTCACTCAAAAAAAACGTTGAACAGAACGCACATGGAACATTTCTGTTAATTTGACGCTGTTGGTGTGACAACACAAAGGTCCCACTCAACAACATGTTGAAAGAAAAATGACGGAAGAACTTTTTATCATTTTGTACTATTACATATTTATCTACACTGGTCAATTTAACTCAAAAAAAATTGTTGGATTTACTTTAATGTCTGATTTTCAAAATAAATACGTGTATTTAAGTACTTACATTTGAAAAACTCAAGTTATGATTCTACAATTTTGCATTTTATTGTATTTTTAGGCTGGCTTAGCAAAATAAAATCAGTGAACTTGAAATAATTTAAGGAATTCTAAAATCAAGGATTAAAAGTATTTTAGGTCAAAACTAACAAACATGATTACTTTAAATGCTTCCAAAAAAGTTTTTTTTGGTTGTAATTTGTCCTAGAATTTCACATTTTTGAACTTCTTTTTGAATGTATTTCACTGAATCCGATGCGACATTTCATGTGTTGCTCATCTGAGGTGTGACCACATTTTGAAGAGTGCACTTTCTTATTTCACATGGCTTTACTGAAATCTCTTTCCTAAAATGTGTTGTCGTCTCTTGGGACCCCCGCGGTGATGTCTCTGGGTCGTTTTTGACTTCACTGCAGTACTCTGGACCACTTGTTTCAGCACAGGTGCTGCTTTGAAACGCCTCCTCCTCTCCATGGGATAGTCGGTCCACCTGATCCTCATTGTTCATGCAGTAAAGGTTCATCGCGTGTTTCCTCTCCTTGAACCTCCCTACCCGGGTTTTGTGAATTCAGAATCTTTTTCGTTGCAGCCGGCAGTGCCGGTCCCTTTGGGGGACTGAACTTTCCCAATTTCCTCTAGGGCACTGGCCAGAGAGTCCAGGTCTCCGGAGTCCTGGTGCTGGGCTTCCCACAGGCTCAGGATCACAGAGGACGGGCTCTCCTGACATGCAAAGTAGCACAGGTTCCTGAGGGGCAGAAAGAAACCATTTTCTTAAGAACAAGTCCACACACAAAGAAAAGCTTTCTGCACCGCCATTTCAAGCAGAACCTCCAGAATATCACCGTTACGGGGTAATTATGTGAGGTATTTAAAATGTTCAAAAGTGAAAGGACAACAAAGGAGGCAAAAAAATGAACAGCAGACACTGTCATCCTGACATTCTGTCAGTAAAATGGAGTGAAGTGACATTATCCCTCAACTTATTCAAGATGAGCAGTGGAGCCGGGAACTCCCGCTGACTTCATTTAAACTTGGATAATCTGACAGAAATAAAGAGCATTTTAGCAGAACAGGTGCCACAGCTGCTTCCACTAATAGCCCGAGCGCGGAGAATGATGGGAATCATCTGTCTGACCTGATGCCACGGCTGACTGATCGAAACGTCTGAAAGAAACCACTCATTTTAAAAATAAATGGCTCCTCACAGGCAATCGGAGAACTCAGTAAACGCTGCCAGCTTTATAATCAGCTGAATGTGTGAAAATAAGATCATAGTCTTCATGCAGGGGAGAGTTTCTTTGTCTGTACACGTGTGTTTGTGTGTGTATGTGAGAGGGTCTTCCTCAACATCTTCTCATACTAAGTCATTTACAACATGAGCATTTTTAAAATGTATTTTTTTTCAGCTTATTTTGGGCAGAAATAGAAATGCATCAGGAAACCTACTGCTCAATTTCAGGTCTTTGAACTATTCTTCTATCAAAACAGTCCTCCAAGAGCTCGTACTTCTGGTTTGGCTCACTTGATGGTTTTGGAAATATAATTTTATGCGCATTAAATGGTAAAATCTCACAAAATTGTAATAGTTTGTGGTTTTTAAAAGTTAACAACAACATACTTTGAGCAACAACATGTTTAAGCTATCAGATTTGATTTAGAGCAAATGCTCACTTTGGGACCTTTATCATTTTTAATCTTAAGATAATAAGATTACCATCTGGAACTCTGTTTTAGTGTTTTTGGGGTAAAAATATTAGAAACATTTACTCAGCCCAATGAACATTTGTCCCAGCAGTCTTAGCAGTGGTTGTGGTATCTATAGCAACCCATTTCTCATTTTTTCCCAACAACTTTGGACTCCAGCTAATTATTGAGTGCCATTTAAAGTGGCAGCTTTTGCAGGTTAATTAACTCACTTCAGTTTCTTGTACTTTCTTTAACTTCTTTAAGTAAAGTTATTTCAGGAGCTCATTATTTGGTCATTTTTTGCAAATACTTTAGCATTCTGAAGCCTCTTCTGACATTAGAGAGCACCTTCAGCTGCCAGCATTCACTCCTGCAAGATTTACTTTTTGGTTTGACAATTTCTTTTTGTTTATATTGATTTTTATTTGTTTTAAAGCAAAGACTGGTGAGTATGGAAGTGGTATCATCGTAACAAGATGTTTGCAGTACAAACAAGTAACATGTGATTAGCATTGAGAGGAAGTGAAATTACATTAATTTACTAATGATAAAAAATCAAAGCCGTGAGCTTTGTATGGCCCACAGGGGTTTAACTGCCCCCGCTCTCGTGGCTACGATAAATTCACCCAGATAAACTTTTTTTTTTTTCAATCGTTGGCTTTGTGTCGGCTTTATCGCCATAGCAACCATTTTATTTTTTTGTTGCCTTGGGGTGACAAACAGGTCAATTAAATTTTTTGAAGAATCAGCAAAAGTAAATGTTTGGATTTCCTTGGCAACAGAGTTTTTGTTTTTGGTAACCACTCCCACATTCCTCATATATTTATACTGTATTTTATATCATTCTGCTCAGCTTGATCCAGGGATTCATGTGTTAAACGTTCATAATATTCTAGAAAACAGGGAAAATTGTGGAAAATTCAAGATGGCAGCCTCTTCCTGAGGTCAAAGGTCAACAAAACTTTGGTTTTAGTTGTGAACTTAAGCTGGCAGCATCTGTGTGAAGTTTTGGGAAGTTTTCTTTTACCATATTGTGTGAAAATGTGAAAAAAAACAAATTTCACACTTTGGCACAAAACGTCCATCATGTGTCATCATCTTGTAGTGACATCATGACCCTATTTTTTCCTGTCTTTAAATGTATGACTGCATTGGTTCAATGTTCTACTGTTCACTTTTTGCCAGATTTCTCCAGTTTTAACTAATTATTTTTCAAACCCGTTTGTTTCCACCATGATTTTCTTGACTCATGTGTATCAGATTTTGAAGCTTTTCTTTGAGCCCCCAGAAGTTTTGGCCTAATTGGTTTCTCCTGCTGTGATGTCATAAAAATGTATTTATTTTTTTGGGGGGGGGGTGTCGTTCAGTCTGTCAAAAAGAAATCATCTTCATTTCAGTCATTTTGGTGAGTTTTTGAGGATGTGGTGGGGGTGGGGGTGGTGGGTCAAATTCATAAAGGTCTGATTTTTGTGCTGTAAATAAGGTTATTGGTTATTGATGTTTTGTTCGTTCAGGAAGTAGTTTAAATAAAGTGTCATAAAATCTTTAAAAAAAAAAAAACTGCAAAAAAACTTTATTGTCCCAGAAAGAATTTATCAGTTGTTTTTTATGTGTAAAACCTGTTTTGGTTCCCCAAAGTGAAAAGAAAGATCTTTTTTTTTTTTTTTTTAGCTTTAACTGTCATACCTTTTATTTAATTTCATCCAATTAGATAATAAATAATAAAAAAGAAGCATGAACTGTATAAAGGAGAATTGAAGGAAAATGCCAACAAAAGTTCCCTAAAAACACAGCCATTAAACATCACAGATCATTTCTGCAGGTAAAGAGCAGCACAGAGGCTGAAAGTGTTGAGCTGTGGAAGATTCAAATCCACCGTCGTTTCACACTACAGTCACAGTTCTTTGCATGAAGGTTTGGTTGAGTTTCTTTATCTCATTACCTCACCTTATATTTCTATTAAATCATCAAGTTTTACCTTGCCCTTAAACAAAAGCAGTTATTTTATTTTTTACTTTTCAATATCTAGATTCAATAAAAAAAATCTCACTGTTTGCTAAATGAAGCTCCTTTCTCTGAAAAGAGAAAGAAACATCAGCTGGATGAGAACATTTTTGATGGTTAAACCTGGTTTGTGAACGCCAGTAATGACCTCAAGGACACTTTTACCTTGAACACTGTTTGTATTTTGATTGAAAAATGTTCCCAGAACAAAACACTTTCAGGAAAAGAAGGTCAACAAGAAAAAAAAATCTATATCAGTGCTGCAGTGAAAGAAGAAAAAGCCTCTAAAACGCCCTTCTGCTGTTGTAACGCTTCTCCAACTGAGGGCACTGTTTCATTGCAGGAGCGCCTCTCCTGTTTTCCCCCTTCTGTCCCTTTTTCCCTTCCTCCTCCTCTTCCTCTCGTCTGCATGTTCAGAGAAAAATTACAGAAATCAGCTTAAGAAGATGGAGACATTGCTATTACATGCTTCCTGGCTGGGGCGAAACCCAAAGAACACGATGGTGAAATCCTTTTCTGTTCCAGATGTTTGGCGTTTCAACTCATTCCCGGTTACATTTTCTGTTCGGATAGTTGCCGCTGTGGCTTCGTGCTTAACTCTTTCCTTTCACGTATCTCTTCTTGGAGCTGATTGCACACATCTGAGATTCTTTGCGTCTGTAAGCACTTGATTGTTGATTGACTTCTCCTCCAAAGCACAAACAGAGATCATCTCGTCTCTAAATAACGAAAATCCTCCAACACCTACACAAATACTGTGTTGGCACAGCGTTCAGAGGGTGTTACAGAGGTTTGAGCTCACGCTGCTAATGAGAAGCTGCTAACACGAAAAAATTTTCCTCCCAGAAGTCGGCCTGTCAGCAGCCCTTCCTTCCTTCGTTCTTTTTTTTTCCCGCTGCTGTTACAGTACTCTGACTGTGCTGAAGTTTGCTTCACCATTCCTTCAGTTCTCACGCTCCGTGCACGAGCTATTACATCTATAATGAAATCTAGCTGGACGATGGGAGATAAAAGTCCAACGTGAGACGAAATTCTGGATGGAAAGTGTAAATTTGGAGCCTTTTGATTCATTCATCCACTCACTCACACTGAGGCCAGGCTTTCTGCTGAAACAAAAGCTGTAAAAGATGACTCAGCTGTATGTTAATAACAGCTGAAATGAAACATAGAGCTGTAACCCAGACCTGTCTATGTGCAGCTTCTGCGCCAGGAGCTGCCAGTCCTTCCCGTTGGCGTTGGCTGCATCAAAGGTGGCGATGATCCGCCGGCGGATGGACGGCGGAATTTTAAATGCCCTTGACCCTGTCTGGGATGTGATGGTACAGTCTGACTGAGTGAAAAAAGGAACCACCGCCTTTTCGTTCTGGTGGAGAGAAAAAGAAAAGTAAATGTGTGAGAAGGTTTTCTTGAAACGTCCCCACCTCGACGTTTATTAGAACAATTTGCAATCTATACGTAACAGCTCCATAAGAGGCTCATTAGGAAAGCTCTTAAATCTGATTAAGAGGTATTCAGTGTAATAAAATAACTTATTAACGGGTCTAATAGCTGCAGACCAGCCTCTCGCCATCCTCCTTTAAGAGTGTGACTGACCTCCACCACAGAAGTATAGATCTGGAGTATGTGCTCCTCTCCTGTGACCTGCCGGATGCTGATTTTGCAGGAGAGCTGAGACGAGGAGTGGCTGTAGCGCTCCAAAGAGAAGGCACACTGCAGGGGATGCTGGTTACCGGCCCACACCTGAGAAAAGGAGAACTCCTGCAGGGCGAGGAGAGACGAAGGGCAGACGGGATGGAGATCACCATGAAAGGATTAGACGGAGAAGAGAGGGAGCTCATTAAATTCCTGAAGAAGACATTTGTGCTGAGGATCTCGCCTCGCCTCCCATTTTGCTTTTTTACATGCTTAATTAAGAGTGAATGAGTGGCCTCGTTATCCAATCAATGTTGCTACCTAATCAAGAAGTCTAACCCGTCAGGAAGAAGTCCTCCGTTTTGTTTCAAACATCTGTCTGAGCTGGAATGAAGCTCCAATAGAGAAATGATGGACGTTTCGTTTAAGAAGTCACTGGGTTACAACATTTTAGAGTACTTTTAAGACCCACTTTGATGAAATTTATGTTTTTCACATGTTTTTGTAGCATATTTTAAAGAAGAAAAATTTAGCTTAAAATAGTCTTTTTGAGTATTTCTTTGTCATTGCAAATCAGGAGCAGACGAAAAAAAAGGCGTTTGGCTTTGGCTAATAAATGTAATCATAATTAAAAAAACACTTTTACAATAGGCTAAAATATGATTGGAATTGGATTTTAAACTACGGTTTACGAATCGGATATTTTGAGATAATTTTTATGCAAAATAATACAAATCCTTCCCAATTTTGTTTTTTGTTTTGTGCCACAGTCCAATGACATACATTTTTTAGAAATAGAAATTTCAGAAAAATTGCAAACATTGTGTGAATATGGGCTCCACTGTGGGGTAGTGGTTAGCATTTTCACCTCACAGCAACAAAGAAATCTGGAAATCCTGCAGACATACCAGCTAATGAGGCCTGGAGTTGCCCACCCCTGGTCTAGGGCGTACCACGGCTTTGCCCAACAGTAGCTGAGATAGCTCCAGCAACCTCATGACCTCAAACAAGACCAAGCAGGTTTAGAAGATGGATGTCTGAGTGAACCTTCCTGTTCTGAATGAAGTGAAGCGAAGTGAAGGATGTGTAATGAGTACAGAGTCCAATCTTCTGGTCTGGTCCAGGAGTGTTAGACTCCAGGCCTCGAGGGCCGGCCTCCTGCTGGTTTTTCAGAAATCCTGCCTTGTCTGCAGTTGATTAGCTGGATCAGGTGTGTTTGGCCTACAGTAGAAGATTAGTTGGAAAATGTGTAGGACACTGGGCCTTTGGAGTTTGACACCTGTGGTTTAGCCAGTACACTTTTGATTCTGGAAGTGCCACTACAACAACATTAGACCTCAAATGGGCTGTAAAGTCTAAGTCTGTATTTACGCCCACATTTCTAACCTGACTTGTAGTTTTTAGTGCAGACTGTAAACATTTTTCCTTTTTTCTCTGGGGCTGCCTTGTGTTCAGATGTAGAAAGCTGCTCTGCATGCACTCAGAGATCTGCTGGGTGCAGTAACAGTGAGTCCACTGATCCATATTCACCTGCTGCGTGTGAAACTCAACAATTCCAGTGCAGGAACCTACACAGGTTCAGTACAGGCTTTATTCTGCACCAGAGTTGCATAAAAAGGATGTTATTGCTGACAGGAAGTGTTTAAGTCCCACTCCAATCTTTTGAGTTATTTTAAAAGTGTTCACAGTAATCTTTTCATTATGATTATGCCAGTTTTGGCCAAAAAAAAAAGTAAATAAATGTAATTTTCTAGGACATATTTGCTGAAGAGTGGAGGTGTTCATTAGAAATTCAACTCTGAGTTGTGGGCGGGACAACTGACGCTCAGAGAAGAGAGCTTGTGGCTCCACCAGCGTATCTTTACAGACAAATACAATCATTTTCAAACAGCATTTTTTGTCTGCTCCTGATTTACAACAATTTAAATAAAGAAATACTCAGAAATGAAATTAATTTTCTTTATATCTGTCCTCAATCATCTGAAAATGCAACAAGATCATTTAAAAAACCCACCAAAAACTCAAATTTCATCAGATTTTTAAGACGTGTACTTCAAAATAAGTACACGTGTATGTGTAAAATAACAAATAATCTTTAAACTGTTAAAAGAACTTTAGACTTTCTAAGTCTAAATGTTTGTTAAAAGTCCAAATTAATCATAAAAGCAAACAATTTGCAGCTTTTTCAGGTTAAAACCCATTAAATGGGATGAAAACTGTTCCTGTGGGGAAGTTAACCATCCATGCGTTTACCTTTAAGTTAATACGTTCCTGTGAATTTTGACATTTAATTATTTGTAATGGCTTCTAATACTGGTATATATATTTTTTTGTTTCAGAAACAGCTCAATCATTCCTCTTTATTATTCTTTCAAAATAAAATAAAAAAATTATTTTATTTGGAATTTTTTATAGTTTCTGCCTACGAGGATTTTCAGTTTGTCCCTTTGTTGCATAAGACCTTGTTATCTGGTGTGATACATCCCTTTTCAAGCAAGGACATAAAGCAGCTGCGCGTGATTTAACAACTCTTCCTTCATCTTCTCACTTGGAACTCCTTAAGTTCTCCGTGAGGAGAAACTAAATCTGTGAGACCAGATCTAAATTTGCCGTCGCAGTTATGAAAACTGCACTTGACAGTCTACACTCCCACTCACACTCAAAGGCCAATCTATAGTCAAGGATTCTCCACATGATTTGGAGCCAGACTGGAGATGTGCTCATGCACAAAGTTTGGATCTAAATGGTTGTTGCAGAAACATCACATCCATGGAGCAGATGCAATCAGAGGGATACGTTTCTGTGCTTTAATATCGTCTGACCCAGAGAGCGCTGCAGCGAGAGCAGGTCAAAACACTGTTTCACAGATGAATCACCCTCTCTACACATCCATCAGGCTGGAGGACGGCCACTTCTGAAAGCCTCCACTCGCTCAAAGTAGAGTCTGAACAAGAGCCCGCAGTCATCTTCTTGCGAAGACCTTCATTACTCACTACGCAATCCTTGTTGGAATTCTGAAGGCCCTATGCTGGGCTAATTCTGCTAATAGGATGTCACTGGTGGGATAAACATCACAGGGCAGAGCAGAACATGCAGCACATAGACCCCTAGGAAGATAACTCTGAAATGTGTGTGTTTTCCTGCCTGGTAGTCATAATTAGGTTGGTAATGGTGTATGTGTGGATGAGATAGCTAGTCTCACTGATCTCCTGCTGCGTCCTTGCTGCTGCCCTTTTCTTACTTTGATGTGACCAAAAAAAAAAAGAAAAACTGATGAAGGAGGGAAGCTGTAGAAGGACTGGAGAAGATGAAGGAGTTCAGCCTCGACAACAAGGGTGAGCGGGATTCAAACGAAGGTGCAGACGGGCGAATGGTAAACACGCCGGAAACCTGCAGAGACCTCCTACCTGGCAGGTGGTGAAAGGCTTGATGTTCCAGACTAACTGAGGGATGTCCTGGATGGACACCTGGAGGCTGAAATTGTTCCCCTTAAACAGCATAATTTTAGGTTCCTCCAGCAGCCGTCCACCTCTGCTGCGCTCCCCAACGACCACCTCCTGAGAAGAAGAAGGAGCTCGCATCAGGACAAAGGTTAGGCAGAAACAGGAAATATAAAAAGAACACCCTGGTGGGGTTTGTGTCAGACATGACCCAGCTGCAGCACACCGCTGGGTTCTGACCATTGTATAAGAACTAGACTGAGTTCACGTTTCAAATAGGAAGTACCTGCTGGCTCCAAGAAGTCAGAATCTCTTCAGATTCAGAGTTCTTACTCAGTCATTCTATTTGTCAGAATAACCATGCTTGCTCTGATACCTTTTTTTAAACATATTCTTAAAAATCCTTATTTTTTTCTCAATATTTTTTCTTTTATGAAACGTATTCAAGCCACAAACGGACCAATCAGATGCCTCAATAAAGGTAGGTGCTGGCCCCCCAAGTCCAAAACATTTTAATGACAGATTCTCTCAAATCCGCTTTCAAGTGGTAGTGATGTGGTCTTCCATCAAGCTCACTGCTGATTGGTGAGAGAGGTTGCCATAGAAATGTCCAATCCACCTCAAAAGAGAAAAAAAACGACATGAAATCAAGAAAGTTTAATTTTGTTAGAAAATGTTGAGATATTTTAAAACAAAACATTTTGGAGTTTCAAAACTGTTGTTTAAGAGCAAACGGTTTGATATCCTTCAAAGAAAAAAGTAAACAGAAAAATGCTGCATTCATGTGGTGTTGGAATGATTGGAAAAATGACTGTCCAGCTCAGAAGACCCACAAGACCGTCAGAAAAAAAGGCAAATCTTCCAACACCACATGAACGCAGGATAGTTTTCTGCATCTAAACTAAGCTCAATGTATTTGTAGTTCACCATCTCTTTCATTAGAATTACAAGGGAAATAAAACATTGATAATGTTTCTTAATATGATTTTTTACATTTTGGCAGGCAGGATTAAATTAGCATATGATTCCCGGGCCGGAATTTGCCTACCCCTGTTTTTTACAAAAGTTTTATAGACTTCTATAATACACCCTATGCACGATATACTTCTGCGTCTGGCCCTTGTCCGCTCAATCATTTCTGGTAATGTTGTTTACATGGAAATAGTGGAATATTTGGAGTTAACAAGATGTCTTTTGGAGCTACCCAGAGTCACTATAAATGATGTTGAGCGGGTTGTTCGTCTTTTTAGCAAAACACCCCAAAATAAAAATGATTAAAATTTTTTTGTGTCATCCTGCATAGCAAACTTTGAAGGTAATTTGCTAAGGCTGATGTTATTCGCATCTATGACCAGCTCAAAAACTGATAGAAATTCATGTTAGCGACATGTTAATACGTGAAGCTAATATGCAGATTGCTGCACGTATTTTAAGTGCCTCCAAGGCTAAATGTTGTCACTGGTCATAGTAATTAATGTTGACGTTATCTGTCCCTCACCCAGAGCACGGAGCGCAGTGATTGGCAGACACTCCTCGGGAACCATTTCACATATTAACCGTAACTGTTATCCTAACCTTTCCTCCGGGTCCATGCAGCCAAAAAAAAAAAAGTTCAACCCTGGCTGAACATAAAAAATAATTGCGAATAGTCACTTTAATTTGGGCTGATGCTAACTAGCATTAGAGATATATCTAATGACCGCCGTCTTTCTCTTTATAACCTGTTAGTTGTGTTTTCATTCCTCCACAGCAGAGCGTTTCTACATTTCTGCCAATGTCATTTTTAGAGTCAGGTAAAGCCGTTTGACAGGCGAGGTGACGGTTCAAGCACACTGCTGCCACTCTATGAAGAAGGCAGAGGCTCCTCATCAGCTGGGAGTAGAACCAGCAGTCTGAAAGTCACTTCAAAGTTTGGTTAAATTGTTAAAGTTCTGTTGAACAGGTTTAAATGTTCTCGCTATGTTTCATCTCCAGAAGTCATGTGGTCATACATACATGGTAGTGTTTTGTGAATGATGGGTGTTTGGTGTTTCAGGAAGGCAAACGTTGCCTTTTTGAATGTCTGCAGATACCTGGTCCACCAGAGGACACGGAAATCACGTTAACAGCTAATAGGACTTTAACTTTAAGCATAATTTTAAATACGTGCGGCCAACAACAAAATCCAGCCTTGGATGCACTTAAAATACTTGCGGCAAAGCAGCAATGTGCGTCTTTGCTGCACGTATTACGTGTGTCCAACGTGAATTTCCATCATTATTTATGCTGGTTGCACGTAAAGACATGGAAATAACATGAGCCATGTAAGAAATAACAAAAATTAGACAATACCAGGAATGGTACGCAGAAATTTGCTAAGCTGATGAATATAGTCAGCCACAACCAAAAATAAAAGAGCGGTCTTATTTTTATTATAATTTTTTTTTTACTGGAAATACCCAACACAGCTCCATGCATATAGCCCATTAATTAAAAAAAAAAAAATATATATATATATATATATTTGCCAGTTTTTGCCTATCGCGGCTATTTAAAAAAAAAAACACAATCTCAGGGTGGCGCCAGGCAGTAGCTTGGGGTTGCTGTAGCAAAAGCAAGATTTGGCAAAGCAACCCCAAATACATACAGTAAAAGCCTAAAGCTGTGCTCACAATGAACTCGATACATGCGTTAAGGGTGGCCAAAGTGAAATCAGTGGTACAGATGTGAACTCAGGTCCTGTGGCAAGATTTGAGCGACAGGCTTGGCGCGGTGTGTCAGTCTAGCAGCAACATAATTTGAGTGGCGCAGCCAGAGTTCAAATATCTGAACTTTGGCAAGGTCACCATGTCACATCGACCAATCAGGAACTTATCTTTGGAAATGTGACGTGTTCAGTGACTCGATCAGCTCGTAGGATCAACTGTGCCGACCCCAGGAGGCTGTCTGGCGGGCAGAGACAGTGGGAGCAGCTGCAGCGTTGGGGAGGCAGCTTGCTCGGGTCTCCTGAACTTTATTCTATTTGTCTTATTTCACTGAGACAATAGTAAAGAAAAGGTCTTTAATTTTGTCTCTTGTTTTTATTTTTCCCCTTCTCGGGTTAATGCAGGACAGAAAGTCTTCAAACAAGGTCAGGGGCGGACTTACTAGTAGGAGGAGATAGGCGATCACCTGGGGCCCCCAATACTCTGAGGGGCCCGAACCGAACTGAACACTTAATAAAAGTGTCTGAAATAATGTCATGCCCATTTTTTTTTTTTAATCAAACGCTGTCATTAAAAACAAACAAAACAAATGACTGAAATGGAGTAAGACTGATCACATGAAGTGATCTGAGTGGTTAACAAATTAGTGCATTCAATAAATTGAATGTTTTTTCCAAATAAAGTAATGTATATAAAATACGTTTCTTTAACATTTCAGTATGATTTCCGTTTTTAAATGCTTATAAAACATTTGGATTCTTGACATTAATGCTGTCTAAAAGTAGACCAGTGTCAAAGTGTCAAGCTTATGCACACATTTTTGGACAGGTGTTGAGCAGCGAATTTGCATCGTGTGAATATTCGTTCCTGTTACTTTCCTTCTTGGAAGTGTAATTTTACATAAAAAGGAATTAGCAACTCCTTACAGTCACTTAACAACCTCTATGCTCCAGAAAAAAAATTCCTGGAGTCAACCCTGCATACTCCGACAAACGAAGGGCTGCTGTACTTTACTTTCGTCATGACTTACTTCGAAGTGACATGTTGTGAAAACCTCTTCTGTCCTGTTTCTTTAAGCGAACCGAACTCTGACGTAGAACAATCCCTGAACCAAAACAAACTGTACTTTTGGATCTAATTTTTTCAGCACAGATCCTATGCTCTGAGTAAGCTCTAAGGCTGTACGGTTTGGCTTTTGTTTCAGCTCTCTAACCTGGACAGATCAGCAAAACTTCTGCATTCCTGTGACTACCGCAGCGATCAAGTCCGTCAATCTCCGGCTGCCTTCTCCCCTCATTCTGTGTCGACGACCCCTACTAAATCTCCTCCGCTTTCAACAACTCATTCCCAAACCTGAGCAGGTCAGTTCCCCCCTTTTAAGTACAGAAGCATGGCCTCACACTCATTGATGCTGCTTCTTTTGTGTGTTTTTCTTTTGGATGTAAAACCAGCTCAACTGCTGCTGAAGGTCTCAATAAACCCAACAGCAACCCATCACGGTCTAAAAGAAAAGATGCAATCTTTAGAAAGTCAATACTGTATGTAAGCGGCGATATTGTTCCGAGTTTTTCTTTTTTTCCTTTCAGACATGCAGAAGTAATTTAACAGAAACGTCAAGGGAAATCAAAGTGATAAAAAACTCATATCCCTCTGATGCAGTAATGGCACAGCCAAAGACGGCAATAACAGCATTACATCTGAAATGCCACAAATTTACTGAACCACTTCCATCTCCTGTGGAGATGTTTCATTTTAGAAAAGTTACCTTCAATTGTTACCTCAGTTCCCTTTCAACAGGTGGGTGTTCAGAAAAGCTCGGACTGAGTTGGAAGGAAAATTTCATGGATGCATCCATCTTACATCTGTGTTGACCTTTCACACTATGAATAAAGGTAAGTAAGCAGGTTCCAATTGCGGCCGTAATTACTCTGACCATGATGTGACCACCTATCCCCCCCAGCTGAGAAAGTACAGAGTTTGTGGTCACTTCCTTTTTCATTTGAAGTCTTTCATCACTTCAGCAAAGATTTTCTTTGGTATTTTAATCCGAGTGGTCCACAACCTTTTTTGGGCCACAGACCGGTTTAATGTCAGGAAACATTTTTGCAGACTGGTCTGAAGTACGGAAGCTGTTTTCTCCTGAAAACAAGATCTATCTGTTTATCTCATGGACCAAGTCCTCAGTGAAATGCAGTCCTTCCAACCTGCACCTTTCATGCATCATTCTGTAACCGTGGTGACATCCTGATCCCATCATAGTCACTGATAAAATTGACAAAAACTGCAGCCGTCTGCGCAGCTGCCCCAACCTTCTCAGATGATGGTGACTGATTTGAACGTTGTTTATGACCAACAATATCAGCACAATCTCTACCTGAGTGAAGCTGCATTCACGCCAAACGCAATTTATGCACCAGAGGCATCGAGTTTCAGTGTTAAGTCAGTATTCAGACATAGGTCCTGCGGCGTGGCAAATAAATTCATTAAATTAATTACATTAAATTTAATTGATCAATCACAAACAAATTTGTTTTTTTTTTCAGGCTTCCAATTTCTCTTTATTTTTACTCTAGATTTCATGTAGGAACCATTAAAATAAAATATCAATTTTTCCTTAAGGACCGAAAATCAGACCCAACTTCAACCTCGTCCGACTTTAGAGGAACAATAGATAAATACACACACACACACAAAAAAAGAATCACTAAAATTGGTATTTTTAAAATATAATCAGAAACGTCAATCCTCCGTTTGAAAAACTTTATTAGCAGCATCCTCATGACATTTGACAGCTGGTTGTTGAATATGATGCATTATTATTCAGGTGTATGGAAACAATAAACTCAGATTTGGAGTAAAGATTTCTGTTTTTTTTATCTGTTAAATATAGTTTTCTTTTATTTTGAAGTTGAATGCTCTTCTTCTGTTTCCTTTATGGCTCTTTTCTGCCAAAAGACATTTTATGAATCCATTTGTTTTGTGTTAACTGTGCTAGCTTGAGGCTTGGGATTTTCAACACGTGACCAAGCGACTTGACGAGTTGATTATGGTGGAGAGAGTCCAGTAGACTGTCAAAATAAAGCTTCCTTCAGAATCCGATTAGAAATAAAACAGGAAATAATGTAGATCATGTTTTTTTCTCAGTGGCCCGGGAACACTGACCACTGATTTAATCTTTTTTTCTCAAAGAGAGATGAAAACTACAAGTTTACACAAAAACTAAAATGTTAAGTTTTATTTTTTCTCATCAAATCACATTTTTGATGTTCTTTGAAATTAGCTGTGGCCTGTTGTTTCTTTTACCATTCTGCGGTTGTTTAAAATGTTACTTTTTTTTTTGTCTTAACTGTTTTTGTCCAGCCGTTGTGTTGGATTTTTCCTGCTTCATATGATAGTTCAAACGGCCGCAAGTGAGCCACACATGACATAATACACAGACGCATTATTTATTCAGGAAAAACGAATCATGAAATTCAGTATTTGAGTCATTTTTTGTGTGAAAAGCAAAGTACACTTGCATCTCCCAAAAGGCAGCAGAACCACATTCAGCTGCAATATCCTAATGTAATAACAGAATCGCTCCAAATATGAGACAATCCTTAATTTTTTTGGAATTTTTCTCTTCGAATAATAGTTTATACACTGAAATAAGATTATTTTTGTATCTCAAAAATGTTGGTCTATATAAAAATATGTAAAACATCTTAGTTTTAACTTTTTAATTCAATCATATTTCATGTTTAGCTCTGAAATCACAGGAGTTTCCACCTTAAATCTTTACATTTGGTTGAGGACATGTTCTGTTTCTGTCATGCACCGATTTGACTTCTCTACGTCTTCATAGCTGCTCATTTCAGGACAGATGCCTTTTCTGAATCTGGCATCCACATTTTAGGAGAACAGGAGCATCTAAATGTGAAGCAGCTTATGAGGAATCTGGAGTAACAGAAAATAGTTTTTCTGCATTTAAAGATCCCATGTCTCTCACTCTTGGCTTGACTGCAGTATTCTGGATGAGGACAGTTTAAGCGGCTGCAGCTGTTGGGTGACAATCAGATTTGTGTGGAGAAGAAAACGGTATCTGAGAGGTGACTTCTCTGAGGTCAGAATTAGTTTTTTCCTTGAGTGTGGTTCTGGTGCGTGACATAATTCCAGATTCAGCTGCAGCACAAACTAAAACACAGTGATGACTGCACGTTGATCAAGTCCTGAGGTGAAAATCAAAAACCCAACCCAAATCATAATACCTCCACTACCATGCTTCATAATGTGTTCTGTCTATAAACAGCTCTGCTTGATATCTTTGTTTGCAGCATGCAATCCTAATAACAAAAATATTATTTAGGATTTCTGGCTCTGTCTTTAAGGCTAAGCTGATATTATGATTTAGAATAACTTTCTAAATCTTTTTCAATTTACAAAAAATACTCTGAAAACAAAATATTTTTGGGAATAGTTCTGTTCTAAGTGGTGAAGTGCTCAAAAAAAGAGTGAGTAGAAGAAAAATCCTATAAAGTTCCACCCCAGTCTCACTATATTTTATGCATATATGTTTACATATTTAACATATAATATGTATTCATGCAAACACAAAATAATTTTAAAATAATAGTATTGTCCATATACTTTCCCATGAGGCTTCTCATTTTCTAATTTATATGTTTCCAAATTTTCTGTTTACATTTCTTTTAATTGTGTAAGATTTTTACTCATTTTATAATTTTCCTCTATGTTATTCCACAACCTCGCCCCACAGACAAAACACACAAACTTGTTTGCGATGTTCTTAGACAAGGTTGTTTGATGTCATTTTTCTTTCTTACAAACATTTTTTTTCTCTTTCCTTAAACAGTTTTTGAATGGTTTATGGAAATAGTATTTTTCTTAGCTTTCTAAATTATTCTATCTGTAATTATTATATCTGTAACCTTCAGTCATTTTGACTTATCATTGAACTAAGAACATTGTTATGAAAAGTTGCTTGTCAAAATTAAATAGGAGTATGATTAGAGAATCCACATTTCCTTTTTTATCGGTGTTTTTTGTTGATTTACTTTCTGTATCTCGTTCATCTAAACACAAATTCGTGGTGTTCCCTTTAATATGTCTTCATAATTCTAACTTTATTGACAAAAACTGCTGTCTTAGCATTTTCAAACAATAAAAGTCCAAGTGAAGATCAGGACTTCACAGCAACTCTTATTTTGAAGGTTTATGAAAAAGGACAAAAATGAGAATCTCAAGCTGCAAATATGGAGAAAGTGACTGAAATAGGTTTTTGTGTAAAACAACAAAACATGTGTGTATGAAGCTAAAAAATAAAATCCCACAAAAGATGTAAGAAAAAAAGTCAAGATGAAATGTGCAGCAATCATTTTCAGAGGGAATGGTGAGCAGAGTCTGCATATGACTATTTTTATTTTTTTAACCGACTTGCATGAATGTGCAAATATTTTGTTTATCTTGGATTTGCAGGGAAGTGTGGCGGAAAAAAGGACAATGCAAAGTGTAGAGGCTGTCCTGAGCCAGATCGATTTTCAAGCTCGCAGGGGAAATTATTTGTCACATGAAGCACAGAACGCAAAAAAATAAATACATTAAAAAAAATTAACCACAAAAGAGAACAAATGAACAAATAACCATCTCTGACTGGTGGAGGAGTGGAGTGAGTTAGCTCTTGGCACCTACATCCAATTCCTCATTATTCACTTGCAACTCTGCCTCTCGCATGAAGCCAAGACTCAAGCAGGACAAAAAGCTTTAAGAGGCAACCATCAGCCCTACTTCTGTGAAAATGCATGCTTAATTAGAAAGGGGAATTACTGCTTTACTTCTCTCCAAAGAACATTTTCACAGCAAATAAGACAGAGCTCCAACAACGAGCACAAACTTTTTACACCTCACACAGATGATCTCGGCCCTAATCAAGACTGTGTCTAATTTTAACGTGTTTGAAAGCAACATTTAATTAACAGACAGCAAATTATGGAGGCAAAGGGGCAGAGAAGCAACCTTGGAGCATCTGTTGTGGTTGTAATTAAAAGTCCTCCTTTGTCTCCTCGTCATCGAACATCTCCCAGTGGTGATGTTACCAAACAAGCGCAGCTCCAGCGACAGGCGGAGTCTCATGCAGCAAATCAAAGCTTTTTTACACCAATTTGGCTGCTTTAATACATTAGATCTTTCCCGTTCGAAAAGCTTAGTGCTCAGAAACACATGAGTGCAGCCTGATTTTGTGTATCCTAATTGATGCTTTGGAAGGAGGAAAATGGCGTCTGATGGTTTTGGTGGGAAAAGGCAAAATTTGCTCTCTTCATTTAAAAATGAGTACATATGTCCAAATTTGTGAGGTTTGTGTTGTAACTAGAAAACACGAGTCACTTTGCATTTTCATCTCTGGTTGATGCCAAAGTGTTGGACAGAAGTACACGCCAAGCTTACATCTGCACTCTGGGCTTGTAACAATTATGATATATGATTGTTTTGGAGAAAAAAGGCAAAAAGTTGTTTTAGAATGCCAAAAGGTAAAAAAAAAAATCAAGGTTTACTTCAGGAAAGTCTGTAAATCTAATCAAACATCAACTATCCTAATAAAATCCTGAGTTAATTTAGAGATGTATACTTCCAGGAAAACATACATTTTTGGTCACATGCACCAAGGCTTTATGTTGGTCAACCCCTCACCAAGGCAAGGAAATGACCCGTCTGGGTGCTGTGGGTCTTTGGGTTGTCTGAGTCCAAAGTTGCACGCACCTCTGATATCCGGAAGATACTGTTGTATGGTGCCCTTATTATACACTCTAGTCGTTGGAAGTGTGCATGCACTGACTCTTTACTAACCATGTGCGAATGGAGTGTGAACTATACTCTGATAATCTAATTTAATCATGTGAACAGCAATAACGGGCTCCTTGCACAGCTAGTGTTTTGGGGTGTTTGAAAAAAGACCAATTTGTCCAACACACCTGCGTCCCACCTACTTCACACTTACTTACTCCATTATGTCGTATAAGTGTTCACTATAACATGTCGCTCGCCGCATGCCCATAGAAAACACTTTTGTTCTACAGACTCCCTGAGCAGTCTACGGTATTTTGTGAGGACTACTCACGTGCCATGTACAGATTTGCTCATTTTTACCCTGCTGACCCTGTAAGACCCGTAAGAGCAGTTAAGACAAAAGCTACATTCACACCGCCTTTTAGAAATGATTCAAATGAGATTAAAAGGGTTTATTTCAAGCACTGACATGCATAAAGAATTAACAAAGGTCTACATCCTTACAAAGTCATGTCAAACACAGAATAATTAGGCATCAAATGATGGATTGCTTGAAAGGAAGTGGGAGGAAGCGAACTTATAAATTCCCTTCCAGGTTCAACCATAACATTTTACATGAATGATAATTTTCCGGTTCATAACTTCTATTTAGATATTGATATGTTACCAACACAGATTCAGGTCATTAGGAATCCTTAAGTATCAATAAATCACGTGATCATTTAAACAGACGTAACACTTTTTCAGAATTCATCATAGCATATGCAGATCAAGTATCAAAAATATCTGCAGAATATTTTAACAGAAAAATCACTATAAAAAAATCAAGTATCAAAAATGTAGAATATATTTATATTGCTTCATTTTGCTTTTCATATTTTCATTCAACCATGCCCTTCCAAGAAACATTTATTTAATCATTAAACACGCACATCCGGAAAAACTCTCATGTTTATGAGTAGAAGTTGTGGGAATCTTGAGGCACCTCACGATTCGATTACGATTCAAGAGGCAAATATTTGATTCTGAAACGATTAACAATGCAGCTTCCAGTCATTATCTGAGATTTGGAGGACATGAGATTTTAGCCAGTCTTCGGTTATTAAATGAGCAGTTATTGTAAAGTATGATTCTGTGGCAAATGAATTCCAAGCTGCGCACGTCAATGCTGTCCTGTTGGCTTTCATAACTGCTGCCATGATTTCAGCTTTCATCTCAGTTTTAACTGCTGGGTCGACCATGTCGGTGAAGAAGCGGCGTGTATGGATGTGGTATCTCAGCTCTAACATATGGAGAAACGTTTAGAAGCCCTTATTCTCCATCACAGAACACGCTTTCAAGTCCTTTGCTATAAAAGTTCTGGTTGTCTTCGATATTTGCTTGGCCTTTTCAGACGATGGTGGACGTTTCTTTGGAATATCCAATATGTTTTTTTGACCATTGGAAGTGCTTGCAACAGAACTTGTTAAAGCCACACTCAGAACGGTAGCACCAGACTGGTTTCTACCCTCTTCCCCCTTCGGATGGAACCGTACGATGTGATTTGGCAAATTTGTTGCGTTCCCTACAAATGTAATTTTGGTCCGACAGAACTTACACACTTACAACTTACACACATGACTTTGATCCAAAGCCAACTGGCCGTCAACACTGAAGTTGGGTCGTTTGACTTGATCTGCAGGGTCAGCCATGTTCGTGTGCTTTTCCAAAAATGTCTGAGGGAAAAACTCAATGCATTTAGTTTTGCTTGTTTCTTTAACTTCAAATTATATCAATTTTTCGATTATTTATTATTCATAAAACGATTCAGAATGGCTTATGAATTATAGTCGATACATCTACTCATCGATTATTTCCCCGATCCGCAAGATTCTACGATTTTCCACCTTTATGTAAAAAATGGACGGCCATTGAACCAAGTTAAAGCAGGTCAAACTTTGACCAATCAGAGACTTGAATTTGGTAGTATGAATGGATAAGGGTTAGTCACGTATGGATGGCGTCCCTTCTAATTTACGGAAGTGCCAACTGTTAGAAAAGTGATTCCGGAGGAGAAAGGAATAACTGTGGTTCATGTCCGCTTGAAATTCTATGACACCAAGTCATAGAAGTCTTTAAGACTTTAACCAAGTCTTTAATATATAAATAGAAATAGAGCTTTGAAAGAAAATCTCACCCCCATCTGTATGTGACGGACTCGCGCTGGTAAAAAAAAAAAAAAAAAGAACATGTGTTTAGCCTAGTGTGAACGTAGCTTAAGATTCAAGTCTGTTTTGCTGTTATGTGTGGTGTTTGCATTCAAAAACGGGGGGTTGGATGCAGTGCCATCAAAGCTCAGTCCAAGACAAATCCTTTGCAGACTGGAAGCAAGAATTAGCTCATAACCCAATTCTCCCAAAGGGGAAAAGTTCAGCAAATTCTGGGCATCAAAGAACATGACTCTAATTAAGCTCTCATAGAGCGCTTTCACACTGATGTGCTAAATATATCATTTTTTTCCTCTTCTCAGCTAAATGCTTTGACCACTCCGGTGTCCATGCTGATAAATCAACGAGTCTCTTTTCAAAAACACAAAGTCGCAGTTCAAAGGCAGTTCAGTACCTGCAGCCCTCACTGTTGGCTCATGTGATTCCGCCTGCCTTCACGGGAGCACCGTGAGCGTGCTGCTGCTTGAAGCTGCCACATTCAGTTCAGCACAAAGCCAGACAACACCTGCAGTAAACCAGGCTGAGAAACCAGACGATTTTTTTCCCAGATTTATTGGATTAAGAAGCTTTCTGACACGTTTGCAGTCCTTTAATGGGCTTTACATGAGAAACAAAAGAAGGTGACAGACAGTGAGGGGTGGCTGAGCTCATAAACTTGTTATAGTGCTGCTTCAACCTTTGCCAATATTTGGTCATTTTATGCTCAGCATTAGCAGACAAAAACACACTCAATAGTTCTAAAAAAAAAACTTGTGAATCTCAAGGATTATTTGTCAGTTTGAAGGTGAAATGAGGGTAGTTATTTTTTCTAACGACCCCAGCTTTATCCAAAGAGCTTCAAGGAATATGCCCGTGGAAGTGCACATGGCACCATTTCAGGACGAAAAAGGAAACAAAGCCTCTAAAGAGTCTGGACTGCCCCAGTCCTCATTAAGAAAAACAGATTATCTTATCAAAGACATGTCAAATTTTAAAGATGTCATAGTTAAAAGGTCACAGAGGGACCCGGGCTAACCTCTTTTCAACTAAACGCCTCTGAAGTTAATGGTCAACCATCTCATGAGCCATTAGCTAAATGGAACTCTCAGGCTATGAATTTAAATATAACTCATATTGAAAATGCATGGGCCTTTGAACCTGTCATGTATGAGAAGTACGAGCAAAAATGTATTCCAGGACGTACAGACACGCCATTTTTCTGACTGCATGAATTAATAATTCCTGGTCCTGCATCATTACCTGAAATGCATGGGGCGTGTCGTCCACACAGTACACCCTGAGGGTGAAGCCCAAAGAGTTGCCGGTATCGGGGCCACCAAACACGGCCAGTCTCAGCCGCTTGGCTGCCTCTTGGTTCAGAGGCTCCCCCACCAGCGCATAGCGACCCGGCTGCCCCAGCAGCACGTGGCACCTCTGGGCCTCCAGCAGGCAGTAGCAGGTCGTGCTCTCCTCATCCGCACACATCACCTCCTGTTGAAGAAAGGAGACCAAACTTTTTCACTGTTTATAGATGACAGAGGGGGTTTGATGTCCCTCACTGGCTTATTTTGGAGCATGCTGCGGCTGGTTGGAGAAGAAAAAAAGAACATTGGAAAAACAAACAACCCTGGCTATTCTGACCCGTCAGGTCAACCCATTTTCACTCCCAAGTTGTCATATATTGACGCATGGGTAGGAGCCCTCTGTGCCCCCCAACTCGTCGTTTTTGACACGCTGGCTCATCCAATTGAATCAAGGCTCCTTAACCTCTAGACTGCAAAACGGTACCGGACCAATACCAGACTGCACCGGTACCGTACTCCTAACCATAACCAGGTACCCCAACCCTAACCATTACCTGGTACCGGACACGGAGCGGTACCTGTTCCATATGTGGTCCGGGTTAGGGTACCGGTACTGGACGCGTCCAGGCGAGGACAGGGCTAGGGTTCTGGTACTGGACGCCTCCCGAGGTTTGATCCGCGTTTAGTACAGCGTCTGACAAAACGACTAGACCCCTGATCTAATCGGAACTGTTGGCGCATCAAAAAACGACGAGTTGCGGGCACCCAAAGCGTCAAAGAGTGACGCATAGGGATCTGCGTCAATATGTGACGACTTGGGAGTTTGAACGTGTTGGTCAGGTAAAGGCGTTTCACCACACCCACTTTTGAGAACAATTTCAAACCCTTTAACAGCTCCAGTTCTGACTACGTAATTCCAGCTGAAGTGGAGCATATCCGACCTGCGCTGATATGAAACCCTTTACAGTAATGAACTGCTAACAAAATCAATGTAGAACCAATTGATTCTATGAAAAGTCCCCTTTCTCCGCATCAGAATCAGCTGATTCACAGTAATCACATAAACAGTCAAAGATTTAACGGTATATCAAAGAATGCGTGTTATTTAAGTGTTGCTGGCAACATTTCTGGTGTTCAAGGGTTAACTCTTATTACAGAGGTGAAAAAAGGTTTTCATTTTGCTTTTTGTTGTTAAGTTGGATCAGTTGACATTGCATTAGATGGAGACAGACTTGCAGGATAACAAAACAAGATTGAAGATTGTTTTAACCCTTTAAAATCGGGGATGTCACCAGCGATGCCTAAACCAGTGTTTATCAACCTTTTTTGAGCCGAGGAACCTTTTTTCACTGACAAAAATCCCAAGGCACACCAACAACCAAAAATGTAGAAAAAAGAGAAACTCTATAGACTGTAGAGATGAACAGTCTTTCAACAATCTCACATGCATGTTTTTGTTATAATTGAAGCATAAAAAGCTTGAAGTTGCAGCTGTTTTTCCAAAAAATTGCCATAGCTGTCAATTATAATTTTCAACTAAATTAGTTTAAAGTTTATCCAGGTAGTTATTTTCCCTCCAGTGTATTACAATGTCATGTAAACTCACAAAAAAAATTCAAAATACTGAATTTTTTTTAAAGAGTAATTTATTTTTTACGCTTTGTTTTGTTTATGCCAAAGCAACTGCTAATTTGAACAATTATGGAATGAAAACAGCTGAAGCTGGACAGACTCACGTCTTTAAGTTTGATTATTTTATACACTTTTTACACGATCTGATAACTAAACACAATCTTGAGCTGCTATTTTTGTTGGAACTGAGAAATGTTGAGCCATGTCCACGCCAGGAAGTGAGGACGTTAATCACGTCTGATTGATTAAACTGATGACGTTTTGCTCAAACCTCCAAGAATGATTGGTAGAGAGAGTTTAAGGAGTGGGACTTTTTATAAACAGCTTTTGGCTAAATCATGGTACCATCATTCTTATGAAAACGTCATTAATAGAATTAAATAACCACAATGAAAAAAGTATTTTGTGATCTTACATATCTTAACTACTGTTTTATCAGGACATTTTTGGAAGAACACAGAGCTGATATCCTGGCAATGGTAAATGTTTTTAGATCAGTGAACATGAACAATTTTTCACAGAACATCTCACAGCACAGCAGTGTGCCGTGGGAGATGGTCTGGTGTTCCGGTGGTTAGATGGTTCAGATGGTTGGAAAACACTAGCCTAAATAAAATTTTCTCTTTGACATACGGCAACTTTTTCGACTGTTTATGTGATTAGAATGAATCAGCTGACTCTGACGCAGCGTAAAGTGGCTTTTGCCGACATACGGTTAATGGCTCAAACCTGGTTTTCTCCGTGACAGAATCGGCTGATTGTGTAAACACTTCACTATTAAAGGGTTGCATATTAGTGCAAATCTGCTTTACTCCGTTTCAGAATCCGCTGGAATTAACTTGAAGACCCACTCCAAAAATCTTTTGACATACTGTAGAGGCGTTCCCAATGGTCTTTAAATTTTGATTTTGCTATTTCTAGCCAGAATAAAAAAACTTTGTTGCTTTCTGGGACAAAGTTTCTGTAGAGTGGCATGAGTTCCTTCAAAATTTGCCTCTTATTTGTGGTCGGGACTGTTAAAGCGGAGCAACCCCGCCCACCTTTTCCTCCCTGTAGCTGAGAGTTAGCTAGCGTAAAGCCCCTCACACCCCCAACCAATATTACCGGTGCAACAAAAATGGCGAGCAATAGTTTGAGCGAGGTACCAGCTCAGACGAGGAAAACAAAGACGTAGATGGCTCTATTTGTCTCTAGGCAGATGTATCCAAATGAAGTGGAGTAGGGAGCTTTGTGGTCTGCCCAGTGTATTTTCTACGTAATAATTTTTGATTTTTTCAAACAGCATTTTTTCACCTGCTCTTGGTTCTCAATGATTTGAATAAAGAAATATTCAGAAATTCAATTTTAATCTTCCTTTTCTTCATATATTTTTCCATAATCAGAAAAATTCTACAAGAACATGTTAAAAACACTAAAACGCTATTTTCATTAGAAAAGGTCTTTTATTGCATAAAGGGTTGAAAGAATGTCAACATTGAGCAAAAGCTCGGGGGTTAAAGGGTTTACCTGCTGCCACCAAAAAGTCCACTAACATTACCTTACTGTCTTTTGGTCGGCATAAATTCTTGTCTCTCAATTAGAAAGCTTCCACATGATTGCTAAATGCACACTTCGGTCTGGAAAGAGCAGGTGGCAGTCCTCTAACTTTCCGTTAGACTTGAACTTTAATAAAATGAAAATGAAGGGAACCTTTACTACATGCAAAGGTTCTTTTTAGGCAGGCCTCAACATAAACCTGTCTGTTACAACAGAAAAAAACATTCTTAGATGTGAAAAAGATTTTTTGATAATAAAAAACCTTCCTTGATGACACATTTAATGAAGTCAATGTGTTATGTTTTGTATCTATAAGCACAAATATGTCTATTTATGATTAGGAGTAATTATAATTGCATCACTTTCATTTGTATGTGGATGTATATGGATATTCTTTTACGTCCTTTTCCAAAGAAGTCATGATTAATCATCCAATGTTAGATATACATCTCTTTTGTTTGTGTTCTTTAGTATTTTTTGCTTGACAAACTCCATATAGCACCATGGAACAACTTTTAATGAATATCAACATTGCATGAATACCATCTGCTCTAAAAAGGCCAGTTTGGCATGTTCCATCAACTTTCAGGCTTATTCGTCCGTCTCATTTGCTTCTATCTGTGACGTCGTTTATCAGCCTGATAAAAAACTGACGATCCCTGCCAGCTTTTAAATAATAAAGCAATTAGATGAATAAAAAAACATGATAAAATAACAGCAAATGAACACAAAGAGACTTGTATTTAACCAAAAGATCGTTGGCTGCACTTCCTTTCTACCTGGAAACCTCGGAAAACGTTCAGTAAATGAATTCCAGCAGATGAAAAACAGATGGTAATTCAGGGTTGTGACAGAACAGAGTAGCGGGGAGCAGTTTTGGCCAATTGCTGATTAGTCCTCGCCTTGTGCTGAATTCTCCCTGAATGGCTTTTGACTCATAACTGTGACCCAACGGTCCCCTCTGCGTACGACCCAGCGGAGGCATGGAAAGCAATGCAAAGTAATTTAGTGGCCCGCAGCTTCTTAAGCCTGCCCCATTAACGCTGCAGCATACATGACGGATCACCATGAAATAGCGCAACCAGCCGGGGGAGAAATGATCGCGTCAAACAAGTGTTAAAAAAAAAAGCGCAGGCCTAAATGGGAATGGCGCTGAGAGGCAGACGGGGGTGAAAGAGAGGAGCGTAGGGGAAAGGAAGGAGAGGAAGACGGATGGGAGAGAAAGACATTATTCTCCCATTATATTACTAATTCCAGAGATTAGGTTTTGAGTAAGCATCCTTTCCCAGATAACGGGCTCATTATTTCTCGGTGACAGAGATGGGCCACGGCATTACATTCGAAGAAAATGCTTTCTCCCTGAACCTGCTTTCATCTTTCTGCCGCTGCCCCTCTCTGGTGACTTTCCTCCTGTTCCTTCCTCTTTGTTGGCATATCCTTACTCAAAACCTAATCTCTGGA
>BSAI01000108.1:4637228-4653564 GCA_036245035.1 Adrianichthys oophorus
CCCCCCCCCCCCCCCCCATCCCCTACAGTGATGGGTATTTTCATAGCTCCCTTTTGTGCAACTTGTCTGCTGGTAAATTACAAGTAAATGTCACACGGAGTGAAAGGGCTCGGCTGGGGAAGAGTCACAGACCCCCCTGGAGTTCAGGAAAACTGAAGTCGCTCTGACACGATGAGATCTCTCCAGAGTTTTTTTTTTTTTTTTGATGAGTTTAGTAAAACATTAAAGACGCATCTCAGAAGTGTGGACCAAGAAAGCACGCGAGAGAAAGCAGAAGGTGTTAGATTTACTGCCTCTGTGAGGCCTGAGCTGCTCCCCAGGACAGAGCCGAAGGGCTTCAGAGGTGGTATTTTACGAAAAAATAAAAAGCGTGATGCATTTTGAGTTTTAAATCTTTCAGAAAGCTGTCCTTCTGATGCTGCAGATCATTCCTGTAAAGAGAGAGGACTTTTAGCGCGCTTTGAAATGTAACTCTGCGTGTGTCAGTTCATTTTATTTTGAAAGAGCCAAAAAGGTCTCATTGAATATAATAAAATCCTTTCACGATTGGCTCTTGAACTGCACAGGAACGATCAATGAGCACAATAAAAAATTCCGTCATAAAAAATTGCTTCTTTTCTTCAACACAAAGAGAAAAATCAGCGGTAAATTATTGGCAGAAAAGAAAAAAAGGTCCTTTTAAGCTCAACTGTCATGCTTTTCTAATGAGAATGATAAAATTGGACTTTGCAGAGGGATTTAGAGAAGTAGTCAGGATACCGTTAATATCATCACTAATCTTTGGTTCGATCAGACATGTCTTTTAGACCTTAAACTCCAGGAGGTAGTCTTTGAAAGAAAAGATCTCCTACAGGATGACAAATCTGAGCTGGCAACCCTGAAATCAGCTCTGCGCTTGCATGACTAAACTCCAGGATGAAAACGCATCGTCAAAGTAGGTCATAGCAGCTTTTCAGATCATACCTGAATCTGTTCTACTGTGTCATTTCAAAGCAACAACCCCAACCTGTTGTGCAGACTTGAAGAGGAGCGGCTCTCACCTCCCACTTGCTGTCCAGGATTTGTCTCTTTAACCGGATGGTCCAGTTGTTGGCAGAAACCTCTGCACAATGTGCGATGGTCATGGCCACGGAGCAGGACAGGTCCAGGCCCGGTGGGCCGTATGTGACCGCAGGGCTCAGGAAGACCTCCGACCCATCCTCGGACAAGGCGCTGCGTAAACACGAGTCCCATCATTTAGCATTTATGCAAACATTCATTTTTAGAAAATCTGACAATGGCAGACTGTGTCTTTGATAAACATAAGGTGATGAGTATTCTGAGCGTAACCTCTGCATAAACAAACTCAAATCCTTGGACACTCTTAATGAATCAATGCCTCACTAGCTGACACACAGATAGAGGAAAATTAAAGCACCAAGACTAATGGACGGTGAGGCCGGGGAGGACAGGCTTTACCGCAGAGCGTGTAAGCTTGGTGGGTCGATGGAGCTTATGAAGCCTGCTCTGGCCAGCCTGGTGACAGATTAGCCAGGCCAAGCTGCTCTTGGCCAGGGGCCCAAACTTGGCTGGAGGCCCTAAAGACTGAGCGCAATCGATGGGACCACCATCAGTCATGCAGCTGGCCCAGCTGGATACCCCACAAACGCAGGACACAGCGCCGGAGCTTTTGTCACTGCAGCAGCATGGCAGTTCTAGGCATCATTAATAAAACCGAGGAGAGGACAGAGCCTGACGTGCACACAAACGTGGACAAAGGAGGTGCAAGTAATGACAAAAAGCACCCAAACAGATGCATTCAATGTTACATTTGAGAGGTTTTTAATATGCAGCTGCTTTACATTACAGTTGTTTATCTGCTTCTTCTCATTTGAGTTGCTGAACCTTTATTAAGCAGAATAACTTAAACAAACTTAAACAAAAAAAGAGAAGTACAGTAAAATCAGATGCAGGAGATTTAACTTTTAGGATGCAAACATAAACAAAACTGTATTCATGACCAATTAACCCCAATTGATTACATCGATGACACAGTGACTTTAAATTAAATGATTTGACTAGTATTTCTTCAAAAAAAAGGCTCTTCAAAATAAATCCCATTCTGGTCATCCTAAAGCCACTAACTATATATACGAAATAGACGGTGACCCTTCCCCCCCGGCGTTCTAAACAGGAAGGTTTCAAGAAGCCAACATTCTTTAGACTTTTATAGAGAAATAAGCAGCTTTTATTCAGTCATTCTATTTGTCAGAATAGCCATTCATGTTCTTGCTGTTTGCTCCATATTTCAAGTTACTCAAGTTATAAACCAGCCAATCGGATGCCTCAGTAAAAGCAGGTGGCTGCTGGCCCGCTTTCAAGTGGTAGGTGTGTGGACTTTAAACAAGCCATAGAAACGTTGACTCAGATGTTGACTCATGTGGCTCCAACGTGGCGGTGTTCGTATTGTGAAAAAATGGCAGTTGAATTGACTTGATTTTGTCAGAATCTGAAGTAGCCATTTTGTTTGGATGGCGTCACACTCACGTGGTCTAGTTGACATATACATAACGGCTAAAGCTCAACAGTCTGCACATGGTGGTGACCAAGTGAACAGACTTTGATCAAATCTTTTTTCAACACAAAGTCAAACTCTTATCCTGTTTTATTTTTGAAAACTCTCTTTTAGAAATATGATAATTTTTGCCCAACTGTGCTGGATATTTTAATACAAATCTGCTTATGGACTGAAGCCTGTTTGTGAGCTGAAGTAACCTAAGACAGCTGCAGTTTGCCAAGTAAACACAAGGAGCATTTTACAAATTTCACGAATTATTTTTCACTACCATGTGAAATGATGCCTTTGTCCCTTTAAACAAACCAATGGTTAAAAAAAAGTTGCTTAAAAGTGTGAGACATTGTAATGCCCTTTTCTGCACTTTTTAAAGACCCACTCTGATGAAAATGAGATCTTATCATTTTCTTGTGGAATTTTTTTGATGATAGAAAACCATATATTAGGAAAAAATAGAGAATTGCATTTCTGAGTATTTCTAACACTAACTGTAGTAGTCCCCTGTGACAGACTGGCGACCAGTCCAGGGGTGTCCCCTGCCTTCGCCCATGAGTAGCCGGGTTAGGCTCCGGCAATCCCGTGACCCCGAAATGGATAAAGCAGTTTGGAAAATGAATGAATAAATGAATGAATGAATGAATGAACTGTAGTAGTCTGTTACTAATACTCACCCTATACTGTAGTCACTTTAAAAACATGTGTCATGCACTTTTTAACCTGCGCAATACTCTGACTTGTGGTGAAATTGATTTCTCTCTGTGATTAATCTTGTTTTTTTATTATTTTTTTTACTGTTCATGATGTATCCTGTTTTTGTCTCTTGAATGTAATGCTGTAAAATGGAAATGTTCCCATTATGGAACAAACAAAGGATTAACTTTTATCGTCTTATCTCATCTAAAATCATTTTTTACATTGAAGATGTAAAATCCAGTTTATGTGATGTAGAAAACTGCGCGAGCCACAAGCTCCACTTGTAGACAACTAAACGACGACCATGTACGTCTTTGTTTTCATCATCTGAGCTTGCATCTGGATCAAAACTGGACGGCTGGATAGCTCCAATATTGCTCACCATTTTTGTTGCATCTGTAATGTTGGGCTGGGGGTGTGAGGGGCAATTACCTAGCGGGAAAGTGTAAAAACAGAAAGCTCTAAGGGGAGGGGAACGGGGGGTGGGGTTGCTGTGCACCAACTTTCCTGAACACAACTCAGAGGGGAATTTCTGACAAACTCCTGCTGCTCTGCAGAAACTGAGTCCAGGAAAACAACACAGGTTTTGATTTAGGCTAAAAACGGCATAATCATAATTAAAAGACCACTTGGAACGCTTTGACAAAAGATCAAAAGATGATCGGAAGGGGACTTTAAAGTATGAATTGGCTACAGGAGAAAGAAGGTAATGGTAAAAGGGAAGTTTTGTGGGCTTGCTAAAGTGATTACTTCTGTATTGTTTGATTTTTTGGGAAAGCAAAGCCCTTCTACTGCATGTGTTAGTTGTTTTCCATCTTTGCATTAATTAGCAGTAAAAGGCTTGACAGTGAGCGTGTGTCTTGAGTGCTGACGGGTTACCATGTGGCGCGGCGTGTTATTGAGCTCGTCTGGCTTCTTCTCCCGTCTTCCCGGTTTCTCGTGCTGTGTGAAGCTCTTACCGACTGACACACCACAATTAAAAGAGCTGCTGTCTAAATATAAACCCCCACACACCCAGGAAGCTCTCTGGCCATGCGGGTGCAGTTTTCTGCTAATCAGCCCCGGGCTGGAGGAAACCAAGGTTACCTGCTGCTGTGAGTGTGGTAATTAGCCAGACTGCCTGTGTACAAAGATTAAAGATGATTATTTAGCATCCCTGATTGTGTTTACCAGAACAGATCACTCAGTGATGGTGGCTGGATTCCGGTTAATAGTTAAGCACAACACGCTTGGTTTACAAAATAAAATCCCACAAAGTAGATTTTCTTTCTTTTTTTTGGTGTGTTTTTACATAAACCCTAAACTCAGCTTTGAGTTGTGATCTTAATTAAATGAGACAGACCCTCAGTGGAAGATAATGGAGTATTGTTTGTTGCAGCAATGAAGAAAAAAAAAAGTGATTCTGCCTTTGCTGCTTTGGATTTAATCCACTGAACATGATGTGAACAGCTGTGGCATGACAGTGCTTTCTATCAAAGAAATAGTCCTTATGAAAACTGCTGACAGCGCTTTATTTTATTACTAACTTGTCAGATGTTTTTACCTAACACTTGTCAGCGCTCTGTCCTGTTGTGCAGCCTTTCATGCAAGCCAAGAAGTTAATGAAATAAAAAAATAGATGCTTTTACAGCTCGGTTTTCAGCAACGAGATGTTTTAAAGGGTCCCCACTGTGAGCTATTAGTTTTTATAACAGCTCAATGTATTGATTAAAAAGCAAAATATGTTTAATTCATAAAGTTAACAAAACCCTAAACATAAAAAATGCACATTTAAATGTCATTTAGTGCCTTATAAATTAAATGAGGGTGCAAATATGGTTGAAAAAGGAGTGAGCGCGAAGGAGGATGATTGGCTAAGGGGGTTAAAGGTAAAGGAAAATTATTGGTTAAAGTGTTAAAGGGGTGGAGTCAAGAGTCAGATCTCTGTCTTCCCCCCTCTGGTCTCCGACAGGAGGCATCTCCAGAGTACTAGACACACTACATCTCCCAGCAACCTCAGCGCACAGTCCCCAGATGTCACTTAGCTGACACTCATTGACAATCACCCACATGATACTTAAGCACTGCACAGAGCCTCACTCAGTGCAAAGTATTGTTTAGTCCCACCCTGCCTGCCTTACCTAAGTGGTTCTATCTGGACCTGATGTTCTGTTTCTGACCCGCGTTATTCTCTGTTTGCCTGCCCTGACCTTCACCTGGACTCTGACATCTCTTCTTGACCTCTGCCTGTCTGACTCTGATTTAGCTTTGTGGACTTATAGATGGTTTTCAAAGCTTTGAATGGTTTGGCACCAAAACACACCATTGACCTCTTGAATCAAAACATAGCAAATCTGCGTTCAGCTTCTGACTAGATCTGAAACAGACTTCCAGAAAGCCTAAGATCAGCTGAGACAGTTTCTTCAAATCCAGGTAAAGACCCACCAATTCTCAGCTGCATTTGATTCGTTTTTATTCAAAAGTTTACATCTGCACTGTTAATGTAAGCTTTAATTTGTACTTTCTTTATTTTTTTATGTTAATGATCATTACTTAATTTTTTTTTTAAATGTTTTATGTAAAGTACTTTGAATTGTTTTTGCACACAAACTGGGTCATACAAATAAACTAGCCATGAAACCATGAAATCCTAATAACACCTGAAGATGCGTTGATTTTGGAGAACAAAGTTTAAACTGAATAAATGTGTTTTAACTATGAAATAGTTGAATAGTTAATGTTTGGATGACAATGAACTCAGAAACTGAAGAAGCTTCAATGACTCTAAATGTCTTTTCAAAAACTTAATTAGACAGAAATAATATACAAAAATATGACTTTTGGTGTGTTCTTTTTTTTTCTAATCTTATAAACGTTACTTTTGGGGTGAAACATTTCTGCTTTATTTATGAATACAAAAAACACTTTTTTTTCATTTAGTTTAATTTAAAGATTCCAATCATTTGTACTGAAATAAAATCGGCGCATGCTTTTATGATTTAGAAATCAACCAGTTTTATAATTTTTTTCTATTTTATATAATTTCCACAAGAAAACATATATATTAAAAACAAAACAAGACATCTTATTTTTTCACGTTACATGTAACGCACAGATAGTAGAATTTATAACATGAGCACTAAAAAGCCAGAATACTGTTTGAAATGAAGTCTCAGTATTAACAATCTTGATTAAAAGAGTGTACATTAATACAGGAATGAACTAGGGCTGGCCACATGTTTTTTTTTTTTTTACTTTCTTATAATACATAACATTTTATGCTATGTTATAAAATCTGTAATGTTAAGTGAAAAAAAGCAGCGTAAGTAACAGATTTTCATTCTGATTTTTTTTTCATTCCAATACATTAATTCCTTTACAGTAAAAGTGGTATGCATGGATCTCCTTAAAGATCCATTCCAAAAAAAATAGTTTTTGGTGTTTTTACCATGTTCTTGTGGGATTTTTCATATGATTGAGGACATGTATGAACAAATTTAAGATTAAAACGGTGTTTCTGAATATTTCGATATTCAAACCGTGATGAATCAGGAGCAGATAAAAACCCGTGGTTGGAAAAAGCTCAGGTTTGTGACGCAGCAACTGCCTTGGGTAGGCCAAAGTATCAATTCTCTGCTGCAATTTGGATGCATCCATTTGCAGACAAATATACGAAACCAAAAATGGCCTATCCTACTTTTTGTTTTTAACAGTTTTCTCGTGCTGAGATCCACTATCTTGTTATTACAAGAAAACAAATTTCGTTGTCTCGTGATAACGAGATAATGAAGAATATGCAGTAATGTCCCACATTCCCTTTACCGCACCGAGACTTTATCTGTCTTAGGTCTCATAACCACACCTTACAGCTTACACTGACAACTCTCAACAGCAGGAAAAGAAACACTCTCCAAATTTTTTTTTTTAGTATATTTTTTAAAGAAACACTCCCCAAATGTTGTTTTTTTTTTGGGTATATTTTTAAATTTAATATTGGGGCTACACTCCACATTTGCTTTAATTCCATCCCATGCACCAGCCTTCTCCCTTTATTTCCCTAAAGGCTTCCATATAATTGTCTGCAAGTGAATGCATCCAACAACAGGTTGAATGACAGAACCGACAGAACCTGGGTCGACGAGAGTCACTGCCTATCAAACACCATTTATCACTTATCACTATAATTGATTTGTTTATTTGTGTTCAACATTTTCTCTGACAAACTGCGGATAAAAAGTATATTGTAGCAAGTTGGACTGAGTGACTGTTTGGATCCACTAATGTCCGGAGCTCAATGAATGCACCACGCAGAGATGGAGAGATTGTCAGCCCAGGGTTCTGTTATTCAACCTGATGTCTGGGATTTTAGGGAAATTAAAGGAGAGGGGCTGTATGGGATGGAATTCAGGCGTTTGAGAAGCGTAGCTCCACTAATATCGTATATCTTCCAATTGTGTCCTGTCGCCAGTCTTCAATATCCGCCGGGACTAACGGGTGTTTGTTACTGTTAGATGCCAATAGTGGCTCCTTTAATTTGTTTTCTCTTGATAACGAGAAAGTGGATCTCATTATCATGAGAAAATGGTAAAAAAAAAAAAAAAAAAGAAAAGTAGGGTAGGCTGTTTTTGGGTTCCATACAAATAGACCATCCAATGTCTTTATTTACCTCATCTGAGCTGCCAGCTGCCACAAAACTGTGTGGCTGGATAGCTCTGATATTGCTCGCCATTTCTGTTCCTACGCTAATGTTAGCATGGGCTTGGGAGTTGCTATAAGTTAGCGGGGCAAAGTGTAAACAAAGGGCTCATTGGAAATTTGCAGAGGGTAACTAAACTTCAGCACCACAAAGTAAATGTTATTTTTCTGTGTGTTTTGACACCAAAGCATAAACTCAACTTTGAGGTGTGATCTTAATTAAATAGGACAGGCCTTCAGTGGAAGTTAACGCAGTTTTGTTTGTTGCAGTAATGCCCACAATTCAGACACAACTTTCTACTTAGCTTCTGCTGATCTGCAGAAAAGATGTCTTAATAAACGACAAAGGCTTTTTGATTTTGGCTTGAAACGGCATAATCATAATCAAAAGACCACTGGGAATGCTTTGAAAATATATCAGAGGATGATCAAAGTGGGTCTTTACTTTTACCTGATGACTCCTAATTCATAAAATCATGGTTTTAGTGATGAGGACATTTAGTTGTGGGTTTCTGCAGGTTTTTGTCTCCCTAAACAAAAGCAAAAAGCCTCAGAGCCAAAGACAGAAGGAGGCGACTCGCCAATGCAGCACAAAAAACAAATTTTCCCAATGAGTTCCTCCTACGCCAAAATAATGGTGCTTGAGCATCGGCGTCCCGCTAATAGGTATTTGTGCATTAAGGTCTGCCACTGCTCTACTTCTGGTTAGTGCCAGGGTTGGAGCACACTTCTGCAAAGATTGTTTTTAAACTGTGAGGAGATTTTGCAGCTGTGATATTAATGGCTGTGTAAACAAAAACTAGCAGATGGGCGGAGGGTCGCTAGCGCCACTGAAAATAACATGCAGATGGCTCAGAACACCGCCGTGACAGTTTATGCATGATGTTTACTTGTTTTTTTTATGCCTCACTTCAAGAATTTCACAATAGATTGTGTCTATTTTCACCCGGCATCACCATAAAAGCTCAATAGGCAACAGGTGGTATCTTTTTTTACAATCATTCTTAGATATAAAAAGTGGGATACTTCATTTAGTTCCTGATGTCTGGTGTGCGACTGCAAAACAGTATTTGTTAGCCACTGATTTTGGAAGGTGTCTCATTTAAAAAAGATGAGAGATGTCTGTTATGTTCGTCATATGCACTTCAACTGTGAGAGACGGATTGTAAAAATAATCCACAAAATTATATTGTAGGATTTTTGAAGACTTTATTTAAACAATGGTGCATAAAAGTAGAATTTAGTATCTACAGAGGCCTGCTACTTCTACTTTAAGAAGCTCTTCTATCCTCCACCGTATTAAGGTCACCTGCATGAACTGGACATTTATATAAAAGACACCTGTCCACACCCTTAATCAGTCCAACTGCAACTTCTCCACCATGACCAAGACCAAAGAGCTGTCAAAGGACACGAGGGACAAGATTGCAGACCTGAACAAAACTGCAATGAACCAATCTATATTAAGCAAGCAGCTTAGTAATAAGATGTTAACTGTTGGAGCAATTATTAGGAAATAGAAAAAAAATAAAAGTTAATTGACAATCTCCCGCCACCTGGAGATCCATTAATGGTCTTACCTGGCGGGGTACAAATGATCTATAGAACGTTGAGGAAACAGCCCAGAACTACACAGGGGAACTGGTCAATGACCAAAAATGGACCACATTTATTATTTACTATCTGCTGTTTTATAGCCACTGTAACAGTGCAATTTCCCCCTTCATGGGATCAACTAAAGTTCTATCTTTCTATCTATTTCAACTTAGAAACTACAGTGTGTAAACTCGGTGAAGATGTACAGGAACCTTTGACCTCAATCATTGACAACCAGGTTAAGACTACAAAGTATTCAGGTGAACTTACTGACCTTTTTTTTTACTGCAGGTTTGTTTCAGCGTGTTTTTTTTCTGACAAGAAACAGCTATTTAAGATCTTCAAACCGCAAGGTAAAACATGACAAAAATAAAATAAAATAACCCTGCCTAATAGCTATTTTCTGTCACACATCCTGGTTCTGTGCTTGGTCAACTTCCTGTCCCTTGCTAAGCTTGGAAAGATCACACACAGCAGCTTCTTGACATCCAGAGGACACGAGAAAGCTCTTGTGAGAACCTGAAACTGAGCCAGAGCTGATCGATTCCTGTTCTTTGTGAAGAAAAGCAACGCCTTATGTAGATGACCGAGGTTTGAATGCGAAGAAGGGATCCAATTTCTCCTGTGGACTCCGTGGCTGTCGAAAGATAGGCTTTGACTGACAGCCCAGCGGTGTGCGGCTCATGCAGCTACTTAAACGACATCCGGAGAAGTAAACAGCATCAGGCTTATCAGAGCAAAGCAGCAGCTCAGAGGGCAGCAGCGCGGCTGAATCTCCGCGAGCAGCCCACTAACCGAGCTCTGAGAGGCTCTCTGACCTTGGATGTGTCGCCTCTCCCCCACGACCTCGAGCACTTTAAAGGGTGAGGTGAGCTGACCGGGGAATCGGAGACGGCACTAGATGTCACTTTTGATCCTCCCTCAGAAAATCACGCTTCACTAAGAGGCACAGGCAGCTGGCTTGCGTCGTCAGGGCGATATCTGTGCCAGCAGGGATTGACACAGACAAACCGACATTTTCATAGCGTCTGCTTTAAATCAAGAACATGTCCAAAAACTGACTTCTGTTTGTCACATACCTTTTGAGGCTCTGCTGCAAGGCAGTCGAAGGTATTAGATTTCTTTTTTTCAAACAGTTGTTATCTGCCTTTCCATTTTCTCCCTGAGCAGGAGCTTTGTGAGCTTCTTGACAACAAAGTTGCAGAAATAGGCTTCTGCTGCATCTCAATTCTGAAGCATATCATGCTCAGGCTCAGTGCATCTAACCAAAAACAGATCAATATCAGCCATTATTTTGACTTCTCACACCGGCCAAAGCGGAAGAAGATAAAGTCATAGTTACATCTACAAACAGAAAGCAGACTGGCAGAGTGCTAAAGTGGATTTTCCTCTGCTGAGAGTTCCTTTAGGCTGCAAAGCAATCTGTCTTAAGCTGCCAATGTATTTGTGACACATCATGTCCTCCCCTGAAGTGCCTGCAAGAAGAACCACATGGAGGACCACATGGGGGCTGGAAACACGGGCATCTGCATATCAGCGTGCAGACGTGTTTATCTCGGAGTGTTTGTGCGTCTTGGAGGAAGATGGATGAGAGATGCAAAGGTCTGAGAGATCAGAAAGGAGCGGCAGAAGAAGCCGGCTGGGAAGTCCCTCACCTGCAGTCCTCCTGGCTGATGCTCATGTACATTTCCCAGGTAGTGTCTTCTGCGATCCCCCCGTGAGGCACCAACAGACTGATTCCTGCAGAGGAGGAGAGCATGCGAGGGCTGATCAGCGCGAGGGCTGATCAGCACACAGGCGTGCGCGCGCCGCATGCACCTGTTCGGCTGTCAGCTCGTTTTACTGAGGGTGACAGCCGCCAGGGTGACGGCCGCGGAAAAAAGGTGATGGAAGCAAGTCTCAAAGGCCTTGTGAATCAGAGCTGCCAGCACAGTCTTTGTTATAATCCGACAGACACACACCGACTGTCTCCTTCTTAAACACATGAGCATAGACAACATTGTACGGTATCATAAACAATTACTGCCAATCTGGCAGTAGATAAAGGACCTCGAGGGACAGGATGATGAATGTAGGCCACGAAAAAGAGCCGCCTGAATAATGTAGCAGACAGAGCAGCGAAGGTTTACATCAAACCACTCTGCATCTCTGCATGTAAGCTGAAATGCATAGCAAGCACACAAGAATCAGGTGTTTTCTGTCGTTTTTTGATCTCCTTCAGATTTGTCAGGAGGTGTCTTTCATGCAATAGCAAGTTAATAACCTAAGTAAAGCAAGAAATCCATCTAGTGTGCCTAATCTCAGAGAGATGCACTCTTCTCTGGCTGTTAATTCTGTGCTGAAATGAATGCATATCACAGCAGGAAGGTATCAAATTAAATTTCCTCACCTGTGTTCGGTACCACCAGCCTGCCTCCAGCATTGCCAAACACTGCTGTCGCTTTGTGCAGAGGCCTGCTGGGAGTCAGGGACACCGGCGGGGTGAAAAGGTTTTTGCCTCTTATACCCAGTGTGGTCCCCACAGCAACCCCTCTGTAGTCTGGCGCCAAGCCTCGTGGAAATGTCTGAGGGTGGGACATGACGTGGTACTCTGCCCTTTCTGCGGCCCCTGCGGACACAATGAAAGCTCTGAGCGCCGGGCGGACTCAAAAGTCAGTTCAAGCCCTCTGTGGCATCAGGATAACTCAGCTCTTCCGTTACAAACAGACTCATTTTGATCCAAAATCAGATTTATTTAAATTCGTAATGTTTTTAGTTAAACCGATCTCTTTCCAGCTGACTGTTTACCAAACCAGTCACTGTCAAGGTTTTTGCCTCCAGCTGAAACAATATAAGCCTTGGGCTAAAGAAGGAGCAACACTTTGCATTGAAAGAGCTAGAGGGGCGAAGTTTGTGTTTCAAGCTGCAAAGACCCCATGTAAAATATAAATAAAGAATTGAGATTCAAGTCCGGCTTTAAACCACTGAGACACTGGGGTTTAACAGGATGGCTGAAGATGCTGAGGGAAGGACCTCAAGGACACTATGTGCATGTCCATTGAGTAGCAGGAAGCTGCTCTCATAATGCAAGGCTAGATACTCCGGAAAAAGGTAATTAAAAAAATAAACAATTAAAGACGTATCATTCTGCTTTAGGGCAATCAAATCCTAGGTCTTTATATATATTTACACTAGTTCCTAGTAGTTTAACAATGATCATATTTGTGGTTGATGATATGACTTGTAATGGATATTGGTTCATTTTGAACAATCCGGTTCACAGACCCGAAGGACATCTTCATTTTTTTACTTAAAAAATGAAAAAAAAACTTCTGTCCAACAGCTAAGCACACTGATATGAGCTGAGAGCCTCTTGTGTTAGACAGCTTTTACTGTTACAATCAGAGGTTATTAATCTCCGGACACACAAGGTGTATATTTGTATAAACTCTGTTTGTAATTTAAACTAAACTTTATTTATATTGATTATGTTTGTACCTTTTTTTTGTTGGACTGTACGGAAAAGAAGAAGGGGGAAGAAAAGAGAGGGATGGGGGGGGGGGGGGGGGCACGGCACAAAAGACAGGGGAAAAAGGGTCTGTTAAAGAAATTGGAGGATGATTACAGGGGAGGGGGTAGAATCATAGAACAAGAGGAAAACTGGACTGAGTGACCCCTCACCCCTGGCAATCTAAACAGGAAGTACCTGCTGGCTTCAAGAAGCCAAAATCCCATAGACTTCAATAGAGAAATAAACAGCTATTACTCAGTCATTCTATTTGTCAGAATAATCATTCTTGCTCTGACGCTTATTTTTAAGATGTTATTGACAACCCTTGTTTTTTTCTTCATATTTTTCTGTAGTTCAAGTTATTCAATAAATAAACTGGCCATTCATATGCCTTAATTAAAAGATGTGGTGTCACGTCAAATTATCAAAAGTTTTGATTGACAGGTTCTTCCTAGCCCACTTGCAAGTGGTAGGGGTGCAGCCCCCCAACAAGCTCACTCCTGATTGGTGGGAGTGGTTGCTATAGAAATGACGACTTAGACCAACTCGGACCAATTACTGCTTACTAAGGAGGTCTGGTTCCAACTTAGCGGAGTCAGTACCACACAAGAATGTCGACTGAATTGACTTTTGTTAGATCCAGAAGTAAACCATTTTCTGTGGGTGACGCCACACTCACTCAGTCCAGTTCTCTGATACAGTCAGTGGTCTAAGTCAGCAATTCACAATTCTATGGCAACCACTCCCACCAATCAGGAACACGTTTGAGATTTTAGTTTCTTGAAGCCATCTGGGATTTCCTGTCTTGAACGCGTGGGGTGGGGGCCACTCAGTCCAGTTCTCATATACAATCACTGGTTGCTTATTGGGAGGGCCCTCCTGGGTAGAGGTCAGCTCACTTCTGATTGGCATTGCAATTAGCACTAGCAAGACAGTCTTTCCAAAAATGGCAAACCATTTGGAGATGGGACAGTGTCTTCTTCAAACACAGAAATACAGATGGGCATGGGAGTGCGGTGGGAGGTGGGAGATTATTTGGGCCGCTAATTGTTTTGCATCGGCTCATTTCTTTCACACATCAATATTGTATTAATAATTCATCTTCTGGAGAAATTTAAATGGAAAACAGCAAAAGACGAAATCACACAAAGAACTATGGCTACACAATGAACGCAGTTCCTTAAATTACCATTGAAAGCAGTTTTCAAAATGAATTCATTTCCCATTGACTTGTTAAAAATGTCGAATTAACGTCAAAACAAACAGGTCAGTGGACCCATCAGTACAGTTACTTTTCTTTTCCTCAACAAATGGGACCTTTTGTTTTAGAATGTGACAGAGTTGGGAGACCGAAACTCCTTAAAATATCCCACTTCAGGCTTTATTTTCACTTTCTAAATCCCGTGGATGACATTAGAGATCATCTATCCAATGGTTTCAACTACACAAAAGAGTATCTAAAGAAGTGGCTTTAATGGAAACCAATAAGTTGTGCTGTAAATGGGTCACACACCCCTACATTTCACAGCCATTGTGCAAAAATACTGAAAGCCTGCACACTTTTCAAAGTTGAAAATCACTTTTGAGTCATTTGTTGAGAAATCACTGCAATAGTTTGAGTTCCTCTGACATGTTTCTGACTTATCAAAAAAGGATCTTTGGGGAAGTAATGAGTTCTGATCAGAATGTGACCAAAGTAAATGCCAAACTGGAAAATGTTTGAGTTGAACTTCGGAATGACGTCAAACAAAAGGGAACAGGTGGTGCAAGGAGTCCATGGAGTTAAAGAGAAGAAGTCCTGTGCTCTCCCATGAGGAAAACATAAAAATATGTTTTTTTGGGCACTTTTTATTTAAAAAAATGGTACAGAAGTAAGAAAATTCTTCAAATTCACTGTATAAAGAGTCGATCCAGATAAATATGACAACTTGGTGGTTTAATGGGTGATAATTAAAAACAAATTAAACGAAGATTGAAGCTAGGATTTTTTTCTTGTCGTTTTTGAATATGCATAACAAATGAATGCTATATTGCAATGAATTACATTATTCTCCCTTGAAATTAGCTTTGTGGCACAGCTGGATGATATAGAAAGACATTTGTATTTTAAAATAAGAGAAATACTTCTGGTCAGAAACCCTTCCAACTTTAGAGGTACATTTATTTGCTTATATTGGATTTATAATGATGTATAATGTAAATTATTTGTAATGGCGTTACTACGTTTAATCATGTCACCCCAATTCCAGCTTTTTGTTGCTTAATTTTTATTTGTGTCCTGGGAGACACCAAGTTGATAAAGTCATCTACTGCTTCTTGTGGGTGATGATTTTTAAAAACAAAAGCTTTTTAGGAACCATGCACTAATATATATATATATTTTATTATGTCTACAAATTCCAAAACATAAAATGAAATAAAAATAATCGTAAAAAAGACTAGACCACTGTCAATATTTCGTTTGGTAAAAATGCTGCGATCATTTGCATTTTTTTGATAATTTTCAAAAGAAAAGCCCAAACAGTAAATCCTTTTTGTTCTTTTTTCTTTAACATTCATCCAGAAAAACCTGCAGAAAGCCATGGACATCTACTTTATCTAATGAGGGCAAAAAGAGGGCAGTTTGTGAATATTTGTTAAAGCTTTGATCTGGTATGGCATGCTCATGGCTGCTTGGAGACATCTCTGCTCTGAACCTGGCAAACCCAAAGAAGATTTTCATTAATTTATTGAAACATTTTTGATCAGAATAAATAGATGATCCACTTTTACCCAAATTCCTTGGATTACAGAACCAAAGAGCAGCTAATGGTAGGAGCTGAACACCACTGAAGTGTTTTCCTTTTTACCCTTTTTTTGTATGACGCTTGTTTGACGGCTGCAGAGTGATGACACGTCTGAAACCACTTTCTGCTCGCGCTGATCAATGTTTGTTTAAAGAAAAAGGAAATAGTTTTACCACGAATAATGTACAGTAACCCCTCCCTGCTCTTTCACTTTACATTGTCATTTTGCTCAATTTACAGAGTTATCCCTGTCGAAGTGTGTATGTTTGCTTTTCCATTTGCTGCTGCCAGTTTGGAGTCATTTATTTGTTCAAATCCATCAGAAATGTTAAGCCATGAAAACATCAAGCCGGGTTTGTTCATCCTTGCTGAAAGAATACTTTCAGTTGAATTTGGCTTTATCTAACTACAAGGGCAAGGACAATAGTTAGCACATTTATTATGGTGGCCGACATGGCTCACATAAATGCAAAAGACACAACACAACGACAAAAGGCAAAGCACAACGACAAAAGCCGAAGCACAACGACAAAAGCCGAAGCA
>BSAI01000108.1:4656665-4763340 GCA_036245035.1 Adrianichthys oophorus
ATATATATTGCATTTTTAATTTTATGTCCTGAATATTTTATTAGAATATTGTACAGGAAAATACGGGAATTGTATGGGAAATAGTCTGGAAAGAAACTTCTAAAATATGACTCAATATTTGTTTGGATATAGGAGCCTTTAACGGAAAGTCTAAGTAATAATAGATAAGAATGAAGAAAAGTTTCATGGCTCCAGGCGCACTGGTGCAATAAAACAACAAAAACACTGTATTTACAGATGAAGCTGCATGTTAGTGGACGTTTGTACAACAGCTCAGACAAGAAGAACCTAGAAAAGGATCTGGTATACAAAAAATTAAAGACCGTCATGCTGGCTCCTAAAGCGTTTTAATAATTGATGCAGCTGTATTAGAATACAAAGAAGGTAATGCATAATTCATAAAAGTGTATAAACTTTCCCAGGGTGTGAATGCAGGCTTGTCTTGCAATACAAAGATGTTAATATGTGAACAAATTTACAGAGAAATAAAAAATAAAACTTTAAAAACTAAGGTTTTTTTTCTTTTTCAAGGAAAAATGACTTTTATGTGATCTTTACATAACAAAACACACAAGGACAATGCAAATGCTGCAGATTTCTATTAATAAAACACTGAAAACATTTAATTTTCAATGATTTTTAGGGCCTTTTAAGCCATCAAATAAACACAAACAAACTTGTGTCTCCAGCAAGCTTTCTTTACCAGGGCATCATATTTTTTTATGCAGATACTACAAAAAGTATTTTTCCAACATTTTTGCAAGAGGGTATAAAAAATATTTTGTTATCATAATTTTTTAACATCCGATCAGGATAAATCCATCAAACATGCAAAATCAGAACATGTTTTACCGGATAACACTCCATATTCATTTATTTAGAGTAAAAAAAAAAAAACCCAAAAATCCATAAAACTACTGTGTTGCTTTTAAAAGAGCTGATATACAATAAAAAGGCAAGAAAACTGGTTTTGTTTAAAAAATATATAAAATATATTGTTTGAAAGTCACAAAGAATGTGAAAAAACAAACTTGCTATTAAATCTGCTACAAATTGATAAATGTTTACAAATGCTGGGTAGATGTACTTTAGATCAGGGTTTCCAAACTTTTGGTTGCAGAATGGTACTGGTCCATTACTTAAAAAACATAACTTACATTATTTCCACTTTATTTATTATCTTTTTCTGACTCGTTTTATTTGAAAAAACAACTTTGTTGCCTTTGTTTACACTCTCTCCTGTGAGCTTACAGCCCCTCACAACCACAAGCTAACATTAGCGTACCAAAAAAAAACAAAAAAACATCAGAGCTATGCAGCCGCACAATTTAGAGCCAGATGGCAGCTCAGACGAGGAAAAAGTAAAAGTACATGAATCTATTTGTCTGCAAGTGTATGCATTAGAATGGAGCGGTTCAGGAAGACTTTGGCCAGCCTAAGGCAGTTGCTGGGTCATTAACCCGAGCTTTTCAAACCGCGGGTTTCATATTCTCATATTCCAACTTTTTTTATTGTGACCTGCATTAGGAAAATTCACGTTCACCATATACAATATGGTATATTATACATACAATATACATATATTAACATACGGTGTGCTTTCATTTAACCTAAAAAGAACATAAGAGCTATGCAACCCAATATGAACGTCTGGTTCTCCCTGCTAACAATAATAAAAAATATTTGTACATTGATTTAAACAAACAAATGACATTCTGCAGGGAAGAATTATAAACTTAAAAAACAACAGCACAAGCAGATTAAGCCTCAGATCTGCATGTCCTCCCCAGAATCTTCCTCTTTATCCATTTTAAAAGAACCACTGGTGAGTTGCTGGTTGTGCTAGAGGAAGACCAAGGCTTTAGGGAGTTGATGTGGTTTCTTCTGTCAGTAATTATCTGCTCTGTTTAGGAGGAGGTTCTCTCAGGCATCTGTACAGGTTTGTTGTGGAGGCAGTTCTATATGGAATGATTTTCCTGCAGACTCTGCACTCCATTGTACCATCAAATAAGAGGAAATGGTTCCAGATTAGGCTTCTTTTTTCCAGATTCACTCAGTTTCTTTACGTTTTTGTGTTGATGTAGTTTCTCACTGTTGAAGAAGAATCTTCAACTTCAAAGAAAAATTTTGATTTTTTTTGCAAAAGTAGCTCAGCATAAAATGTGATAAACTCTAACGTGGAAGCTGCTAATAAAAATGCAAACCTGGTTGATTTGCATTTTTTAAGTTATTCGGAAAAACCATAATTTTGACAGTTAAATCATTTTATTTTGATGTATTTATCTGCCACAACCCAGAAGTCGGATTAAGCCTAAGTTAGCGTCTAAATTACCCACTTTAACTGTTTAGGGTAAACTTAATATTTAAATGAGTCCAGAATCTTGTCAGAGCACAAATAAAGTTAAAAAAGGCTGCAGGTATTTTACCAAGAATGAACATTCATTAAAATAAAGTTGCTGATTTGTGGATGTTTTTCCTGTTTTGTAGAAACTTTGTGAAATGAACATTTAAGAATTTTCCTCCAACAATGCTAAATTAGAGGGGCTCATTAAGAAACTTTAGAAAATATTCCTATGTGTTAAAGATAAGCACAATGTGTGAAGTTTCAATTAAAACAAAAAAAAAAAGATCAGTAATTTTTTTAACTGAAGGATAAATTAAGCCTAAATTGGGTTGTCTCAATGCTTAAACGACATTTTATGAACAAAAAAACCCTTGTCATTTTACCATGAAAGAATTATTACAGTTATTTGTTTTATCTTAACCTTATGTAAAAAATCTTTATTTCAAGACATTTCCCAACTGCCTTTTTTAAAGTAGGTTTCATGCAGGAGAGTTTGAATGCAATAAATATTTTACCTTAACTGTCCCCTTAAAAGTTAAGGAAAATTTTTAATAAAGAAAATGGACGCCAATTTCAGCCTTGTACAGGTCGATCCATAAATATATTAACTGGTCTTTCTTTGTGTGTGATTGTGGCCCTGCGACAAACTGGCGACTTATCCAGGATGTACACTGCCTTCGCCCACGAGCGGCTGGGTTAGGCTCCAGCACCCCCGTGACCCCAAAGGGGATAGTTGGTGTTTAGAAAATGAGTGAATGAATGAAAGGATGAATAAACAGACCAATTCTCAAGCTGCTTCAAAAAATAAACAAGAAAGCTAGTCAACTTCCAAAAATCCTGTAATATCAGAGAAAATGCTAATTTCATAACAATCTTATTATTAAGGGTATAAACGTTAACGTGTTAATGCATGGGATCAATTGAAAAAAAATGTGTCAATATTTATCAATGCAGAATAATTATTTATCTTCCGCTTTGTGTCGTATGGTTCAGGCTTCCACGGCGTGCGCCAATTTCTGATAATGCACACTTTGCCTGGCACTATCTCACTTATACCATGGTCACTTACAAAAGAAATGATTATTCAATCAACTCTGAGTACTTTGTTCTTGTTATTACTTCGGTTTAGATCCCTTTTTCACAAAAAGTGCACTATTTGTCATGGTTACATGAGAATGCGTCTATGGGCCGGCAGACTGCGACTGCAGCGGCAAAGAAAAGCGATATATGCGCAGATCGTGCCGATAGGGTCAATAAAGCATCGGTTCAGAGAGAAAGTTCACCTCTTCTCACTTGTTTTTGTCCAGAAGATGAGGCAAAGATTTGTTTTAAAGAATCATGCGCAGTGATATAGAACATTGGCGCTATGTGACCCTAAATAATTTTTTTCAGGTGCGTTTCAACACCCAGCAGCCAATCAGATTAGAGTATTCACCTGGACTATTGAAAGTGCAGAAACAAATACTGCATACAAAAAAGTCTTTACAGTTCTTTAGAGTTCTGCTTATCTTACTGTTGATTTGTTTTGTGCACATAAACTACATTTCTGGGAAATCTGAGTTAACAATTTACAAATAAAATATTTCAGACATTAAAAATGAAAAATGTTCTCTCTGGGCTTTTGATTTGTTCAAAAGCTTAATATTGTCGTATAAATTGTATCGAGTAAAACATTGTGATTAATCACAACCCAGGAGAGTGATTGATCTGATTAATTTTTTTAATCGAGTGACAGCACTACTTATTAAATAGAATTTGAAAATCATCAATCATCATAATCAATCTAACAAATCATGACTATTCATCCTAAGTTTGATACATCTAAATATCTATTTATTTTGTTAGTCTCCTGTAGTAAATTTTTTGTTCTAGTGCCCAAAATAGCGGTAAACCAATTCCAAATCCAGATTATCATTCACATTTGAACCCCAGCAGCTCACCTTGTCGAGATGTCTTGAAGCTGAAAGACTGGAAACCGCCGGTGAGAGCAGACGAGTCAATGACATCAACGCCGTACTCGCTCTGGCTGCGCCGGTAAAGAGTGACGGCGACGATCAGCAGCACCACCGTCACCACCCCTGCAGCCAGGCCGGAGTACAGGGCCACATCGCTGGTGGATTCTGCACCTTAGTGGGGAAAAGAGTAAGAAAGACACATAGGGTTAAAATCTGAGACTCTTTACTCAAAGAAACGAAATGTTTGGAACAAAATCTGAGTTCAAGTTCTCCAAAAAGTATTTTATTTCAAACTTTATCAAAGACTTTTTTTTTGCTTTCTTGTCTCTGCTCTGCTCTAGTGTTCCAGTCTCTGGTTTCAATCTACTAATAACGAACTTAAAAAAAAAAAGCCGCTATTATCAACCTAGAACCTAAAGTGTCATCTCAGACACTGTTTGGCTCTGGTGTTGGAGGTGCTCTGGGGTAATCTAACAAAACCAATTCATTTAATTAGCTCATCGGTGCCGATTATGCTGTATCTGCTCTCCCCCCCGTGCTGCAGCGTCCAAAAGCACCAAGCCAAAGAATGACTGGGAAACAGGAGACGCTAGTTTGTTCTTGAAAAATCATTAGATTTACACTAGAACAAGACATGCTGGAAATCCTCTAAGTAGCCTGAAGCTCAAATGAGAAAAAAAGAAAATGGAGAAAATATGCAAAGCAGTATTAGCAGCTACAGCAGCAGGTTAATTGAGGGCTTGGGAAGTTTTGGCAGCTTGACCATGTTTTTTTTGCAAGAAAACAAAAACACAGCATTGCGTTAAAGGACATGCAAAGAGAGCCATGATGTTGTTGCCTTAAATGGATGTTTCTTCCTTTTTTTTGTAAACTACAAATTAGCAAAGAGTTCGTTTTACTAAACAGTAAACAAACATGAAGCAATAGATCCACAATGGTTAACCACAGACAGGGTGGCCTGAAATGCTACACCTAACAGGAAGAAATGAGGGTATCGGCGGAGGGATGGAGCTCGTGAGAATGTAACATGAATAAACGCATGGTTCACCTGATCTGAAATAACACGGCTCAAAGCGGGAACGCACCTACTTTATCACTGAAATATCACTCTAAAATTGTTCCAAGTGGTCTTTAATGAGGATTATGCAGATTTTAGCCTGAATCAAGCCTGTGTCGCTTTTTAAGATCAATTTTCTGCACATTGAGAGTAGATCATTAAAAGATTTGCCTCTGGGTTTTGGGCAGGACTGTTAGCATGGAAGTAAGCCTACGTTAAAATCCCAGCATGCCTTTGTTTACACACTCTCCCGTTAGCTTACAACTCCTCGCAAGCCCAAGCTAACATTAGAGTAGAAAAAAACTGGAGTGAGTCTTTAAACTGTTGACTCTGGAAAATAAAGGCTTAAAAAAGGTGCATTAAAGAAGATAGTTTCATTTTTACCGGCAGAAATCATGGAGTCCAGTTTGTGGGCCATGTTGCTCAAAGTGGGTGTCTCCCTCAAAACTTTATACAAGACTGAGCTAAAGGGTTTGTTTGAAGCCACTCCAACACTGCGGGACATCTCCTTTGTTGTCTTTAAGCTACTTTGCAACCGAACTGCAGCTTAACTTTTGGGTATTAGAACAATCTATGCGCAAGAGTTATTCATTTTTACTTTGTAGTCTGCATTATAAAAAAGAAAAAAAGCTTTCTCAGTTAAAGACCTAGTGAGTACTGCAAACGTTTCCATTTTCCTTCAAAAACTTTGATATAGACAGACTGGATTTCAAAACAAAAGCTCCTGCTTGATTTTTTTTATTTTTTTATTTCAGTTTACTCCTTATAGGAGCAATATGATGGGGTCAAATCAGGATCAGCTTACAGTGATTAAGAACTCATTGAACACTTAAAAACATATAGGAAAATTAAAAAAATAAAATTGTGAATTAGAAATACAACAAATAGAAAAAAACCCAAGAAACCTGAAACAGAAAAAAAGTTTATTTCTATAGCTGTTGCTTTGTTTGCTTTTCTATTCTGTTCCTCTTTGCCTGAATTTACAGTTGAATTTAGAATTTTTGTTTTCTGATAGAATACTAATTTGTGGGGGGTGGGTGTTTGAGCCCAGTGATTGACATTAGGTGACAGAGGTTATGGTTATGTCATTTCCTTGCCACAAAAGTCTACTTTTCCTCTGACAATTATCAGTAGTCTAGTGATAATGCTTTGTTTTTGGCAACAGTTTTAGGGTTGTATAGTTCTTTTTTAAATTCTAATTTTCAGCATACCTTCAAATTTGAAAAATATTTTTTACATTTACAATTTTATTTTTCAAGTTTTCAAGGCTTCTTTTAAGTTTACAGTGTGTACTTTTGAGTTAAAAATTATTTTAGAAATTTTTTTACTTAATTTGGTTTTTCATTCATTTTAAGCTGATACCAATATGACCCCATAACATATATTCTCTTGAAGAAGCTTAATTACGAAACAAGGGTTTGACATGTCAGGTAATTTGAAGTTGCATAACTTAATGCATACAAAAGCAGCTTTTTACATAGGAAAAGTTTAAAATTATGTTTTATGCAAACACTTTTACTTGTTATGTTTATCTTTGTGTAACATTTTAAAACATATTTATTAAAATTCTTAGGGAATTGAACATTTTTAAAGAATCCAGCAGGGATTGAAGGTTTTTGTTTTATATTTCTGCTACATTTACAAAAAATGGAATTATCTGATATTTTTAACTTATGTTTCTACAATATATGCATGAGAATAGAAAACCTCTGAAACAAACAAACAAAAAAAGGTCAAACATGCTTTAAAACAGTATTTCTCCTGATGAGTCAATGCAGCCACCATTTATTTTTCTGTCCTTCTTTGCAGTGTTCTGTGGGGAATAACAACATTTTCTTGGTTGTGTCCCAACTTCATCACCCCTTTTCTTTGCCTCAATGAAAATCAACAACATTCATTAAAATGTAACAGCAAAAAATAAAGTGCAACCTTCTACAATCTAGGTCCATAAATAGGAGAAACAAAATGCTTTGTCGGGATTTCGCTTTGAAATCCAAAATGCTGCTAAAATGTTGAACTAAAGTAACATGACTGCCTTGAGATCACTAAGCAAACAGAGCTTCTGAATGAACATCAGGGTTCATCACTGTTTTCTTTTAAGATTCCTGAGAGAAAAGCCCTTTTATACTCAGTTCGGATGGTTTAGATTGGATCCAGCCGAGAGTTTAAAAGGGGACAAGACTGACTGCAGTCGCAGAACCAAGCAAGCATGGGCTGTGCAGACGATCCGATTTGGCATTAAAGATTTACTAAGCTCATAATTCATGTATTTTAGCTGAGAACAAAAAGCCCTAGTAAAGGAAAAACATCAAACTCTGTAAGCTTAGGAGCAGGGAAACTCACCCTGTTGCTTTGCATCATGAAGCAGTTTCCGATCTGAAAAGAACACATTGCAATTTGAAGTTGGATGCTTAAGCACAAACTCATACAGTCTCTTATGAATGTTTACGTAATATAAATGGATGAGGGTGACATTAATGAGCATGGTCATAAGAATGTGGATCTGAGCAAATCTGCTTGGTGATGATGCTCACTCTGAGTGCAGAGGCCTCCCGTGCAGTTGTCCGTCGCCACCGCCACCCCGTCGCAAAGCCGGCCTCCATGCTTGGGCTCTGGAGCGGTACACTCTCTGTTGCGCTGCCTTTCGCAGCCCGAGCTGCACTCCGACCACTCGCTCCACTCCCCCCATCTGCCATCCACTAGAGGGTCACACACAATCACAAACATTTTGTGGAGGAGAGTCATCGTTTGAGTCATCCAAGTTGAGCTTCAAACAAACAAAGCTGTATTTTTTTTTCACCTTTTATAACCCCAATGTTCATCTGTTTGCCAGCAGATTGGAACCTCGGGGCAAATGCCTTCAAATAGAGTATGAGCATGTACTTTCTTTGTTTCTCAAAACATTTTTTATCACTGGAATCCAAAAGCCAAGATTGCTTTATGATCAAGCCTGTTTTCACTGAAAACATGTTCTTCAAAAACAAGATAAAAATAAAGAATTCAAGCTGTTTTTTCAACCGACCGACCGACCAACCAATCAATGACTTCTTAAAACAGAGACAGTTCAGTTCATTGCTAGCATCCTTCCAATGGCGGACAGGGATTACCATAATGTCAGGAGAGTGGCCATGGTTTGCCTTTAATTAAAAAGCAAGTGGTGTCTGGATTCTCATAAACCAAATCCATACAGCACTACCAAATGTGAGTCCCTGATTGGTCAAAGTTCAACCTAGTTTAAGTTGCAACGCATGTTCGGTGGCCATGCATTTTATACGTAGAGCCCAAAAATGGTCATCGAAATTTGTGTAGTTACGCATCAACGTGAGAATTTTGAACTCTGAAGCCCAAAATAGGTGTTTAGACTTTTCATTGGAAGTGACCGCGGTGTGAAAATAACTTTAAAGTAAGTATGTATTGCTACACACAGCAGTATATGTCACCATAATTACATGATATGGTACAGAGATAAGACGGTCAACTTCTGATTGGAAGATTGCAGCTTCGATTCCCGTGTCTTATGTGATTCCCCACCCGTGTTGAAGGTTCCTTGGGCAAGACACTGAACCACACAATACTCCTGGTGTTTATAGGTTGGCACCAGTGTAAGGCAGCGGGCCGCCATCAGTGTGTGAATGGGGGTGTGCATAGGTGAATGAGAGTGTGAATGTAAAGCGGATTGGGCCTTCTATGAAAGTAGTAAAGTGGTATGTAAGTGTTACACCAATTACCATATATTTTTACATTTTTATATTTTAACAACTACATATCCTTATGTTTAGATAATAATCCTCTTAAAGACTAGAATTATAAATTTGAAGATAATTATGTCTTAAAACTAAGATGTTAATGTATGTTTGTTTTCAAACTTCTGCCCTGCGGTTATTAAATGCATTTATACTGTGTTATGAGTCAACTAAGCCGAAAATAAAGCAAGTTTGTTTTTTGAAACAAAAGCACTCAAAATTAACAAATAAAACCTCTGCTCAAAAATATGATGCAGAGCCAAAAAAAAATGATTTAACCTAAAATATCACTTAAAGTAAGATGTTTTCAAAATAAAATAACTTAACAAGATTCTCAAGATTTATAGCCCTAAAAAAGTTGTTAAAGTCCCACTCTGAACATCTTTTGAATTATTCTAAAAGCGTTCCCAATGGTCTTTGTATCATGATTAAGGCATGCCGTTTTTAGCCAAAATCAAACAACCTGTCATTTTCTACAGTTTCTGCAGAATGGCAGAAGTTCATTAGAACTTATAACTATCTGTTTTGAGTTGTGGGTGAGAATTTTGGGGTGGAGAGTTCTCTGTTTACACTCTCTCCCACTAGCTTACAGCCCCTCACAACCCCAACATAACATTACGGGTGCAAACAAAAACGGTGAGCAATATTGGAACAATCCAGCCGTACAGTTTTGATCCAGATTCCATCTCAGTCAAGGAAACAACGATGTAAATGAATCTAGTCGTCTACAAGAGGATCCATTAGAATGGAATAGAAAAGGGAGCTATTTTTGATGTCAAAAAATGCTATTTTATAGTATTACAAAAACTGGCATACCAAAAAAAAAAGCTTTTTTTTCTGATTCACAATGATTTGAATAAAGAAACACTCAGACATTTTTTTATATATGTTCTCCATAATCATAAAAATACCACAAAATCCCTATTTTCATTGAAGTGGGTGTTTAAATCTTACAGAGATGTTACTCATAAGTAAGCCTTGTCTCATATTAAATGTAAAGAGATATTTAAACTACAAAGTAGAGAAAAATATTTGGTAAGACTTTGTAGTTTTGCAGTATTTGCCTCCAAATATTTCCAGCTCCCTCCTCTCAAACTATATCATGCAGATGATGTATGTCCAAACTCAATGGAGAGCGTTTTTCAAAAGGTGTTAGGAGATATCCCTTGGCAGAATGCATTGCCTTTTTCTGATAATATAGAGTCTGCAGCAACGGAAACTATCAATTTAAGCTTGTCTAAATAAAACCTCTGGAACTGCTCTTCTTGCTTAAACCTTAGCCGTGAGTGCTTTTCACCTCTTCTATTTTTAGCTAACTGTCCCATTTTCCAAGATATTTGTCTTAGTTTGCAGATTTAAACGGTTTAGTGCGCTGGCTTTCTGACACAAGTGTTGCCGTTGAGCCGTTACAGAAATACTGTGCACTCAAAGGTTATCCTCCAATAAAGGCAAGCAAGACTGGAGATTTGTATGAAAGTCATTCAGTATGGAAAAAAAAATCATGTTTTTTTGTTTTTTTTTTGTATGGATGTATGTAAAAAAAAAAAAAAAAAAAGATTTTCTCTTTAGAATATTCAAGGGTTGGTCTAACAACTTTGCTCCATTATGAAAAACGACAAAACTAAAACAGGTAAATAGCAATCCTCTATTGAAACAAGCCAAACCTTTTAGCTGCATCTGACAGTACATCCTAATGAACTCAATTTTACACAGAAATGCATTACAGCTATACATACAGTGCAATCAATACAATTGTTTATAATTTGGTGCATATTCATTTAGAAATAGGTCAACTGCAATGAATTGAGCAACTTATTAGTGATTTATTCTATTAGCTATTTGTCCAACATATACAAAAATAGATAAAATGCTTAACGACAATAAAGAAACTTATATTTTATATAAAAGTAGTAGCCTTTGTCAAATACTGTGACAAAACAGGCTAACAAGCTATTGAAATGTAAATTTACCATTTATACAACAGACTAGTGGATCTGACAATAGAGGATAAGTGGCTAAGTGTTGATTTATGAACTGAAATGTGTTGAAACTATGTAAAAAGGCTCTGAATAATTCTTCAAAAGATTGACCATAACAGTTATAAACATCAGCTTAATGAATCCAATCCGACATGTGTGCTCTCTTTGTATTGTAGGGGCAGAGCTAGTATCAAACTGCAGAAAATAAGCCAATTAATTCACTTATTTCTGTAAAAATGTGCTTTTAGTGGTGGTTATTAATATAAATAAGTCTATTTATGATTCCCTGAATACGCCAAAAAAAACCATCTCCCTTTATTTTCTTTAATTTCTAGTCAATGTATGATTTTATATTCGCACGGGTTTGATTTGATCCTGATTTGTAATTTTTTTATTGTATTACTCCATTATTTTTAAAGCTAGAAATCAACCAACCAAATCAAAATCAGACATAAGTTTAAGTGGGAGAATATTTCACATATTTAGGGTAAAACAAGCTTCTTTTGTGAAAGATACAGGTCATGAAAAAGTACAGAAATGGTTTTTTAAGCTAACCTAATGTATATTAATCATTCTTTCATTAATGAAAAGAAAACGAGAATGGGTAAATGTTATAAAAAATATTCAGATGGGATTCGAAACACGTTTGCATTTGAGACCTGCTGCTGGCACACTTTGGCCAACAAGCCTGCTTGTTAATGCTCTCAATTTTGAATTTAGGAAGGCTGGACTTTGGGGGCTTTTTGGTCCTATGTTTTAACTGATTGATGGAGCACTGCCCACACAGAATAAAAAAAAAAAAGAAAATAAAAACTCTCTGGAAGGCTACTTTTTAACTCGAGATGTTGTTACATGTCCGAAGGTGCTGAGTATTGTGTGCAATATCGTTTTAAAAGCAATAATGACCATGGCTGACAGGAGTAATTGCTATTTTGATTTATAGTTTTTAGTTATTCCACTGCCATTGTTGGGTTATTCTTTCTTCTCAGCTGCAGAACGTTGAAATCAGGATTTTCACTTCAAGAGCAAATGGGACAAAAAACAAGAAAATTATTTTTTTTGGAAGATAATTACTACACACATGCTGCACATTTTGACTTCCTCTAGATGATCAAACTTTATCTTAAGTTAAAGATCTTATAAGTGAATATTATCTCCAAAAAGTGCTGCAGACTAACCGATTGTTCTTTAAGTAAACAAAGGTTTGATGCTTTCCAGTTGTTCTGTTCCTCCGTTCTTTCTTTTTGATAAAGCCTAAATTTAGGTCGATGCTTACAATATGCTCCATGTTTGCATCCTCAAATGTTTTCTTACTAAATTTGTCTTTTTCTTTTTTAACTTTCGCTCTTTTTTTTGTTCATGTGTACTTCATTCCAAACCTGATTGACCCTTTCTGAAAATGAAGTGATTCTGCTCTGCCTTTTCCCCAAGCTGTTGACAATGTTTGAGTTATGAAGTAAGGCTAAAAGGAAGCAAACTTGAAAATTTGCATTGCTTGCAAAAACATGTGAATACTGACAGTTAAAGCTGTGTGCACAAAAATATGTATATATAATAAACTTTTACTAAATTAGCTTAAAAAAATTCAACACAGCCCAAAGTTTTGCAACCAATATTTCTACTATTAGCTGTTTAAGGTTACTTGTAAGTAATGAAGTAATAATGAACACTGTAAAAAAATTCAACAGTAAGAGCTAAAACTGGATGAATATAAACTACTAAAGTATTCCCTTGAAAAACAGGCCCTCTAAAAATAGACAATAGTATAGTAGAAAATACTAGAAAATATTAAAAAAACAAAAAAAAAGAAAATACTAGAAAATATTTAAAAAAAAAACAAAAAAAAAAAAACTGCCAATGCAGTAAGAAAGATTGTTTTATCAAGAATGTTTATTTTAGGAGAAACATTTTAGCCATTGACACGTGTTTTCTTAAACTAAGATTATTTTGCTATTTAAAAACTTTTTTAAGATTATTTTCTTGCAAAACAGAAAAAAATATGATTTCTTTTTAACAAGGGCCTGTTTACTTTCTTAAACTTCAACTTTTGCATTGTTAAAATACAAACAATATGAACACAAAAACCATAAAAGCAAACTAAGCAAAATTATCAGAGCAAAATAATTGTTAAAATGTAGCCACATGCTGCTTCAGCATTTACACATTTGCATGAATTTATTTAACATAATGCTCCATCTTTAATGTTATAGTAGCATCTGCACTGAAAAAACTGAACCTTAAAAAAACAAAAAATACCCTTGTTTCAAGAAAAATGAATATTTTCTGTCTTGTAAGAAAAATAATCTTAATAGGTTTTTAAATGGAAAAATGATTTGAGTTTGAAAAAAAAACATCTTAACAACTAGATTTTGTTTCTTAAGACCATTTTTCTTACCTCATTGGCAATTTTATTTTTGCTTATTTAAAGGAAATCTGAGAATGGGGTAAGAACTTATGACTTTTTTCTAAGGGTCCTGTTTTTGCAGCATTGCTTCTAAGCTGGTTTGAAATATAATTATTGAAAGCCACTCCAATTAAATTTTTCACTTGTTCAACACTTTATACATTTAAATATTTCAGACAAAAAAAATGAAGGAAAAATGTTCTCTCTGGCCTTTTTTTGTTTGAGAACTGAATATTGTCGTATAAAATTTAACTTGTAAAGCATTGTGATTAATTTTTTTAATCGGTTGACAACACTCCTAAAAACATCATACTAATAATTAATAGACAACTGGGAACACTTTGAAAATCGATCAAAACAGGATTGGAGTGGGTGTTTACTGACTTGTTTTAGGACAGTAAATCCTGAACATATTATTGAGTCATTTCATCTTGACATCTTAGTTTAAGCGATATTTTAAATGAAACAACCTTTTTTTGGCTTTACATCATATTTTTGAGCCAAAGTTTTTTTTTCTTCTGAGCAGTGCTTTTTTAAGAAACAGAATTGCCTTTTTTTCTAGGCTCAACTGACTGGTGCTCCCACCTGGACACACTGTGTTGCACGCGCTCTTCTGCACCGACATGCCCTCACAGAAGGATCCTCCGTTGAGAGGCGCTGGATTTGTGCAAGTCCGGGAGCGTTTTTGCACACCTCGACCGCAGCGGACGCTACAGGCGGACCAGTCTGTCCACGAAGACCAGCCTCCATTCACTGTTCATGACAAAAGATTAGAGAAAATAGACACAGAGACCCAAATGTGACTGCAAACTAGATTTTTCTGTATTTAACAATCATATTTTTGTCTCTTTCAGTGCTGGCTAAGACATTTTTTAAAGCCTACGATGGATGAATAATCTGCATATTTACTTTCACAGAAAAGTATGAAATACCTTTTTTCTTCTCTACACCTCTCAGGTACTACTAGCCATGTTGGACCTGTCAGAGACTTCACTAGAGTTACAGGAATTACTGATGGATGGGCCTCTGTGACATATTTTCAAAAAGAACCACACAAATTCTTACAGCTATTGTCAACAACGTGACAAGAGGTCAGTAAAAAGGCAGAGAAATCCTCCAACTGGGGGTTTTCTTTAGAGAGGGGAAGGTGGTGTGAAAACAAGAGAATAATTTCATTCTCCTTCAAGCAACAAAAATGCTGAAACTCTGCTTTTTGCTCGGTAGATATATGACATTTTAGCATAGGTTATTTAGTCTTGGAGTATTGAAGTGTCACTGGGCCCAATGTACCATTTTTAATAACTGAGCTCATGAATATATTGTGCATTTAACACATCAAAAACAATCAGTTACCATCCATAATCATATTTATGAGAAATACATCTGCAAAACAAAGCCCTAAAGGTATATATTTAATTATACTTTCGAAAATGTTGGCTCTGATGTCCTACCGTAGACGACAACTGTGGCGGTGGTGCTGCGCCTTTTAGCAACGATGTTGCTGGCAACGCACGTGTAGTTCCCAGAATCGGAGAGGCGAGCTTCAGAGATGATAAGGCTGTGGTCACCTCTCAGATCAACAATGCTGTCATCAGCAAAGCTTAGAGGATCGTCGTTTTTTAGCCATTCCACCTTAAAAGAAGAACACATTTTGTTTATTAAAATGAATCTGTATAAACAACAACTCTCAAAAAAGTTATTATATAGAAAGTTTAAAGTCCCACTTCACCTTTTGATCTATTTTTAAAGCATTCCCAGTTGTCTTTTAATTATGATTATGCCAATTTTAGCCAAAATAAAAATAATCTATGTTGTTTTCTAGGAGATTTTTCTGCTGAGGGGCAGTAAGAAGTTGGCCTTTGAGTTGTGGGCGGCCTTTGAAAAAGTGGTGATCAGTATTGGAGTTATCCAGCCGTACATTTTTGAGCCAGATGCCAGCTCAGACAAGGAAAACGAAGACGTGCATGGATCTAATCGTCAAGTGGATGCATCAGAATTAGGGGTGTAATGATTAACCGATTAATAAATTATTATTATTAAAAAATTTGCTTCAGATGAGATGAATCGATATTTGATCTTGGAAAATACCATTTGGATTAAGACATGGCAGGTTTATTTTACCGCAATGAAAGAATGACCACCACAGTGGAAAACATAGATGTGATGCAGCAAAAAATGAGCAACCATCATTCTAGTCCAATGTGTGAAAACATTTTGAATTTTACAAAGACATGTGACCAGACAGTGTGGTAGAATGCTCTATTAATGTTGTATTATTTTGATGTAGAAAAACAACAGTGGACAGAACTTTATCAAACTAAAATGTGAATGGATTTACCATTTATTCTCATTTACTTGTTTGTACACATATCTAATTTACACTTAAACATCTTGAAAGAAATACAAGGAATGTAAAAACCTGCACCTGTACTGTTCAGTTTCAGGTGTTTATCTCTGAGTCACACTGGTTGAAGTTTTGGTTAAAGATGTCCTGGATTGATTTTAGGTCAGTGATCTGGATTGAATTGGATTGTTCAAAATGAATCAACATTAATTATGAATCGTATTGGCAACCAAAAATTATGACATGAATCAAATTGATGTTAAAATTAATAGTTACACCCTTCAGAGTGCAGTGTAACTAATACAATTCTTTCCCAACTGCATTTTTTTTTGCCTTTTTATTCACAACGATTTGACTAAAGAAAGCTTTTTTTATATAAAAGTCTTTAACCATCGACAAAATATAAGAACCTGATAAAAACACAAGCAAGTATGATTTTCATCGAAGTGGGTCTTTAAATTTGTGAAAGTTGGTACATAGATTTCATCAACACAGATTCATAATGAACATTATGAGGGAAGCGCACAGCTCTTAACACTGTTTTGGAGCATCTCAAATCCCCTCCTGCCATCACACATAATGTGGGGAAAGTGGGTTGCTGACTGTTCCCCTTTTTCAGTCAGAATATCTGATGATAACATTTCATGGTGATTTTGGATGATGTGGTTGTTCACCAGACAGCCTGATGTATCCAGCAGTCATGTCAGATGACTTCCAGCTGCCTTTCATCTGTGCCAACCAAAAATTCTCTTTGGATTATATAATTAACTTGCTGTCAGCTAAAATCATGGATCACACAAAATGGGTTAGTTGCCTTTTTCCATTAGATTGCTTTACCAGTACCATGTAAATGTGAAACAAGGTCACAACGACCCGTTACCTCACCTTTACCAGTATTTATATTGAGCAATTTCCTATTTATATGGCCAATAACTGTCATCTGCCTCCACAGAAGTATTTATGTTTCCTCTGCGCTTCCTTTGACGTAGTCAACAACTTAACATGTCCTCCGCTCGCTTAGATTTGTGTATTTCAATGCCTGAATCGTGGCTGGAAGAGTCTCACAGCAGAGACACACCTCCTCATCTTATCGCCTCTTCACAGGGGTACCTCAGGACTCAGTGTTGGAGATCTTTTAGTTTTGCTTCACATAACATCTTTATGTATGGGTAAAATCCTTCTAAAGTTGCTTCTGTGAGAATGTTCTTTGGTATTTAGGACATTTCTAAATAAAATATAAAAGCTAATTTTCAAGACCCACGTTATGAAAATTGTGTTTTTAACATGTTCTTGTTGCATTTTTCTAATGATGGAGGACATATTTAAAAGAAATAAAGCTTACATTTTCATATTTTCAGTATTTCTTTCTTTAAATTGAAATGAATCAGCAGAAGACGAAAAAAAATGACACTGGAAAAAAAAGTGCATTTATGTAGAAAATCTGCAGGGCAGGCCACAAGCTTCCTGTTCCGCTCCATTCCGATGTAAATCGCTACAGCTGGCTTCTGGCTCAAAACTGTACAGCTGTAAAGCTCCAGTGTTGCTCCAACGCTCCTGGTAACGCTTTTGCAAAAAATCAAAGGATGATCTGAGCGGGACTTTAACTAAGCTTGTTACTCAAGCAAACCTGACTATCCGACATGACTTTAAAATCAAATCTAGACTAAAACTACAACTGACAAGGCGGTAAAACTCAGGTTTTTCTCCCCACATCTCCTCTGCAGATACAGGCAGCTGGAATCAGGATTGTCAGGGGTCAGAGCCGCCCTCGCTCCCCTGCCTGAGGTTGGGTTCCTGCACACCTGTTCATCATCTCCTCGTCAGCCTGACCTGTTATTAGGACGTTCACGCCTACCAGCCTACGTTGGTTCGTCTGCTCCTCACTGGTAGAGAACACCGACCTTAAACTACTGAAGCCAACCAAGCTTCTAGTCATCTTAGTCAAGTTGACTCGCCTCGCCTTGCCATCCACTACCCTTGTCTATGCTTTCATCAAGAAACACCAGGGCTTCCCCCCCTGACGCCTGCAGTCTGCCCAAGAACACCCTCCAGGACCTCTGCACTTCCCTTGCTGCCTCTCAAATAAACCTTTTTGCCTGCACTCTCTGTTCTCCTGCATTTTGGATCCACCAACGTTAATCTGACACAGGATGGCTAAATGTAGTAGACCAGAAGCAGATCATGTAGTTGGACATTGTCTTGTTCAAACGAGCTCATTGCACATGAATTTCTTTAGAAACTTTTTGAAATGTTTTCTTTGCAGGCCTGAGTTTCAGTTTTTGTTTTGAATTGTGCTATAAACTGTGTGCATCAACAATAAATTCCAGCTTTTCAGAATATGAAGACATGCACTGTAGAAGGTTTATTTTTAATGCACTGCTGCCCTCCAGGCCTTGAGATCAAAATCACTCTGTATTGGATTTACACTGTATCTTTTGTCAAAAATGATGAAATTACAAAACCCCCAAAATATTATTTTCATTCACTAAACTTAGTGTTTCACCATAAAGAAGCCTTCTTACATCAATGCTTATAAAAAACATATACACATCTGTATTTTAAACACCTACTTGTCAGATCTTCCTGACGTTTATTCCTGTTCACAGATTCTAAGGTCTCTGTGCTCTTCCTTCACTTCTCATTTTTAAGAATTTGATGAAGGTGTTGCAGAAAAATGTGGAGAATTTGTGTTTGCCATGACATTTTTTTGCCAACCTTCACTGAATCTTATAAAAACTCAAACTATTCAGAAATCTAAGAGAATTATTTCAAAACTCTTCTTCCACTATGTCTCATCTCTGAATAAAGCAAAGGCCTGCAAACACGAGATGTTTGGTGTGCTGTTGCTTAGCATTAGACAATCAGACCATAGGCATTGAGAAGCCTGGACTTTATAAAGAGGTGTTCTTGATGATTTTATAAATTCTTTAAAAAAAATGAACAAAAAATACTTAAAGTCACATTCTAACTATATTTTTTATCTACTGTAAAATCATTCTAAATGGTATTTTATTTATGATTAGTTGTGGTAAGGACTGTTGGCACAAAGTACTCCTCTGCTAATATCCGATGATCCGTTTGTTTACACCCTCTTCCGCTAACTTCCAGCCCCCTACAACCCCATGCTAATATTAGCAGTGCAATAAAAATTATGAGAAATATTGAAGCTATGCAGCCCTTCAGTTTTGAGCCAGATGTCCGCTCAGACCATGAAAATGACGACGTTAATAGAACTGTTTGTCTGCAAGTGGATGTATCATACTCAAGCGGAGCAGGGAGCTTGTGGCATGTCCATTTCAGTTTCTACAACACAACTATGAGCTTCTTCAAACAGCAATTTTTTTCACCTTCCAGATTCATTACAATTTGAATAAAGAAATACTCAGATACTAATATTAAATTCCTTTATACATGTCTTCCATCATGAGAAAAATGCAAGAACCTGTTAAAAACACCAGAAACACGATTTTCACTGGAGTGGGTCTTTAAGTGTTCATTACGACCTATCATTCTACTGGCCGTAACCTTGATATTTACGTAACCTTACGTAACCTTGAACCTTGATATTTTGTACGGGCCACCTGGGCCACCTGGGCGCCCTGCACGGGTTTGCCCAATTTTTGCCCCCAGACAGCCCGTATTCACCCATAAGGGGAGTTGTAACAAAGGCTCTATGCAGTGTAAAGCAAAACATTTTCAGGGTATTTTTGTGTCTGTAAAATACATCCAGAAAGTTTTTTGGAGCATTCATCAAGATTTTATTGAAATTGTGAGGTTAAAAGTTTGTAAAGAAGTCAAACATGGTTGATAAAGCTCACAGGGAGGGATGTGGGTCACATTCACCGCTGTTACCAATTCATTGGTTGCGCACTAGTGAAAGTAATAAGGAATTACAAAAAAAAAAGGACGCTCTGTTGATGCTCCTGTCCGCGCATGACTGGCTCTGTAAATTGCTATTAATGTGCCAGTAGCATGAGCTGTTCATTGAGAGGGACGAGCTGTAGCATGAAGACTGGAGTTTGATTTATGGCCGCGTGTTTGAGGATTAAAACTCCGCCCTGCTGGGAGTTCCGTGTGTTTGTGCACAGGCCTGAGCACGCATGTGTTTGGAGAGAATGTCCAGGGGAATTTAACAGCAGCAAACAAACCCTGAGATTGCATTGCTCTTTCCAAACCTTGGATGAAAAAAAAGAAAAAAATGAGCCAAAAAATCAATACATCAGCTGTGATTTTGTCACAAGTGATTCCTTTTGCTTTTTCTTTTTTTTGGTCCTTTTGTTGGTCCAAGAACTCTTTCATCATGTGGGTTTAATTGAGCCTTTTTCTACAGCAGTTTGCTTCACTGCTTTTAAGAACACAACAATTCTGTCAGTGCTTCTTTTTAAATTTTTTTTCCTTTTTATTGCCTCAATCTTTAATCATCCCAGTTTCTCCAAAACAATTCAGCCTTTTCTGATATGAATGGAGTCAATTAAGTTTTACAAAAACTTTTAGATATTCAGCTTTAGAATTTTCCAAATTTATTTTCAAATGTTAAAAGAAATAAAACCAAATCTTTTATTCATTAAAAATAAATGTATGAATAGTCATCTTTATATTTTGATTGATTTAATTATTTTTTGATAGAAATAAATCCAAATAGCTGCATAATCACAAACCTATTTTTCCCCAATAAATTGAAGATTTTTTAAATAAATATTTCTGTGCCAGTTAATTGCTTTATCAATAAGTCATTCATCTTCAAGTTTCTTGATGAGAAAAAAGAAACAGGACAAAACTGTTTTAAACTGAAAAACATAACTTTTGTCTTTCCAGGTGTTGATGAAAAAAGTAAATAAATCTGTTTTCTTAGATTGGGGCTGCTGCCTGGATTTCTGACTGATAATGTTGGGACTTTGATGTAATCAAGCGTAAATTTCTGAAACTAAACACAGCACCAAGGCCGCTGCACAAAAAACATGATTTTTTTTTCCCTTTAACAATTAAATATTTAAGATTTGTTTTCTACCAAATGTTACAAAAATGATTCTCAAGGTTTTTTGTTTTTTGCTCAAGCATTTCATCCACAGATAAAAAGGTAGGAAAGAAATGCACCATTTGAACGAATACCTGAGAAACCTGAGAAAGATTACCTTTGAATTGTTGGTAAGAGGTGATGTGGCCTAGCCAAAAAGTAATAAAAAGACAAAAAAAAAATCTGAGAAAAGATTCTTTCAATTGATTATCAGGGAGACAGCTTTCACTCCAATTTCAAACACTGGATTGTCTCTAAAGCTGATGGACACAACCAAGCAAGAGATTCACTGCATTTCTGTCAACTTCTGGGCTGTTTTGGTGCACTATTGATATTTTTGTTAAAGTATACATAGCTTAAGTCTTTATAGATTTAAAACAAATTGTCACTTTAATTATTTTTGCCTATGTTTTGTACATTCTTTGCCCCTTCATGTTGATCCTTGAGATAGAAAAGAAGAGAATAGAGTAGAATAGAACGCTTTTTTGTCATCATAGAAGGAGTACTACAAAATGTGATCATGTCAAAGGTGAACAAAGAATCATAATGATAAAAGACAACAATAAAAGCAAAAAAAAAGCAGTATAAATATGTGTATACACAAAAACGTCAAGGTATTTGAAATGCTTTATTCGTGAACCTGATGTACCATGGGTAATATTTGCTTTTGAGCCTGATGAATGTAGTGTCAGTGGAATTTTCCCCACTTTTGGATTATCCTATCTTAAATTTGCACTCCTTTTTCCGTTTGGAAAAGAGTCAGAAATGTTAACAAGAATCGCTGAATGACAAGGATGAATGAATTAAGAATGAAAGTGTAACTGACCTAGCTGCATTCACACCAAATGCTATTTCAATTCACGGGATATGGTTTTAATTCATCTCTACATGGAAACATTGACTATGAGATGTTGAGAGAGCAGGTTTATATATTTTGAAGAGTTCTACAAAAGCACCGGTTAGCATGTTACCATGCGTGAGTTCATGAGATCATTCAGACTCTCCCGGTACGGTGAGCTTCACCATCTACTGCAGAATCTGCGTCTAAATGACGACCACTTTCAGTGGTACTTCTGTCTCTCTGTAATCGAGGACGGAAAAATATAAGAACAATAATAAAATTAGACAATATTTTTATTGTTGTCTTGATAGAAAGAGAAAAGTACTACAAAGATCAGGAGTAGAACAATCAGATTCTCCTCAATATTTGTTTTGGACTCAACCCGCTGATTGTGTCATCAATGGGCCAAAGCTGAGTCTCTGATTGGTTGATGAAACGTCTTTTCTTTTCCAAAGTTCAGATTTTTAAACTTTTGACGTGCCATACACCAACACCCAAATTGCATAACGATGCCCCAAAACACGCTGCTGCTATGGTATGCACCTGAATTATCAAAATGCACCGCAGGACCTCAGATCATATCTATACGTTGACTGTACATTAACATTGGATGCTCCTGACGCGAGAATCCCATTTGGTGGGAACATAGTTTTAGAAGAGAACTCCTCATTACCGTGATCTGTTAGGTCAACCCTGAAGAAACACTCTAGTGCTCAGAAACACACCTAAAGCCAGATAAATGGAGAAAAGTGGATTATACAACACTTTACGTTAGTAATGTGTTGCATGTTGCATTACTAAATGGTTTAAGAGTGAGGTTATGTCAAAGAGGATTCACCGGAGACATCTCCAGTGTTAAAGAGTTAAAGAAATAAAAAGTGAAATACGGTGGTGGGACCATGATGTTACGGGGCTGTATTGTTACTAAGCTCTCTTTAGGTCACAAAAAGAAGAGGAATATGTGGCAAAAATGTAACGATCGATCTGACAATAAAGGTTAAAGTCACCTCTGAGTCATCCAACAGCACAACAAAACTATAAATACATACATCTTACTGTGTTCTAACCTTTTAAAAGACACCAACAAGCACTTCTTAAAGGAACTTTAAGGAATTTAACTGAATATACTTTTTTTTGGATAAACACAGTAGAGACACGTTAGATAGTCATTACTAAGGCCAAAGTAAGGAATTTGTTTGTTTCGACAGGAAAGATGAATCATTCTGACCTTCTCTGAATCACCTTGGGTCTTTTATTGCTTATTTCTAAAGACTAATTTAAAATAAACCAATTATTATTAGGTTCTATTAAAAATAACATTGAATGAGGCATTAAACAAAAGAAACTTCCAACATATTTCAACAAAGTATGAGTTTTTTAGAAAACATTTTTCTCGCAAATACATTATTTGACAATAAATTTACTTTTTTTCTCTTTTACCAAAGGTGTTTGACAAAAAAAAAAAAAAAAAATTTCCAATATTTTTCCACACAACTTTATCCGTAATAGAGGCCAAAACTAAGCTGTAACTTAACCTCCGACCCCTTGCTTTTCTTTCAGATTGAATGCATATTCATAACAAACTGCTGCAATTGAGCTTGACAGGTACTAAGCTGCAACCATTACGCTGAGCAAATTAAATAGACTCCATAGTTTAGCGGGTAATGGGTCACCTCAGGAAACATGGCAAAAATAGATGCATCGCCTAAAGCAAAGACTCGTCGATTGGCTGCACTTCTCTACATTAAACATTTGGTTTTAGTGGCAAATCTAATCTCCAACTGAAGGAGGTGAAAATAATGAGACAGACAACAACGTCTCTGTCCTTTGTGGGGCAAACGTTTGTCATTAAACAGCCTTAAATGAATTCAGATTTGTGTGCAAATGCCTCTTCAAAGATAGTTTAAAGCCCCCGCTGTATTTTATTTAAGGTAAACAGCTATAATGAAGTCCAAAGAAAACTGCAGATAAACACTGAAACATTTAGAAAACTTTAAGTTTTGTGCACAGGACTGATATCCACAGTCTAAATGAAATGATCAATACAGCTTTTTTTCCTCTTCTATTCATGGCACACAGTAAAAAAAAGTTACTGCTGTGCAGAGCCTGCTCTTTACTGCTATTTCAACAACTTTTCTGACCACTCGAGGCTTTGGCTGCTGCAGAGTTTGGTTTGCCCTAACAGGAAAAATCCCACATCTCTATAACCAGTTCCTCCAGGACCGTGTGAGGCGTGTTTGTGTTATTTTTGTCGGCTTCAGTGTAAAGCTCTGCAAGAAACAAATGACTTTTCCAGAAAAAGCAGTCTTTCGCTTTCTCTGAGAACTTTTTAGAAAAAAAATGGTATCAACTCTTCTCTAAAACAAAACAAACAAACAAAAAAAGAAGTTACCAACTAAAACTGCTATTTTTGTTAAGTATACACTTTTTTAGACTTTCAGGAGTGAGTTGCTCACTCAGTTTGGGAGAGTGCTTTGAGTGGGCAATAAGAAGTGGCGGTACTCTCTTTTATGGAAGTCGAAACATAAAATGCAGAGAATCTTGAATGTAAATATTGATCAATAAAAAGAAGTCCTTTTTTTCTATGCGTCATAATATGAAATAAGAAAGAGGGAGTTCAGGTCAAGTCTATAAATAAATTTAAAAATTGACTGTGTGCATAAAATTATTTTAAATGGGCGTACAATTACATCACTGACTTTCATTTGATTTAATAATAAGCAAACGTGTAACTAACAACCGTGTAACAAAAACTGTAACTTTGTCTTGAAATGGAAAAACTATGTGATGCTGTAATTCAATGAAATGTGCTGATAAAAAGAATGTTAAAATATACATAATAGTAATGCATCTAACAAACATGAGTTTACTTTCACATTTGTATAAGTAGTTGAAACATACATAGAACATTCAAGACAAATTCTAAGTAAATTTCTTCTGTCCTGTAAAAGATAAACAACAGAGATATGAAAAATGAACCAGACCAAGCCAAGAAAATAGCAAATACAATAACAAACATTGTTCTAGGTTGTTCTCTTTAGAAAAGGCTCTGACAGGTCTTAGGGTCCATTTTTCTTGTACTTGGGGCCTCACAAGTTAACTCTTAAAGGAAACAGTAAACACAGATGATTAGTGATGCCAGTACTTATGAGTTCCTTTTGTTGCATAAATGTAAATGTCTGTCTGATGTTTAGCATTAAAACCTAAATGATTATCAGTAGATAAAATAAAATAACTAAATGTTTTAAGTAAAATTATTTCTAATTATACCAACATATACAACCATTTATATAAATACAAATCTTGTTTATTTCACTATTTGTAGAAAGAGTTACAAAATACACAGATTTCCTTCACTGAGCTACTGCTGTTTTGATCAGCATCACTTTGCAATACAAGAACTGTGAGGAAACCCTTTCCCACAATGCATTGCTTTGCAGTCATACAGCTGCAGGATGTGGAATCAATCGAGTCAGCCAATCAGCAAAAAGATGGCAGGATTTTGGCTCTTGAGGACCACGGTTGGCCAGCCCTGCTCTACGCCAACAGTCTCGCCCACAATTCAGAGGTGAATTTCTAATGAACTCCTGCTCTGCAGAAACTATGTCCTGGAAAACAACACAGGTTTTTCCTTTTGGCCAAAAACAGCATCATCATAATACGTCCCTGCAACGGGTTGGCTTCAACATCCCTGTGACCCTAGAAGGGATTTAGCAGGTCTTTAAGATGAAGGAAATGATGGTGTCAAAGCTCTTTGTGTACTGTTCTGTTCCGACATAACTGACAAAAATGTCCTGCAAATGGATTTCAATTTACTATAATGCATTTTAGGGACACTTACAGACTCTAAATGATTCACATGGAACATTTTCCGCTCAGACAGAAATCCCACTAACCAAATGGAAGATGGTTGACAGCCACATTTTCTGGTGTGTTTTCTGGCCTACAGTACTTGGTACAGTGCTGTGGCAGATCCTTGTTCACCAAGACCTTCTGATGGACTAGCAAGTCTTATCTGAAGACACTGCTAACCACGAAATAGATTTACAACGCCATTAATTCACTTCTGCATGTTTATAACCTCCTGAATGCCAGAGAAAGTCAAAATTGCTTTAAATCCACCAAAGACTACAATTCCCAGAGCCCCACCACTTTAAATGTGGTATCACCGGAAAGCTACCTCTTTAGATGCCAAAAGGAGTTGATTCTGCAGTATGGAGTGGTTGGAGAAATTCAGGTTTAAAAATGGCCTCTACAGAAGTCAAATTTGCATTGCTTGTATTCAGGAGGATGCACCGGTAAATCTAAACCCAAACTGGTAAGGGAATGACGTGTTCTTCTTCTCACCTTTAGTGTCACAAACTAACACCCCAGATGCAGATTTTATGTCCAACACAACATTGCAATTACACTTAAAAAGACACACGTTTCTAATCAATCCATTCAGTGGCATTGATAACCAACGAACTGTGTCTGGTGTGAGATATCGATCAGTCCTGCATCAACTCTAAGAAACATTCAGTCACGCCTCCTTGCAACAACGTTGACTTGTTTAGGAAGCAACGCCTCTGAAGAGTGTGTTTCTCTTTTATATGCAGTTAGGCCTAATTAAAGGTTAATGACTGCAAATGCTCTGATGGTTTCAGTTTCATTTTGTTCTTGAAAAAACTGGGTTTTGGTTCCTGAAGTGGAGCTTCAAGGACCGAAACTCTTATTTTGTCTTCAAAAAGATAATGTTGTGATCATTGGATTCAAGTAATTTAAACCTAAATCACTTTGAGCGACTGCGTTTGATTACTAGTCCTAATTCTGTTATCGGCTCAGTGAGACAAAAGTGAATTAGAGGAAGACAACAGATGCTGAAATATGTTGTTTAATTAAAGCGTTCAGCCTCGGCTGTTGTCCACTTTGGTGTAACTAACCAAATCATTTCACCTCTAATCTCTTCGGTGATCATTAAAAAACCCAGAACTTTTATTTTCTTCAGTGGAGATTCTTAAACCTTTTGGGCATCTATCTGAGGGAATTCTCACGTGAAAGCAATTAGGCGCCGAGGTTTCCGCGTCTAATCTTTTTGCTTTGATTTATCCATCTCATTCTGCTGCTTCTTTTATTCTTTTCCAGTATTTGCTGCAGGACGTGCATAATTCTGGAGTGTGATATGCATGCATGTTTTGGACCCGGAGTCTGCCCTTTGGGGGGAGAAGCGATAGGAGAGATGCACATGTTGATGAAAAGGCAGGGACACGGCAGACTCAAATGAGCCTGATAAGCCGGCGCCTGGGGAGGAACGGAAACAGATTTGCTTAATTGGCAAATTTGTTCCACTTAGATTGCAAGCAGCAAGTTTAGAGGAGCACCGTGGCCCAATCAGACCGCGCGGGCGGAGGATCCTGTTGGGCTGGTCTCCATGGTTACAATGCTGACCATTAAACAGGAGGTCAAATCGGGTTGAATCTTTGATGTCGCCCAAAACATTCCCCCGTTGTTCGTGCCCCGGTTCCTTTTTAAGCCAATAGGACAGATGGGAAATTAAATAAGGTTTAAATCAGCATCTAACTGCCAGCGGGGGTGGGGTCAAAGAATTTTTACTTCTCCGATGGCTTCAAGCTGTTTGAAGGTGCTGAAATGGGAGAGCTGATACGCCTGGAGCACCGCAGATCAGCGTCATCTTCAACTAAACTCTCAAGTCGTTTCAGATCAGGGCGAAACTCAGAATTATCCTCAAAGGAGATGTAATGACCTCCATTTGCAATCATTTAGATGAGAAGTGAAGGCAACACGAAGACAATTATAAAACCCTGCATCAGGTTTTGTTCCATCTGATTCAATTAAAGTTTCTTCATCAAGTCTTCTCCTCCTTGTGCCTGCCCCCCCCCCCTTCTGTCACGTGTGGCCTTTTCTCATTCTTTCTATCATAACGCCACATTAACCATCGTCTGACAGCTGAATGTTGGGATGCGGCCTCCGTGGTTTAACCCCATCCCGTCTCTGGAAATGTTATGTTTATCAGTGAATAATTACATTTTAAGCACTAGAGATGCAAGGCTTGATGATTAATGACACTTGCTATAAAATACTTGTTCAGTTAATGTGAGGATAGTGGTTGGGGAATATTGTTTAGTGAGGGTACCTCAGCTTCATCTGCAAACCTTTCTTCTGCACTTTTGACTTCATTTACATGGCTGTTACAGCTAAAATACTGCAACATTGAAGTGCAATCATTTTGAAAACCTCAAAGATAAGGTACTGAAGTCTTCCTTACCATCACCATTTGATCTTTCATTGTGATCTCCATAAAATTGACGCAAGATTTTGTACAACTTTCTGTTTTCCCATTATGTTAATTTTTGAGCTATAGTTTTTTAACTTAAATATACACTCACTGGCCACTTTATTTGTTACACCTTTCCTAGTACCTTGGTGGCACACCTTGGTGGTACTGGAAACATTCCTCACAGAGTTTGGTCCACATTGACTTGATTGCATCACACAGTTGATGCAGCTTTGTTGGCTGCACATCCATGATGCTTATCCACCACATCCCAAAGGTGTTCTATTGGGTTGAGATCTGAGGCTGTGGAGGTCATTTGAGTCCAGTGAACTCATTGACATATTGAAGAAACCAGACTGAGATGATTCCAGCTCTGCATCCACCTCTGGCATCAACAAGAGATTTCTGCCCACAAAAGTGGCGCTCACTGGATATTTTCTGTTTTTGTGAGCATTCTCTGTAAAGATGGTTGTGGGTGAAAATCCCAGTAGATCAGCAGTTTCTGAAAGACTCACACCAGCCTATCTGGCACCAGCAACCATGCCACGTTCAAAGTCACTTCAATCGCCTTTCTTTGCTCTGATGCTTGGGTTGAACTGCAACAGATCCTCTTGATCGTGTCTATATGCCTAAATGCATTGAGTTGCTGCAACGTAATTAGCTGATAAAAGTTTGGACAGGTGTACCAAAAAAAGTGGCCGGTGAGTGTATGTACTGTTAACTCTGTTATGGATGGCCTCTTGTGGTTTTCTTATTGGATGTGTTCCATGCAGGTTGGCTGTGAGTTCTCCTGGATGCCTCGCCTCCTCCAGGGTTCTCCTGGAGATGGTCACGGCTGCCTGGAACGAGGTCATAAAGACTTCTATTTAAGGAAGTTTCTGCCCTCCCTATTGATGCATCTTTTGTGTCGTTTGGTTTCTGGCTAGTATTAGGCAAAGTTTTTGTGATATGACTTTTTCCCACACTTGCTGCGTTTTTTTGTCATCAAACCTTTTGACATCCTGGAATTGTTCCTTTATGTTCATGAGTTTTCCACTAGGTGCTAGCCATAACCCTGTCTGTAAACCAACATAAAACTTTTAAATGCTAAAATACTGAAACAATTTAAAACACAGTGAGATTGAGAGTGTAAATCTACCAGAATTACACAGAGCGTTGGGAGGACACCATGTTTTATCCCTTAAGTACTAACTACTTAGTACAAACTAAAATATATGAGTATTAAAAAGGTGACAAAAGTTTGCACGTCTCTACAAGAACTTTTTTGCAGTTTTTTTTTTTTTTTAATTTAACCTTTCCCTTTCCTGAGATCAATATTCAGCTTGCATAATTGAAAATGCTTCTCCAATTAGGAGTTTGGCTCATTTTAATGAATAAAATGACAATACACCTGAGAAATCAGAGTGGGATCGAGCCAAACAGCTTTAAAAATTCAAACTTCAAGGGTGCAATCAGACAGAAATGAACGAAAAGTACTGAAGCAAAATGTGAGTTACTTAATCCTGACCTGAAGACAAGCTTTGACCCCAGCAGTGGCGCCGGCAAGAAGGGCAGGGAATTCTCAGATCAACTAAATCAGGTCTGTTTTTAACCATGAATATTGGTAAAGCAAACCTGACTGTCTTATTATTACAATAAATTAATCTAATTAAGACGCCGGCCTGTTTGGAAACAAAAGGTCCGACCTTCACCTATAGGGTTCAGAGGCTTAAAAATGAATCCAGTCGGTCCTAAAGCTTAATGATGCACAGAAAGTGTGCTTGAGTGTCAAACTACTGTAGTGAATTAAACTAAAAACAACATTTTTATTGTTTTTTGAATCAAAAAATAAGTCAAACTTTGCAGCAAATGATTAAAATCATGTTCCACAGATTTCAAGTAAATCTGTTAGAATGAGTGAGGGGTTTGAATCCAAAAGCAGGAGTTAGGCTGAATTGAATCACAGTAATGACAATAGACCTTTGTGACATTTGACCTTATTCATTTGTTAGTTTAGTACAAAATTCTTTTTGGAAGATTTTGACACCTATTTTTGATTTTTAAACTAATTTTTTGTCTGACTTAAGGGCAAAAATCAAGAATTGTTCTGGTCATATAACCTTTAAAGACCCACTCAGATCATCTTTTGATCTATTTTCAGTGGTCTTTTTAGTTATGATTATGTCTTTATTAGCCAAAATAAAACATAAATAAATAAAAAAACTTGTGTTATTTTCTAGGACATAGTTTCTGCAAAGCGATAGTAGTTGATTAAAAATTGCGCCTTTGAGTTGTGCGTGGGACCGTTGCTGCAGAGCAAGCTCGCCCCCGTTCCCCTCCTCGTTGCTTAGAGCTCTTAATTTACATGCTATCCTGCTAGTTTACAACCCCTCACACCTCCAACCTAGCATTACTGGTGCAACAAAAATGATAAGCAACAAAATGCTTTCAGCTGCTTTTGATTCACAAGGATTTGAATATAGAAATACTTAGAAATGCAAATTAGAGCTAATTTTCATAAAATATGTCCTTCATCATCCCGTTAAAAACACCAAAATCCAATTTTTTCTCAGAGTGGGTTTTTAAAGCTATAAAATAATTCAATCATACAGTTTTTGTCTCTTATGCTTGGTTACAAAGGCAAAAATAATTTATTTATCAAATATTCATACTGCTTTTTTGGTTAAAATAAAGTGTTGTGCATACAACAGGTATTCCTGGTACTGATAATTGTTTGGCTTCCAGGTAAAGGGAGAACTGGTTAAGATGCTTCAGGAGCTGGTGGGTCTGCTCTGACTATTACAGTGGTTTCTATTTTAGTTTCATGGTGCTCCTGCCTTTGATCCGGCTTCTGTAAGACTGAGGTTAAAGGCTGCAGGCCCTCTGCCGGAATGAACCAGAACCTGCAGTAAGGATAAACTGAGACCTAATAAAGTCTGTTTGTGGTGTCTTGTGACAATCAGCGAATAAACATTGAGTAGATTCGCACTCCAATCAGATTACGAGCTGGCATAAGTGCCAATAATCAAATAATTTATGGAAACCAAAAAAAAGTGTTTTGTAAACTGTGCTTTCTATAAACAGAGCATCCTTGAAAGTTGTCGTCGATAAAATGAAGCAGACGGTTTTACTGCGATCAGTTCTCTGTGGAGCGTGAGCGGATTATTGCTTCTATCACTTCTGGGACACATAATATGGCATTCTCTGGTTTTCATTAACATCCTGCAAAGCATCCTGGTAAATTCCTGTAAGGCTTAGTTACAGCAAAGATGCCCTTCCTTTTTTCTTTTTTCCGAGGGGCAACATAAGGGGATTTCAAGCTGGAAGGACAGGCGTGTTTATGCTTCTATGCAGCTGGAACTTATTTTATTTGCATCTTGTCAACTGACCAGAAATTAAGTGTCGGCATGTCTTTAAGATCACAAGTGCTAAGCTCTATTAGGAGGCATGCTTGAAATAAATTGAAGACCAAAATAAATATACTTTATAATGTAAACAGAGGCTCACTGATCAGAGGGCATCATGACCTCAATTTGATAAAACTGTGGCTTAGAAACGGTACTTTCTCAGAAAGCTTGACTGTGCTGGCTTCAGAAGAGGCTTTAACCCGTCGAAATTCATACAAAGCCCAACGTGGAACTCCAAATTGAGCTGCTCGAATTTTTACTTTCCACCTTTTTTGATTTAGGTGCAAAGTCAGGTGAAAGCCTGCAAGCTGCATTATTTACCATGAGCATTTTCTTTGTTATCCAGACTAGCATTAATGAATGTATGAGGACTTGGCTATTTGATGACCACAATGCACTGGGGAAGCTGGTGGTACACTGATGCTCCATTTGTGTGAGCTGAATGATTCATCACACTAGACCCTGCGCTCACAGAAGTACCTCTGTGACCTGCAGTGAATTCACCTTCAGTGATGCTTTTAAGGTTCTGATTTTAGCTCACTTATTTACAAGTGTTTAATAAAGTCAAAATAAAACTCAAATGTACAAATATCTTTGGCTGTGAACGGTATTAACTGACGCAAAGAGGAAATGTAAAACTTTAGATTTAAATATTTTGTGCCCCAAAGATCTTTAAGGTGTTTTTTCTGAAATTATGGGTCTTACTCCTTTCAAGATTTCAATTAAATTAGTGTTTTTGGTGTTTTAACATGTTCTTGAGGCATTTTTCTGATGATCAGAGGACATATATAAAGATAATTAAACCTAAAATTACTTTTCTGAGTATTTCTCTTTTTCAGATTGTTGTAAATCAGAAGCAAAAATCAGGAGAAAAAAAAATGCAGTTTAAAAATAAGCTTATTTATAATGCAGAAAATATGCTGGGCAGGCCACAAGCTCCCAGCTCCAAGCAACAGGGAAAGGCGGGATTTTTCCGCACTGATTGTCCCACCCACAACTCTGAGGTGAACTTTTAACAAACTCCTCCCACTCTGCAGATTTTATGTCCAATAAATGGCCCTGGTTTATTGAGTTTACCTAAAAACAAAGACCACTGGGAAGGTTTGAAAAATAGATCAAAAGATTATTGGAATCGGACTTCAGGTCAAGATTATTTTACAATTTTTACACCAGATAAGATCTAGTTCCTCTGAAAAAACAACAAAAACAAAAAACAGCAGGCTTAGAGATGTAGCAGAAAACCTAAAAAAGCCTCCAAAAAACTCTTCTGCAGGATCTTTGTGCTATGAGTTTCATGCTTTCTTTTTTTTTAAATTTCATTCTCAAACTGTAACACATTTGTAAAAAACTTGTATTTCTGAAAAAAAAGCAGCCATGAAATTAGCAAAATATTTTCTTTTCGGAAACAGTTCTCACAAAGAAAATACATTATGCGTCTCCCATGATGCCACTAAAACACGTACTTGAAACAATTCAAATATTAATATAAATACAAGGTGCATATACTTCTCATAAATATATTCAGAGTTTACTTTTTAAATCTAACATATGGTTATATATATTTAAAAAATGTGTTCCCTTGTTAAACAGGTTTTTCCCCCCGACATTATTTGATTCAATTTTGTACTTAAAGACCAAATTAATTACATTGATTTCCAGCCTTTTTAGGTTCAAAGATTTTGAAAAAGTTAAATGTGAACTTTATGTGACATAAACACTTTTCTGTTCATTTGAAGTCCCACTCCAGTCATCTTTTGACCTATTTTAAAAGTGGTCCCAGTGGTCTTTTGAAAGGTGTCGTTTTCCAAGACATAGTTTGAACACAGAGAGAAGTTAATTAGAAATATACCTCTGAATTGTGGGCAGTAGTGCTAGCATGGAGTAAGCCTCTGCTCATACATGACCCCATTGTTTACGCTCTCTCCTGCTATAGATTACAGCCACTCACAACCCCAACCTATACATTAGCAGTGCAACAAAAATGTCGAGAAATGCTGGAGCTATCCAGCCGTAAAGCTTTGAGGCTGGATTCCAACTTAGACAAGGACAACTAAGACGTGCATCTAATGGAGTGAAGGAGGGAACTTGTGGCACTCTGTGTCTTCTTCGTAACAAATACAATCTTCCTCAAACTGCATTTTTTGTCTGCTACTGATTCACAACAATTTGAATAAAGAAATACTCAGAAATGCAATTTTGAAATGCAATTTCATCAGACAAATGTCACAAGAACATGTTAACCCTCCCCCCCAAACATCAAGTGGGTCTTTAAGTTTTTCCTCATAACTTCTTCCATTTTATGAGCAAAAATCAAAATGTATGAGTTGTTGTGTTGTGTTTGTTGGAAAAACAAATGGTTACATGTAGTGAGGTTTTGATTGCTGACAAGGAGGAGGCCATGTTTGTGAGGAAATCTCTTTCAGGATCATTCATTAAAGCTGACTGAAGTACAAGTTCATTGGTTTAATTCCATCTGTGAATTCACCTGGAGTTTAGGGGAAACGTTCTCCTCCGTGAAGAAAATATTTTTTTCCCATCGCCAGCTTCTGCATCACAAGGAATTTTGGTATGTTCATAGAACCTAAACATGCACTGTTGCCATGGCAACATTCTTCGAGGAATGAGGTTGTGCATTTTACTCAAAAAAGCAAAACAAAAAAAAAAGGGTTTACAGGCCTAAGGTGTGCAGACGATTTTAGTGATTTTTCTATGAGGTAAGAAAACAGTCAATAAGAAACGTTTCATAAATACAAAGCTAAAGACAAGACAAAATACAAATTAATAAGTTGTGCACAACCTTGCACAAGAAAATATGAATTTAACATTTAGTTTTACATTTCAGGTGTCTGTTTTGAATACGATTTATCTTTTTCTTGAATACAAATTCTTCAGGGTACTTCTAGGTCCAGAGCATTGTTTATTCACTCAGATGTTGTCTCCTATAAACAAAAAAAATACAGCAGGATCTCGTTGGTAATATCTTTTTTAATTATTATTATCCAGCACATCTATGGTGTCAAGTTAATATACATGCCAGGGGAACAATAACATCCTAAAAAATGTACCGGTAATTCTTTTTTAGCTTAATAAATGAGCCTCAACGCGCATGCTCACTGCCTGTGACCCCGCAACGCATTTTTGACAGTTTGTTAACAGGAAAAAATTGTATTTAAGACAAGCAAGCGTCGTATTCAAAACAGACATGTCAAATGTAAAACTAAACGTTGTATTCATATTTTCTTTGCAACTTTGTCTTTATGAATACGTTTCTTATTGACAGAAATCTTACCCAATATTTTTCGTTCACTCATCCAGATTTGGTTATCAGATAAAAGCACAACAACAGAAACCCAGACAAAAGCCCCAGTTCCACGGTTCCAGCCCCTTCAGCCGTTTCGTTTATGTATGGATCACAGGCTGTTATGTTAACCAAAGTAAAGGCTCCAAAAGCTTGAAAACAGTGTGTGATATTGACATAACTGCCTGCTGAGCCTCTCCATGAAGGCACACAGCATCAGAGAAAGGCACAGCACACCAATCGACACGAGCCTCATTTTCCTGCTCCCAGCAAAAATTAAAGCGTCAATAGCACGGGCTGCTTTCCATACACGAGGAGACACACGTTCAGCTATGAGGAAACAAACACCAAACCATCCAAGGATTTCTACGACTCCAGGGTTGAAGTGAGGAAAGTGCAGAGTGGTCTTTGATATGCTGCAGATGAGAGCAATAAAACTCTGTTATGAAAACTGAGCTGTGCTGCGAGTAAACCAGACAGATGACGGCTGCTCTCAAGGCGAAGCAGGAGAAAATGTTGCTTGTTTGAAGTGCAAGCAGGTCTTACCTCAGCCACCGGCACTCCCTCTGGGGGACGGCAGTGCAGCACAATCATGCCATTCAGAGGCACCTCGGTGCCTTGAGGGTCTTGCTCAAAGTTCTTCCTCAGGTCTGGGGAGGACAACAAACAGTCTGCATTTACGACAGCAGCACGACCGAAATGTCAGTTTGTGACACGTGCGACCTTCTATCCATATGGACGGATGTAGCAACAGCTCTCACGCCGCAGGTCGGCAGGAAAAATAACCTTTGCAGAAACAGGGAATTCAATTCGCAATCAAAGTTGCTTACAGGCGATTCGGACAGATGCCTTGCGGCTCTTGGACGTCCCCAGGTGGCTCCAGGCGACGCATAAACACCAGTAGTCCTCCGGGCCGTGAAAGTCCTCCACCTGCTGCCGGGACACGTTGATCATCACTTCACGGATCTTCAACCCTGCAGAAAAAAATGAGTGATGGCTGGGATTAGCCCTCACAGGGGGATGATGAGCCGCAGAGATGGAGATTTGCAGAGACAAGATGATGAACGAATACGAATCTGATTAGATTATCAGCAGTAAACAGATCTGCCCATGATGGACAGGTGGCAGCCTCTCCAAACACAGCTTTTTAGGAAAATGATTTAACCAGGATTCTTTCACTGGAAGCTGTCCACATAAATCTGACCTCTAAAGTGTTTGTCATTAAGGACTCACTCTGATCATCTTTTGATCTATTATAATAGCATTCCCAATGGTGTTTAAATTAGAAATGTCAATTTTTGCCAAAATTAAAAAAAAAACTTTTTACATTTTTTAAGTTTCTGCAGAGCAGAGTAACCCCGTTGCTCTTTCCACCTATCTCCACCTTTGTCACCTATCTGTTTACACATTCCTCTGCTCCTTACAACCCACAACCTAACATTAGGGGTGCAACAAAATGGCAAACAAATTGGAGTTGTCCAGCTGTACAGTTTTGAGCCAGATGCCAGCTCAAATGAGGAAAACGTACATAGATCTAGTCATCTTCAATGGATGCATCAGAATGAAGCAGAGAAGGGAGCTTGTGTCCCACCCATAATATTATCTACATCACAAATAGGTTCTTTTTTTTTGCTGTATTTTTTTCATCTGTTCCTGATTCACAACAATTTAAATGAAGAAATACTCTGAAATGCAATATGGGGAGCCTAAAGGGCTTAAGATTCAGGTAATTTGAACACCAAAGGGTCCTGAAATTTCTGTAGATGTTTTGTATGTGGCACTAGGGCAGATCAGATAGAGTGTAGAAAAAAGCACTTGTGATGGTGAGAAGTTCAAGCAGCTATAATTAAACTCCAGTATGCCTGGGTGATCCTTTTTTAAGACTGCGCAGCACAATTTTAAGCTTAATTTTCCTCATACATCATCAGAAACATGCCACAAGAACATTCATGTCATATTTGATAGATGAACTTCTCATTAGCATGATCTAAATTTTCCTTAAAAACCCAAATTACTTGATCCATGTTTTCTGCCCTGTAGTTCATTATCGTTCCACTAGGGGCACGAGAATGGCTTTCCCTGCGCATTTCAAAATGGCAGCCGCCAAGAAATCTCAAAATCACTTTCGGCGAGAACAGTTTTGCAAATTTCCAAATTATATGGTGAGAATAACTCACTGCTTATTCATTTTTTATGACTACTTGCTTTATTGAGCGAATGCAAAATTATTTGATAATCAATTCTTTCTAATAAAAATGAAAAAAAATGTGTAGATCAAATCTGAGACAGTGATAAAATAATGAACTTTTTTTCCTGAACACTTATGTCAACATTTTTACAACCTAAACAAATATTGTTGTGAACAAAAACTTATCAAACATTGCTAAATCATTTTGTGGATTTCCTCAAAGGGTTTAAAGAACATCTTACATCCAAAAAAATTGACATTTCTGTCAATTCTCCATTGGGCTTTACAGAGTTAAAAAAGATGAACAATTTGATTTGTCATCAGAGTAGGTCTTTAACCACCTTTTCCTGTTTGGGTTTGGTAAACAAACACACATTTCTTGTTTTGCTGAACAGAAACAGCTTGAGCTTTCATGTCTTTTCAAAGTCAGCAAAACTCTGATCCACTTCCACTGAAAGGGCGATCATTTCTTACACCCAAAGAATTAATTGCTTCTTATTGTTGCAGCAAAAGTGAGAAAACTCATTTTTTTAGGAGAGAAATAAAAGCAGCTAAAAGGCCAATAATTTAAGGTGAGTGTTGCATACGCAAATAAATATTTATCATTCAAATTTCTTGATGAAAAGTCACACAGTCACCAGCTTATATCTGCAGCGATGCAGGCCATAATGATCCGGGCACGGGCTGGGCATTTTACGAGACAATTAAAAGAAAATTTAAAAGCCTGAAGTTTCAATTATAGCAGACTGTGCACAAAAGATGACAGGCCCGGTGCATTAATCGAATCCATAATAGGGGCAGCTTCATAGATATTTCTTTTGAGGCTTTTAACAAATTAATTGCGTTGCCAGTCGAACCCTGCAGAAACTCCAGCAGATTTTTAATATGCCAGTTCAGACTCGCGAACAGCTCATGTTTGGTGTCTGGTGTCCAAATTCATCACTCTCCACAGATTGCAATTAAGCCTGCACGATGGGGCTGGGGGGTGGGGGGTGGGGGGGTGATGGAGGGTGACAATTACAAATACCCCAGAGAAACAAAAATAGTGCTCCAGCCATGAAGCAGAAAGTGAAACATTTGCTTGAAGCTGACGTTTCAAAGCAAAAACATCAACAACCAAGCTTGGCAAGCTAAAAAAGGTCTGGTCATGGCTGCTTAATTTTGACAACTTTATTCAGAAATTATATAATTAACTAAACCTAAAAGGGTTTTGCTTGTTTGTGCATCAAAATGAACAGAACTGACGGAAACCAGACTTGTTTACTATCAAAAAGGCGTTTTTGGGTATTTGAAAGGAGAGCTTTTGTCTGTAAGAACTTCTTTTTGATTCAGCTTTTAACTAAACATTTTGATCATCTTAGAATTTATCTGAGAGTTTATTCCAAAAATCAAAGATTTATATGAAAACAAAGCAACCAGGCCCCTGGGGGGATCGTTTCTAAAGCCTCTCAAGTAAACTGGACCATCCATCCAGCATTGCTGAGGAATCAACAAAGAATCACCATCCGCCTGGTCTTACCATTACTGTACAGTTCAGGTCAGAAGTTAAAAATGAATATATTCTGCCATTATTGATGGCCTCTTCTGGTGTCTATTGTCTAAAATTAGACAAAAGGAAAGCAGCTCTGGTTTTTATTAAAGCATATGTTAGTTTTTGAGTTATACAGTTATATCGTTTTCCTTCCTACCATAGGATATAATTGGAAGAAGAAAGCATTAAAGAGTCCGCTCTGCTTTATGCTCTGGAGACTCTGGAACAGATTTTTTCAAAAAGATGTTTCATGAGATGAAAACCACCATGGAAATCCTTCAGCATCTCCTACAGAACACAGTAACTTTGGAGAGTATCTTAAGTCAAAGGTTTCTTTAGATCTGCCATAACCAATAATAACAGTCTGAATGATAGAAAATCAGTTTTTTTATTTTTTTATTCCTCATAGGAGTTATTGTAATATTTCTAATGTAATCTAATTACTGCTAATATTGCTGGTAAAAACTTTAGTGGATTCGTCCATCTTCTTTCTCCTAACAAAAACAGAAGAAAATATCTGATTTTTTCCATCCATCCATCCATCCATTTATGCCTTTTTTGTTCAGTAAGAACATAAAAACACAAAACCATTTGATGAAATCACTTATACAGGCAGTTTGATAAAGCTTTAGTCCCATGTGCCTTTTCGGGTGGATGGGTTAAAAAAAAAAACGGTGTACAGGGCACGCAGGTGGTCTGCCAAACTATCATGGTCATAGACTGTTTGGTGAGGCCATAGAGTGAAAATGCTCATGCACATTTTTTTACAGGTATGCTAAGAGTGACAGGTCCTAGTGAACACTTGTACAACATGGTAAGTGAAGTACGTGAGAGGCAGGCACGTCGTACTGATTGTTTATTCTGCCAAATCCTGTGCACTGCGCAAGAACCCCGTTAATGCTATTCAGATGAAAAGTGCATGCTTCTGTATTGTCTTACTGTAAAAAATTAGGAAATTAGACAATCGGAGTGTAGTTTGTGTGGTCATCTTATGAGCGTCTAATGGGCAACTACTGTATGCACCATGCACAGACCCTTTATATGTGGCGTTTGTGCACAGTCAGTAAGGGGCACATATTCACACCTTACTGATGACTTGCGAATACTTCTCGATACACTTACCACACGCACAACAATCTTCATGATAATGCAAGACACCCTTGTGCTCCCCTTAATTTGCAGCCGTTCGTCTCTACAACTCTCTATGGGTCTGGACAAGCCAAAAACCCATAGGGGTCAATTGCCTATATGAGTGGATATGACTATGGCTTTACTCTGTCACAGCAAACCTCATAATTCTGCAGAAAATGAAGCAAACAAAAGCCATGAAACTTCCACCACTGTGCCTCTCATACATGCATTGCTCAGACATGCATGTATGTCTGTTAACTGACAAAAAGCCCAAAGATCATTTTTGGAAAGCAGATGTTTCACAATGTATTCGAAGTATACAAGTGTCCAAATGTTTTATTCTTCCATTATTAAGGGGTTTTCTTCTCAACTGTCACCCATTGCTTCTTCAGAACTGGAACTGCACCGAATACCCTTTGGTATAATCTGTCAGTCTCTTAAACAGGTCATTGTGATGCAACATTTTAACAATTTGACCTTTTTGGAATGATATGGAATGAATTGGATCATAACAATCGTAACTATTTAAGGTCTGAGTAATGTTTTTTTATTGCCTTTTAAGTGGTGCATTCAGATAACCTTGGTTGGGAATTGGCACTTTTATTAGAAACTGAATTTAAATGAATGAAATTCATGTTGAAAACCGAATAAGTAAATGAAAAATTAACATGTATGAGATCACTCAGAGCGAAGAAAGGATACAGCCTTAACCTTGGGCATATTTGAACAAAATAAAGTATTAGCTCATTCACATGTTCTAAAAAGCTGAGAATGTATGAGTTTTAACAAAACGAAATGCTCTTGATCTTAACTGTTTATAGCTCAGCCGTTGAAAGTAATATTTACTTTAGGAGTTGTTTAGCATTGATTGAAATTTCTCTGCCTGCACTTGAAGTGGTAACAAGTGGCCGAGGTGGAAGCTCGTGTGTCAAGGAGAGCAAATGATGGCTGAATGTCTTGCTCAGGAACACTGTGGTGTGGCCGTAACAGCAGCTGTAAAAGCAGCAGCACAGCTGCTGGACGTCTGGAAAAAAAGAAGGCTGACATGATCAGGAAGTTGAATGATTCAGAGTCAGAAACAATGTTTGAAAATTAAAATCAGAGCTTATTGTTTTTAGGCGATTTAACTTCTTTATTGCAACAAATGAAAGGACATTGTCTGTGATTTGTGGCGCAGCTTTGAAGTGCTTTTCAGCTGTTCAAGCTTCATTGTGAAGTCCAGCCTCTTGTGGCTTACCGCTTAACCACGTGGACCTCCACTTGTAGGGGAGCTGTCTCTTCACGGGCTTCTGCCGTTGCGCCGTACATTGTCGAAAGCAGCTTAGACACGGGCGCGGATAAAACGAAAATTCATAATGAGAAATGATAGGTTATCTGAGGGAGCCCTAATGAAGTAATGTAAAACAGAAACACTGTAATCCTCGGCAATGACTCACTCCTATTATGTAAAATACTCCCCCTATCTACTCCTCCTTTCCACTGCTGCAAATTAGAGGCTTAATCAACATGCTTGATTAAGTGAGAGGGCGGCACATTTAACCAGAGCAAAATATAAACACAAGAGTGAACTGCAGTGCTTTGTCATCAAATGCTTGAATGTTTTTCATGTCAGTGTGTTAACAGATGCTCAAATCTGCAGGATGCATGGATCGGGAATGTAAAAGACACCACTTTAAAAACCCACTCCGATCATCTTTTGATCTATTTTAAAAGCGTTTTAATTATGTTTATGCCGTTTTTCGCCAAAATTAGTCAAAACATAGTTTCTGCATAGTGGCAGTAGTTCTTTAGACATTTACCTCTGATTTCTGGGCAGGAATGTAGCCATGAGCCCGGATAAAGAGAAGAAGAAGAGGAGGAAGGGGAATTCATAGGAAGAGAGAGATGAGGAAAGACTAGTGTGCTGGAATGAAAGTAGGGACTTGTTGGAACTATGACAGGAAAAGGTAGAGAGTTAGTTGACATGAAGCAGAGGAGGAAGGTAGACATACTGTGTGTCCAGGAGACCAGGTGGAAAGGTAGCAAGGCTAGAAGCTTAGGAGCAGGGTTCAAGTTGTTCTATCATGGTGGAGATGGGAAGAGAAATGGAGTAGGAGTTATCTTCAAGGAGGAGTTTGTTAGGAGTGTTGTGGAGGTAAAAAGAGTGTCAGATAGAGTGATGAGTCTAAAGATAGAAATGGAAGTTGGGATGTTTATTGTTGTTTGTGGGTATGCCTCACAGGTAGGATGTGAGCTGGAGGAGAAAGAGAAATTGTGGTTGGACCTTGATGATCAACCACAGCTCGACTGTACCACGTGATTGATTCAGGAAGTGATTTGAATTGTCCAAACACGAGTTTGGACAGTTGATATGAATCCCTTGGGCTGTATTCAAAATGTGGGTGTTTGATGGAGAGTTGCAGTCAGTGGGAGTTTAGAGACAGTTTGTAAAGTTTGGAGATTTAAGAGAAACTGGTGTTTTTAATAAAATTAACAAATAAGCACAGTGACATTACATCCCCATCTCCATTGGGCTCTCACTTTTTCATTTATATCATGAAATTACACTCCAAATTAATATAGTCACAATTTTTATTGATATCACAAACATTTAACAGTTTTATTGTTCAATTTAAATCTTTTTACCAGAGCCACAATAATCATGATTGCTTTAACACTCATCCTGTTATACATTTTTATTGTCCACTCAATGGCGCAGTGGAGGAAATGAAGCACCTTGGAGCTTTGGTTCAAGAATCAAGCATTTGAAAAGAGAGCTTCAATGCTTCACGAAGCTTCATCTTGCCATCACTACTCATGATTAGCAAAATGACCAATATCCAAATTGTTTAGCTTTGAATAAAATATATAATACATTTTTTCTCCTCCATGAAGGGTGTTTAAAAACAGTAGGCTGACAGAATGGACACCATATAGTGAGCGAGGTCATATCAGACATGTGCCACGAGTTTGATGCACAGCATAGTTAACCACAATAATTATGGTCAAATCACTTTGTTTTTGTTAAAATGCTGAGACTAAAACATGTAAATTTACATCAAGAAGATTACGTGAACAGGAAGTCTATAATGAGGAGAAGCTAAAAACAATATTTAAAAAGAACCTTTATGATTTTCAAAATAAAGCCCCACATGCAAACTTATTCAAAAGTCTCACTCCAACTATTTTTTTTCCTGTTGTAAAATTGTTTCCAGTGGTACTTTAATCATGATTATGCATTTTTTAGCCAAAATCAAAAAGCCTGTGGCGATTTTAAGACATATTTTCTGCAGAGCTGCAAGAGCTCATTAGAAATTTGCTTTTGGGTTGGGGACAGGACTGTTGGTGTGGAAGTTAGTCTCGCTAATTTCCCCGCATGCCTTTGCTTCCACTCTCTGCCACTAGCGAGAAGCACCTCACAAGCCCAAGCTAACATTCGCGTAGCAAAAAAACACAGAACAATATCAGAGCTATCCAGCTGCAAAGTTTTGTGCCAGGTGGCAGTTCAGACGAGGAAAAGAAAGACGTTAGTGGATCTATTTGTCAACAAGTGGATGCCTCAGAAGCACTTCTGTGTTTAAAAAAAGGCGCCATCTACCAAACCTGAGTCCTTGACCGGTCAAAGTTCTCCTGGTTTCAATTTCAACGTGGGTTCATTGGCTGGGCGTTTTGTATATACAGCCTGAAAATGGACCTCAAATACTTGCGTATCCAGAGCTCAAAACGCACATATGGGCGTATTTACAGAGAATTTTAATTGAAAGCGGTCGCTTGCGTGTTAATTTAGCCTGACACACACAGACTGACATAAAAACAGCTTAAACGCCCTGTGTATCACCACATTTCACTTAACTATGCAAATCCATGGAAAATGAGCTGGCATACTTGAGTTTGGTTCATCCATTGGCAGCTCACATCAAGTCAACTGTCTTTCTTCAAAATTGGAGCTGGTTAAATGGCTTTTGTTTGGTGTCAGTCTCAAAGTTGTGTTTTGTTAGTTTAAATTGGTTAAGTTGACTTTGATCACCACGCCCGCTGCTTGTTTTAGTGACCACACCTTGGTTTCATCCTTTTAAAGTTATGGTTTCTTTCTGACAAAACCCATTGTCATTTCTCTGTTCTCCTCAGTACTTTTTCCTGCCATGTGTTCTGTCACATTTAAAGATCCTTTGATGAGTTATTTTGAAAACAGCTAAATAACCACAACTACATTGGCCTCCTCCTGGTCCAATAATGGTAGCAGAAAAATACGTTTAAAGTGTCATTATTTCAAATATCTGAAGGCATTTCTTCAGGACAAACGTATGGGTAATTTAAAACACTCCAATTAATATTTGAAAACCATTCTGAGTGGTGAGTGGGTTCGCAGCCACAGCTTTTGTCACACATCAACCGTCATGACTGAAAAGACAGTGAAGAAGCAGCAGGCTGACAAAGAGCCGTCCCAAAGTTCAGACTACCAGTCCTTTAATTGAGCAGGAGGGGTTCACTCGTCATTAGTTCACATTTGAACATGGAATGACGGCTGTCCTGACAACCACAGATCAGTAACTAATCATTTGCGTTGCTTTTGATTCCTATTTTCACCTGTGAGGAGGCGATGCTTGTTATCATGTCAGGGCCCTGTCTTGTTTGGCTGATTTTTGCAGAAATGTCGCGCTCATCTTTATTCTAGGAGCAATATTGGCTGAAGCTGCAGGAGCAGATGACAGGCTGAGCCCTGAGGTTTTCTGGCAGCACTTTGCAGCGTCTCGTTTCACGACAGCAGACAGCGCAGTCAAACAGAATCAATGAAAATTCAAGTTCAATGATTATTAAAAACTGAAAAAATAGAAGTTTAAAGTCTATTTTATGTTTTAACGAAATATTTTTTAAATAGAATGATAAGTAACAATAAAATAAAAAAAGAAGTGCATAAATTAGCATATAGAGCCTTTAAATTAATTACTAGGCATAGCTACTGAAAAATACAAGCATGTTCAATCAGTTTGGTTAGATTTCTGAGTGAAAATAAACCAAACCGCGGAATTTTTTAGCATAACAACATCTCCCTTAAGTTGCCGTAAAAAAAGAAAAACTTTGCAAATAGCAGGGATGCAGAAAGTACAAGAAAACAGTCTCCACACATTGTAAACATGTAAATCTTAGGGCTACAACAAATTGTCATCATAATCAACATTTTCAATTAAAATGTGTTTATACATTACAAATAATGCATCTTAATATTTAAGCATGTTATAAGAACACATTACAAATAACTAAGGTGAAAAAAACTATAAAGGTGGAACTAAAGTTCAATTGTGTTTCCCCTGTGCTCATTTTTTGGTTGCACACTCTTTTTTGTCTCTTGTGGGAGAAAAAGTTTTCATAAAATGTGTTGCTCAGGTAAAGTTCATGGAAAATAGTGCTGTGTTTGCATTTTCTGGTTTATGCTTGCTGATTTAGAATTGATTTGACATAAACTAAAGTGCTAAAATAGTTTTGCTTCTGGTTTTCCTGAACTTTTTTTTAAAGTTAATCTTCATCCTCTGTAAACTATCTGCAGTGGTTTACACTTTATTTGTTGACAAGATCTCATGCAGGAAGCATTCAAACATAATGTCAATTTTTCCTTAACTCATTACCGTCATAGTGGAAGTAAAAAAAATCTGACGCCAATGTCAGCTTCATCTGGCTTTTAAGGTGTAACGAATGAACACACACACACACACACACAAAAACAACTAGCTATGGGGTAAGATAGCTGTCAACAAGAAACGCATTCATAAAGTCAAAGTTGTATTTATAAAAACAAAATTGTGCGAAAATTAATACTTTGTGCACAATTTTTTCAGAAAAAATATGAATACAACATTAAGTTTTACGTTTAAAATGTCAGCTTTGAATACAATTTGTCTTTGTTTTGAATACGACGCTTGCTTGTCTTTAATATGAATTTCTACTGATAACAAACTGTCCAAAACATGTCAAGGGGTCACAGGCACATACATCCTGGAACACTGATTCCACCGAGTGCGCCTGCGCGTTGCGACTCATTCATTAAACAACATTAGAATTAAACTTTTTAGAATGTTATTGATTGCATGGCAGAAAAATTATCTTGATACCGTAGCTCTGCTGGGAAATAAAGATATTTACAGCCAGTTTTTTGTTGTTGTTTAGTTTTTTTTTTTTTGGCCAGGCGACAACAACAGAGCGTCTAAACAATGCAACGGAACCGGAAGTAGTTGGGGAAAAAAAGAGAGATGTTAATAAGAGAATCATAAAAGAAAATAAAAATGCCGGAGCAGGCGGTGGAGGGATCCCCGTCTCTTTGCTGCTCCCCGCCGGTGCCAAAGTACGTTTCCCCTGCCAGATTTTGCTTCCCAAGTCTTAGGCATCGTTCTGGCATGGGAAATGTACCTTGGCACTGGCCAACGGCTGCATATTAGAGTGGGGGATTCCCGCCTAGTCGGGCAGTTTATTCCTGGGACAGGCGAGGTGGGCGCGCCCGCTGCAGTCCCTGGACCCATCCAGATGTACCTTTGCCTTCGCCGATCAGTACCCAGGACAGGCTCTGGCAGCATCATGACTCCGAAAGGGATAGCGGGCTAGGAAAATGTATGGAACTAACAACAACAGCTAAGCTATTCGTTTTCAAGACAAAGAAAAGTCGTTTTCAAAATGTTAAACATAAAACTAAATGTTGTACTCATATTTTTTTCCTGCAAAGTTGTGCACAAAATTGTATTAAAGACTGCAACTTTGTCTTTTTGAATATGTTTCTTATTGAGAGTTATGTTACCTCATACCTAACGGTCACTAAAACTGGTATTTTTGAAATAAAATAGTAAACGTGAATCCACTGTTTGAGAAACTTTATTAGCAGCATTTTTATATCATTAGACAGCCGGTTGTTGCATATTATGGATTTTTATAACAGTGTGTGGGAACAACTGTCACAACAAATCCATATTTGGATATTTATTTTTTTGTCTATTAAATGCTCCTTCCTTTTATTTTGAAATAACAAAATCTCACTGGATTTTTTTCTGCAAAAAACGCGTTTAGGCGTGTCAGTTTTTTGGTCCAGATCCTTTAAGGAAATAGCAGGTGTACTTTCGACATATTAAAACTTTATCTATTTGTGTGACCAAGCGACCTGACATGAGTCAAAAATGAGTCGGTTGTGGTGGAGAGAAACCAGTATTTTTCCAAAATAAAACTTCCTTTAGAATCAGATTGGAAATAAAACACAAAAAATTTTGTCTTTTTTTCCCTGCAGCATGATACCAACTGTCACATGGACTGGTACCATGTGACAGTTGGGACCACTAAAAAAAAAAAAAATTCCACACAAACTTTGAGCTAAAGACAACAGCTACTTTAAATATCCAAACATAGACATAGATAGTGATTTATTTTGTTTTAGTGTGTGTTTTCCATCAGTTTAGACTGGAAATGCATAAAAAAAATGGTGTGAACATGGCTCTTATGGAACACATTTGGTGTGTGTGTGGTTTTTTTTTCTCTGGTTAGGGACTGTGGCTTTTCTTCTGAAGGTGAAGAGAAAGCAGTAAATTTAGAAGGACACCTCCAGCTCCACTGGCTTTAGGGTGGGATCAAAAAGCCTAAACTCCTTTTCAAGTAGCTGGAGTGGCACTGTATTAGACAAATGATCCAATAACTGCTTGGTCATGCTGCTCGTGATGGTTACTTCTCCGCATTGAGGAGTACAAGCATTGATTCTGCTCCTGCCATCTGCCTCCTCCTGGACGCTTGTCTATTTTCCTTTTAACTCTCTCCTCCTGCTTCCCTTCCGGCTCTTGCCAGCAGCTCATGACAAATGCATCTTCTTACATCTCCATAAGAGCCAGAAAGGGATACACCAATCCTGATGGTCACTTATAATCTTAGATTTGTCTCCTCTTTCAATTGTTTCGTTTGGCAGAGGTGATGAAGAGGTCCTCAGAGAGCTGGCCCATGCCAGCGACAAGTGGCTTGATCCAAGCGGCTGTCTGGTCCGGCTCAGCTCAGCTCAACCCGTGCCTCAGTCGCACAGCGAAGGAGCAGAATCCTGTTTGTGTGAAGGATCCTCGTGAGGCGGCTGCGCACAAAGTGGGTGACACGGCGTGGGCTGCAGGTTGAGCTGGATGAATATAGCTTTGGGAGGGAGCTTGTCCGATGTTAAGCCTGCTTCGGGGAAATGTTTGTGTGATGTGACATTGCGGCGTGCGGTTCGGCATGTGGGGGCTGCGAGCGCTGGCTGAAGGCCAGATGCAGACGAACCCTGCTAGACAAGCGGAACACGCTCCCAGCAGCATCTTCAGTCTGGTCCCAGCTGTGCGCATCATGCTTAATCCTGGAACCAAAGGGACTCATTTCTCCATGCATGTAAAACTCATGATAATTCAACCATTAAAATGTTGCAAGTACCTATTTGTGTCATTCCCCCCAGTCGCCTTGTTTATGTTTTTCTAAAAACTGCGTGTCTGCTGATTAAGCCCCACTTCTGCATACCAAAGTAGTTTCCACTCAGTAGGTCACTTCATTTATTTCACTTCCACTGCATTAACTAATAGTTTGTGACACAGAGCGACTTGCAGGCATCTCACTTCTCCCACACCAGTCTCTTTCTTTGCAGCGAGTTCAGGCGAGGTTGATGCCGCAGCCTCTTAGACTTCTAGGATCAAAATACAAAAGTTGCTCTTTGACAGGACGTCAATAGCAATCCATACATCCTCCACCCACCCTGCATTCATGCACCAACCTCAATCACTATCTCTTCATCTCCAGATCTGCAGGAGCTGCTTTCCTCTCCTCCTCAAGAAAACCAACGTGGGTATCGTTTTCAGCCTCTCTTTCACTCTTCAGCCACTCTCTTTGTTTCCAATGTCCTCTTTCTCCTATTATTCCCTCTGTTTCTTATCTCTCCATCGGGGTATCATCCTTTCAGCTGGAGCCTAAAGGCACTGATATCCCCTCTGTTCCATTCCCTTCCCTTCTCTTCTTTCGCCCCCTCCTTTAGTAATCTTTAGACTTCTATCACTCATTTCCATCTTTTAGCTTCACGCAGCCTTTCAGCAGAAAGGGAACAGTTAGCAGTAGGTCACAGTACGGTAGAAACTAGGCTGACTCTTTTTTTTTTTCATTTTAAGGCAGTTTTGTTTACCTAAAAAACATTGATTTTCTGTCTTTAAAGACTCAATACATCTTCCTCAAAGATTATGGGGGTGAGTTGTTTTCTTGAGGGGAGGTCGGATTCTGGGAAGTGATGATTAGACGGGATATCCTGCTGAGCTTCGTCTGCCGGTGGTTTACCAAAAGGCTTAGCGATGCCAAAAGGATGAGAAAACTGAAGCTGCTGGACCAAAACTTGAAGACTGTCAATGTGGTTCAGCTGCAAATCATTAAATACTGCCCAACTTTCCCTGGAAAAGAATATATTTATGTCAATTTTTTTAAAAGAAAAGTTTAAAATTGTAGTTTTGAAAAAAAAAAAAAAAAAAAAGGTCTCAAAGAAATGATTTTTTTTTGTTTCTCAGGACCAGCAGCTTCAAAAATTGTTTTGGGACTTAGTTCTTCTCCTGCTTGATTCCAAAATGCCCTCTATAGTAGGGAAGAACCAGGTTTACACCAACATGTCATGGCTCGGCACTCCTCCGTCTTCCTTGACTCCTCTCCTCGCTCTGACATTTGGTCTTGATGCACCAGCCGGGCCATCTCAGACTGCGTGGGCAGCCCATGTAGGAAAATTTGAAGCTTTTGATCCAAAACAGAAAGAACCAAACTATGAAAAGTCCATCGACTTTTCATAGTTTGGTTCTTTAAGTGGGACTTTTTAACTTCGTCGCCTCTGCAGGGAAACTGAGACACAACACTGAGAGTTAGGCCAAAGTCACGATTATTCCTATGATAGATACAAGCTGCAAAGCTGTACAGGGCATGCAGGAGGGTCTGCACAAAATATCAAAGTTGTAGACTGCTCGGTGAACCAGTATGTGGCATGTGACATGGTTCAGGAAAGCACTAAACACAGGTTCTTGAACACAAATTTCGCCCATGGTGTTCACACCATTGTCTGTATAGAGAACTGGATTGAGGGACCACTCCCCCCTCACATTCAAAACAGGAAGTACGCGCTAGCTCCAAGTAGCCAAAATCCCAGAGACTTCTGCTGTCAAACACTAGGGCCAACCTTCCACCTGACGCAATTTGGGGTTCAGTGTTTTGCCCAAGGACAGTTTGAGACATGGGCAGGCAAGGTGGGAATTGAACCTGCAAGTTTCCGATCAGAGGTTGACCGCCCTACCACTGCACCATGGCCAGCTGACAGTAGTTGCCATAGAAACGTCGACTCAGACTAACTTGGAACAATCACTGTCGTCTGGCTGCAATATGGCGACATCCATGTGGAGGACAAATAGAGACTGAATAGGCTTCAATTCGCTGGAGCCAAAGGTAAGGCATTTTCAATGAGTGATGTCACACCCGCTCTGTCCAGTTCGTGCGCATACAGGCGCCATTGCAGTGCATTGAGTCAAGTAAACAGAATGCTGCTGCTCCAGTGGAGGACAGGCAGGTACCAACCACAAAAAATGAGCTAGCTCCCTCATTTTGTATTTTTCACAAAACATGTCTTGAGTTAAAGCTTGTTAAGTAGTTTAGTAAAAAGGACCATTATCAAATAAAAACACCTCAAAGTACTGTACAAAGAAAAAAAACACCCTCTACCACACATGCAAATAAAATTAGGTAAAAATCTACTTAATGAAGAAAAAAATATATATTTTATTATTTTTGCATTGCATACATGGCAAATACGTCTTAATGGCAGTAAAAAACTAAATACAAATCAAATAGCTGATTTCATAGTCCTTTGAGATTAATAAGGCTCCTTCTCTCAGCTGGCATCTTGGGCTAATCCAAAAAAACAGTTTTTAAACTTAAGAACATGTATCATAATGTCAAATACATCTGCCAAACTGTTAAGATTCAAAACACAGTGATACTACCTGTAAATAGTCTGGCAGGTCAAAGTTTTGGAGCACAGCTCCTTCCCTAACAATTGCTATCTTCAGTGTGCAGTTCATGTCACTGGGGCAGAAAGTGAGCACTGAGTATTCTAGCTGGGCTGTTGTTACTCATACGTATTTATGTCCAATCAGCGCAAAAACTGATGGAAAATTCAGGCTGATCACACATTGTAAGTATGTCCAAGGCTAAACGTTGTTGTTGGTCGCATATATTTAAAGTTAAAGTTGAACTGTAGCTGTCGTGCAGATAGGTTTGTGAAATGTGTTCTCTGCAGTTGACCCATCCTCAGGGGAGAAGTGAGCAGCAGACCCAGCTACACTCAGGCACTTTTTGTTGTATCAACCCCAATCCTAACTATAATTCTAACCCTTCCTCCGGTCCTTGCGGCCAATAAAGAAGCTCAACAACCCAAAAAACCCACAGAACTCGTATGGGTCAACCCTCGTACAGGTGAATATGACCTTTAATTTATGTATTTACAGGCTATTCAGAAGCAACTTGGACTTAATTTGTGAAAAAGTTCTCAAACACAAATCGGTCCACTGTTGTCTTTAGGGAGCTAAATGCTTTTTATCCTCAAAATGATAAAAAAAAAAACATTGTATTCTCTGTCACGTCCTAGAAAATGATCACTTTCAACTGCTCCAATGGAGACACTGACCAGACAAGAGCATTTTCTTCTATGGCCCAAAAAGTTTCTCATTTCATTTCCTGTGGACTCAATTACTTGAACACCATCCACACATTGTGTCAAAGTGTCACTTTATATTAAAAAGAAGAAAAAAACTCAAAGGGAATTTCCAGTTGGAAAATGCTTCCTGTGATGTTTTGTTGTTGTCCTGCAAGGGTGCAAGACTCACTGCAATAATAGCAAAAAACATAAATAAGAAAGTTTTTATTTGCAGTTTGGTGCTGCTGCCACTCAATAATGAAGTGAATCAAACTGAGAGCTTTATTTATTTGTTTTTTCCTCCTTTTGTCCATTGAGAGTGAGCTGTCATTAGCTTTTGAAGCAGAGCCGGACTTTTTAACAAATGCAGAAAAAGGCGTGCATTGTGAAAAAAGCAGATTTTTACTTTCTTTTTTTTTAAAAATCTGATTTAACTATTATTGTTGTAATAAAAAAAAAAGATCAAATCATTTTTTTTTTAATTTGTATTGTATTCCCGGATGAGCAAATGGATGGATTGTTGTAATCCTAATTTGTTTTTAACGCAAGAGGCCACATAGACAAATAAAAAATCTCCAATTGCAATGCTCCTGAATAGTTCTTTTATCATAATGCAGGAAGTTGTTTCTGATCTCCTCCATATTGACTAATTACAAGGGTTTAGTTTTAAGTCAATATTGTACTGGTTCTACTTCACCTCAGAATTTGAATGTTTTACAGGTTTGTCAAATAATTCTATCCCTGCCTTCAGTCATTAACTTTTTAATTAATGAGGTTCTCAAACAGTTGTTTCATATATATAAAAAAAAAAAAGTTTAGGTGAAAAAAAGAATATACTGAGGAATTCAAAATTAGTTTAGAACTTTTGGGGAATTAGTTCAGAATTTCTGTCAGATCAGACTAAATTATTGAGCTTCATGCATTGAAAGAAGCTATTTACACCACTTTTATACACTTTTTTTCCCCAAAGAAATTGGAGCTCCAGCAGCTGCATCTATGTACTCAAAACTGCAAGAAAACATAAAAATTAAGAACTTTTTTTAATCAAGATCTTAAGTGTTTTTTATGAATTCTGAACAAACTTCTTTTAAAACGTGGCTTTTAATTTTCCTGAAGTTCGAAAATCCTGAATTTGTTTGCAGCTGTAGTTTTAGCTCAGTGAGATGATGCTTTCACACACTTGTACTTTTGGACCTAAACGGCAGCGAAACAGGAGTTGAAGCTGTCATTCCTCTTTAGCTTGACATTTCCATATCCTTAAATATTTTACCAAAATTGTCAAAGCATCACATTCATTCACTGATAAAAAAAAATGGAAAACAACATGTTTTCTTGCTGCAAACGGAAAAAAATGAGGTGAATTCTCAAAGGAAAAGTTGATTTTTTTGTGGTCTCTGATCATGTTTATGATTAAATTGAATAATAGAAGAGTTGAAAAACATAAAAAAGCAAGTATCTGCTCTCTGTGAAATGTACACCAAAGTCTCCGCCTGTCTTACAGGAGTGAATCAAGCTCATCCTTCCTGATGCCAAAATACATATTTGGTTACAAGATCCAGTTTAAAGGTTTAATCAGTGTTTATATGGAGCTCCCCATCACTCTGAGCTCTGCTCCATCTCAAGTTCCAAAGCTGAGGTGAAGCAAAGCGTCTTGATGGGCAAAGTAGATTTGATTGATGGCAGAATTTGTGGAGGCTGGACCTTTGCTTCTCGCACTACATAAAACCCACCTGTGCTTTCTCTGAAATAAAAACAGCAAGAAATCCCAAAAGCAAACTCGTTTGCTCTAGGGGGAAAAAAATATTTCATTAAAGCTGCGAGCGGCATTGTATGACCCACACGCGCCTTTTGACCGGCCCTCACTGGCCGAGCGCCTGCTACAGGTCCCTCACTCTCCTCTTTTGCTACTGTGGTCAGAGCTGCAAATAAAAAAAAAAAAAAAAAAGAAAAAAAAAGAATCCTTTTTTCAAAATAGCAGCTTTTCTATGGGTTTTATCTCCATAGCAACAGTTATGTTTTTTGGTCGACTGGGACAGAGGAACATGTCCGTATCATTTTTAGAAGACAATGCAAAAGTAAATTTTTGGATTTACTTGACAACAGAGGTTTTTTGTTAACCATGTCCACAGTCCTAATATTTTCAAATCTTATGTCATTTTCATTTCATTTGGCTTAGGCCAACTACTCATGCATTTTATTTTCACAATATTAGGGTAAAAAATGTGCAAGTAACAACACTGTGCGGGTTTATTATGGGGTGAATAATGTATTTATATGATTCCCACTGGCGTTTCTCGAGCGTGGAGATTGAATTTACAGTTGGGAGTGGAAAACACATGCGAGCTCCTGTTCCGCACTCATCAGCTCACAGAGAACGTGAAGAAATGGGAGTGGCATTTCATCTCCAGTCAGTGGGTAATCACTTTAAATTATTCACAGCAGTCTTGTTAATCAGGCGGGTTCCTTGAACACCTCGCCACGCAGTTTTATGTTCTTTGTCCCAGATTACTGCAGGAACCGCACTTCATCAGGGGACTCACTTTGTCACACAGAAGAACTGATTTTTAAAAGAAAAAAAAAGCTGAAGCCCAGCCAGTAAAACTGCTCGTGCAGCTAAGAAGGAATCCGTGCTGTTGGTTACATGTAAGACAACAAATGCATTAACCAAAGTGTGACAAACGAATGGTTCCAGCCATTATCCTCATTTCAAACGCTCATCTGAAGCCACGGATGTGTTTCTTTAGATTGATTTTGCTTGGGAGATCGTTGCGGCAAGTTGTCCCAGCAGCGAGCGCAGCAGCATAAATGAATCATCTGCGGTCAAAACGTGCAACATCAATTTTGCAAAAGGCTGATAGACGGTTATGATGGTGATTACGGGTTTACTTTGTGTCCTGCTTAGGTCTCTGCTCTTTTTTTTTATTAAAACAAACGTTGAAAAGCATCATAATGAAAGCATCAATCACGATGTCAATGGAATCAACTTGCTGAGATTTGCTTCCATTCACGATTATAATGAAGAAACCCACGTGTTTAACCCTTTAACACCGGAGCCTCAGCTCCACTGTTTACATTCTTTTGACTACCGTCACTTTGTGAGATTTGTACCTCTTCCACAAGCCTATCCAACTATAGGTAAATAGTAACTTGCAAATAGTAACTAAAGAAAAAGAAAAGAAGCGCTTCCTTGTTCAACCAGTGTGAACACCATGGGCTAAAATGTAGCATTTGCAATAGTGGCTCAGAGAAGAGGCCTCTAGGACCTAAACCGGGACAAGCAGAACTCAAAGACTCAACAGAGAATTTAGTTTTTGCATCTGGATATTAACCTCATTCTAAAACTTGTAGAAACTTCTGCTCTGTCTGTGTTACAGGACGCTTCTGTTCATGTTTGCTGATTAAAATCCGTGCTGCAGAGATTCACTATCAAAGAGAAAAACATGAAATTTCATTCCGACTCTCTCAAAGCTTCTCTTTAACACAGACCCAGAACAAAAGGGTCAATCATGACAAAAACGATAAAACTACAAAGAGCTCTCCGCTTTTGAAGACTGTATAATCTTATCTAATATCAAACAGAGCAATTTTTCGGCCGGCAGTCGTTCAAATTGACTACATTCAAGATGGCATTTAGCAATTACCCATTTTTGCTGGAATCGTTTTGATTCTGATGTTTTGCACTTTGCACTCAGCGCTGCTGTTTTCTGAGAGGATGCTGGAGAGGATGCTGATGTTTGCACGAGAAGCCACTGTTTGGATGAATCATTAGGAGCCCAAATGAAAATGTTCTGCTTTGTCTGTTCTAAATCTAATTATTATCTGTTTAATTTCCCACTAAAAGCTTAATTTTCATGACAGACGACAGCAAATCATTTCACACAGATGGTTTTTTTTTTTTGTTTTCTTGGCACGGGTATGTCAGGAGAACACCCACTTTTGTTCCAAAGTGTGTGTTTTTGGGTGAAAACTAGAACAGTGACACGCTGAGAAAGGACTGCAGATGGAGAGCAAATCTAACTAAATCTTCAGGAACCCCTACAGATCCAGGAATAATGCTAATGCCCAAATTTCAGAAACACCTGCAAAAACGGAGAATCAATTCCACTCTACAGGGAGTGAAAGATTCATTCTCTGAAGGTTACTTTAATTAAACCGCACAGAACTTTCTGGAGAAAGGCGCCTAAATGTGTGATAAATCTGCAGCTCCCAGTCCTAAAAGTAAAGTACTGAGCAGAGCCAGTGCGCACAGTGATGCACTGTGTCTGTATTGATTAAATCGTGTGCAAACAGAAGCAAGCTAGTGCAGAAAAAACAACAACGTCTCCGTACAAAGGCCACTAAATTAAAGCCGTCATTTTGTCACGCTTCCCCTGAATCCATGGTGTGCGAGACGTTCACACCCATGAACACACAATGGAAACTTCACACCTCTCTCATCCCACCCTTTCTTTCTATTAGCTCCAACCACTTTGAGACAGAAAATCACTTGCAGGTGACATTCATCAAGACACTACAGAGGTGTCTGTTTATCAATGAAGTCCCACCCCGATCATTTTCAAAGTGTTCCCAGAGGCCCTTTAATTATGTCTATGCCATTTCTGGCCAAAATAAACAAAAAAAAAAAAATAAACTTTTGTTTTCTTGGACATAGTTGCTGCAGAGAAGCAGTGGTTCCTCAGAAATTCACTTCTGAGTTGTGGGCGGGACTTGGTGCAACCCCGCCACCCTTCCCCAACTCGTTGATGTGAGCTCTTTGTTCACACTCTCTACCACTAGCTTGAAGCCTATCACAACCCCAACCTAAATTGACCGGTGCAACAAAAATGGCGAGCAATATGAACTAGATACCAGCTCAGACATAAAAAATAAAGATGTACAAGTGGATGCATCAGAACAGAGTGGAGCAGGGAGCTTGTGACTCACCCCGTATATTGTCTAAGTCACAAATGCGATTCTTTTCTTGTGTTTTTTTTTTTGTCTGCTCCTGATTCACAACAATTTACACAGCAATACTTACAAATGCAATTCTAAGATTAATTTTCTGTTCTCCATCATCAGACCAAAAGAACACGTTAAAACACAATTTTCATCGGAGTGGGTCTTCAAAAAGACAGTTTTATTTTTTAAATTTTTTTTTCTTTACAGAACACAAAGTGTGTTCTGGGGATCCTTCCAAGGTAACCCTCCCCACCCACTCACACATGCACACCTTCCCTCTCAGGCCTGTAGACAGCTGAGATGGACTCCAGCTCACCCCTGGACTGTAAACAACAAGAGGTCAGAATAAAATCATAAATAACATGTTTGACGTGACCACAAAGCAACAGCATATGAGCTGCAGAATCTGCTTAAACTGACCGAAATGTTTGTTTCAGTTCTCAATCACAGAGCTTCTGTATGGAACTGCATTAGTGAAACTCCTGAAAGCAGAAATGCGCGATCTCTTGAATAGATTACAGACGATGCGCATCGTTTCCTGTGAAAATGTCAGCATGAACGGTGGCTTGATTGGTTCTACCAAAGGTCTTGAATGAATACAACAACTCAACATTCTTTTTACCAGCTGTGTCATTCTGAAAATCACAGAATTAGAGAACAGTTTGGTGTCTCAAGTTACAAATTGCAACAAAAGAAAACGTGACGTTCTGGAAAAAAGCAAAAGCAATTCAATCTCTCATTTTGAAAAAGATTTTTGAAGAGTTTGAAAAGGAACAACGATAATAAAAATACCAGTTCCAAACATCTTTTGTTTATTATGTGAAATATTTTACTTTGATGTGCATGTATTATTACCCTCTTAATTCGGGTAAAAAAAACAAAAAAAAAACAACATAGTTTTGTTTGGTATGTTTTCCCTGTAAAACATTCTAAATCCCTGATTTCAGAAAATCTCAGCCAACCAGGCCACAAGGGGCAGCAAAACAGCAAAGCAGAGTTGGTTTTCTTACTGTTCAACACATGTAAAACGTCTGTGAGGCTCTGCTTGAAATTTATCTATTAAAAAAAACAAGAAGTGGGTTGTGGCTCTGAAGGTTGACAGAGAAATTGGTCCCATTTGTATCAGCACATTTATAGCAGTATTTATAGGAGGGAACAGTGGATGCAGTTTATTTTTGCAATGCAAAAACATGCCACTCCACAGGGGAAAACTTCATAAACAAAACCAGAGGAAAAAAAAAAACATAAATCTGGAAGTGTCAATGGTTGGTCTGGAACAAGTATCAGAATACTCAGAAATTGACAATCTGTTCCAGAAAACTGAATATTGAGTTTGAACATATGTGATGTCTGGGATCGCTGATTTGCAATCTTTATAAATATATATAAATAGTGTATATATACTACACTATATTTAGTGTAGTAAAAGTATACTTCAGACAATGTAGTAATTGATTTAAAATTGCAGAATACTGCTGGATTTTAAGTACTTAAACCAAACAAACAGTATGCACAGCTGTCATCAGAAGTGAATAAAACTTCAAAGTAAAGTGACAGGAAAGGTTCTTGTTTTCAAAATAAAGCTATCAAGTGTTTTATGTAAATTTAAAAAAATACCCTGAGGTTGACTGAAATAAGTTATTTTGTTTTTAAATAATTTTGACATTAAAATAAAAAACTGTAATGAATATGAAATCAAGAATAATGTGAAAATCTCATGACCAATATGTGATGTGTGTCTGTTTGCTAGGATGGTGGAAAATCTGCATCAGAATGCATCTGTAAAATGTTCACTTTTTTTTTGTATTTCCACAAAAGATGCAAAAAAGTAACTTTTTATTTATGTTGAGAATGCCCTTTGTTGGTTTATTTAAAAGGACTGTGAGTGTTTTCAAGTTTTACAATTTCCTTGAGGTGTTGCTGCGTCTTCATTTACTATCTTCTTGTCATTGATCTAATGGAACTGTAGTCAGTAAACCTTTGAGGATTTAAGTAAAGATTTTCAGGATTTGTTGTTCAATAATTCAAAACAAAAGTGACGTTTGTGTTTTGTTTATTATATTTAACCTGGAAGTTGACATATAAAAAAAGCTTCTGAGCATAATATTCTTTAACATGACAAATAAAATGTATTTCATTTGGTTATTTATGTATTTTTTTCATACTTCAAAAATCTTTCTTAATTTTCCTTCTTGACAAAAGGGATGTTATTTTCTTATTTCTTTTTTTTAAAGTCTGTAATACACATTCTTGACCTAAATTACCATATTTTAGATTGAGTGGACATAACCTAATATAAACATAAATTGTGTAAATATTGTTTACATATATTCTATTCAATTCTTTCAAAATCTTCTTCTTTTTATCTGTTATGTTTTATTGATTCTGGTCTCTTGTTCTAAAAAAGGTGTAAGTTATTGGTGCTTAAGTACATTTTATTTTATTTTTAATACATCAAATTAAAAGACAAACCGGTACATAAAAAAACAGTTCAAATATCAAAGATTCAATAGTAAGAATTTGTTTTGATTTGTGAATCAAATCACATCGCCAAGTAAGTAACCATCCACAGCCCAAGTTTAAAGTTTAAAAAAATACAAGGAAAAGACAAAAGAATAGTTATTCCCTTAGTTCTGTTTAAACTGTTTATAAAAGTTTTTTTTCTAGTTTCTTCTCTAAAACTTTAAAAAGCTTTAAATAAAGGTTTTAAAATGACACCAGGAAGATAAAAAAAAAGACTGAAATCCTCCCAGAAGCGCTAAATTACCAAAGGAAATAACTGTTAATTTGTTTTCTGCTCTATAAATTCCATTGACTCTATTTTTGGGTCTTAAAATTGCGAACCATCCTGACTGAATTCTAAGCATAAAAGCTGAATGAATCGATTAAGAAAATAACAATTGCTGGTATAATGTAGATCAGCAGAGAATATCTGGACGACATGAAAGCATACAGGCGATAACTCAGACTTTCTTCATTCGATATCTCAATAATTTGCCTTTAAATGCCACACCATCTGCCTTCAGCTACTTCTTGTGACTCATTATATTCCCGTCAATAAACCCCATATCATTCAGACAGCATTGTTTTCCTTCCACAACTTTCTGCTCTGCTTTTATTGAGCTGCTTTAAAATGCCACTCTGATTGCCACATCTGTTCAAAAGGATGACAGCAGTAATGAGACTGTCGGAGGAGTTTAATGTTTGTCACAACAGCCCTCTGTCTTGTCCTGCGCTTTAGCTCTTAGCACTGCTTCATGAGATTAATTATCCAGACAAAAGCTTTTTCTGGGAAATCGACAACATCTGACTCTATGACGACTATCGGCTTTTTATAAAGCCACAAGATTTGAATTCAAAGTGGGAATTCTTAGATTTTCAAACATATGTACAATGTACTATGTACAAATCTCAAGATCCTGAAGGGATGACACTTTAAAACTTTAATAGTTGTAGTTGGGTCATTTGAGCCACACAAATAAGGCAGAAAAAAGTACTACAGGAAACATCAGGCTGATAGGCAAAATTATTTGTCTATGCATGTTATGCTTATTATGTTTATGCATTGAAAGCAAATTTTTGAGCAAAAGCGCTGTCAGAAAAAAAGACTGGGCAGAAAGGGCCTTAGTTAGATGCACCCGTTAAAACCACTGATATCACAGGCACCAATTTAAAATACATTTTGGCAGTGCAGAAACATTAGAAGAATTATTTTTGACGTCACCCATTGACTTCTCCAGTCCATATTTGAAGCCTACATTGTCAGTTCACGGGCGCAGCCACATTGGCTGAAGTTAACTCCGCCTAATTTAGAGGTTCCAAATAAGATATTCTGGTGTTACTGCAGCACATGTGAATCCTGCCTTTGCATAAATACTGGTAAGAAGCCCTATGAGACGTCTATGGTTGTGATTTTGGGCTATATAAATGACATTGAATTGAATTTTAAAAAATAATAACTAATTAAAGCTATTAATATGAAGAAAATGTAAAAATAATTAAATCAGATTACTGGAATTAACAGATAGAAAATAATATATACATATTGCCACTTGTTTGACATTTTTTGGTTTAAAAATGTTAAATTTAAAGTGATTTTTTTAGTACTTACCAGAGAAAAGACAGACAGAGAACATGTTATTACAGTTTACAGAACAACAGTAGAACACAATCCAAAATATACAGTTGATGTTAAAGCTAAAACCGATTAAATAAGCTTAACACCAGAGTTTGGTCCCCAGAATCCACCGCGATCCTCCTCTGTCAATCATAAAACAGCGCCCCCTCATTAAGCAAAACTAAAAGCTATTTATACAGAACTCTACGAATTAAAAAAAAAAAAAAAAGCTCCCCCGAGAGTTGTCATGAATCAAATGTGCAACCATTGATAATAAGATAATAACCGTTTTTTTAAGATTGTGGAACACAATTACAATTCTTTCTTTCAACAATACGAGTAATTAAGTAGAGATCTGGAGTAAAATAAAAAAGTGTTTTATTTAAAAAAAACAGAATACATTTTTTCTAATTTGGAGATCAGTAGAAAATATAAAAGTTCAGCAGAGATGAAGTTGTCCCTTTCTCAAATAAAGTTATTCTATGAGATAATAAATATTAACTAAAACCTGCAAAAAAAGTTCCTGTGCATGCTGATGACACAACTATCTATGTCAAGCCTGATAGTACAAATGATATACTACAAACCCCTTTTTCTTGCCTCTCCCTGTTCTCTCATCCACATTTGTATTTTGCTTGATTTGTGTGTCCCTTTTTGTTAGTTTACCCAAACAAATCAGTTCCAAAGACTCGTCTATGAAGCATTAACACAAACTGTCAATCACTTTCTACTTTTAATCACAGAAAAAACCCAGTTCTCTGTTATTGACATCAATAAACTTTGGAGTGATCTATCCATTAATCTACTTGGTTTCAGGCTCCATCTTTCTTGTAATTCACAATTTAAGCATCTTTTTGTGATCTATTTTCTCCCTTGGAATATTGCTAAAAAGGGGAGAATCCTTTCACAGTGCAGTGTTAAAAAAGACGAGTTTATTTAGGAACAAAAAGGCTTTACTGCTGGAAGGACATTGCAGCTGAATGTCAACATTCCTCCCTTAAATCCTTCAAAATGCAACAATCAGGGCTTTTTTCTTCTGTTCTGTTGAGTACAGAATACAATTAATAATCCTCTTTATCATCTTTAAAGCCATTAATGGCCTCTGATGTACCAGAGTACAGAGGTTAAACTCCGTTGTGTAAGATAACAGGCAGCATGTTGTGTTTCCTTTTTCTTTCTTTATTTATATATTTATTTAAAGCCGTCAAAGCAAAACCCACAGAAATAGCTTGGTACTAAAAGTTAGTTGTCTTGTGAGTTTCAAAAGTCTCTTCAACTCTGTGCTAAAATTATATATATATATATATATTTGTTTTCTTTATCCAATATAAAGCAGAGTTTCTTTTGAATAAGCAATATGGAAACACGAAAATAACAAAATAATAGAAGTTATGAGCTCCTTCACAAGGAGGAAATATCCACATATGTGACCAACATAAGCCACACTCAGGGTGATAAGACTGCATCCCCCATGACTTATAGGCACAATATTAACAAAAGGAAATAAAGGAAATGCACCAAGAACAATATGACAGCAAATATCTGCTATTTTTCAATGAGTTTAGACCTTAAAATATAGAATTAAGCTTTTTATTGGCTTTTAAAAACGATATTTGTTTAATGATTACTGGATAATTTTCAAGTTTAAAGTGATTTAAAGCACATTCTTGTTTAATTTTAATCAAAGGCCTAATGCACAGACTCATAAACGTGATGTGTCAAGTGAAAGCGAATGTGCTGATAAATCATCTGCTCCTGTGTATCAAAAATAGTCCTTGTTTCTGAGTAAGCACCAGTCTGTTTCTGCTGACAGACCGCCCCAGACATTCATCACCTGAGTTTCATCAACTTTATGTGATTTATATTGTAAAGCCTATTTTATCATATGATGTAAATTGTAAGGTCAGCAGCCTGAAGCTCCAGAGCTGCATGTGGCTCTGTTAATCTCTGGTTGAGACAAAAAATTTAAGTTTTTAATTTAAAAAAAAAAGTAACTGAAAAAGTAAGCAAGTCTTTAAGTTTAAAAAGGAACATATTTAAAAAGGAAGATTTTTGAGCTCCGTGTACCACAGAAAAATCAAGTGGATGTCAGTAAGCTTAACTAAGATTAAGGCACACTGAATTATAAAGTGGACTTTCTGTTTTTTGAACAAATTCAAAGACTTTAAATGTCTTATTGGTTCAAAAAGCTTGACATCATATGGTGCACTCACAACAAAGGTGGTTCTCGCTGCACGGGCGTCAAGTTCCGATGTTAGGTCTATGTACAGATGCGATCTGAGGTCCTCAGCGTGATTTGGGCGTCGGGCGAAGAGAGGTTGATGCACCGCGTCAACCAATCAGGGACTTAGCTTTGGGCATGTGACATTTTCAGTGACTAGATCAAAGGGTAGTAAAAAACATCCAATATAGCTGTGCGATAGGAGGATATTTGTCCTGAACTTTCATCCTTTTTCTTAACCCGCTGGGGCCACAGAATTGCTGGAGACTGTCCTGGTTACAGTGGGGCGAAAGCAGGATACACCTTGGACAAGTTGCCAGCCTGTCACAGTGCCCATGGAGCTGGGGTGATCGTGCCCGCTATGGTAACCAGGACAGCGTAGCAAGCTCCGCCGCACTGGGTCCAGCAGAACAAGTGAGCGCTGCTGCTCAGGGTCCGACAGAGCTCTGCCGGACCCTGGGTGGCGGCGCTTGCTATGCTGGCCTGCGGGGGGTTAGCTGCCAGACAGAGCGCTGCTGCGGATGCTGTCGTAGCAGGCGAGATTGCTCCAGCTCCATGGTCTAATGATGTTCATCTTATTTTCATTTGAGAGGTCCTATAGTTTTATTTTTATTTTTGGGACAATGCAGGACCAACATTCTTCAAATTGAGCCACAGAGAGACGGAAGTGAAACGGCCGTCATCCAGGCGCCGCTTCTGCAGTAAATGCTGACATTTTCTGTACTGCGAGCGTCTCTGAAGGATCTGGTGAACCCAAACACGGTGATGTGCTTGCCGATGCCTCTGTGAAGCTCTCCAAATCATATAGACCCAAGCTACTTACTCAACATGTTAACCAGGAAGCAGAAGAAGGATTAGCAACCTTGAATAAAAATGACAGAATATTAACCTTTTAATTTCACAGCATTACCATATAATATTTATAACAAAATTACTAAATCAATTCTTGAAGATGGTTAAAGTTAGTGGTCTCTAATCATATCACTTCACTTGGTTTCCCAAAATGCGATTTATATTAATGATTTATCTAATGAAAAATAATCTACACGCATTTCTGATTTGATATGATATTGAAATATTAAAATAACACTAACGATGTGATGAATTCTGAAATAGTGTTATGTCTACTTGCATAAACAACACATGATTTATTGATACATAAGGATTCTTAATGACTTGAATCTGTGTTGTTAAGGTATAAATATCTGATCAGAAGTTATGAACTGGATGAATTCATGTAAAGAAAATGGTACGGTAGAGCTGGGGTGGGATGATATAAATTAACTTTCTCCCACTCCCTCTAAAGCAAACTATCAATGAATTCCTAGTTATCATATGTTTTATGTAGTTTGATATGTTTTTGGATAGATGTAAACCTCTATCAGTTGCGTTGTTAATGCATTATTCTTGCTTTGATTTCTTGAAATAAACAGTTTCTTATCTGATATAATCTAATCAAATCTAAACTTCATCCATGTTTTCCATGATGTGGTCAACAGATGAAGTTCAACGGCGGTTGTTCCATGGCGAGAGGGTAAAGACATCAAGCAGTAAATTTGAGGCGCGTCAAAAAAGAGGCGGCAGTCACAGCCGCACTCTGGAACCATTTGGCGGTTTAACCCCCCAATCCGAGCCCTCAATGCTGAGTGTCAAGCCGGGAGGCAATGGGTACCATTTTCAGATTCTTTGGTATGACTTGACCTGGATTTGAACTCACAACCTCCCAGTCTCAGGGCAGACACTCTATCACAAGACAAGCTTGGTTAGTAGAATTTTTACATTTCTGGCTGAAATGCACCAAGAATGATAAACTGTGCATAGTTTGTATTTAAAATTACTCTTGCCATCATACTACCCACTACAACATTTGCTGCATGAAGATCATCCTATGTGACACAGAGTGTATTATATTTTGAAAGGAAGTCATGAACTTTGGTGAAAAGTTATACACTATTTCATATTTTAAAACAAGGCTATTTTCTCCTTATGTTTATGTTTTATTTATGTAAAAAAAACAGTGTATTTCTCTTTATCATAATAGTAACAATAACATAAGCAAAAAGCAGTGTCTTGGACATTGTTGTTCCTACTGGGTTGTAGTCAGTAAGAAATCGACCTGAATGTCTCTTTAAGTGTTGAAAGTTGCAAACCCCTGTATCAAGGAGGATGAAGCAAACTCAGTTTGATTGTGCAGCAAACAGATATAGTATGGTTTAACCTTGACATTGATCTGTCAAAAGAGAACAAAAGTTCAAGGTAGACTACAGAAAAAACAAAACAGCTCTCTATACAAGTGCTCTTAACAATCTTACATTGAACTCATTTGCCTTTGTTAACCACACCAGGGTTCACTTGCAAGTGAACTCTGTCCAGAGTCCGTGTTTGCTCCTCATTTGAGCTTGAATCCCTTTCACACCACCCTGAATATTATATTAAATATTGGGTATGAAGGCATAGTGGACCTTCATAGCTGAACGTGTATGTGGCTATTTGTAGCCACTATTTGGAGTGGCTACACAGACTTTCCTCTTTTATTTTCTTTAAAAAACTTGAAAATAACTTTTTCCTGAGTTATCCCAAATACTCAACATGTCTCCGCAGCTGACCTTTTATCTCATCTCTTGTTGAATTACATCGAAGTGTTATGGGATTGAAGAGATTTTTGAGAGTGTGTTTACCTTCTTTAATGAAATTTTAACATTTAAAGACCCACTCCAATGAAAACTGTGTTTTTAACATGTTATAGCATTTTTCTGATGGTGGAGGACATATATAAAGAAAGCTATGTTTAAAATTGAATTTCTGAGCATTTCTTTATCCAAATTGTGAATCAGGAGCAGACATTAAAATGACAGACTGTTCATTTGTAATTTTCGAAATACATACGGTCATTGCTGAACTTCTTTCTTGGCCACATAAAACCAGAGGAAGGATTAAGGTTTGGACTACAGTTCTAGTTAGGGTTTAACACATCAAATGGTTTCTGAGTGCGGCTGTGTCTGCAGCTAACCGCTCGCCCAGGGGATGGGTCAACTGCTGAGGAAAAATTTCACACACCTAGGGGTGTGACAACTAATGGGACTTTAACTTTCAACATGTGCGACCAACAACAGCATTTTGCCTTGGATGCACTTAAAATACGTGCGGGCACATGTATTATGTGGCTGCACGTTTCACGTGTGGCCAGAATGAATTTACATCAATTTTTGCTCCATGTTCTCAGCAATATGTAAGGACCAGGGCTGTGCCTGTGCAAATGGTCCCATCCACAAGTTTGTCCTAGAAAACGTCACAGGTCTTTTTATTTTGGCTAAAAACATAATCATATTTAAAAAGACCACTGGGAACACTTTTTAATAGATCAAAGAGTGGGACTTTAATAGACAATTTAAAAAAATCTGATTTTTGGGGTTTGTGTACTGCCTTTTTTAAAGGCAATTTGCAACATTGGCTGCTTGTGAAACTGCTGTAAGAAGTTAACTTACAAAACTTTTTATTTCTTCATATTCAGCTTTCAAGTTTCCATATTATGATCTTTTTCCTGTATGTGTTGTAAACTGAACAAAGTGTTCAGATTCTCTACGGACTTTGTTTCAGTGATGCAACTAATTACTTTTCCTGGTGTAATTAAGAGTTTTATTGGAATTCTCATGTTAGTCTCATAATGTTTTTAATCTTCTCCACAAGCGATGGGTGCTGCTGTTCGACCCTCCCACATCTAAAAGCACTTGGGCAGATATCCCCCTCGGAGGCACATTATCTTTAGTTAAACAGTTTGAACTAGTATTTTTGTACCTGGATTATTCGACATTAAATATTTCCAACTGTAATTATTTGGACCAAAATGGTGGTTTTTAAACAATGTTTTCCACCATAGGAAGGCTAACAATAAGTGTAGGTCTTTCACTTGGATAACATTTGATCTATTATTAAAGTGTGCTCAGTGGTCTTTTAAATATTGTTTGGCCATTTTTAGCCAAGATAAAAAACAAAACAAAACAAAAAAAAGAAACTGTTGGTTTTTAGGACATACTTTCCACAGATCGGCAGGAGTTCATTAGAAATTAGCTGCTGAGAGCTCTCTGTTTAAGCAGAGCAGAGAGCTTGTGGCCTGCCCAACGTATATTCTACATCACAAATACGGTCTTTTTAAAGTGTTTTTTTCATCCGCTCCTGATTCACAGCAATTTGATTTAAGAAATACTCAGAAATGCAATTTTAGCTTAATTTTCTTAACTCCTCGATACTTTGATTTAATTTCAGCTATGGAAAAAAAAATACTCATGTCAAGTCAATGCTAAATTAGGGTAATTTTAGAGCCAAAGTGGTTTTCTGCATATTTGCATCAATGACATCAAGGCAGGGATTTCAGAGGGGCGGGGGCTCAAAGTTGGAAAAAGGCAGCAAAAATATATATATTTTTTACCTTTAAACAATGTGCAAATTGATTAAAATTAAAAAATGAAGTACTAATAGATAATTGCTCAGCTATATGACCTGTAAAGGTGAAAATGTCATTGTCGGTGTAGAAATATTCTTGTCAGCATGAGTTCATTCACCCTATCTATCACAGATTTGGAAGATATCCAAAGCAATAAAACACTGAAGGTTCTTTATTTTGGTATTGTGCTGCAGACAGAATGGTTTCCTGCAATGCTTATCCCCAGAATCCTGAAATCATTTATAATATTTAATGGTATTTTCATACTATTGCTGTGAGGATTTTGTGGATTAGTTTGGCGTTTCTGTGGTTTTTTTGGTCATGTTTTGTCTCCTCTCACTCACTTCAGGTTCATGTTGATCATCAACAGCTGTTTTCATTTCTGTTCACTATCTCAGAAGTGTCTGGTTTTCAGTTCTATGTTGTCAGGTCATCTGCTTTATCCCCTTTTTGTTTCTCTGAGGTTTTTGTCCAGTTGAAGTTTATTTATTTAAATGTTAATGTTTCTGCCACCAAGCCAGTTTCCTGCATTTTGGGTCCTACACCTCCAGTTCCTGACAGCTGAATCCCATGTGACTCTTGTTCCAGGATTCACAGCTAAACTCTCTTTTGCACCTGATCCTCTTGTTTTAATTAGAGAGAGTTTTATACAAAAGATGGTGAAACTAATTGATACAGAATTTAAAGAAGGCAATTATAACCAGAAAATATTACATTGAAGTACAGATTGGTTTCAGACTTGTAAGACTTGTGAAAAAGCTGTGAATGCACCATAAAATGGTTCATTTATTTTGAAAAACCATGTGTTGTATTGTGAAGTTACCACCCAACTTCTTGTGCCAGCACGATCTGCTCTGCCTTGACTTGATGCGCTTGTCTGACAAAAGTATAATCGAACTTCTTGAGTGTTTTTCTGACGTATTAAGATATTAACCATATTAAAGCTTCCTGAATCAGCAACTAGTTAGACCAGAACTCACAGGTTGAAGACTGTAGCTTCACTGTTAAGTGTCATCAGTGAGGCAACAGTTTATTTTGTTGTCCCTCAGTCTCTCTTTCTCTGGGGGCTCTGATTCCGATCGGAGCCACAAACGCAGAAGCGGCTGATCAGACCTCCCGTATTAAAAAAAAAAAATTGGGTAATAGAATACCGTGACATTTTTTTGTATCAACGATTTTGTTTCTTGTATCTCTAACAGGAATGTATTAATGTTAAAAAAAAAATCTCAAAAGGCATTAGGGCAGTTTATAATATGAAGCAAAAGGGGCAAAGGTGCTCAAGCACCCCTAGGGCCCTATATGCGCATGTGCCTGAATCAAGGGATTATTATATGGGATGGGTTCAGTGTAAAAAAAGGCTCGGTGGGTCTGTGCAGAGCACTGATATTAACCTTTTTAAAAAGTTTTGGTATGAGCTTTGAGCCAGCTAGTCTTCTTTCTTTGCTCAAATCCTCACAAAATCCTCAAAATGTTAGATCTGTGAAGAGGATCACAAGGATGTTTTCTAAAGACCCCGCTGGGTCTTCGGTACGGTTACTCATTAGTAAAAATACTCGCAGTGTTTATGTTAACGACACACTTTACAAAGAGACAAAAAGTTCTCATTGTCAAACTGCTCATTTCCATCTTTGAAACATCTTTTCTAACCGTCTATGTAGCAAAATCCAGAAACCACAAGGCCAAAAAAAAAACAGCGTATTTGACACGGCTGTCTTTGCTGCTGTGTCAGAGAGTTCAGTTACATGCAGAGTGGCATTCTGCTCTAAATAGATGTGGTCTACCCAGAGCCATCTGTCAGAGACCTGAGGTTCCTTTTGAGCGAAAACAAGACACATAAGTCATCAAACTCCAACACATTATAATAAAAAAAGGTTGGCAAAGACAGAAAAAAATGATTTTTTTGTCATTGGTTTTAGTCTTGAACCTTGATATAAAGGACATTTTCTCATTTATGAAAAAACCCAGGGATATTGGCACTCCAAAAAAATAAAAAATATTTAACCGTCATGTGGTGTTAAAAATATCTTTTTGCTCTGATACATATTTGACAGGCATAGTGGAAGAACATGAATCCTCTAGCTGGAATAATAAATACTACATTACGCCAGCTTTTCCCATATTTGTGGCAGCCTTTCTTTAGGATATAGGCATAAACTTTAAAGGACATTTTGTTTTTAACTTTTTGGGGGATTTTGTTGCCTGTGTACTTCCTGGAAGGCACATCTGACGGAGTCTGTGAAAGAGCAGAACAACACGGTGATAAAATTCTCCACGTCTCCCTGGCTGCTTTTGTAAATACACAGATTCTGTCCTCTTTCTTAAACCCTCTGGTCAAACTGTGTTGTTGACTCTGTCTGCGCAACATACTGCTTTAAAAGCTACAGCCCCCCTTCCTCGCCCACCCCTGCATCCCGGGGCCATTCCACAACCAGAGTCAGACTATAATAGCTTGTTCTAAGATCCAGCTGCTCACCTGCCTCCCGCAGAAGAAAAGCTGGATGTATGGACAGACGTGTGACCTGACTAAAGGGCTCAATTGTTCCTGCATTTGGCTGAACTGAACTGCAGTTCATCAACGTTGCTCAGCAATGCTCTACAGATGATAAACTTTTTAAAGCCATAGCAAAAAAAAAAAAAACTTGTTCACAGCAGTATTAATGGGAAAAAGTTACTCACGCTTGAAGTTCCACTCCAATCCCCCAGTGGTCTTTTTGTTATGGTGTTTTTAGCCAAAATAAAATAAAAAAATAAATAAAAATCTTTGTGTACATCTTATTTACAATGTATGGAAGACACGGATGATGTTAAGAGACCAGATTTCTTTATTCTACAGAGAGTTCTACAAAACTAATCACGTCTCCATGTCTGTACGGTGGCCCAGAAGCAACACAACACACTACAATTAGTCACAACACAAAGAAATTAACTCACAACATGAAGGAAAGAAGATAGCCATTATTAAAAGAAATCCACATGAAGTTCCGTTTGCAGTTTGCCATAAGCCATGTGAGTGACCCAGCAAACGTGTGGAAGAAGGTGCTCTGGTCAGATGAGAACAAAATTGAACTTTTTGGCCTAAATGCAAAGCGCTATGTGTGGCGGAAATCTAACACTGCAAATCACTCTGAACACACCATACCCGCTGTCAAACATGGTGGTGGAAGCATCATGCTCTAGGGCTGAAAGAGTGTAATGGTATGTATGAAAGAGTTTAATGGTATGTTTGAAAGAGCATGATGGTATTTGAGTAAGAATGTATCAATTAAGTCTCATACGGCCTCTCATAGTTCCTCCCTCTTTCTTGGTGGTTTGTTCCTCCCAAAAAGCTTCAGCAAAAAAGCACCTCCTCTTTCTGCCACCTCTTTGAACTTAATATAAGAGATCAAGAAAACTAAGTGTGTGCACTATATAATGTTAATCTTGCTGTGTTAAATAAAGAAAATAAAACCAATGGTGTGCTTTGATGTTGAAGTACTGTGACTGCAACTGAAGTTAGCGCACGAAAAGGACGTGGGGAGTGTGTGGCACTAAACTTTATTGTGGAGCCATTGACTCTGCCATCACATTGTTCAGAAAACATGTAAACTGTTTATCAGTGCCTGATTGTTCTCTATTGCGGAGGCGTATTTCATCCCTGAAGTTCTATCTCTAGTGGTAGTCAGTACGCATGCGCACTTTGTAGAATCAATGTTTTGTGACTTTGTGCCTGTAACCCCTTGGTGTATTTTTGACAGTAATTCAATGGGGGAAAGTTCGTATTCAAATCAAAGAAAAGTCGTATTCAAAGCAGACATGTGAAACGTAAAACCAAATGTGGTTTTCATGTTTCTTTCTTTATTTTTTTAAGTGTGCACAACTTTGTCTATCAGCATACATTTAATTTGGACACTTATTTTACCCCATATACAACAGATTTTAAGGAAGTTTAAATGAGGGACAGTTGGGATGCTAATGAAGTAAAAAAAAAAAAAGAAAAAAAAAACTATTGCCTGCCAGGTCTACATTAACAGATGGGTCTTCAGCTCCAAAGATTTAGCAGAGAATTCCTAATTCATCACCAAAACAGACGTACAAATTTTTTGACAGGAGTTCGAAGACTGATTGAAAAATAAACATTTTTCAAGAATGCATTTTTAATAATGAATATTGATTCTTGATGTAAAAAGGAAGGATTGGCAACATTCCTTAAGTATAGAAAAGGTAACTCTTTTTTAGTGTCATAAAAAAAACTGATCGTGATGTTACAGAATTATTTGATACCATGTAAGAATTATTTTTTTCCAAACTTTTTTTCTACTCTGGATGATGACAAATAAACCTAAAAGCACCAGCAGCCAGTTTACCATCTGCTCCTCTTTAATGCTCTGCAGCTGATAGAAAAGATTCTCTTTCAGGGCTTCCGTCCTACCAGATTTGATTTCAAGTTGTGACACAATTGCATAAAAGAAATGCAGTCACCTCGTGAAGCTAAAACACATCAGGATGAGAAAAATCACGCGGTTCATTTTAGATAGAACAAGTACAACCTTAGATAAACAAAACCTCACAAACATGTCACTAAAAATTCAGAGAAAAAGTGATAAATTAAAAACTCATCCTGTTTTTTTTTTTAAATAGAGGTCGAAACTATTGACTGTATTTAAGAACTGGACCGAGTGAGTGTAACATTACCCATAGAACATAGATTATTTCCAGCTCTAACAAAAGGAAGTTCATTTAGTAGCCTTTTTTTTTTTTTTTTTTGCATTGTGGAGGCTGCTGCGTCGAGTCAGTAAACAGTGAATGATCCAAAATCTGTCAAACATTTCGAACATTCAAAATGCCTGAAAGAAAAAATAAAATTAAAACCAAAATATTGATAATAAACATTGTTTTTGACATCTCAAGCCATGACAATAAAACTGTTTCTGCTCCACCAAAAGAAAAAAAGGAAACTATATTTGATACTATGAACAGATGGTTTCTAGAACAAAAACAAAACATGAAATGAACAGTTATTTACTAACAGATGTAAAACAAAGACATACAAGTAAAATGATGGTAAGAAACCATTGACTGCATCTTAGAACTGGACTGAGTGAGCGTGACATCACCCATAGAAAATGGCTTACTTCTGGCTCTAACTAAATAAAGTCAATTCCAGCGTGATGTTGGAACCAGAAAATGTCAGTAAGTAGTCATTGGTCCGAGTTGCTTTGTTCAGTGCAGGTTAGTAGCTTTGCCCCTCCATCCTCTTGTGCTCTCTTCTGGTTGCCTCAGCTGTTTACCATTTTCAAATAGTATTTAGGTATTTAAGGAGTGCCTTTTGAGTTATTTAGTGTTGCAGTGTCATGCTTTGTCCTGAAGCTTGTCAAGGTTTTTGGGTCCTTTTTTGCCAAGGTTGTGGTGAATTTTTGTTATTAAATATTTTCATTCTCCAAACATCTTGGATTCGAGTCCTTCTTGCTCCTGGGTTCCTTTTTGTCTATAAGCCATAGCACAAGTTGGTCTGAGTCATCATTTCTGAGGCAACCACTCTCAGGGATCAGAAGTGAGCTTGTTGGAAGTCTACACCCCCACCACTCGAAAGTGTGCTACACAAAATCTGTACATACCACGTACTTTGATTGAGGCACCTGATTGGCTAGTTTATAACTTGAATAACTAACAATAAAGAATAGAAAATCATGATTATTTTTACAAATATAATGACTGATTAATAGCTGTTTTTTTCTATATAGAAATCTATGGAATTTTGGCTTCCTGACATTTGCAGGTACTTCCTGTTTGGAACGTGAGGGGAAAGGGGTCACTTAGTCCGATTCGCATATACAGTCAATGGGAAAAAAAAAAATGAAAACAAAGGAAATCCAAAACTACACATGAATCTTAAAGGAAAGCTCAAAGTGAAAGACCGTCAAACCCACAGACCTTGACTGATGGGCAAAATGGATCAAACCTCTAAACCTTTAAGTCAAGCATCTTTGTTTAATGGCTGACATGATGGATGCCGAGTGTTTTTCTTTGGCCTAAAAACGAGCCTGTATTCTTTCCTATGTAGGCTGTCTTGCGGTGATGTCCAAGTGTGGGCTGTCAAATGTGGCCATGTATACTGGCATTACCTCAGGAACATTTTGCTTTCTTCTTACTCTCCTGACAGCATTTTGCTGTTTCAGGCTTCTTTTACAGTCAAGCCTTAATTAAACTGTTCTGTTTATTTCATAGCATTAATGTATCAAAGGGGACTGATATGAAGACCATATATGGGTCAAAAAATATTTAAGATCCGAGAACGTAATAATCAGTCCACAATGACATCGAATTCAAAATGCAAACCAGGACTGAGAAGGATACAAACATGATGGCTCCAACACTCACTAGAACATTAGAATAGCATTATCAGTAGCCGATATTACTGAGTGTCCTTACAAACACACGAACAAAAGAACAACACGTTAAAAAACAAACAAAAATTCTGAGGCTGTTAGAAGACAGGCCCACCTCAGTGTAGGTGGAAGCTAAAAGAGAAAAAAATATGTTTGCCAAAAAAGTTTATCTGAGATGAAGTATTTATTATTTTATCATGAGAATTAATAATGATGTTTTTGACATGAGTGCTGGATCAACCATCTGTCATCATGATTTATCACCCTGTGGCATCTATGTATTTATGATGAATAACCCTGTATTAGTTGTCTGTCACTGTATAAGAGGAAAAGGTAGAACAGGAGATTGTGATTCTGTTTTATAAACAGATCTATATTCAGCACAGTCGACCCATTTCCTGTTTCAAATATGTAAAATGTGTTTCAGCAGCTTTTTAAAAAAAATGTTTTTTACTCAATTGTATCATGAAAAGAACCCAGAATTGTCCAACAGAAGACCACTATGAAATGAAAAAAAGGAAAAAAATGTTTATGTATACAGTCCCCACATAAGCATCACCGTATCCTCTTCTAAAGTCCAATGTCAAAGCAGTCAAACATAATAAAAGTGGGAAGTTTTGGGGGCATTTTTTCCCAAATCAAACAGGTGATTAAAAGCACTGCTAGATAAGCTCTCACACCTGCCCAAACATAGCAGACTATCTGAGGAAACAAGCCTAAACCCAAACCAACAAGCCCTGCTGTGAATGCCCTTTAATATTATTCATATTTGTGGACTAAGCTTCTTGTTACACAATGTGGTTTCTTCCTGAAGTTCACTCTTTTAATCAAAAATCCAAAGTGAAACAAACACAAAAAGTGCAAAAGCTTTATTTATCTGCACTTCAGTTTATTTTAACTTAATAAATTGTAGAATTATGGGACCTGAACATCAAGGATGAGAACCATGGCCCTAAAGCCTTGTATCGGTAGGAACTGAAATCACCAAGTTGAACTTTATTCTGTAAAAAAAGAGGCACCTGTCAGATCTAACAACTGGAGGATCTCAATTTTGTTAAGACAACACGGCTCATTGCAACAACCACAAACAGCTTCACAGCTTTAATTACACAGACAAATTTGACACATTTTAATTATGCTTTTTAACTATTGCACAGAAATAATCAACAGTCAGATGCTAAATCCTGCTTAAAAATGCCAGATCTGTCACCCAGATTTAAAAAAAAAGAAGAAAACGTGCATCTTGTTCACCAAAGCAAATTAGTTCTGTAAAACCTTTTCTATCATGTACCCACTGAACTGTTTTAATGTACATTTAATTATATCATAAGCAGCTTCCATTTTTCCCAGGGGAAAAGAAACTTTGTGACATTTGGATTCATTTTCTTTGTTCATCCAACAGTGGCGTAAAATATCCTGATGGAAACACAACTCCTGCCCATCCAATTTCCCTCCTGTTTAACACTAATAATCCCACTTTAAAATATTCAACAACTGCAAACAAAACTTGGCATTTGTGAAGGCTGCCCTGTCCCATTTTTATAAACATTGTTACATGATTTTTTATTGCCAGCTGGTGTTGCTGGAAACGGGTTTTCTAAACACTGTTCTGTGTTACAAGCAGAGCTCCCAAACATGGACGACTGTTTGCACAGGCTTTGCCAAACCACCATGGCCGACATTTAAACACAAATGTTTGGCTTGTTTATGCATCTGTCCTCAAATCCCAAAGTTACCTGAAATAGTTTTAACGTAAAGGCAAAAAGCTTGGACATGACTCATAGTGACAAACAAAAATGTTTACGTTGAAAAATACAACTGCTGTCAATCAATTAAAAAAAAAATCTGATTAATCACGTTAGTAGGTCAATTTGATATGACAATAAGCAGCTTTTGAACAAAAAAAGGTCAGGAAGAAAATGTTTCCTTCATTTTGATTTTCTAAAATATTTTAATTAGTAAAATATTAACTCAGATATCCCAGAAATGTCATTTGTGTGCACAAAACACATAAACAAATAAGATAAGATAAGCAGAACTGTAAAGATGTTAATGTCTGCTGTTTTACTCCAAGAAAACAATGATGCTGATATACAGCCATAAGAAACAAATATTGTGTTTCTGCGCTTTAAATGGTCTGGGTGAATACTCAAATCTGATTGGCTGCTGGGTGTTCACGCGCACCTTAAAAAGTAGTTCCAGTCACATAGCTCAAATGTTCAATATCACTGTGCAGTATGGGTCTAACAGATCACAGATGATCCGCATTACTCGCCATAGTTCGGCACACATGTACTATGGATCACCCTCCTGCCCCCCTCCTCGTGAGCACCTCGCGCATACATCATTTAGAGGGGCCACGTCATGGTTTTCTTAAGTCTTTCAGAGTAAACTAGATCTGTGTACTCTTAGGTCTTAAATTCAGTTAGATTTTAGATTAGTTCAAAGACAGATTTATTTCATTTTTGTTGTCATTCCAAATGTTATTTTTTGGGTTTAACATTTTGTATTTATGTAGCTAGTGAACTAAAATAAACAAAAGTGAAACAATAATTGATACGATTAAAAATACTTACAGAAAAAAATAAGTTATTTCTGTCTAAAAGAAACAAAAATTGTAGAAATTGTTTCTATTATAATAGTTTTTTTTAAACCCAACTGTAGTTATGGCTTTAGAAGTCAGTAAAGGGTTAGAGAAAAATAAAGCAACCCCATAATGCGACTCAGGGGGCAAGAAAAAGGACTAAAGAGATGTAACAAACAAGCAGAGGGAATGTAGTGAATCTCCAAATAGAGTTTTCTGCCTACACATTTCTGCAGGCAAACACTGGTAACTCTTCAGTACTTCATACAACGCCATTTAAAACAATAACCATGTTTGATGCTTTAGAAGATACTTTTTCAGAGAAACATCTCAGAAGCTTAAACATCATCTGGTCCTTTAAAATGCTGCAAACAAAAACGTTTTTTTTTCAAACTGCAATACTTTCATTTTTTGTTGCCTCACCGGGAGGTCAAACAAGCATCCGCTCTGCAGCAAACGTTAAATATCAGGAAGCCATTTGGCTTTGTGTGCCTGTACTCCGGTCTGAGAAACAACAAGCCGATTCACTTGTGAAGAGTTGAACCAAAACCAAACCGGTGCCTTCTGCCAAACCAGAACATGAAGGAAACACAGAAGAAGAAAAGCATCTGAAAGACACCACAAATCTCTAAGGAGCCCTGCAGATTAGGATAACACCGTTACATTTCATAGAGCCAGATTCAGACACTTAAATCAATTAAAGCTGCTTTGTTAATGCTGGGAAAATACTGCCTTAAAGGAACAGTGCAAAGAGGGAGGACGACACGAGCAGTCCACTTAGAGGAAAAATGGTCCAATCTGCTGAGGAGAGAGCAAAAAACGAAGTTTATTAAAGCAGTTTCTAACCTCTCCACCCAATTCTTCCTTAAACCTGCACTTTGAAAGAGTTGTTTGTGACAATTTATATCTGTGAGACTTTAAACTGCTATGGGAACAGTCTCATGTGTTGATGGGGAAAACAGCTGAGAAAACATGAGACTCTCTTCCTTGAAATACAAGCTACAATTCTCTCTGCTTTGAAAAATAGTCTTCAATACATTACAGTGACTCCAATCATTAAGGTAAATTTAGATCACATATGAAATACTTTCATTAAATGGTCATTTAGGGTAAAAGCTGTTCAAATCTGGTTTGATCTTTGTGAAAAGGTAATTATGCCATCCCTAAAATATTGATGAACCTTAATTATTCACATTTTTAAAAGTGCTTAGTTCCGTTTTTTTATCCTGGACCTGAATCCTCACAAACCTGTTGAATGAAGCAATCTTTTGAATGAAAGCTACAAACACGTTTCAAAGAGCAACATATTGTGCTGTTACATAAAAAAATCAACAATGATATTGAAAAAAGAGCAAATATGAATATAAGCAAATATAAGATTCTTGAGCACATTTTTAGTATACAGTGCTCTCTCTGTGCAGTTGACACCCGATACTAGCGCACATACCTATAGCTGGAAGAGATTTGGTGCAAAATGTCAAAGCGGTGCAAATCATGTGAATCTTGCTTCAGGCTTTTTCTTCAACAGTTCTATTTGGATTTGTAAAAGCCTTGGTTTCATATGATTATAATAGCACTAAATTTTGATAAATCAATTTGCACCTCTGTCTTTGTTCATAGAGCCTGAAAATGGACATAGAAAACTTGTGTAGCAATGTGTGAATGCGAGAGTTTTGAGCGTGGAAGCTCGATACTCGCATATACGTGTTTACATAGACTTTACATTGGAAGTGGTCCCCTGAATGTGTGTTTCCAAGGTGTGAACATAGCACAAGAGAAAAGTTGGAACACGGAAGAATCTTCCCCAATGTGACCAACTGGCAAAATGGCCTCCAAAAACCCAATCAGAACTCATCCAGAAGTAGATAGACCTCTTGATTCAATTAAAAACAAAGACAAAAAGGGTTTAATGGGAACGTTCAAGAGAAGGAGATGCTGCTGAGCAGTAAGAACACAAGGATTTTCTTACGCAGACAGAAACTTCTGGAGCAATCGCCGAACTTTTGGACACATAAAAAGAGGTTAAGTGTGCATCTCATCCTGTCTCACTAACCTCATTGGTCAATACAGAGTAAATATGCATTTATAGATAGTTTTATTATTAATTAGTGAAAGAAATTGTTTGTTTTTGGATAAAGATCAGAGTAAATGGTGGATATTTCTTGCAATAGAAGCGATCTAGGTAACTACTTTGAAACAAATGTTTGTTTCATCGTTTCGTCAAAAACAAACAGTTAGAGGTGAACTTTACCCTAGAAATTGTGGTTTGGATTCCTTAACATGGCGCTTACCGCAGTGGTCTCCAAATTTCCACCGGTCCGCGGAAGAAATAATACATTTTTTTGTTTTGATTCCCAAAATTTTTATTTTGAAAATGTTTTATCTTTTATTTTTTATTCTGAAAAATAACTGGATTCTCAGCTACACTTTTGATCACGTTAGCTGCAAAGTTTGGAAAGCAAAATGCAAAATGACTACGTCTGAAAAATCTTTTGGTCTTGAAAATCGACCAGATTCTCTTGATTACATTTTACTCACTTAAGCGCTAAAAGCAGTCCGGGGGCGTGCAAGACAGGAAAAGTTGAATGTGGAAGTTTTCTTTGTAAATGGGATAAGTGCAAGAACAGTCAGCAGAACAGGTTACAACTTCAAGACAAAAAAACATTAGACAGCCGGGAATCCTACTTAAAAAATAGATTTTTGCAAAAGGTGATTCCCACACACTGTGCCTGTTTGCATAGAGGTGTCACTTTCACGAACAAATACGTTCATATAAAAGCTCAAACAAGCTCATCCATTCAGATGCACATTTCACATAAGTTGTGAACACCCAAGTCATGCAAGAACCTCCATGAAAAATTAAAGAGACCTTATTTATGTTTATGTTTTTCATCAATCCTCCAAAATACACACGTCAGATGACTGAGTAAAATTATGATCAAATCTGTTGTCAGAACTGTTTATTATTAAGTCTAAGGCACATGTTCTTAATCAAATATACTGTTTCTTTGTCATTGCGCACACCCCTCGGGCCGCGGTAAAAATCCTCATGGGTTGACTGGTCCGAATCCACAAAAAGGTTGGGGACCACTGGTTTACTGTATATACTAATTTCTTCTGCAGCAGCAGTGCGAGGTCAGTGCAGGCTCGGTTGCTTTTACCCATAGATCACGTAGCACCATCATGTGAAAAACAACTTAAACCTAAAAAAATAACAAGAATAAAGTAGTAACAACCAGTAATTAACCATTGTATAGAGAAGATAATGTCCTTTGCAGCATTCATTCTTGGAAATTAATGGACTTTGCAAAAGCAACGGTCCAGCGGAGAACAGGCGCTTTAGCTCCTGTTGGATTGTGATTAATTGCAATTAATCAAAATACAACAGTGTTATTAATCTGATTTTTTTAATCGATTGACAGGACTAGTTAAAATGTGAAAATGTTGATTAAAATGCTTTTAATCAAAGGGATCATAAACTCCTGATTTATTTTCATAATAATACATCTTTACTTTCAAAACAGACAAGCACGTCACGTTGCCACCAGACTGTAATTTTAAGCCTTCCTGGAGTGTCTAGTTATGGATAATAGGTCCTGACAAAGTCCAGGTCCCGATAGAGCTTTTACTTTATAAAATACTCTTCTTTAAAGTTTCATTTCAGCATCTGTCCCCATGGAAACAAATATAAATGGTGACAAGGAGCCAGATGGGAGCAGAGCTATTAATTCAGACCAGAGACTGTTAAAATTGGGAGGTCCGTTGCTAACTGTGGATGAAAATATTGCCTTACTGCAGAGTGTCAGGTGAAACAAGAACACAGTTGTAGCAAAAAAATGGGCTTTTGGGTGTTTTTAGTTCATCTAGACACACAAATTAAGAAACATTCAATATTTTCACAGTTATCTTAGCACATGTCAACACTAGAGTTAGGGTTGTTGCAACAGACATCCCAAAAGGAGAAAAAAGTTCCAGTTTGGGGGGTTATAGTTATTCATTTTTCAGTACAAGCACAAGATAAACTCTTTCCCTTTGTGAGGTGATGCAACAAAAATGGGACTAGAAAAGTACCAGTCTCTTTGCGGTGTGAATGGATTTATTTGAAGTTCAGCCAACAACAATAATAACTGTATTTCAGCAAATTGCATCACTAAAAGGCCTCGTTGAGTGTTCAAAGTATAATCCTAAAAGTGAATAAGCGGGCGCAAATGTCATTTCGGTTTAGATCTAGAGTGACAGACTGGAGAGCTGAAGCACAGATATGATTACAGGGTTGGTTGCAAACATCACCAGAAGACCCTTTTGGAAAAGTCTGGAGACTTCAGCTCTTGGGTTTAGAGAGAAATTGTCTTCTTTTCGCTTTAGGATTAAAGAAGAAAGCTTACATAAGAGATGCATTTAGCTTAAGTCAATTACATTTGAGTCTTTGAATCATGGGGCTGTTAATCGCTGCATTTCTGCACATGCTTAGCTAAAGAAACCACTTTAGTTGAAAATGTCCTCGCAACTTTTTAAATAGAAACATAAAAAACTCAGTTTTTTATGTTCCTCTTTGAACTTTGACTTGGTCCATTTACGTTTTGACCCATGTAGAGAATGTTTTATGCATCACTTCTGTTCATTTTTACAGGATCAACACAAATTCTAATCCTAAAAGTCCTAAATCCTACACAGAAACTGAAATCCAAAATCCAAAAACAGATTTTGTCAAAGTTGGAGAATGAATAAAACAGCTTCATTGCAACCATTGAGGTCCTTTCAATAAATAAAAATGCTTTTACAAACTGGAATGAATGAGAAAATACTGCAAAAGTTGTTCACATTAAAGGACCCTTGTTTAATCAAATATGTTTTAACTTCCCCAACAATTCAAAAGTATTCATTATCCTTGTTGAATTAAGCAACTGAGTAGGATTAACTGAGAATTAAACATCAGGTACGAACAAGGATTTAAAAAAACAGTGGCAGGAAAAAAGCAGATACAGTGTTTCCCCATTTTCGTGGGGGTTCTGTTCTCAAAAATAACCTGCGATAAGGAAAATTCACAAAGTTGGATTACAGATGTTTTAGGCTGTAAAAGTCTTCCCTACACACTTTATGCACTTTTCTCAGACAGACGTGAACATCTAACATTCTCTTGTTTAAACTCTCACAGTTTAAACTTGCACAAAAAAAGTCCAGCATCATAGCATGAACACAAAAATCTGTTTGCTTTCAGCACAGAAGAGTGAGAAGATTTTTAAGGTCTAAGATGACTAGCTCTAACCCACACAGATAAGCCACAGCCACCAAAAAGTGCAACACCTCCAATCTTGAATCTGGACCAAGCACCAGCTAAGTTCAGTTCGTCTGGAAATAGAGATAGGTTTGATTTGGCACAAAGAGGCGACTGGACGGCTCAGTCGGCAGGACTGGCAGATGGGAACCAGGGTTCATTTCCCAGGAGACGCAATGACCCAAATTCATTGTGGGTCCTTAGGCAAGACCCTTCACGATAATGCCTAACTATGTAGTTAAAAACGGGACCAAAGTCTGGCCTCCCTGTGCCAGTCCCCAGCCTGGGTAGCATACAGGGCCGTGTCAGGAAGGGAATCTGGCATAAAAAAATTTCTGCCAAGCCAAATGTCGGCCCCGAAGAGACATGCTGAAAGGTGAGTAAAATCTGATTTGGCACAAAGCCATTGAAACATTTCAAAAGATGTAAAGTGCTCCCACTATTACCAGAAAGTTACATGCGTAAACAGCAGGTTGCAGATGATTTGCAAGATTAAACAGTTCATAGATGACATCGTTTTTGCTGGGTTATCAAAAGCTTTTGATTCAATGAACCACTAAGACTGTTAAACACCTTTGGCAAACACTGTTTTCTTTGAAACCTGTGATATTTCAAGAGCTACCTGAGTGAGAAATGTTCATCAGAACTGAGAACATAAGTTCTAACCCTGTTGTGTTAAAAGTGCTCTTTTCTGTGACCCCTGCTTATTCTATTGTCCACGTGTGTGTGATGGTTCACAATTCCATAGAATGAATGTTACAGATTCTGTTTAGTGCTAGTTCTCTTTTTCTTGTTAAACTTGTTAAACTCAAAAGGATTTATATTGAGTTCAACTTCAGGACTTGAAGGCCGGTGTCCAATGCTTTATGACTAACCTGCCATTCAAGCTCCTTATTGGTTAACGCACCTCATCCAGGTAATCAGAGACAGATAAGACAGTTTCTTACGTTTCTTACAGGAGGTTTTTTTTAAAGCTAGAAGGATACATGTCCTTGAGGCCTGGAGTCTGACACCTTTGATATCAGTGGACGAAAACAAAATCGAGAAAAATCAAAAAAGGATGTCAAACTTCACAACTTTCACATCACAAAGAGGACCCCAACAAAAACACAAATGTACTAATAAATACAGTAATGTTAAACACAATTTTTTGAACTATATTCCTCCAAGATGTACAACAAGCATTTGTTCCAGAACCCATCCCTGGGAGATATATAACTTCGGATGATGAATTGTTTTTACTACTTCTAGATCAAAGCACTAGAACGCTTTTACAAAGCAATCTTGGCTAATTTACTGTGCTCTTTTTCCTCCATGTTTGTCTTTACCCAATACTCATATAAGCTGAGATTTAAAAAAAAAACAAAAACTGTGGTTTAAAGATGTTATCTTTGAAAACTGAGACTGAAAGCGCAAAGGGCTTGATGTACTTTTGTTCACTGAGTTTCATCTCTGTCTGCCTTTCAACAGAGATAAACTAAATTCTGGACTCCATCTTGTTCTTGTCTGGTTGACTGTTGTCTATAATGATTTTTCTCAAATTTATTGTCTGGTCTTTGAATGAAACTTTTGTAAGACCAGCTCGATTTGTACATTTTTTAAGCCAGGTTTTCTTTGTATTTTATATTTGCTCACACTGTATTAGCTTTCTGTTTCGTCTTTCAGAACAAGGGTATTGAATCTAAATCTAAATAATTTGCTGTTATATTTATTATGACTACCAATTACACACACATACATACTCAATGTGAGGCAGGATCACTTTGTGCCCTCAGTTGTTATCGCCTCTCGTCTCCTTCCTGTGGATTTAAGACGGGCACTTGTCTTGCAGAAATTACACACCACATTAATTTCCTCTGCCTTGTTTGCTGTAACTTGATTAATCGTTCATCATTTTTGCTGTAAATATTTAAAAATGGGTCAGATTATATTTGTTGTTCACATTCTGCTGTAAACTCGGTGGATGCAGCAAAAACAGAGTCAATGTGTCTGTGAGTCTTAGCATTTTTGTTTCAGCAAAAGCACCAACAAATTATGAATGTAACGATTTAATTCATTAAATGTAGGATTCCTAGTACAGCTAAAGATGCAAGGAAATGACGATCCAGTACCTGCAAACTAGAAAAGCTGAGCATGTGGCCGGGAAACCGCCAATGTGGAGCTCCAGATTACTCTAGTTTACTCTGGTTTACAGCAGTTTGCGCTGGTTTTCTCTGCCTTACTGTATTTTCCTCTGGTTTTCTGTGGTTTGGTCTGTTTTCCTCTAGTTTGCTCTTGCTCTGTTACTACGGTTTAAACTAATCTGCTATAGATCAGTGATGAGTAATTTCCCACGGTACACCTGGCCATCTCTCATGACATACTAGTGTGCCGAGGCACACTGGTCTAGTTTACTGTAGTTTTCTCTGGCTTACTTCAGGTTGCTAGTGGGTTTTCTCTGGTTTAGTTACGTTTCAGTCTGAACCAAGCAGGAGGAAGCTGGACCAAACTGGAATGATCTAGAGTTTGCTCCAGCTCAGTTGAGTCTCTGCTTTTTCTTTGCAGAATGCTTTTTAAAACTTTCTCATTGAGTCTAATTATTTTTCATGCCTGAGTGAAATGAGAATCTCAAAGCCTAGACTTATTTAAGTTAGTCAAAGAAGCTCTTCGCTGTAATTCGACACACTCTTTTATAAAAAAAAAAAAAAAACTTTTATAACTTGATTGCAATGATGCATTCTTGAAAAAAAAAAAGGTTAAAGCATATGAACTGTACCTGTACCAGTGTCTGTGTGCTCCCGAGACATGTGCTGGCTCTGGTGGACCCACTCTCCGTTGCATTTAAAAAAGATTTGAAGTGCGGGTCGAGCCTGGCACCGCAGCTGGATGGGGTTGCTTTTGATGATGTAGGCATCGACCGGCTCCTCCACGAAGCGGGGCAGAGTCCCGGATTGACCATGCTGCTGGGCTTCACCTCGAGGACCTGAACGGCGAGAGGAAACTTTCACTTAAACACTGATTTCAGGAAACAAAAGTTCCTTAAAAGTCACAAACTTTCAAGAAAAAAATTTGCCTCTGATAATCACTGTTATACAATAAATCACACAAATCTCCAACAGTCAACAGTATAAAAACACCATCACACTTACTTCTTTTTAAAGAAATTTCAAATGTTGTGTGCAAACTTTTTCCTCTGACTTTGTGACGTATTTGAAGCTTAGCAGTTTTCAAGTCTTACTAGAGTTTGTCTTTAAAAAACAAAATAACTGAATGTTAAAAAACAATTGCATTTGTTTGTTTATTTACAGAACATTTATCCAGAGAACCCATATGTGGAACTGCAGGAAAATCTTGGTATGGAATGCACTTCAGTACAATAGCATCGAAAATTTTGTATCATACATCTTTTAAAAAAGAAAAACTCAAAAGTAAATGACTTTACAAAGATGTGTTAAATGTAAGCATGTGCATTAAGATCTTTTAAAAAAGAAAGCACTTATTTGACTTTTAATTCAGCAAAAGTTTAGGATTCTTCCTTTAAAAAAGCACTTTTTCATGACACAACAAGTTTATGGTAACCTTTGACATGTCTCCATGAAGAACAGCGGGTTCTGAAAACACAGTTTCTTCCAAATATTTGAAAACTATGGATTTTTATGTCAAATTTTAAAAAGTCTTGATGATACTTTTCCAGTGTATAACCCCTGTACATTCAGCTGAACCCACCAATAATAAATACAAGTTTATGAACTTCTTACTTTAACTAAAATCTGCTTTAGATCCTGCAGTTTTTGCCATTTTAAATAGAATACAATCTATAAGCATCTATAGCATAAGGACCAAGATATTTAAAAAAAAAATTTCTAAAGAAAAAAAAACGTTTTTATATCACAAATACTGCATTTACAAACGTTTAATACAACTGTTATGTTTTTCTATTTTAACTGCAACAAAAGTTACAAAGTTTAACACTTTACTTTGTTAGTCTTGGTTAAAAGTTTGATTTGCATTTACTTTGGGTTAATAACAAACAAAAATCATTCCACTGTGGTGTGAAAAGCAGCCGAGGATACGGGGTTTTAAAAAAGCTGAATATCAACTTTTAGTAAAAATGTTTCTGTTTGTTTACAAATGTTCCCATCTGGCTGTGTTTTTGTCATTTAAGAAGAAAAAGTTTAAAGTTGGATTTGAATACCAGTTAAAAGACAACCAGAACCAATTAATTACACCATTATTGAGCTCTTTGCACCTTCCCAAAAAACTAATCCTGGTTTAAAGATTCATGTTATTTTGATCCAAATAGCTGTTTACCTTTTAACTACTCAGTCAAGACATATAAATGGGGATAAATGCACACAATCCAAGTTTTTAATCTTATGTTTTCCAAAACTGCTCTACCATTTGGTTGAGGGTTAAACCAAATTGTGTTGTCTTACAAGCAAAAATATATATTGTTTAACAATGAAAACACTAGGACTACATTTAATCTCCCACTTTTAAACAAAAAAGCCAAAACATTTTGATCATTGATAATTTACACAGACAAAAACTGCTAACAGTAGGTAATCGTTTTTGGAACTAAACATTCGTTTAGATCGGTGACGTTGAGATCGGTGATTGAGATTTAAGTGTTGTCATCAAAGACGGTCTCTTCACATGAACTCTCCCATAGGTGGAAGCTCTCCTACATGCTCATCTACAGTCTGGTAAGTGAGAATTCTTATCTTTAGAAATTCCAAAATGAAGGCTTTTATGATGTGAAAACACAATTCGAAAAATAAATAAATAAAAGATACAGCTGATCCAACTTCTATTTCGAATAACCTTCTGAAAAGTTTACAGAAGGAAACCCGAAGGATTTTATAAAGTTAGGCTAACTTTCATACATCTACATGAATGTTTATCTCTGTTTCCTAAATATGAACTTTCGCCTCATAGTGTTCATTCATGTTATTGTGTGCGTGTTCTTCATTCATGAAAGTCCTGCGGCTGTGTCTTTGCTTTAGCCTGATGGAGAAAATGTGTCAAGCTTTGCGTGTGGTTTCTCTGTGGTTTCTGGCATCTTTTAGAAAAAAAGAGATTCTTATGAATCTGTTAAAAAAAGAAGGTTTTATTCCAGCTTTCATCCTGTCAGCTTTACAGTACTCAGCTGTGTCTCTGACCTCTGATGATTGCAGCCTTTTATGTTGCACACATTGAGGCTTAAGCACCTACAACCAGATGATCAACCTGAAATGGCAGCTTTGGCTTTTCACATGGCACTAAAAGTAAATGTGTATTTAGCTTTTTAAAAAAAATTCTGCCACCAAAGTTATGTTGTCCTCCAAACAGAAAATAATCAAACTTTAAGGTTTGCAAGTATTATAAAGACTTTTGCGACAAAACAGATCATCTTTAATTGATTTTTAATTCAAAATGTTTTTAATTTTTTTTTACATTTTGTCATCTAAAGACACCAATGTGATTTGTTCAAGGTAAATTTAGTTATATGTTGTCTCAAAAGAAGGGCTTGAAAGTATACTAAAGTGTATTTGATGATACGGAGTCTTTTTTTTTAATTTAAAGATCTTAATAGACTGCCTTGGCAGCTAAACAGAATTTTTCTATTGAATCATTCAAAGTGACCTGGCTTCTGTAATTCTATTATCATTCGAATTGTACTGTGACTCATATGAAATGTTCAGGTAACCTTGAAAACATATCTGATAATCTATGGGGAACTTCTGAGTTTGAAAAATGTTAATCTCAAACATGGTACGCTTTGTTAGCGTAGAAGAAAGTTTAAGTAAGGACTACTTTAATTCATGTATTTGGTCAGATCTCATACCAAAACTGCTTGTTTTGGTGCTTTTAAAAAAAAAAATTGAGTTAAAAAAAATAAAGCTAATATGAAAAAAACACTAATCTATTGCTTTATAACCATTTCTATCATGTTTGATATTTCTGAGACCCTCATGTCTTTAGCATGATCTAATTTTTCCTCAAAAAAACATCCATGAAGTTAATAGGTCACAGTTTTGAGATCAAAATGTAACGTTTTAAGAATAAAACTTCATAATTGGCAAATAAAAATGTCAAATATTTCCTTTCAAAAACTTTTTTTTTGCTTTCAAAAAATATTTTTGAGTTTGCAACACAAATGTACTCATTTCAAAATGGCTGGTTCTATAAATACTCAAAAAAAAAACTTTTGGCATAAAAAGTTTTAATAATTTTCAAAACTTTACAGTGATAATAGTTAATTTATTGGTTTTCAACTTTTTTTAAATAACTACTTGCTGCAATGAGGAAAAGCAAAATTTGTTGATAATTAATTCTTTATAATGCAGTTGGACCATTTTAAAAATGTGTGGGATAAATTTGGGGCAGTGGGTAAATAAGATGCTTTTTTCCTGAACACTGATGTCAATATTTTTGCGTCTTAAACTGACATTATTAGCAACAAATTACCAATACACCCACCTGGATCTCATTAAAATAATGTGGGAATGATAGTAATAAAAAAAAAATCCATCAATTCTTTAATGTATTGACATTTATGTGACTTTTATATTCTCCCTTAATAATACATTTAAAGCATTGAGGCTGCACATCTTATGAGTATTGTGGTTTTAATATTGAGTTGCATAATAAAACAGCTCATTCAGGTAAAACTTCACAAAATAAACAGGTACCGCCTTAAGAAGAAACAGTGCCTTTCCCCATCCGAGACGCGTTCCAGTCGGTGCATGTTTTGCTACATCTGAAGCCCCCCAAGTGTAATTACACTCTGACTAATCCGCTAGTTTGCAGGAACCTCTTTCATGCAAGTGTGAAGGGTTTAGTGAAGCACAAAGTCCCGCACGCTCCTTCCCTGATCCCAGCTCTCCACTGCACACTCCATGTTTCTCTACAGTGATGGGTGTACCTCTAAAAAGCCCATAAGGATTTACAGAAACCTGCTCGCTCCTTTTCTCTGACTCTCCAGCTAATCTAATCCTCGTACCTCTCCTGCCGGATGTCTCCTGATTGAGGGAAATAGATAAAAAGAGTCAGTGTGATTCCCCGGCTTTGGAAATCACAGCGCTCCCTCAGTGTTTGCCGTTCTCTCGGCGCGACACAGTCGCATTCTCTCCTTCGTTCCTGGAACCAGAGCTGAACAAAGAGATATGCTTTTAATTTCAAAATGACTAGCCTTGGGCAAGCTCCTCTGGTACGGAGCACTTCAATTTGTTTAGCACATGCAGAACTGACATGACGTGTTTATTTTCAGAAAGCGCAGAAACATAGAAAGTGCATTCTGGCGATGATGGATGAGCACCGGAAATGTATAGCTGTCAAAACAAGACAAAGCTATTTAAGTAATGACACTTTTGTTAATGGATCAGCTGTCAAATTAATTAATGTCCCTGCAACTCATGCCTGTAATCAGGACATTAAAAATGAGTCATGCATTTTTATTTTGTTTAGCTGCTAGGATTATATTGCAGGAGACAGAGTAAAATGCAGGAAATCAAACTCTGCTTCGATTGAACCCCAGGCTGGTGTCAGGACGTGGCTTACAACTCTTCTCTGCCCCTGTAACCTGCACAACGGCGTTCGTTAGCATCAAACCGCTGCATATGAATCACAAGAACAACACAGAGCAGCAACTACAAGATATTTTATTCAAACTAAACTGCTATGTGCTCAGCCATACAGTGCAATGGCCCTGTTGCTCAGTGCTGCATAATGCTGTTTGACATTCCCTCAACATTCACTCGTTTACACCTTAAGGCCAGCGCCGGCTTGTTATTGGTTCATCCTGCTTCGCTGACATTCAGGAGGCCGCAGAGCCCCGTGTTCCACAGCTTTCACTGTGATCTACAACCAATGCTTCAGCCTGGCAATAACACATGAGGGGCACAGATACATCGAGCCAGCTCTAAGAGGAAAACAACATCTCACTGCCAGAGGGATGAGTGATGGCTCTATTTTCTCTGCGTCTGCCATGCACATAAACAAAGGTTTCTACAGGAAACACACAACAGTTATTGGATGGCTTACGAGAAAACTAACATTTTTTTATTAGTCCAGTAAAACACACAATCTCCTCACATGCAAAATCAAAGAAAAACCGGTGGATGATTGTTGACTCACAGATGGAAAGGCAGGACACCAACAAACAAACAATCAGGATTTGTGTTGTTTTTCTGCTTTTTGCTCGATATTTACAATCACATTTGCAGATGACACAGCTCTCTTCAGATTACAAATCACTGCAAAGCTGTCATGAGCACTGAACCTAAAACTCCTACTCAAATCATCTTTTGATCTATTTTCAAAGCATTCCTAGCAGTCTTTCTATCATGATCACGATGCCGTTTTTATCTGAAATAAAAAAAAAAGTCATGTTCAAGAACATAGTGCCTGCAGAGCAGTAGAAGTTTGCTCAAAATTCAACTCTCAGCTGTGGGCGGGACCGCTGGCACACAGTAACCCTTCGCTCATTTCCCATCATCGCTTTGTTTACACCCTCTCCTGCTATCTTACTGCCCATCACAACCCCACGCTAACATTATCGGTGCATAAAAAATTGCGAGCAATGTTGAAGCAATCCAGCCATCCAGGTCTGAGCCAGATATAAGCTCACATGTGGAAAATGAAGGCGTTAATTGATCTATTTGTCTGCAAGTGGATCCATACAAATGGAGCGGAGCAAGGAGCTTGAGGCCCGTCAATCCTAGTTTGTATGCAAAAACTACAATCTTTTCCAAGCGCTAATTTTGCATCCGCTCCTGGTTCACCACAATTTGTATACATACTCAGACAAGCCATTTTATTCTGAATTATCTTTCTATATGTTCTCCATCATGAAAAAAGAGCTACAAGAACATGATTAAAAAAAAACAAAAAAAACAACAACAACACAATTTTCAATGGAATGGGTCTTTCATACCTCTGTGGTATCCAACTTCTTATTTATTCAGTGTTTACAAGCTTTGAAAAAAACCTTTTTAATATCTAGATTTGATACCAAAGCGGAGTCAAAGAGCCAAGCCTTGATGCAGAATTGAGAAAATGAAAAGCGTAGCTTTTTTATTTAAAGGCTAGAAGCCGATCTTTGCTAGAAACAGAAGCTGCCTGCTTGCTTTCATGAAGCGGCGTACGCAGTGCTGCGGGTCGCTCCACCATGCTGCGGTCAAAAAAGGTAAACCTGAACCTAACAAGATTGCTGGAAAGCATCACTGAGCTGAACTTTTACTTAATATTTTACTTAATATTTAAAGCCAAGTAAAACACAAAAAAGCAACAAATGAAAGATACCTAAATATTTTTAGATAAAAGCCCTTTATCTTTATCCATAAAAAAACTTCAGTCCTGATCTTTTGTGCCCTCATTCCACCTTTCTGTAGTGAAACTCAGGTTTTTGTGACCAAACCTTAAAAATCCTCTTTTTTTTAATTCTCTGTTACAGAACCACCTGCTTTGAGATTATAAATACATTTGAAACACAAAGCTCTACACCTGCTGACAGCTGTTTTATCTTGCCCTCTTTCACCTTTCCTCTGCAACGCTTAACATGAAAACTGTTCATTAAACACCCACACAGAATACACTTTAAGTTTTGTGTCTCCCACACATTTCAACCTAAACACCCCTCAGGAATAATAAATGATAAAGTAGTCAAGGCTCTGCTCAAAAAGACAGCTTGAAGACTCCAGTCAGGAGGACCAATCGAGTAACTTTATACAGGACAGAGGGGGACAGATATTTCAAACCACAAGTGATAGAATAAAGACATTTGACATACCGCATCTTCGGAGCTATAAGGTGCACTTAAAAATCTTAAATTTTCTCCAAAATTGACTATGCGCCTAATAGTGCAGTGCGCCATATGTGTGCATTGAGTTCTAAAATCTGTAAATGTTGTTGTGACTTTGCAGTGCGTTGCTTGACTGACTGAGAGCATTTCACACGCTGCTCACTGGTACGTAAAGGAAAAGCGTACGTGACAGAGGACAGCATGAGAACGTTAAACAATGCCTTGAGCTGACCAGCTGTGTGCAACTTACTTATAAGAGGTCATGACACACCCAAACACTGTTGCTTTACTTAAAAAGGGCAGAATATGTGACATTGTCAACATTTTTGTTATTCTAACTGTAATGGAATTTAAAATCTTGATTTTTCTTAAAGGCACTCATTGATAGTTGTTTGTTTAGCGCAGGCAGCTTCTCACATACGGCAATCAAATTCTAAAATGCAATTACAACCAGGTTTTCCAGTCAAACGAAGCCGATTCTGAAGCGCGGCGGAGCTGTTATGTTTCAGGGTTGAGCGTTTTTAAACATTCTGGTTCGAGCTCTTTGTTCTCTGGAGAGAGACAATATTTGAAATCCAAATGCAGAGTTTACAAATCCGTGGGCTTGGGCTGCGAAACATAACACACAGATATCCTGTCTGCATGAATAACAAATCCACCTGCACAGTTTGTAAAGCAGCTGAGGATTTGAACTCATCTCCGTATTTCAACACTGACCAGCTTTGTGGTACAGGTTATCCTAAAAACATATTCAAACATTTATTTATCCAAAACAAACATAATAAACTGCAGATCCTGGACATGTGGAGGGAGACTATACTGAGTTGAAAAATGGCCAATGGTGTTAGTGAAGAGTGATGACTTTTCTATATGTTTAAACTTGTATTAAATAAAAGTACTGATTATGCTGCATTTCAGACATGTCCAAAGAGCAGTACCACTTTCTGCTGCACCAAAGATGAATGTTGATACTCCTTTGAAGCCCTGCAGTGGCGGGAATGTACCTGTTTTTTAAAAAAGTGCTTAACACACAACCAGTTTTACACTTGATTTTTAAAATGAAACTGTCCCGACTGCACATAACAGTACCTTTGAGTAAATACTTTAGTAGTCGGCACACAGACATACTGTGCTTCTGAAAAGCTATGCTAGGAGCTGCAACTGTGATGTGTCAATAAAGATTTTACAACGACCTGACGCAAGTGTTTGCTGATCTTTTCCTCGGCTTGATTTCTCATTTATGCTTTTTCGTTTTTTTATAAACAATTCAGTTTCTTCATCAACTTTGAGTCAGTTGCATGGGAGCAAATACTTACTCAGAAATATTTTAAATTAAGACAATGTCATTTCAACAGGCTTTTTAGATCCTCAAAATTATAGTTAGTAATTCTAACATAAGTAACAAAAAATGACACAGGACTACTTTCTGATAGATCTTTCCACTTCTTTTTCTATAGCCGATTTTTTTACCTCGAAGGTTTTTTTTTTTTTTAATTTATTTTTTAAAAAAAACAGTGTCAAAGTTTTTTTTTTTTTTTTTTTTTTTGATGGCACAAAAAAACAGAATCACGGTTAATTAATATCTTAATTTCATGAATACTTTTCATTTTTGTTCTAACCATTTTCAGTTTTTTTTTACATTTTTATTTCCTTGTTTTAAAAGCATTTCAAGATTTTATCTCTGAAAAAATTCTATAGAAATAAGCCTTACATTTTTTAGGAATTTAATTTTGTTTTTTTCTGTTAATTGACATGTTTGAGTTGTAAAGTCTCCTGTATTGATACTATATGAGGTAATTTGTTCAGGCAAGTCAATGGATACCTTAGAGGGCCCATAGGGGTCTTTTTGTCCCTGTTGGAAAAAACAATGCAAACATGTCTCATTTCCCTCATTACTGCCCAACTACTCAAAAACTTTACTGCAATTTACTGCAATAAACGCCAAATATGACATCATAGAGTTCCGAAAGTAATAACCTCATAAGTAAAGATGTTATACGAACACTTTTTGAATCCCTGATTATTTCAGCTTAGATGTTTAAAAAAATAATAATAATAAATTAACAAATGAAAGATCATTCAAACGCAATACATTGCTGTCCATATTCATCAATCTTGTAAATACTGGCCATATTCGAATTCCTTCACTACTCGTTATTTAGTGCACTTTGTAGTGCGTTTGGTGTTTTGTAGTGCTGTTCGAATCCACAACTCCAAAATCCATGCCCACTAGATTGGGGAACATAGACCACAATGCATTATGTTGGAAAAATTTTTGCAAAAAATGTGTTTAAATGATTTATCCATCGTTTCCTCATCAGAACACAGTGGATTCATAAATAGTTGCTTTAAAATGCTCGTATTGACTAAATTCACTTTGTGAAATCGGTGGTCATATTTCCTGTTTTTTAAAAAAAAAGTAGTGAGCATGGTGTCCGAATTGCTTTTAAAATCAAGGCCGCTTGATAGTCTCGTGCTACATAGTTTATTAGTATTTAGGGAAATTTGGACATAGGCTTTGATGGACATTAGTTTTTCCACAGAGACTTCTGGGACATTTCCAAGGCATCAGATTTTGGGATTGTAAATTTGGAGATCCTGAAAAAAAAATGGCCCACACCCTAAATAGTGCATTTATTAGTGAGGGAATTCCAACACAGCACTAGTTTATGTCAAAGTTACTATTCTCGGTCAATAGAGAGCCTTCATGATGAAGTTCATACTACAAATAAATAGATCTTTATGTTTTAAGATGTACTTCATTAAGTTATCTGAATATACTGGTACTATAGACACGGGGTCCATGTGTACTCTGATTGGAGGTTCTGTTGAGGATGAAGAGGCATCAGCAGAGTTAAAGTTTACCCAACAGTTTGTCTTTCATAGGATGCACCATTAACAAGAAGTGTCTTCTGATTTTTTGTACTGGATCTCAAAAGTCTCTCCAAAATCATCAATTTTCTTGTAAAAACACATTTAATTAAACACTTTGTTTTTTACCATGAGGCAATTTAATGAGAAATCAGCATCAAAATAAAGTTTACATGGGAAAGTAAACTTTCCCATGTCATTCAACCTACACTGTTCATTTATTTTATGAGTGGGAGGAAGCTGCTTTGCCTTGAGATAGAAAAAAATCTATTAAAAAAAATGTATTTTTTATGAAGAGTGTAAATCATATTTTGAAGATTTCATCATAAAAAGACTTCAGCAACAGATTTGGTAATAGAGGTGCATGGTTTTCCAGGGGATGGGGAATAAATTGGTGGTTCTGCTCAAAATTGCCTCGGAGTAAATGCTGACTTTCATCGAAACGGGTAAATAGTTGAATGAACGCATCTTGGAAATGGTCAGCACTGCATTAATTACAAGCGCCCTGTGCGAGGTGCTTTTACAGGCAGTATTGACGCTAGTTTGTGCAGCAGATGGCTGGGCGAGTTTGAGGATCAGAGGTGAAGCTCGCAGAGAAGTCCGAGATGGAAGGAGTCTGGTGTAGCAGATGATAGGTGGGTGTTGTAGATAGCAAGAAGCACTAGGGGAGCATCTGTTCGGATCATAAAAGTCCACAGACGGAAGTTCAACGTTTTCGCGTAATGTTTATAAAGCTACAGAGAAACGCTCCTTTTTCACTTTGAAATAACTGCAGAGCCCCAGAGGATTACAGCCTTTGTGATCTATGGATCCCGCGCTCACTTCCTCTATGCAAGGATCTTTGAAAGACAGGTACACTGCTGCAAAAAGACAGATAAGCAAAGATGGGATTACTTGATCTCCCAACAAGAGAGCAAATGGAGTGTGAAAGGTAGTAACACGAGCTAGCCTGATCTTGTTTAGTGCTTTCAGACGGAGCCCATAATTCAAACACATCAATTTATGGCGAAAGGTATCCCGCTGACACGCTGACAGGTAATGAACTGCTTAGCAGCCATGTGTTGTGTGGATCACCTGGGTGCACACAGCCTCTTTCCATTGTCTGCTCCAGATGCAGCTGCATTAATTCCAAACCTAAGTAGATTTTTATGCCATCAAGAATGATATTCATGTTTCTTCTCCTCTCTGTGACTTAAGCCTGCAGCTCTAGATCCCCTATATAACTCGTAATTTCTGTACAAAGCAAGCAATACATCTCAGCTGAGCCGCCCAGCCTCCTAAAAACCAGCGCGGCCTCACCAGACAGAGATACCACAGAGTATTGTTCAAATATTCATGCAAACCTCTCATCTGTCAGCACAGGAGCAAACACACATGCAGACTCACACAGATCACATGCGAAGCACTCCCAGGCAGAAGCCCTTTTCCAGCACAAGTGCCAGATGTTGTCCAATCAAAATGGGAACAAACAAATGTTGACTTTTCTCTTGTTGACTATTTCACTTTTCTCCCACTGTGTTCACACCATAAACTTTTAGACAAACCAAACACAAACGTGTCCTAGCATGGAGCTGTTTCTTTTCATCATCGCAGACCTGGCCCCTTTTCCAGGAGCTGCTCAGTCTAACGAACTCAGATCTGTTTCTTAACAACGCCACTGAAGCACAGGGAGGCAAAGAGCCTTTTGACATCTGACTGCTGGAAAATAAAGTGAGGCCAAATGCAAGCCTCTTCTCCAGATTTATCCACTGCAGCGCTGCAGATCAATTCAGATCAGGCCACAGACTGGTGGGTAAGGTTAAAGTAAACAACAGTCAAATGGGCTGTATTGCCTTAAACTGAAGCAGTTTTCTTTGCTTTCCTGTCGGAATTTGCAGGATTGACAGAAAAAAAATGTATTCTTTGTTCCAGGATGACTGTGTCTGACAAATGGAACAAGTGTACAGACTCAGAAATATTTATTTCTGGTATAAGATGGTTGGTTTCTGCTTATTATAAGATAAACTTAATATTTAATGGATTCAATTTTGTCATGTACTGCATGGGTTACTACAAATATGTCAATTTATGAATAAGAGTATTTATGTCAGTATTAATATGTGTATGTAAATGTATATACCACAGGTACTTAACTATTAGAACATTTATAAACAATGTCTAGATGTAAAGCAAAAAATGCAATTTAAGGACATTATTTTGTTGGTCGAAAAATTGGTTAAAACTATGAAGTAATCTGAGTAAAGTATTATGGGAAATCCACCAAAAAAAGGCAAAATACTTGTTAAATGTTATATACTGAGAGATTACTAAAAGCTATTGTCATGAATAACATCTGTATTTAACACAATAGATGATAGTGTGTTCTGCACATACTTATATTTCTTTGCAAACAAACATAGACAATGATATATAGAGAGAAATAACATAAAGCTTTAAAAACATTGTGTATGTACAGATTCTTTTATTGCAATTCTTAAAAAAGTTCATTTCCACACTCTTATATCCATAAGTGAAGTATTTTGTGATCTGATTATCTATGGGAAGAGGTAAACATATCAAATATAGACTAAACGTGGTTTTAAATTTACCGTATTTTTAAAAATATTTTAATGGTTGTGATGGAGGATTTTCCTGTAGCTTTGTGTTGTTACATCAAAGCTTTGTTTTCACTGAGTGGTATGGAATGGTACGGTTTGGTTTAAAACGGTTCATGCAATTCAAGAAGGCGTTTCCTCTGAAAATTGGACCGTCAATGTGCATGCGAAGTGTAGCCCGAATGTGTAATCCGAATGTGTAGCCTTGCATCATTGTAGTGCGACTTCTGCAACAATGGTAGTCATCCAGCAGCTCATTTATTTTCTGCTTGACTTTTGGTACTTCGTATTATACAAAGCATTTAACGTTGTTTGAGGGAAGAGGAATACTGCCGCTTTCTTTTGTCACAATGACATTCTGCCAATCAACTGGTTTCAACAGTAGCCCTAAACGGTTCATTCCATTTTTCTATGGACCTACAACCGTACCATACTGCTCAGAAGAAACAAGGCTCAAGTGTTTCAAGACATATAAGTTTTGTGCTGCAGATAATCTGCTAAGTGTTTCGGGAAGTAAGACTTTTATTTAGATTTTATTGTACAGTGGTCCAAAACCCAAAATTATATTAAAAAGCATGAAAAGCAATGGGTTTTAAGCAACATTTGCAGCCATTCTATTAGTTTGTGTAAAACTTTTGGCAGAGATTTCTGTGTTGTGTTCCTACTTCTAATTCTTTCATGTAGGGCATGGTTTACTAAACGTCTCACAGGAACCTTATTTGTTGCCAGATGCAACTTTTATTCTTTTTAGCCTATAAGTGTGCGGATGTTTTCTAAAAGATGTGCAAAAGCGTTAGCTTGTGTACGTGCAGTTTCTGTGTCCCCCTACAAACACCCAGGTGGTATATGTGTCTTCATCTGCGCCGTGACAGTTTGCCAGCCTGGTTTTGGCAGGCGAGAGATAGTGCTTCCTTCAGCTCTCCTGATAATCAAAGAGTAAACATGCTGAGGCAAAAGTGGGTTACCTGGATGTCAAACTGACACAAAGTCTTCAATTTCTAATGAACCACTTCTCTAGAAGAGTTGCACCATTATGGTTTTGATGAAAAGGAGGGAACAGATTTTTTCCCAATAAATGCATCATATATGGTACTTGCATGGCATGGCACTTCATTTGTCTTGAGAAAGTAATGGATCGCTCGAAAAGGTTTTTCCTAGCATGAAAGGCACTACAAACAAATGGACTCCAGAGTTTAAATATTCTCTTAAAATTAGCTCTAATTCTCTATTTGTTTTAACCACACCTATTGTGGAATATTTTAAAAGAAAAAGTTGAGTTTTTCCCCCAAAATGAACCCAGATATGTAGCAACACATGTCAAAAACTGCCTCTGTGTAAAGAATAGAAAGAAAATTAACTTGTATTTATACTTTGATGCATATCAGCATTTAATATTTGCAGTAAATGATTAAAAAAGTTTTCTATTGACATTTGCCCATCTGGTTGTTAGAAGAGTTTTGCAGAAATTGCAAGGAGCTAATCTAATGAAACGCAGTGGAAAAAGCTGTAAAACATTAAATCAAGGTACTACTCTGGACCATTACCTGCAAAATTGGAACATGAGGCATTAACCTTGGAGAAGGACTTGCTCTTTGATAGCTGGAGCACTTATGCGTGTCGTTTAAGTGTTTCTTTAATACGTCGCAATCTCAAATATCTTTGTCTGAGAACATGAAGGGGACGTTGGTGAAACATGAAGGACAAGATAAAATCCTGAAATTAGACTGTGGACACATATCTGAAGATAACATTTGGTTGCTTATAGAATCCCCTGCAATATGTGCTGCATCAGTTTGAGTGATTTCTCAATGCATTTATAAAAAAAGATTTTCTGTTTTGTGCTCCAAAATGTAACTGTTCTCACTGAAAAAATTTTACATTTGTGACCCAGGATCCTTTATTTGACTTGAATAATAGTGATAAACCATCATTAGAAAACAGGTTTATCACTATTATTCTTACCAGTACTAGTACCAGTACTAAACATTAAAATTAATAAAATATGTGTTTTCTCAGTTAATATTCAGAAGTCAGGTTTTTATTTCCCCTGCAGAAAATGTAAGGTTTCACTTTTGCCTGACAGGAAAAGAAAGTTACTTCTGTTGTTGTAAATCAGAAAGTATGAGAACTTTGTCAAGGGTGAGTGACTTAAAAACAGAATAGAGTGGAGATAAGACTGAAAATCTTGTACTTAAGTGGAAGAATGTAAAAGGTGAAAAGCAAAGACAAAATTGAGCTTAAATTTAAGCCTTCGCCACGCCTTAATGGTGGGTTGACTCGTACAGGTGCTGGGGGTATTGGGTTGTCCGGCCTGTGGAGAGTCGTAGAGAGAAGAGGAGGCATCTTAAAAGGCCTATATCATTCAAAATCAACTTTTTTGAGATTTTAAGTGTATTATAACGATAATTCCTCACAAAAACACCCACAAAGTGACAATTTGTTCCATTTGCCGCATTTCTGAGCGTTCCTCTCCTATACATTATCATAGATTTGGATATGTTTACTCTTAAAAGCTTAGAATAGCATAAAGGCCCTTTAGGAGGACATCAGGTGTATCAGGTAGTTCCCTTGAGGCTTGTCCGCCACCTTAGGGACGTCATGGAAAGGGATTGTACCATTTTCACATGTGTGGTTAGTGTATTGTGACATATTTTAATACTAATATAAGTTGCGTGCACTTATGACGTACGGGTTATGCTGTCATATCTACTCCAGTCACTAGTAAGTTGTGAGTACTGGCCCCTTACTGACTGCACACAAATGTGCATGCACAGGGTGTGCAGGCAATGCGAAAGTGCCTGTAGAATGCCCACAAAACTACACTATCTAATTTCCTCATTCCTAACCATCAAGCTGCACTTAAGGAGCGCTTCCATAATAATCGAACAGCACTAACCTGCTCATTGCACAGTCTGCAGGATTTGGGAGAGTTGAAAAAAAGTACCTGGGAAGTACCTGAAAATATCACACTACTGTTAGTTTGACTCTACTTTTACACCTCAGTCATATCACTTATCATAATATTTGCAGCTCTGGTAGACATTTTTTCTTTATTTTCTTTATTTTTTTTTTGTCTGTCCTAAATCATACTGTAAGAAAACATAACAGGATTCACTTACATGTAAGCCAAAACCCTTGTTTCCAATTGTCATTGTTGGTTCATCTCAGAGTTCATAGTAGCATTCAACACATGACCTATGAAGTGGGTTTCGATTAATTGGACCAAACATCCTAATGTAAAAGTCAGAGATTAGAAAACTTCTATAAAATGACAGATTCTGATTTTAAACTGAAACATCTAAGCAAATAAACCAAAAAAAATCCTGTGATTGAAAACCTTGACAGAAACTCATAATTATCCTCTTTAAAACATGTATTTGAGGCATAAGCTTTTGCATCTTAGGGCAGAAGATTGCTCTTAAAATGAAATCCTCCCAACCTGTCCTTCCAGAGTGCATCATTTTAATTAACTACAAGTGTACTGTATTGTCTGAGAAGGCGATTTGAATATTTTCCATAATTTGTTTTCTATCAAATGTCCAATCATGTCCCTCGAGAGTAATGACTCAAAGAGATATATAGCGTCTTTATTAACAAGTTGTATTCAGCAGCATTATTGCGTTATCATTGTACACTGCGCTTTTCTCGGGTGTCGTTACAAATCCGAGCCTCTGTTGACTGACGGTGATGGCAGACAAAAGGAGATAATTGCTTACTTACTCTTTCCAATATAACCTTTGATTCGTTTTGTCTTTGCTGACAGAGGAGAGACAGCAACCTAATTAAAGGTGTTGTGTGGTGCATACAATCTCGGCTGCAATCATACTGGCAACCTGACAGCTCAGTCTAATATGACTGCACTTTGTAAGGAGGCTTTATAAATAAGTAAAAACCTGGAAAAAAAATTCACTTGTTTTTTTTTCCTTCCGTCGCTTACCTTTGAAGAGAGCAGGAAAGTGCTGACGATAAATACAGCTTAATGAACACATGAACCCTGCTGTGTGGTCAGATGCAAGAGAAAAATGTAAAAATCATAGAGTTCTCTTGAATTGAAGCCAAGCTGCCATTTCATTACATTATGAGTACAAAAAAAGTTGAAAAATGAAGTTTGTAGACAAGATAAATAAGCAGAGTGGAATACGATTTGTTTTACCATGGAAGTGTGACGTTAATACACAAAAAAGCACTTGATATGATTTAATCAGGGTAAATGCCAAGAAAAAAACATCTCTGCTCAAAAGCTTTGACTTGGACAACTAAAGTAATAAACAACAAAAAAACCTCCGGTATCAAACTCGCCAGTCAATTTGCCCCCGGGCCATTCAATAAACCACTCAGATCTGCGGAGCTTCCTGACATCACACTTCCAGATGAGAAAAAAGCTTTTCCAGCATTTCAACTTAATCTCCATCTATGTCTGATCACACGACCTATTATTACAGCTATGCAAGTTTGATTTTTTTTTTTCCCAAACAGACAGGATTACACAAGTCCTGTATCCTTGTATCTGAAGTGACAAATGAAACAAAGCATTTCACATTTATATGAGGCTCAAAATTATGACAACAAATACTATGATTTACTTTTGGTAAAGTTAACACAAATGAAAAATCAACTGGAGAAACAACCCTCTACTGGATCTAGTTTAGTCCATAAACAACAGAAATCTAGGTAATCTACTTTAAAAAAGGAAAATGGAGAATACAGGAAACTAAAGACCTTTCTGGCTAAGATGAGCTAAAACACACAAAAATATTGCTTCAAAAAAGTAGCTTCATACTACAGCATGATGATAAACAACAAGACAGACGGATCTGCAGAAAACATAAAAAAATCGTTCACAATAGAGTGTAAATGAACTGTAACAGCATTTTTTTTAATGTTTTGTTTCTTTTTTGGCAACAGTTATGGGGGGTGGGGTTTTTTAAAAGGTACATGGTTTTAGAGAACTTCTCAGAGATGCCTGGATGGAAAAAATACCAAATCTGGGGGTGTTTTTCATGAGGAATTAACATTATAACACACTTAAAAGCTCAAAAAAGTTGATTTTGCATGATATCAGGCCTTTAAGGTTTTTATAATTTTAAATTTTCATGAAATACAAATATTTTAATATCGATACAAGGGTTAAAAATCAAGCAAAAGTATTCTAGATGGAATCAAGTAGTGAGCATTTATCCTTGAACCAATGATTCTTTTTAGGTGTTTGACCTTTTCGGATAAATCTTTTTTATCTATTTAATTTAAACCGTTTGCTATGTGTTGACTAACATATCTGTGTTAAAAGCAGATTAAATATGTTGCTTTAGGAAAAACATCCTTACAACTTCGACCTTAAATGTTAACTGCAACAAAAAAGAAAATTTAAAAACGACATTTTAATAAAGATAAAAGTAAAAAAAATGGTTAAAAGTTTATTCAGCTCTGACTTTTTCTCTCTTGTACTGATCAGTGCTCTTAAACCATCAATCACAACATAAGCAATAAATAAACAATAAACCATTACCCTGATTTTCCAGCTGTCAGACAACCCAGCACATGAATTATTAAACAAAAAGCATATATTAATACAGACCCCGACATGGTCCCTTTTTCAATACCAAAATTGTTCTCATTGATTTTGGTTTTTTAACGTTTTCCTCCACCATAGATCCATTCCACACTCAGATTTACAGAAACTCTAACATGTTTCTGTCTTGATTGTTGCTCAGCATTTTCTGAGTAGTGCCTAAATGCAAGGTACTTCTCATTTTGAACATAATCACAGAAGTTTCCCAACATTTGTGTGCTGGTAAGATTTCTAGTCCCCATGTTGGTTATTACTACGATTTCCCTCTTTTTTACTATAAAAGTCACTATTGCATGTTTCCCCAGACTTCAATAAGTCTGCTATAATGCTACCAACAAGGAATCTAGAATATAAAGGGATTTAGGACTTCCTTAGTGTTTCCACAACTCTGATGCTCTTTTTTTTGTGATTTTTTTGCCTTTAGCTGATTGATTTAAGGTTTTTGCTTCAGGTTTTTTTTTTAAATAAAAACTCAAGCCTGTGTTAAGCTATACATTTTTTCAATAATTTTAACATTCTGATAAGGAAAATGCTTCAACAATTAACATTTGTTGCTGTCCAATGGGATTTCAATGATAAAGTGATGTCAAAAAGGGTCCAAACTAGCACTAGCTAACACAAAACACAGTTTTTAAATCAACATGTTTGGGATTTCAAGACAAAGCCAGTCAATCAACCCAAGCTTACCCTTGTAGGTTTAAATATACCTCCCCATGTAGGTTTGGGTATTAAGTTTATCATTTCTTTGATGTTTCGTTTATCTGTACCCACACACTGACCTGATTACTACTATACATGCTGTCATTCAAGCAGTGAAAGTAAAGGAGGTCAAAGATCATCTAAAGTTCTTCTTCCGATCCAGAAAAATTCTGGATCTTATGACACTGTCATCAATCAGAGCCAAAGCTGTGTCTAAAGCTTTTGGGCTCCAGTGAAACTCAATGAGAACCATTTCCCAGAGGAAGATGGAACAGCAGTAAGTGTTTCCAGGACTGTCCAACTGCATGCAAGAGGTCACCATAGGTTTAGACCACGGATGTCCAAATCCAAGCCTCAAGGGCCGACGCCCTATATTTTTTCCAACCAACCAGCCATTGGAGCTCCTTATTGAAGAAACACACCTGATCCAGATAATCAACAGCACCAGAACCATCTATTCATTTCAGACCTCACCTGTTTTAGTTAAGGTCAGAGTTCAGGAGTTCACCCTGAAAAAGAAACATGACAAAACCCTCTACAGGACAAATGAGCACCTTCAATGCATGGTCTATTTTCAAACAGATGTCATCTATAAGGCACATCAAGTGTGCATTAAGTGGGAAAAAAAGAGTCGGAGGTAAATCCATCAGTCAGTCAGACTTAACTAGCTGTATTCAGACCAACTCTAGAACTTGCTTGTAGCTCGCTACACATTAGCCAAGTTAGAGGCATTGGCTATGTTATCATATTCACAATATATGCAACTTCAAACGTTGTTTGCAACTTGTAAAAAAAAAAGACTGATATCGCTAAAACAAATGTTACTGTGATTATGCTAACTCCCAACCTTATTAGTAACATGTAAAAAAAATTCAGTCTGACACCGCTACACATTAGCCATGTTAGCATATTTATAACACCCAGCTTTGTTTGTAACTCCTAAAAAAAACTTTGACATTTTGACAGAGCACTTTTTAACTTTCAAAATCATTGACATCAGTGAACATAACCATTTTTTGTTATTTTTGAAACAAAATTACGGCTTTTTAGTACACCTTATAGAGCAAAAAATATGCTTGAAGACTGTATTTTTTGCCGTATTTTAGACTTGTTGAAGATCTCCACAACTTTGAGACATGACATGACTGACATCACAAAACATTGAACCTTTTGGAATACATGTGTTCCATTAAATCTAGGATAACAGACAAGCATGGTGGTGGTAGTATGATGGTCTTGAAAATGATTGAAGGCTTGATGAAGCCATACAATCCACCATTTAAGAACTCACCAGCAATTTCTTCTCTAAATGGCTCAAACTAAATGAAGACTTTGGCATCAGTTTTATTAATTGTTTTGTGGATTTATTGTTCCTTTTGCTCATTTTGTTTTTCTTATTTTATTGTACAGCTCTTTAAACAATCAGGGGTTATGGTAAATAAGTGCATTTTATTAATAAAAGTTGACACTGGCATGACCAAAAGACTGAGCTGAATCTGACTGAGATTCGGTGGCATAAAACCTCCAATTTGGCTCAATTACAACAGTTTTGCCAAGTTGAAATGAATACAATTTATCTTTAAAGATTTCATTTTTGGCAATCACAATTTCCTGTTGTGGGCCAGTTTTCAGGTATTGGGGCAATTCCTTTATTCACGAAGGGGCATGTTGGTTCAAAGTTTTCCCTCTTCAAAAACAAAAATAAACTTAAAAACGGCCTTTTGTGCAATTAATAAAATTTGAATGTCTTTGACATGAATGAATGCAAAATTTTTTGAGAAATAATAATTAAAAAAAATAATTTTGATTTTGCTACCTTTAGTTTAGATTTAAAGAAGGCTTTTGGTTTTGATTCCCCAATGCTTTGGTTTCCTTTCAGTGCCTGTTGGTGTACTAACAGTTTATCCCTAAATGCACATAACCTACTGTATTTCCAAAACTCTTGTCTTCATGACTTTAATGAATTTTGCCTCATGTTAGCTCTTTAAGTTCTTTATAATTTCATGTTCACACATCATTTGATATGGTTCAGTCATTAAAACTGCTTTGGAAGGTGGTTTGGGACAAATTACAGACATAAATCAAAGAAACAGGGATGTTCAGTGAAGTGCTCCAATTCAGCATATTCATGCTGAGGACAGCTGACATGAACTCCTGATTTCTAGAAATGTAAAACAGCAACCCTGCTCTCTGATGACTGGGCTATCACTGCTCATGCCTGAACATTTTAAAGATTTAATGTCTTCATTAAAGCACTACAGGGAGTACTCCCAAAGACAAGTTGGAATGATGCTGCTCGGTTGCATAACCCGATCTGTGTTTTAACTTAAAATTAAATCCCAGAAATCATTCCAAATGTTTTAGCTATCGACAGCTGGAATTATAAGACAAAGTGGAATGTTGTGGCTTTGCTGTTTGGGACAAAACTACGTAGAAAATACATTGACATAGACAAAAAAAGGCACTGCCACCTCAAAAATTCCACATTTTCCAACCAAAAGGGGTGTCCAAACTTTCTGATAGGAGTGCTGGATTTAGTCAGGTAAATATGTGTGGGAGCCAGCTTTCTTAAAAAGTAACTTTTTTTTTTGGTATTTGATATTCAAATTACTTTTTTTTTTCTTTTACAAGCAACAGAGTTTTCACATTTTATTGAGGCCTTCCATTCTTGAAGACCATGTTAAAACAGACTTGTCATTGAAGAAAAGAAACTAAAAAGAAGCTAAAACAGTAAATTAATTTAACTTTGTAAGGTAATATATTATCACATATATGCATTAAGTTTACTCTGAAAGGCACGAGACTAGCATGATAGGCACTTTAAAAAGCGGCTTCAGGCCAGATTAAAACCAGTCACATGGTTTGGCCCATGAGTCACACACTTTGGACATGCCTGATCTACACGAAATACAAGAGTGAATATTTCTTTTTAGACATTGCTGCTTAACCATGAACATGTTTAATCCACAACGTGTACAGTTGGTATATAAGTGTTTTAGCAAATATATGCAAAAAAAAAAAAGAAAAAAATCAAACCTTCCAATTCTAATGGAGGTTAGAACATTCAATTGTTAAACAATAACGTATTCCATCAATGCTGAATTAACTATAACATCTACATTGGGAGACAGTTGCATGAAAAGATAATTACTTGAACTGACATGTTAGAAAATTTTATATTAATAAATCTCACACAAAATGCTGCGGGCATCACTGCCTAAACAATTAATCATTTAATTTCAACCCCATATGACTAAATATTAATTAATCTGTCAAATGTTGGTTACTAATTGTTTTTATATAATAAAAAAGCTATAAATAACAGGAGAAACTTTTATTGATAAAATGAGGAATTCTTGCTTTAAAAACTAACGGAGACGGATCTTTTTGACTGAATAAAATTGCTCTGAAAAATCTTGCATTTGATTGTGCATGTTTAAGTTTAGTTACATTTTTTTTTTTAAATCTGTCATGTTTGAAAAAAAAAACAAAAAAACAACATAAAATACGGTCAACAAGTGTTTGAAAATATTTGAATTTTGGCAAAATTCTGTAATTGTTCATCCCTTCAATTATTACAAATCTGAATGTGTCATTCTATTTTTGTCTTGGATTACAAAATAAAATATGGTTTTTGTTTAGGAATGGTCAGGACCTGCAGACTCTTGCTCAAAGAGTTTTCCATCGTTCAGCTTGTCACCTGCAGCACCATATATCCCAGAGACTTTTGGGCTCACAGTAACGATTAAGAGCAATATGAATTTTAAAGTTCAGCTTTAAGGATTCATGAGAACCTTGAACACTTTAAAGGCTTATCCATCATTTGAAAGGCGTTTATGTCTGCCGCCATTGCTCCGACTCGTTCAGCTCTATCAGCCCAACATTCACTTTCCCCCTGGAGAGTTAAGGAGACGGAGCAGAGATGATAAGATGACCCACGTAATTCTCCTTTTTTTCTGAAGCAGCCACATCGCTGGTATTATACTTTCAATAACGTGGTCAACACAGCTTTTGTTGATATTCTCTTGGAATGAGTTAAGACAAGACAAGACAAGACAAGACAAGACAAGACAAGACAAGACAA